>CM048751.1:125626612-126826612 GCA_026315105.1 Locusta migratoria
CCTAAGATTCATAATCCATGGTGGTTTAGATTTTTCCATACTTTCACTGAAGAGGGTAATGTAAATACTGGGATGATTCTTGTGAATGGACCACAGCCGATTTCCTGACCCAACATTGTATAACATTGGCGATTATTCTGCTTCTACTGACTGTGCGTTTCATAGGTCGATGAACTCTGTACTGTTGCCTTTCTAAGAAGAACGACAACTTACTGCTAGGACATGATGGCAGACAACAGCAAAAAAACTTAGCATGGAAGATGTCAACATCTTCTGTCAGGTGTTTGCTGTATATCAGTGTCTAACTTGCACAACATTTCAGTTATGTAGCTTGTAATCTTGTCAGGTGACCTGAGGCTGCTCTTTAAATACTGGTGCAGTATTTATGTTTGTGGCCTTCCTCCTGCGTCCTCTACAGTCTGTGCCCATTCGCTGTGATCCTCTGCTGCTATAGATGTTCCATTATTGTTCCGTGCCCATCTGACTCGTCCCTGGGCGTTCTAGCTTCAGTCAGATGCGTATGTAACTCTACCAGGGTATCGATTTCCGTATGTCCACCTTCAGTTCTTCCATTTGGGGTATGCTGCAGCTGTATTCGATGTTTCTTTAGCAATTCCAGATTAGGATCTGAGGCTCTACTTGGCTGGTACCCCACATCACAGTTTATAAGGTTTTCAGTCATTTTATCTCTATACATTCCCTTATAACACTGTTCTAAAATCTTGGTTTCGTCATGGTTCATGGCATGATCCAGTTCCAGGCAGTGTTCAGCGATGGCGGATTTTGCTGCATGTCTTAATCAGGTGTGCCTCTGGTGTTCTTTGCACCTTATATCGAATGTTCTTGTCGTTTGTCCAATGTATCACATGCCACATTGATATGGAATTTTGGTTTCCGTAACCCAAGTTCGTCTTTGACAATGCCCGACAGATCTTTGATCTTGCTGGTAGGACATAAGACACACTTGATATCGAATTTTCGTAGGATCCACTGATTCTGGCAGAGACTGAACCAGCGTAGGGCAGATACGCCACCTTCTTTGCTTCATCTTGCTCTGCCTCTGAAACCTGTGGTGTAGTGGCTGGTTTGAGTGCTACCTCAATCTGTTTGGTTGTGTACCCATTCTTGTAGAACACTGTTCTAAGGAGCTCTACTTCTGCAGGTAGACTCTCTTTGTCTCACAGGGCACGTGGTCTGTGGACCAATGTCTTGAGTACCCCATCCTTCTGCATATGGTAGTGACAGCTGCTAGCCTATAGGTATAAATCGTGTGTGTCGGTTTTCGACATACATGGTGGCAAATTGATCCATCTGTTTGCCTTTTCTTTAGTAGGTCCAGAAATGGCAACTGGCCATTCTTTTCCAGTTCTATGGTGAAACTAATACTCGTGTGGCAAGAATTGAGATGTTCAAGGAACGCATTCAGACTGACCTTCACATGAAGCCATATCACAAAGGTATCATCCACATAGATGTAGAAGCATGTGGGCTTACATCTGGCTGTCTCTAATGCCCTCTCTTCAGATTTCTCCATGAACATGTTGGCAACCACAGGAGACAGTTGGCTGCCCATAGACAACCTCCATCTTTCTCTACTGATTCCCATGCAGGAAGTACGTGGAAATCAGTGTATGTCTCAACAAGTCCAAAGAAACACCATAAAACCTTTCCGCAATCAGGTCTAGTGAATCTTGCAGTGGGACTTTGGTTAACAGTGATATCACATCAAAACCTACCATAATGTAGTGGCGGACTAAGGCTGTCGGAGGCCCAGGGTGGCAGCAAAACAAAATGAGCCCCCCCTCCCCGTCCACTTGTAAATATATGTGTTACTACAAAAAAGTAACTTTTGAGATTTGGAGGTCTCCCTCGGGACGAGAAGCACGGGACAGTTTACGAAAAAATAGCTTTCTACCATACAGTCTAGGTGGTACTGGTGCTGTTGCCTGAAATTGCGTCCCTGTCTCCTCCAGGACAGCTCTTAGTTTCATCTCCACCTTGTCAGTGGGGTCACAATCCACATTTCTGTATGCAGAGTCCCTTAGTAGTTGGCGTATCTTCTCATTATAATCCACCCACAGTAAGATGACTGGAGTTCCTTTGTCTGCTCGTATAGTCGGCGTCAGCTACGAAGGCGGCCCAGTTTTCAGCCGTTCTGCGCATCCCCCTCCATTACCTCAACGATAGCCAATAATGTTCATTCTGTAGGCGCGTGGCTGGCCGCGAGTTACGCAATGTTTCTCCCGTGGGCGCAACAGTTGGCGCTCGGCCATAGCTCCTCCCCTTCTCGCTTCCCCTGTCACTCCGCCTCTATGTGCGGAAGCGCCTTCTTACATGACGCCAGGTATAGTACTACAGTACTGTTGTCTTCCCGGAGCTTCTTGAGTGAATGCCTGCCCTCAGATGTGATGCTGGAGTTGCTGAGAGCCCTGAAAGTTTCTCGGCATTCTTCTGCAACATTGATGGAAGTGTGCCTGCAACTTGCTCTACTGCAATCATAAAGCCTGGTATGAGCACATTTCTAGGGCTCCAAGTGAGATTGAGTCCTTTGCTGAGTACATTTAAGGCTGTATCACCAAACTGTATGCGACTCAGGTTTGCCACTGTGCGAGTCTCCTCTACCTGTTGTGCTTTCTTACTCAAGCGGCGAAACTTCGCAGATTGACAAAATGTGGCATTCCTTCTGGCACACTCTACTAAAGACCAGGAGGCATGGTCTAGCTGGTCCCAGTCTTCCCTTGTTAAGGAGGCTGCCTTGTTCGGATGAAGGTGTAGCAGCTCTTTGGCGACAACGTCTAATGTGTAACGCATACCTCTGATCCTCTCTCTCACCAGTGCCATACTCGCTCTGCTTTTTATCTTGTTTTCCGCCCTGGAGTTGTGATGTTTGATTCCGGGGAATACTGGTACCACTTCTTCACCTCGGCATCTCAGTAGAAAGTTGAGAGAACTCGCCGTTCTCTTTTTACCTATGTCGAAGCTTTTCCAGCTTCTTCATGTTCGGGTACATTTCCTCTCTGTAAAGTAGTTACAATGGAGGTATGCTTAGAATACTATATTTCTAAGCTGACATAACAGAGAGGTATATATGTCTTATGTCAAAATACTTGTATTTGGGAAAAGAGTCATTCTTTCAGATACGCCAAGAACTGCTGATAGCTAAAACTTCGTTAACCAACATTTTCTGTCGTTTTATCGAGTATCTTAAAATTATTTACAACAGTTTCTATTGCAAGGTTCTTACTGTGGCATCGAAAATCCACCGGGTGTAAAATGTATACTGCACTCAACAATAAAATGCATACATACTTCGAGACATGGTAAGAAGATTAATAAACTATATCATTTTGTTGTTGACTATACAGGGTGAATCGTCTAACCTTGGCACCCAGTTTATTTTGTGAAACATACAGTTCGAGATATAGAAATGAGCACTTTAAAAGACGATAGCAGTGGCATAAGCTTTTTAATTTTTTTTAGTGAAACGTTTCGCAAAAGTATCAGATAAATGAACTACAAGTGAAAGGCATAGTGGCGGAACTGGTTATTGTGATGAGAGCAATGCCAGGCGGGGCCCTTGCGCAAAGCTTCTCTGCTGTATACGTCTTTCCGTAGAAGCTGTTACATAATTTCTTTTGCTGCTTCTATTATGGTTGAAGTTACTACAAACAACAGCCCCTATTTCTTATTAGCCATAAAAGTACGTACTCGTAATTACAAATATACATCCTGCTACAAGGATCTTACACTATATTTGCACACTGTCCCCACACCTGATCAAACGTTTTTTCAATCGCAACACTATACTTGAGATGTCCCTGAGGTCGAACGTCTGGCTGACAGTAGAACCACTGTTGAACTCCTGTCTTCGCTTCATCGGTACTTGTGAATTGCTGTCCTGCCAGAAACTTCTTTAATTCTCTCCATAATCAATGGTCTGGGACTATAGCTGATAAATGTAAAGATGGAAGAAAGGATTAGCAGCTGTGTTAAGATTTTATTATTCAATTATGCGACCGGTTTCGGTGCTATATTCGCACCATCTTCAGGCCCCCGTTGTGTAACTGTCAGTAATAGCACATTTAAGAGGATTGGCCGTTGATACCGGTAGCAGAAATTTCTTTGTCCTATCATGTCAGTAATCAACGAAACCCGATCAGTTGTCAGAAATCAAACGACAACTCAACTCGATCAGTTGTCGTTTGATTTCTGACATGAAAGGACAAAGAAATATACGGCTATCGGTATCAACGGCCACCCCTTTTAAATTTGCTATTCTTGATAGTTACACAACGGGGTCCTGAAGATAGTGCGAATAAAGCACCGAAACCGGTCGTGTAACTGAATAATAAAATCTTAACACAGCCGCCGGTACTTTCTTCCATCTTCAGAAACTTTTTTTAGCTACCAGAAAACGAGGAAATCACTGGGGGGGGGGGGGGGGGGGGCAAGCTCTGGACTGTACAGTGGGTGGTGCGGAATCTCCCAGTGAAATGGCTGGAGCTTTCCGTCCTCCCCGAACGCTCACTGTCATGCCTTTTTCGAACTCACCACCACCTCAGACTTCTCAAAATACGACAGTTTTCCTCAAATATGGGCTGCATTTCCCTGTAGCGCTCGATGGGCGTTCACCCTTGCTCTATAGAAAACGAACTGTACTTCGTTGTTCTAATGCTAAGGACATGTGAAGCACAACCGCCATCTTTGAACAACTGACAGCAGCGCCGTGCGGTGGAGCTACCGGTAGATAAGCTACCAGCAGAGGTACCGGCCAGCCTTAGCCTCCAAATAATACAAAGCCTACTCACTAGGAGCTTACCTCTGATGAGCAGTGTCGCCTCTGTAGTTCACACTTATTCCGTTGTTGGCGCCACAAGCCAACCTCATTCCGTGTAGATTCTTATGGAACCGAATAGGAAATAAGGCTTAAAAAATTTGTCCATATATCACAACGGTTCATTTTGGTCACTGATGGCGATAACAAATATTGAAGTTCGTGTTACTATCTTTATTTAACAATGATAACATCGATTGTTCCTGTTATTATCACTGCCAACATATCTCTTTAAAGTAGATTTTGATGGCAAGCTTAATATATGGGCATTTCTCACAAATTCATAATCTGACGGCGACTTGCTTTACCATAGAACTCAATATCTAATTGTCGAATCAGTTCACCGAGGTTTTTTCTGGGAGAAAACCCGTAATTGCTCCAATAAGAACGCTGCTTTGATGTTTCTATCTACGCTTGCGCTTTGAATTTCATCAACATTGTAATTAGCAACAAATCAATTCCCTAATTTTTTTCAGTTATTTTCTGTTCTTTTCTTAATTCGCGTACCTGTTGTTTAGCATGCTGACGAAATCTTTACAGTTTTCAGTCTTCTATTCCTAAATGATATACTTCACCTAGTTAACTTTGTTTGTACTATGGCATCTTTATTATGAGGTTGTGAAATATGGCTTTCTTGGCTGACTTCTTCGCTTACATTTCAGTTGTCTGTAGCGATTTTGTCAATCTTCTGTTTCAAAGATTTTGTCCCACATCTTTCAATTTCTCTTCTCGGTTCTTTTATCTGAATCTTAATTCGTTTGCTTGGCGGATACATTTCGAAAACACTGGGAACTGCATCGGAATTCAGTTTCTTTATCTTCAGACCGGATTTATAGTCTGAGGTAAGAAAATGGTTACTGCATACCACAGAATGCTCACTGGGCTGCCATAACTTATCCTTTGTATCACCTACGTAAGAGATAAAAATGAAATATTTAGGCAACAATAAAATAAATCATACCAGCACTGATCACTTAGAAATGCACATACCTTGTCTACTTATTGTTTTTATCCATAGTTGTCTCGTGGATTCGTTACTCGGGAATGCGTGAAAACTAACTCCAGGAGCTTTATTTCGGGAGCCCTGATTGCAAAATGGCACACAACAATATACCATTTTCCACAAACACTTAAACGGTTGTAGATTTACACGTAAAAACAGTAAGTTACACTCGTTTGGGATGCACAATGTGCATTACAACGCACTGTAGGAGAACGCACTTCAGTCAAGTTTCGCGCGTGTGTGGTTGTTATGTGGCGCCTCTAGTGGCTGCTGTTTCAACGAGAGCGGCGACAAGAGTTTACTCCTAGTGAGTAGGCTTTGTATTATTTGGAGGCTAAGGGCCAGCTTACTGGCTTTCCGCTACGAGGCAGTGGGCGTGCCCCAGCGGCCAACCATTCAGCTGGCGGTCGCGGCCTGGTCAGTATTACGTAGCACGGCCTATTGTGAAGCCTTGTCTCTAGGTGGTGTTGCCTGAACAACACGTCTAGAGAAAAGGCTTCACAACAGAGTAGGCCGTCTTCGCTAGTTGACTGGCCGGTGGCTGAGGCACCTCACAATGGCCAGCCAGTCAGCTAGTGATCGCGGCCTATCGATGTAACCCTGACATGTGCTGTTTAAGTCCTTGTCTCTAGAATGTGTTTCTTGGAATGGGTATGTTAACTTCGTATTAACAGCCGTAATTTGTCTAAAACAATGGGAGCAAAGATTTTCTGATTTGCCCTCATAGTTTTAACATTTGTAGCTGACCTCATATGTGCATTTTGTCGAAGTCCTTATTTACTCTCTGCACTGCAACACACGAAATTTCATCCGTAGGCAACGACCTTGGTCTTACTTTGAAGGTTAAGTCTGCAAAATCATCAAGATCGAAATAAAACTATAGATTTTCTCGAGGTCCATAGGGAAAGTAACCACCGTCACGCACCATAAGCATCATATCTCCTAAACTGTGTGTCATTGGTGGGTCTAACTCTTACCTCAAAGTGAGAAATACCTGCACCAAATTTTGTTGAAATTTGTAGAGTGGTTTAAGAGGAGATCTGATACATTGTCGCTTTATGCGACAGTTTTTCCGCCTCCTCGTTTTTCAATTTCATTGTTTATGACGTCATATCTCCTGACCCATGTGTTGTACGCAGTGACCTCTTTACAATCTGGATATATAACTCACGTGACTGAGCACAGGAGTGCAGCGTGCTTGCGCATTCACATGTTTTGCACACGATTTCGCATTTGAGACGAAAAAACAATTCAGCCCTCCTCCGCCACTCGACTTGGAGTAGGCTACAAACGTTTAAAGTCCTCCACAAAGTTCTGTATAGTGCATATAAAGCGGTACCTGGTTACCTCAGGGTTTGGTGTAGTTTCCTGTATCTCAGTATATGGATTCGCAAATATGCAGCAACATCTGAATTACGTTGAATGCGAGCAGCTGAACTCTATTATTGTGGTTTGAATTTATGAAGATCAACACCAGGTAACTTTGAATCAGTAGTTTAATTCAACACTTAAAATAAACTGGCCTTTGTACAATAATCACTTTGACAATGAAAAGTTAACATGCTGATGGGCATAGTGACTATCTCGAAATCTGATTGAAAATTACACTTCCATGAACTGTGAAATGGCAGGGTAGACACCCATGTGTGTCCTCTTGAAGTACCAGCGTCCTGTGACACTGACTTCTGCTTGGCTATCTTAATTTTCGAATTTTTTTTTTTTTTTTTATGAGTTGGTCTCCTAAGATGTAGGTGAATTTTTCTTTTTGGGAGATTTTTTGTTGTTGATGGATGCTTTGTTATGATGGATGCGTTATTTATTATCGAAGTTGACGCTGTAGGGTGATGTTTGGTGTTCTATGAGTGGGATGTTCATCTGGCACCAGTGAGTTAATGAGGTCATATGGTAAGTTATAGCTTGATTCAATTAATGCTATTGACTTTTGTTTAATGATGTGACAGAGTGTAAGATGCACTACAGTGATTTTGATTTCCTTATTGCTAACGAACCTTTGTGCGTCCGACCTCTGTGGGCTACCTTTATATACAATTTTCAATAATTCCCTGCATTGTTATAATTGTTAGAAACATAAAAACATTAATTTTACAATCAAATCATCTTCATTTTTAATAACATTTAAACCTTCGTAAATCTTTCTAATAACCGAAAATATACTTAAATATGATAAGCGGCAATGAATATTACATTTATCGTAATAACTTGAAAAATATAGATAGGAGGCTGTTCCTAACATTTACGTAGCTACTTCTATTTTCGAGTATTTTCAATTCTGTAACAAGGTTGAGTAAAAAGATTAATGCATACTCTTGAGTTTATCTAAACAGTGTATTTGTCTTTTTTGCCCTAAATTCGTTATTCTCTCAACATTTAATCTACAACTGATTATTGCTAAAAGCTTAGATGCTCACATATGATCTTATGTACATTTCATTACTTTAGATTGGTATTTGAGCTAAAATTCATGACATCAATTTAGTCAGCCAAGTGCTCAGTTATATTTGCAGTTTTACATTAAACTATTTCGTGATTTATGTTCCTACTAATTGATAGGGTATTTTATATTGCGTATTTACTTCTGATACTAGTTAGCTATATCTCATGGACCTTTGTTTATGTTCCCACTGGTGTATCAATAATATTACAGTTTCATTTTAGCATGTTTAGCTCAGAAAATGGGGTGCTAAATGCGTTTAAGTATTGCTATAGATCTTTTCTATTACATGTCACATTGCCCACCATATTTTAATTTGGCAAACTATCTTACATCAGTTATTACGTGGCAAAGAACTGCTTGATTACCTCTTGATTTGAAACTTTTGTCATTGTGCTATGTTATACGGCGACATGGGAGAGGAATCAAATTTTATTTTCGTTGTCTTGTAATACTTCATAAAAGCCATATTTGAATATGGCAAGATACTATTGATCTCTATGCTACCTGGATATTGAACTTTAGTTGGCTGGGCATGCCAGCTGTAGACGTTCATATTTCGTTTCTTACCAAATTCAAATATGGCAGCTATCAAGTATAATAAGATAACCAAAAGAAAATACGTTTCGATTCCGCTCCCATAATAATCTATTACATCGCATATTGACTAAAAATTCAAATCAAGTTGAAAGCAAGCTATTTTGTCACATAATAACTGATAAAAATTCGTTTGGCAAAATAAACATGGCGGATAGAGCGAAATCGTGTACAAAACATGAATGCGCAGGCTAGGCAGTTCTGTGCTCGACACCAGAGTTACACATCCAATTTGTATACAGATCACTGCAAGAAACTAAATATGAATATCTATGGATGACACGCTAAGACAGCTGACTTTCACCATCCAATTAGTAGAGAGATAATAATTTCGTATGGATCAGTGGCCTGGTGCAAGTCTTTCAACTGGACGCCACTTCGGCGACTTGTGTGTCCCTAACCTACCCCAGTTATCCAACTGGGGATAGGGACCTACAGTTTAACGTGGAATTGTAAATCAATTGTTGTACGTGATCCTTATACTCACAGCGTCATTCCTCTTGGTTTAAAGATCAAGTGTGCAAAATTTCATCAAGATTGGAAAAGAACTTTACATTTGTATGCAATACAAAAGGACAAACCCACAAACACACGACACTGTGCTTTGTACAGGTTGTCCAGAAAAGGGCTCCCTGATTTCAAAATTAAATATCTCGAATACAAAGATCGATAGAGGAATGCAGTAAACGGTATGTTTATTGTGAAAGCTGTAAGAAGTTTATACAGCGGTTTGAAATGATAGTTACAAAAGCTGCTAACAGATGGCGCTGTAATCGCCATACGTAAAGCCTAGTATAAATAGTGATCCGAAGCCCAGAGCGATCAGTTCCACTATTGAAACGTGAAAGGAGGTTAGCGTACCGAAGGAAGAGATTAAAACCATGTACTGCATTGAACAACGCGTTTTTCTGGTGCTAGAGTACCGCAGGTTAGAAGAGAGTCCTACGGCAACAAGACGAAGTTTTCAAGCACGATTTCTAGGGGCCTGAAAATATCGCCAGTTTCTGGAATTTTTCAGCGAAATCCAATGTCATCCGTCTGTAGAATTGCATCTGAGACTGGTTTGAAGCGTTCCAGCACGCAGAAAATACTGAGAAAGAGCCTACACATGTTTCGATTCAAAATTCAAACGCACCAGGCCATACCCGTACGAGCTGTGCAACAAAGGGTTGCCTTTGCTAATCAGATGCTCACAATGATTGATAGTGAAGGATTTGATGTTGGCTGCATCTGGTTTACAGATGAAGCACACTTCCACCTGAATGGATACGTGAATAAGCAGAACTGGCGATTTTGGGGTTCCGAAAAGCCATATTGGTGTGAAGCGAAACCCCTGTATTCTCCTAAGTTACTGTGTGGGCTGCAGTATGCAGCAGAGACATTATTGGCCCTTTTTTCATTCGAGAAACGGTTACTGGTGCACGTTACATTGCATTTTTGGAACAATTCGTCGCCACACAGCAAGCATTAAAGGATCGACCAGATACTGAATGGTTTATGCAAGATGGAGCCCGACCACATCCGACCGAACAAGTGTTTTGCTTTCTTGAGGAATACTTCGTGAATCGAGTCATTGCTTTGGAATATCCCAAATTTACTGGTGCAGGCATGGACTGGCCTCCATATTCGCCGGATTTGACTCCCTGTGACTTTTTTTGGTGGGGCACAGTGAAAGACATGGTCTGCTCGAAGCATCCCGCCACGCTGGACGACTTTGAATCGGCGATCTCTGTGGCATGTGAATCCATTTCGGTTGAGACAGTACGAAATGTGATGGCGAATTTCATTCTTCGTTTGCGCCACCTCTGTAGTGCCAATGGTGAACATTTTGAAAACATTGTGATGTGATTGTTTGCAAAGAGTGTTTTCATACGATTATTTCACTTATGTATGCTTATATGAGCTGTATAGCGTACAGAGCTATCTGTTAGGAGCTTTTGTAACTATTATTTCAAACTGCTGTATAAACTTCTTACAACTTTCACAATAAACATACCGTTTACTGCATTCCTTTATCGATATTTGCTTTCGAGATATTTAATTTTGAAATCAGGGAGCCCTTTTCTGGACACCCTGTATATAAAGATATAAGTAAGAGAAATCATAAAAGTTGACTTTTATGTTGTTATTTGTAGCAATACGTAACAGTAGTAGTAACACCGATGTATATGAATTTCGGCATGCGGTTTGTTTTCAGCCTGTAGCACGCTGCCATCGCGACAGTCTGCGATACAGGCCGTGCCCTGGCTTCTCCACGAACCTCGCCCTGAGGAGCGCCAGTTAACCGGAGTCGGACGGCGAGCCTAGGCCTGCGAATGGAGCGTGACCAGGTCTGCAAGGAGCAACCCGTCTCGGCAAGCAACATGTGGCGCCCACACCACACCTCATACGTTCATCTTTGCGGCCTTCCGGGCTGTATTTATTGTTTCAAACTAAGCGAAAGCACTGTACCCTAGGTGTAAGACGAAGTTATTTGTATCATTAAAGTAAGTTCATTAACAAATTGTCCTGAAATTTATTTAGACCTTCTACATACGCTGCTCAAATAACCAGCTGCATGCTACTGTTGTGATTTTTATGTATTTATGCATTTCATAATCAGACTTGAATCTGTTTGCAGGGAAAACTGGATTAAAATATAAAGGCAAGTCCAAAATTCATCTCGCCAATTCGAATCCCTGACATTCTTATATAAAGAAAAAGTAATAAAAACTCCGTAAAATATTGATTGTCAAGTGTAAACAACATTTACTAGACTGACACGTTCCACATCATTACGAAATGTCGTATATATGATCTATGGAACAAGTATTAATCTAATCTAATATCAGTGCAAAAGAATCTGTGTGGCGATTGAATGGTTTGCCTAAAATAATTTACAAGCATGCTTTCTAAAAGAAAAAAAGAAAATTGGGAATGACAAAGTGGCAGCTTTAAAATTTATTTGATTTGGCAGAGGGAATACATGATTTCAACAAAACAACAAACACAGTAACTCACTATATCTCCTGGTGCTATAGTTTAAATCAATGTTCTTCAACATTTTCGAATATGCTACCCGCTTTCAAATAAAAATATTCTGGCGACCTCCCCACCGCTCCTCAATCCTCACGTGCCGTAAGAAAAACTTATCTCCAAGGAACCAAATTTAATCTTCTTTACTTTGCTTCAGCTTTCTTTTTAATCGTTGAACTAAGTTTTTTTTTTCTGTTTTTAATTTCGGAACGGAACACATTATATTTTTACACGATTTCCGAAAGAAAAATATGTTTTATTTAACGAGTGTTTCCCATTCCAGGCAGTCTCAGAAGCGAATTATGCTCATTCAGAAATGTGCCACTGCAATAAATAATTTGTAAGAAAGTAGATCATTATTTTCGAATTTTTCAGATTTACTTGTTGTATCATTTTCTTCTACCTATCGATTGATACGTGAAAACAATTTACAGCCTTTGAGCTCAGGGTCGTGACCCACAGGTTGAAAAACACTGGCATAAATCATCCTCAACATGCCTTCCTGCTACTCAGGATGTATTCTGTTCGATGGGTAACAATTTGTTCTGACCTACACATAATTTTCTATGATACTCTTAGATTTTCCGTCAGAAACTTACGGCATCGAACGAGAACCACATGGTCTAGATAAAGTAGCTACGAACAAAAAAGAATCAACAAAATAAAAGGGAAATAGTGCATAACTACAGATACTTGCAACAGAAGTGAGTGAATATAAAAGCAAAAAGTAAATCTATAGAGATTCAATAACACTTGTAACAGAAGCACATTGAAACAAAATTGAGTAATTTTATTTGTTTCATTTGCTACAATTTATGCATATAGACACCTAGCAATAAATTGTTCAACAAGAATTATGAGAAAAATATAAAGTCAATGTTCAAATGTTTGTTAAGCTTAAGAGACTTAACTGCCCCGACCGTAGCAGACGTACAGACTGTGACTGGAGCGCCGCAGACCACTCGGCCACTGCGGCCGACTGTAAAATCATTGTTTCTAAACCTTAACATCTTCTGCTTCTGAGAGCTTCAATTTTCAGTGCATGATTGCAAATTAAAACCTGTTTTAAAAGTATAAAATAATACAGTAAAAAAGAAATAAGTAAATTTATATTTTGTACTAGCTTATATGCCCGTGCTTCGCAACGTTTGTTAAAGAGGGACCTGTGTATATCATGCTTCTTTGGGTTCCGGAAGTAGGTCAGCAGAAACACAATCCTTGTTGGATCACTCTGTCAATAAACTCAGTTTTCCTAGCCAAGATGTCAGGTTTAAGTAGGAGTTATTGTCGAAAGAGATGAATGTTCATAAAGTTTTTTATACAAAAAGTGAAATTAATTTAAGTCCGTACTCTGTAATGATGTAAATTCAATGTTAGGTTGTGTTCATTAAGTTAAGACTGTGGTGTGTAATTGTATGTTTGGCATAAACTTCTGAAAACACTTCTATCATTGACATGAGAAATAGTAATAATAATTATGATGATGATGATAGTGACAGCACCATGTATTGGTTCTGTGGTGTAGTACTAAACTGTTTATCTCTCACAGTAAGTACGTGCTGAAGTATTAGTGTATTGCACTGGGGATAAAGTAGTTATTCTGCATGCAGTGTTTCCTATTATCGAAAACTCGACGAATACTGAAAACATAGTAATACAATCAACCTCTCAGTTCATGTCTGTTTAAATAAGACGACATGGTGGTGTCAATGTGCGATAAAATAAGTCTGGGTAATTGTTGAAGGAATACCATCAGCTGATCATCTGTAAAGAACTTACCGTTAGGTATAGTATTTCCAGTGAATTGTCTTGACTGTATTAGCAGCATCGGCCACTCTTTCAGATAATGCACGTCCCCAAGCCCTGCAGTGATTACTTCGTAAAGCACAAAGTTGAAATCGACCTTGTGTAAAAGAATATGCTCAAATGTTCGTAAATCTATCGGTCCGTAGCTTACGAACTACTTAAACATAGGTAAACTAACCTAAGGACAACACACACACCCATGCCCCAGGGAGGACTCGAACCTCCACGGCGAGCAACTGCGCTCTTCGCAGCGAGGCGCCTTAGACCCCTCGGCTACTCCACCGCGGCGACTATGTGTAATAGAACTATATATTCAGAAGTCGGATTATAACTCAAAGTACAACTGTCTCTGCAAAAGAAGACGTCTTTCTCTATCTTAATATAGTCCGCACAAAAAGTAGGTAATTATAAATTTTAATCACAATATTGTACCGAACTGTTATGAAAGCAGAGAGGTTTCTGATGAGTTTGTCTCTTGAGTGTGTATTATCCAAGCGGGTATTATCTCTAGTGGCAGGCACAGAGCAGAAATATCTATGGAGTGAGCATTCAGATGTGCAGAACAGATTTTGTGTCCTCAACATTAAGGTGGAAATATGTGATATTGGGAAAAATCTACTAATCGCTGACTTCAGCTTGGTCCTTTAAGACGGATGACTATGTGTAAATGGCCATTTTAGCGACACTTCCTCAACTTTCTTGTTGCTTCTGTGACACGTTCATTTAGATATTATTTCATGTTATGTGGTTTCTCTGCGAAAAGTCAATACTGATCATGAGAACGGTGAGAGCACAGATTAAAAACACACGATAACACTTGTTCTGCCTGCTCAGCGGTCACTGAAGTCTTAAAACACGATGATAAATCATACACACTAGAACACAAAGCACTGGCACACTAGTTAAAACACTGCACAGTGACACCGCAAGTGACAGGGGAGGAGGGATAGCGTGGAGGGGCGAGAATGGAGAGGGATGAGGGGGATGGGGCATAAGGACTCTGGGAAGGGAGGAGAGGAGGGGAAAGCCAAGTGAGGGAGGGAGGGGTGGGGGAGACAGGAAGTATATCATATACAGGGAAGGATTAAGGCTGGTAGGGAGATGGATGTCAGAACAGAGGGCATCCTCCAGGAGGGGAAACTGGTGGAAGCTATCCTCAGAAAGTATATGGAGAGTGTGGAGGTGGTGGGAAGGAGGGATATGTTGGTACCAGAGACCTGGGATTCAAAAGAGGGGGGCAGGGAGGGGGACCAAAGGGTGTGGGATTCTATTTTGTAGGAAATGTAGAGGCTATGAATATGCTCCAGGAATTTGAGGTGGGATGGATAAGGAATATGTTCATATAGGATCCACTTGGGGGAATGGAGATGGATATGGTAAGCAAGACAGAGGGCATGGCGCTCGAGGATCTGGAGGAACCCAGACTGTGTGGGAATTGCACAGGATAGGTTGCATAAGGGAACAGTAGGTATATAGGATGTTGGAGGGGTTCAGTCCCCATGTCTGGCTGGAGAGGAGCTTAAGGTTGAGGTGAGAGAGGGCTTTCTGATGGACAGTCTGAAGGTGGGGTTTCCAGGAGAGGGAGCAGTTAAGGATGAGGCCAAGGTATTTAAGGGTAGAGGTTTGATGGATGGGACAGTCATGGAGAGTAAGGTAAAGGTCTCAGTGCTGGAAGGAGCAGGTGATGTGACCTATGATGATTGCCTGGGATTTGGTGGGGTTGACGGTAAGGAGCCACTGGTTGCACCACGTGATAGGTGAGACTGGAGCATGTATTGGAAGTGGACACGGGAGGAGGTGAGTGCCAGGAAGGCAGTGTCATCAGTGAACTGAAGGAGATGGACAGTAGGCTGAGGTTGTGGCATGTCTGTTGAGTAAATCAGGTAGAGGAGAGGGGAGAAGATGGAGCCCTGACACCCCAGTGGAGAGGTAAAACAAATGGGATTTGGAACTGTTGACAGTAATGTAGGATGGGTGGTGTGAGAGGAAGGAAGCAATGAACCGGACATTATTAATGGAAAGGACATAGGTTTGAAACTTGAAAGGGCCAGAATGCCGTACTTCGTCATAGGCCTTCTCAATGTTGAAAGAGACAAATATGGGAGTTTGACAGAAGTTCATCTGGGATAAGCAAAGAAGTTGGTCATCAAGAGAGAAGGAAGGTCAGAAGCTTCATTGGGAGAGGAGCTGGTGATGACAGAGATGCTAGTGGATATAGTGGGTATGTCAGTATTGGGTGCAGTGGTGAATATACCATGTAATTTTGGGAGGGGGGAGGCCATGAGTAAAAACTTTGTGGATTGTATCTTTAAGCTTATGCCTAAAAAGGGAAAGTAGCTGGATGTTCCAATCCATACTTGGTTATGGCATACAATCATTGACCTGGTCAATTGTAAGCAACAGATTACTTTTATCCGTTTAGCATACATTGACTGTAAGGCAGTAATGCTATATTTTATGTTAATCTTGAAATTATAGTGAATAAAGGTTCCAATGAAGTATTTTCATTTCTGTGACTTGTGGTGGGCAAAATACTACACCTTCTTTAGGTTCATTATCATTACTCTTACTGGACAAATGGAAGAGTGTTTGTTCCCATCACCTGTTACAAAACTAGTCTGGATAGAATTTAGTCAAAGTAATTATATTAAACTATATCTTATGAGTGTGTGAAATAGCGGGTTCTGCTTTATTATATTTCAGTCAAACAGGTGTGTTTTGTATCTATGTAGTATGTACATGAAATGGCAAGTTATAGTTTGCCTATTTGGTTTCGATAGTTTAGTTAAAATCAAAGTTGAGGTAAATCATGAATCATCTATATGAAAGCTAGTTTAAGCATCTCAGCTAACACAGCTGAGTAGAAAGGTTTTTAGCGGCTTAGGTATGTTTTAATGGCTGAAATGTTATTTTACGTCAATGGTATAGCTTTTTAGGACTGAATCATAATAAAATGGAAATGTTTATGGTGTGCACATATGGGAATATTACAACATTGATTATGACAGTGAATGATACAGCTCAAGGGGTGTACTTTGCACATCTGCATCTGATTGTGGCTAACAAAAGTTGAGTGATGCAAACTGAATGTATATTTGCTGCTCATCCGTGCTCCCCTCGACAGGCTGGCTGGTGCTCCCTAAATAATCGACCCCTGCCCTCTTGCTGTGGTTTTGCAGAATGTTGCACTCCTTCACAATGCATTTCTGTTTCCTCATGTGACTATTCCTCCGGTTACATTTTATACTACCTCTGATGACCTTCGTGCTGGTGTCTCCCGGCTTATCATCTCACATTGGTCATCCCTGTCAGGGAACAAATTGCGAGCCATTAAACCTGTGCCTGATCTTTGGTCAACGTCATCTCGACCCTCTCCCTGAGAGGAGATTGTTCTGGCCCGGCTTCATATTGGCCACTGCCATTATAGCCACCAGTATTTACTTTGTGGTGATCCTGCTCCCTTGTGTGAGCACTGTGATGAACCTTTTACTGTGTACTAGCTTTTAGTGCAATGTCCATTTTTTAATCTTCTATGTCATGCTCTATGTCTACCATTTGAAATGTCTGATATTTTAGCTGATGATCCGCATTCTGCTGACCGAGTTTTACTTCTTATACATTGGGCAAATATGGTGAAAGCCATTTAAGATCTAACCCCAGTTTAATTTTACTATGGGCAGTGTTGGCCACTAATGACCACTGCACCCTAAAAAAAAAAAATTAAAAAAAAAATCCTACTTACGCAGGTATATAATCAGTTGTCTGGTTGCACCAATATCCTTTTTCTACAATGCAATAATGATGGTACTACTATTCTGGTAAAACTACACTCATTGTTTACCTTTTTATTTTACTTATTTATTTTTTATTTATTTTATTTTATTTTATTTTATTTTTTTCTTTCTTTTTGCACTTATTCATATTTTTTCCACTTAATCTTCCCTTAAATTGTCTCTACTACTACAATGACAAGGATTTGTCAATTTAGCATTGGAGGGAAATGTGTGAGATAAAAATTGCAGAAGTAGACCAAGAGATGAATACTGAAAGTTCAAAAGGGTGTAGGTTGCCAGTTTTATTCAGAGATGAGGAGGCTTGCACAGGATAAGGAAGTGAGCATCTGATCAGTCTTTGCACTGAAGACCACAACAACAGCTGCTATAGTTATACTTACTGTTCTGACATTGTTATGTGTGTAACAAAAGGACTTTTCGTGTAATTGTGTAACCTGTTATCATCAGACTAGACAAATTGCATGTATTCTGCATCATAAGAGATTTTGTTTGAATGATTAAATTTTATTCTGCAACTAGCTGTAACCCCGGTGTTTCCCAGGTGTTTATTTATCGTACACTCTCATAGTCCACATCCCCTTCCCCCCTCTCTCTGCACCCACCTCTTTCTCTCCCATCTTTCTGTTCATTTCCACCTGCCCCTCTCTTGGCAAAGTTTTCTGCAAGATACCGTTTGCCATGTACCATACAAAATGTATATACCTAGTGATCTTCATCTTTGTTTAAAGGTCATGCATGCAAAAATTCATAAAGCTGGAGCAAAACTATGCATTTTGTAAAATTCCATAAGTTAAGTACCCTCCTCCATGCACAAAACAAAATTTTATACAATGACATTCCTCCTGTTTTTAAGGTAGTGTGTGCAAAATGTCATCAATGTTGAAAACAACATAAAAAGGATTTGTGTAGGTCGAGCTGTTCTCAAGTTATGGCATGACCAAGGTAATTAGGGATCAATTTTTCTGTTGCAAATTACCCTCCCCCATGGACTGTATGAAAATTCAGGTAGACGATGACCTTCCTCTTGTTTTGAAGGTCAAGCGCACGAAATTTCGTGAAGATCGGAATGAAACTGAAGATTTCGTGAGTCTTTAGGAGAAGTATGCTCCCCATCACAAAATACTTTCTTAGCTGACATTTTCTATCTATAAACTACATCCCTGCCAAATTTCATAGATTAAGAAAACAGATTGCTTAATTTTGGATGCAAGAGAATTAAGGGTGACTTGCAGATAAAAATAAATAGTAACATGCAAATCAGTAATTCCAACTTAATTTGATACAAGGTCATGCCTGATGCGACAGTTTTACAGCATCTACAGCAAAACTGTTGTGAGCAGTAGACTTCTTTTTGTTCCATCATTTTATGTGTTGGGGGGGGGGGGGGGGAGTCAGTTACAAAATGCTTCATAAACATCCGAAATTACATGTAGACTGTGTTGCAGATCTCTAACTACTCCCATTTTCCAATAATTCTCATGCAGTGGCCTCTCAATATTTATGACGTCATATCTCCTTAACTATGTTTCATGCTCTTTTGTTTTTGGTCAGGAACCTTCGTGGGCATACACTGAACAGTTCACCAAAGTTTCATTGCAATCGGATGAATGGTTTATGAACACATAGAAGACATACAAACATTGACACTTTCAAAGCTATTGTAAAAATTTAATTTAATTTTTCAAATATTTTACCCCTATAATCCTTGGCATTAAGAACACTTTCTTGATATTTTCTCAATATTTTAAACAGTCACAAATCAAAATTCATAGTACATCAATATTCATCAAATGTCAATAATACTGGTTGGTCAGGTTTATTTACTGGCTGGGTAATAACATCCAAAAGTCCACCACTCCAGGTTATCATGAAGTTACGACAGACCTGACAAAACAAAAATAATTATTGAGCACAGAATATATTCCTGCAAAGTAAACATACTCCAAATTATGAACTAGCAAACAGGCTTGTATTTAGTTTCAACAGTGAAGAATTAACAAGTTTTAGGTAAAATATGAACATATAGTACAAATTGGACCTATATTACCAAAGCATCAATCACTCCTACACACGTATATTTAATGGGCTACCATAATTATTTAACTATAATAATACTAGGCAGACAGGAGCATCACAAAAATGGTTTCATTTGAACAATGTTGTTGTTGTTGTTAAAAAAGTCTTCTAGACTAATAGGTCACATCATCAGCCATTTTACATCTATTATTGCCAGGGCCAGCTCTGGAGGGATGGGGTGGGGGGGGGGGGCGCAACTGTGCCATCACTCAGGATGACAGTCTTTGGGAGCAACATATTTTTCAATTTTTAAGGAGTTCCAAAAGTTTTATAATCTGGCATACTGTTATCCAAGAGTACAACTGTCTGTGGTTAATTCATTTGCAAGATATGTGAATAATATGTTCATAAGCCAACAGTAATTTTTTGTATTTATTATACACATGGCTGTTGCCAATTTCAAGTGTATACTTAAAATATTACAAAAATCAACCTTATTAAATGTCAAAATTTAAAATTTTATGAGTTATAAAGTACGGTAAACTCATTGTTGACTACCCATTTACCAAATGTAACCAAAAATACCTACTGCATGTGATCAAGTTGTTGAAATTTTAGCAATAGAAAATCTGATAGAAATATCTATATCGGAGGATAGGTAACAACTTACCGTAAAGAGTCTACCAGAGTTGCCTTCCTTTTTTCCATATTTTTATTTTTCATTCTTATTATCTTTGTTGCTGTTATGGTCTTCAGTCCAGAGACTGGTTTGATGCAGCTCTCCACCCTACTCTATCCTGAGCAAGCCTTTTCATCTCCTCATAAGAACGGCAACCCACATCCATTTGAATCTGCTTACTATATGCGTCTCTTGGTCTTCTTCTGCTATTTTTACCCCACACGCTTCCGTCCAATGCTAAATTTACAATTCCTCAATGTATAAGAATGTGTCCTACCAAGCGATCCCTTCTTTTAGTCAACATATGCCAAAAAATCCTTTTCTCGCCAATTCTGTTCAGTACCTCTTCATTAGTTATGCAATCTACCCACCTAATCTTCAGCATTTTTCTGTAGCACCAAATTTCAAAAGCCTTCATCCTCTTCCTGTCTGCACTGTTTATCGTCCATGTTTCACTTCCTTTCAAGGCAACACTCCACATAAATGCCTTCACAAAACACTTCCTTAGACTTAATAATCAATGTTAACAAATTTCTCTTTTTCAAAAATGCTTTTCTTCCCATTGCCATTCTCAATTTTATATCCTCTGTTCTGCGACCATCACATGTTATTTTACTACCCAAGTAACAAAACTCATCTACCACCTTCACTGTTTCGTTACCTAATCCAATTCCTTCAGAATAGCCTGATTTTCTAAGACTGCATTCCATTATCTTTGGTTTGCTCTTGTTAATGTTCATTTTATATGCTCTCTTGAACACACCGTCCATTCTATTCGACTGCTCTTCCAGGTCCTTTGCTGTCTGTGACAGAATTACAATGTCATCAGCAAAACACAATGCTTTCATTTCTTCACCCTGAACTTTAATCCCTATTCCAAATTTTTTTCTTCCTGTCCTTCACTGCCAGCTCGATGTAGAAATTGAATAACATTGGAGAAACACTACAACCCTGTCTTACTCTGTTCCCAACTAATGCTTCCCTTCCATGCCCTTCAAGTCTAATAACTGTGGTCTGGCATTTGTAAAAGTTGTAAATAACTCTCCTTTCCCTGTATTTTACCCCTGCTGACTTCAGCATTTGATATAGTGTATTCCAATCAACATTGTCAAAAGCTTTCTCTAAATCTAGAAAAGCTAAAAATGTAGGTTTGCCTTTCCTTAATCTATCTTATAAGATAAGTCATAAAGTGAGTATTGCCTCCCGTGTTCCTACATTCCTCCTGAATCCAAACTGATCTGATCTGGTAGTTGTCTGAGTGATTGCGTGAATGTATCTGGTGTTGTTGTTGTTGTTGTGTTTTTTTTTTTTTTTTTTTTTTTTTTTTTTTTTTGACGAAGGCCATGGCCAAAAATTTAAATTCTGTAAATGTGATTATCTATTTTCGTGTCTGTTGGCAGCTCAGTGAGCCTCTTTACAGTAAGTTGCACCAGTCCACCATTATTGATAAAGTTGTTGTAAATTCATGTAGCTCAGATACACAGTTGAGCTAAGTTAGTGTCATTTCCTGCAAGCATGCAATATATACATCTGATTATGATTATTAGACAATATATATAAGATTTCAAAAAGTAACAGAGCAAGGACGGAAGTAATTGTTGAATTCAAATATATGATAAGAATATTATAGACGAAAAATCCCTAGCAGGAAAAATTATATATAAAAAATAGACGAAGATTACTCACCAGGCAAAGGAGCACAGGTGTGACAGCAGCAAAAATAAATAGAACACAATACACACACACACACACACACACACACACACACACACACACACACACACACAAACGCAAGCTTTCGCAACTCAGTTGCTTCTTCAGGCAGAAGGGAAGGAGAGGGAAAAGGAAATGATGAGGCTTTTAAGGGAGGGGGTAAGGAGCCATTCCAATCCCAGGAGAGGAAAGACTTACCTTGGGGGAGGAAAAGGAAGGTAAACAAATACACTCACACCCATACATTTACACAGTCACAAACACACCTAGGCAGGCGTACTATAGAAACCAAAGAAGTTAAGAAGTTAGACAGAGATGCCACTAGAGGCAGAGGCTCTGTCCAGAGAACCGAGGCAAAGATGTTAAGATGTTAAAGATGGGGGGGTGGGGGCGGGAATTAAAATTTAGCGGAGGTTAAGACCAGGTAGGCAGCGGGAAGAGAGAACATGTTGAAGGGCTAGTTCCCATCTCCGGAGTTCTGAAGGATTGCTGTCGGTGGGAAGTATCCAGATAACCCGAATGGTGTAGCACTGTGCCAAGATGTGCTGGCCGTGCACCAAGTCGTGTTTAGCCACAGGGTGATCCTCGTTACCAACAAACATGCGAACTGTCAATTCATGCGAATGGACAGTTTGTTGCGCATTGCAACTGGTACTCATTTAGGTTTTCAGAAATAATATTGTAAACTTTTCTTTTCCTGTTGCCCATGTAATGTAACAACATGAGCCTCCATCTAATGTAGTATACGATACCTCTCTTTACTGAAACCCAGGATACCCTTTTTTCCTTATAGTGTAGTTTAGCATACCATTCCCCATATACTGAAGCTCCGGATGCCTTTCTTTCCTGTAGTAAAGTTTATTATGCCACCTTTAAACCTTTCTATCCTGTAGTAAAGTTTGTGATACCACCCGTATTCATTTCTACATTATAAAAACTACATTGTTTATGTCACTAAGTATTTACCTCATTTTATTCCAATTAATAAAACCCATTAATTTCATAGTAATTACAGATTTTATGCCCATTACTAAATTTCTATAACTTCGTAATTACCATTACCATATTTTCCCATCATCAAACCTCATTAATTTCGTAATGCTCTATTACCATTGTTCCCATTATTAAACCCCAGTAATTACATAGTATTTATTTTGCAGCATTTATTTCCTTTCATTTCCTTTATTAAGATTAGATTAATTTTCATAATATTTTTGGCTTGACCAGATTCAATTACAAATTGTAATTTAAAGTTGTTGTTCCATCTAACTGTCATTATGGCTAATTGTCAGACATTGTAGTTCATTGTAAAGCAGATTATTTAACTTCAACCAAACAACAGGATTCACTTTATTTATAAAATATTAAAACTGGTTAATCAGTTATTTGTTATACTAATACACTAACATTGTATAAAAAATACAAATTACATAAATTTGTTGTTTATAAAAGAAACGATTCATAAATTATCATTGTAATAATTATGCATCACTTAACATTGTTAATCATGTAATAAATACATGTAATGCGTGGGAATTAGTGTCAGTCAGTCAGTTGTTGTACTTCAGAATTATAGTTCAGTTCAAGCCAGTAGTATGTCAGATCTGTGTATCTTGCCTGTAGCAATAAATCGAAGTGGATTTTGAAGAAGTATTTCTTATTTTTGAAAAACACCCCTTCACAATTAATATTTATCGTCAAGTTGAAATTTTATAACAAATTAATTATTAAATGTGGCGATCACCTTATTCAAAGAGGTATCGTCATACCCATCTGGTCTCAACCTCTAAAGGTGACATGAGAAAATAACACCTGTCACCAACCTAATGGAACTGTTCAGAGCAGGGTCATTCCATAGAATGTGTTATAGCCAACAATATAGCATATGATACTCTAAATTACAGTACATAATACTGAAACTGAAGCAACACAAATGCAAAATACACTGGCATTTTTATTATTATTTTGATTAATTTAAGAGAACTGTAATTTTGTTAGTAATCATTTTGAAACTGAACATTAATGTAGTTACTATTTTTATCCACAATGTTAAAGTACTAGTTCCATTAAGATAACACTAAAGTACTAGGCTAGTTAAAAGTTGATTATTTAGTTTTCTACTTTCTACAGCCAGTTGTATCGATAGGATGGATAGGATGTGTGCATACTGTGTGCGGACGCAGGATGAGTTGGCCGCAGCTAGAGAACAGCTGAGCGTGCTGTTGGCTATGGTCAGACATTTTCAGGCTGCTGTCTCAGGGTGCAGTGGTGGTGGGGAGACTGGTGCGTAGAGTGGGACAGTCCAGGTGTCTCATGCTTTGCCCTCTGTCCCTGGTACCGAAGCACCTTCCGGTGTACTGGACATGGTCAGGCCACCCTCTCTGCAAGCGGAGTGGCGGGTTGAATGGCATTCACGTCTCTTGAGACAGAAGGCCAATGTGGAGGCTGGCTGTCCATCCACGCCTGTTCGTCCTGTGAGTGGACGTGTGACCACTCCTTCAGTAGGGTCTGAGCAGGTGCATGAGGGAGGGATTATTTGTTATTGGAAGCTTGCTGGCATCTGTTAAGGGTGTGGGGTGCGGTTGACTGCAGGTCGTGGCTCACATAGGCACCAATGACACTTGTTGTTTGGGTTCTGAAGACATCCTCAGTTCTTCCGGGTGGCTGGTGGAATTGGTGTAGGCTGCTGCCGTCGCACACGGGGTGCAAGCCGACCTGTCGATCTGTAGCATTGTTCCCAGTGTTGATGGGGGTCCTTTGGTTTGGAGCTGAGTGGAGGGTCTGAACCAAAGGCTTTGCCAACTCCATGACAGTCAGGGCTGCAGATTTCTGGATCTGCGTTATCGGGTGGGGAATTGTAGGGCGCCCCTAGATAGATGAGGAGTGCACTACACTAAGGAAGCGGCTACTCAGGTAAAGAGTACTTGTGGAGTGCACATGGCAGTTTTTTAGGCTAGGTGCTAACTCTGATGAGCACTCGCCTGTCAACATTCAGACAGTAAATTCAGGCTGAGTTCAGCTCAAAAATTCGACTATCAAAATATTAGCCGCAAACTTTCAAAGTATTAAAAACAAAGTTCGTGAATTTGCCACATTGCATGTTAATTATTGTGCTAAGATAGTTTTAGGCACTGGAAGCTGGCTAAATCATGACGTGGTAAGTCCAGAAATATTTATCGAGGAGTGGAATGTACATCGGACACAACTGGAGGGGAAGTGTTCATCACTGTGGACAAGGATATTGTTTTTACTGAGATTGAGGTTGAAAGTAACTGTGAAGTTATCTGGGCACATACAACAGGTCAAAAGAAGTAAAGTTAATATTGGGTGTTTTTACTGGCCCCCCATTTCTGCAGTTTTTCGAAGAAAGTCTACACCAGGTAGTCCATAGGTATCTGGGCCATGTAATATTAGTCGGGGGAGACTTCGACCTTAAAAGTATAGATTGGGAGCTCTCTAGTTACATTTCAGGCAGTACAGACAAGTAGTCTTGTGAGCTACTTTTGGACACATTCTCCAAAAACTGTCTAGAGCAGTTAAGCCACACACGCAATGGAAATAATTTAGACCTTATAGCTATGAGCAGGCCTGACCTTATTAATGATGTCTGTGTAGAAGCAGGGATTAGTGATCATGATATCATCATAGCGTTGATAGTGACCAAAGTTCATAAACCAATCAAGAAGACTAGGAGCGTGTTTTTGTTGGGAAGAGCCAATAAGCAATTGTTAGGATAGCACTTATAAAATGAATGGGCATTGCTTAGTTCTGGTACTGTGGATGTGGAGGAATTGTGGACTAAATTTAAGTGCATTGTACATAAAGGGTTAGAAAAATATGAACCTGTAAAGTTGATTACGTATGGAAAAGATCCTTCATGGTATAATAATAATGTTAGAAAGCTACCAAGAAAGCAAAGACTGTTGGACTCTCGGTTCAAAAGAGAACATGCAAATGATGACAGAAAAAAGTTGGTAGAGATTGGTGCATTTATAAAAAGATCGATATGCAAAGCATACAATAATTACCACAGCTATGCCTTAGCAAAAGATCTTTCTGAGGACCCAAAAAAATTCTGGTCCTATGTAAAATCGATAAGCGGGTCAAAGCCCACTATCCAGTCACTCGATCATTTCGGTGCAGTAATAGAAGAAAGCAAACAAAATCTGAAGTTCAAAATTTTAACCTTTAAGAAATCTTTCACGCAGGAGGACCGCAAATGTACCGTCATTTGATCAATGTAATAATTCTGAATTGGAGGACATAGTAGTAGGTATTTATGGTTTAGAGAAGAAGCTGAGAGAGTTAAATATGAAAAAGTCTGCTGGTCCAGATGGAATAACAGTTCAGTTTTAGAAAGAGTATTCTGCTGCATTGGCCCCTTACTTAGCTTGCACTTATCGCGAATCTTTAGTTCAGCACAAAGTTCCTAGTGATTGGAAAAAAGTGCAAGTGACTCCTGTTTATAAGAAAAGAAAGAGATATGACCCACATAATTACAGGCCAATATTGTTGACATCAGTTTCCTGTAGAATTTTGGGGCATATTCTCAGTTCGAATATATAAAATTTCCTTGAGATGGAAAAGCTCCTTTTTATGACTCAGCACGGGTTTAGGAAACATTGTTCATGTGAAATTCAGCGTGCCTTTTTCTCACATGACATCTTGCGAGCCATGGATGAAGGGAAACTTCAAAAAGGCGTTTGATGCGGTGCCACACTGCAGACTGCTATCTAAGATACGAGCTTATGGAATAGGTTCAGAGATTTGTGACTGGCTGAAAGACTTCCTAAGTAATAGATCGCAGTACGTTGTTCTCAATGGCGAGTGTTCATGAGAGTCGAGTGTATCGTCAGGCATGCCCCAAGGGAGTGTGATAGGACCACTATTATTTTTTATCTATATAAATGATCTAATGGACAGAGTAACTTGTAAATTGTGGTTGTTTGCTGATGATTCTGTGGTGTATGGGAGGGTGTCGCCTTTAACTGACTCTAGTAGCATACAGAATGACGTAGACAAAATTTCTAGTTTGTGCAAAGAATGGCAGCTAGCTCTCAATGTAGAAAAATGTAAGGTGATGTGCACAAGTAGGAAAAACAATCCCATAATGTTCAAATACAGCATTAGTAGTGAGCTTCTTGATGTAGTTGCGTCATTCAAATATCTAGGTGTAACATTGCAGAGCGATATGAAATGGAACGAACATGTAAGGACAGTTGTGAGTAAGGCGGACAGCTGACTTCGGTTTGTTGGGAGAATATTGGGAAGATGTACTTCATCTGTAAAGGAGACCACATATAAAACGCTTGTACGACCACGTCTTGAGTACTGTTGAAGTGTTTGGGACTCTCAGCAGCTTAGTTTAAAGTAAGACATAGAAGCAGTTCAGAGGCAAGCACCTAGGTTTGTTACTGGTAGGTTCTACCACTGCGTGAGTGTCATGGAAATGCTCCGGGAACTCAATTGGGGGTCGCTGGAGGAAAGACGATGTTCTTTACGTGAAATTTAGAGGGCCGGAATTTGAAGCTTAGTGTAGTATGATCTTGCTGCCACCTACTTACATTTCGTGTAGTGATCACAATGACATGATAAGAGAAATTAGGGCTCATATGGAGGCATATAGGCATTCTTTTTTTTTTCCTGGTTCTACCTGGGAGTGGAATAGGAAAGGAAATGCCTAGTAGTGATACTGTGTACCCTCCGCCACACACCTTACAGTGGATTGCAGAGTATGTATGTAGATGTAGATCCATGATATAAATTGATGGTTGGACAGTAACATCTTTGTAAACTGTATTGTCTTTGAAAGTGTAAGGGTATCTTTGCTCTACTTTAGTCACTTACAATGCAAATTGTGTTCCAATTTTAAACATTACAATGGCTTGACAGTGCAATAGCAGATATTTCTCCCCCCAGAAGAGACCTGAAAATCCCCCGCCCCCATCCCCAGAAGAAAACATTATCTATGGCTAAGATCATGAGAAATGAGGATAACCAGCAGGGCTTCCAAAGAAGTAATTTTGGAGAGGTTTTGAATGAGAAAAGTGAAAATTCATCTTTGATAATACACCATTAAGTTTTCAGAAATGGGCCTGAAAAATCTATACAGATACTTCCCCAGGGCTGGTTTTCAGGATGCTTCTGAGAAAATGATGATCTGGAAGCTACCTTTGACTAGCACACTGGCAGCACACATCAAACAAGTGCTCTATTTATTGATCAACACTGAGGTGCTATGGCAATATTGACGTCTGCAAGCCAAGGCTTTAGTGGAGGAAGCAGCCAAGTGTCCCTCGTGAAACAGCTGAAGAACCTCCTGCTGCAAATTCCCAGGAATTACCGCATAAGGATCTGTTTCATTTCAAGATGTGGGAAAGACCCCATCTATGACCAAGAGGTAACAGTGCAGAATGAAATATACATATTTCTGACATTATCTCAGACCTTGGGAATGATCTGTCTTGTTTTTCTAAAAATTCAAAATACCTGCCCAAGAATGAGATAGTCATACAGAGGTAATTTGGGAAGAGCATTCCTGTTGGACATGGCAGGTCACCTGTCAGAGGACAGAGTCAGCCAGTGTTGCCTTGACAACTCGAGCACTAGTGACTGGAAAACTGTCAAACATTTGTTGGGAGGCATAGTTCAAATGAAAACACAGGAGCTGCTCTTGAACAAACTCATGGTTTTGGCTGATGGGAAGTCAGGATAATTGTAATGGTATTCCACAGGACAAAAATGGATACTATATTTGTACAAGGGAAGGAACAAGGCCCACTGCTGCAACCTATGGAGTGACTTACCAGAAACATGAGACACCTGGCTAAATAATGAAATTAGGACTTATGGTCAGTGATTAATTAGAATCATTGTAATAGACCTCTAATGAACAGAGCATTTGGAAGAAATGTCCAGAAGGATGAGAAAGGCAGCTAAGTTTTTCATTCTTGTAGTTACAAATTTGGTGGCAGTGTTGTATTTCTATTTCTTTGAATTACCTCTATTGATTGCAGATCAATTTTAGATTCATCAGATTGCAATTCTAAGATACTGTCAAATGGGGTGATTTTTGGACAGTTTTGAGATTATTTTCATTATAACTTTCGTAGGTTTTGTCAAATTTCATTGTTGTTGTTGTTGTTTTTTTTTAAGGAAGTTGTGGGGTATATGTATAACCAATAAAATATCCTAGAAACAGAACGTCCATGTGCATCTACTTTTGCCTGAGACAGACAAATAAAATGTCTGAAATCATCACATGAACTGGGATGATTTCGGACACATTTGTATTTTCAATCTCTGACCAGTGTTTTGACGAGTATAGGGTGATTTCAGACACAAATTCACATTTTTTATTCTACTTTCTTTCTGTTTAATTTTAGTGCTTTCTTTAAAATTTATGGGTCATAATTACACCAATCTTAAACACCTTCCTTACTTTTATACATTTTCGGCATTGTCCAAAATCACCCCACAAAGTACACAATTTCAAAAAAAACCTTACTTTACACAAAACTCGTGACAAACTGGTACTGTGCTGCAGCCTACTGATTTCATTGGCAACTGACACTACAATACTTTTCCACCAGTCGCAACAACAGAAAGTTTCCGCTCCATAACACAGTGAGAACTTTTGACAATGAGACTGTCCGACTGATTATTGTGTTGGTAAACAATCTATTCAAATGCAGAAGTATGGAATGCAGATACAGGAATTACAGTCTCATGCATAAAATAAGCAGCGCATGGAGGTGGAAATTAGCACTAATTCATTGCTATGCAGCAGCAAAGAGAAGATCAATCATAGCGTCCGAAATCAACCCGGTGTCCAAAATCATCTCGTTTGACGGTATCCATTTCATGACCTTCCATAAGGATGGGCAATATTGCAAAACTACTTGTTTAACTGTGAAAAAATCCACTTATAACATTTTAGTGCAGTTATGTGAACATAATCTACACCCTTTAGGAAAAAACAACATTAGCGCCAAAATAATTTCACTCTATATGGGCTAATTTCATCTAATTTATTGCCTTTCAGAAACCAAAATCTATTAATGCCAGACAAAGTGCTGCCTCATACTTATTTTCTTACTTCAAATGGTTCATTTCCTGTGGCAACATCTAAGGCCAGCATTTTCCCCTTACCTGACTAAAATTCAAAATTTTTTTCATTGTTGGTGATCCTTCTTTGATTACTTTATTGTGAAGGAGACACTAACAGTTTTCTTCGTTCATTTCTTTTACTGTGACACTAAGGCAGCACTTGATATAGTCTAATGCTATTCACATTTTGTGTGAAAACAAAATCTTCAATTTGTCTGTATCTCTCCTACCTTCAGCAATAGCATCTGCATATTTTGTTCTGCTAGGCGGCGAGCGATACAGCTGCGTGGTCCATGACCAAAAGGAAGTACTAAATATGGACTGACACTACCATGATACAAAGCATGTCCTTTCAGCCATCTTTCTGGAACAAAGTTATCAGGATCTGGAAAGTACTCAGGTAGTCGACATGATACTTGATTCTGTGTGACAACCACAGTCTGAAACAAAAAAATACAAGCATTAACTTTTATATTCAATATTTAAATTCCTTATGTTTAGTACTGAGAGGAAAAATATAATTACTAAACACTTGAGAACATTTATCATAATATGCTTAATGTGTACAATGCAAAAACATGCTTCATCCATAAATGTAATTAAGAGTTTTGATGAAAGCCATAATTGAGAAACACACCCCTGCCGGTACATGGAATCCAGAAAGAACAGCATCATGAGCCAGTATCCTCCCAACTCCCACAGAAATTGGATTAAGACGAAATGTCTCCTTTAATACAGCCTTAGTATATGATGCCTGGTTAAGCACTTGTGAAGTCACAGGAGAACTCTTTTCTGGAAGAAGTTTCAGTGCCTCTTGATGCATATGCTTTTGGGTTTCTGGATTCATAGCTAGGTGGTACAGGGCAAATGATGTTGAATAAGATGTCTGAAAAAGAGGAAAAATAATGTCTTAATAGAATTGACATTGTCCTGAAATACATTTGTTATCATTTATTATAAATTTAATGTTTTGATAACGTATTAAAGAGAACTAGGAAATTAGTAGGCATACAGCAATATCCATTAATGGAGGTACATATTTTTAAAAACAACAAACCACAGTTAATTGTGCAATTTGTCACTAATTAATATATCTCATTTTCTTAATCTCACAGGCATGTGTATGCTTCCATTTGTTGTCATTATGTGAGATTTGTTAGTAACATGCTCTTAACAGTATTGCTTCCAAATTATGATACATTCTCATATACATACATACAGTTTATAAGCTGAAAATAAGTTCATTTTTTTATTTTTATTTTTATTTCACTTTCTAGCTCTCAGTATCTATAAAATAAACACTTAAACATAAATTGTAGTTATTAAAATGGATAATTATTAAAAAGTACCAAATGTCCACACAAAAGATACTGTAATTTAACAGGACAGATAAAAAGTTTATTTACCAAATGATAGGATTCAAAGACAAGTTTTAAAATATCTTCTATTTTTCTGGGCCCACTGCATCATATATGTCATTTACAAACATTTTTAAAAGCCGATTTATTCCAAGGATGCTGCTATAAATAAATAATTTATTTCAACAGGCCTGATTCAGATTGATTGCCATCATCAGAATATCAATTTCTCGCTCTGTTTGTCTGTTTTGATTCGCTGTTAGATTAACAGACATATAAAAATTGCTGTTTTTGTAGTTCTTTATAAAGTTGTTCTTTTACCAAAAGTTTTGTTTTCTATGTAGTTATTACATGACAGTTTATTTGACAGCTGGCTTTTGATAAAAGAACAACACCATAAGGAACTACAAAAACAACATTTCTTATACGTATATCTGTTAATCTAACAGCCAAACAAATCAGATAAACAGAGTGAAAAATGAATATTACAAAGAGAAGAAGACCAACCAATTAATCTACAGTTATCCTGATGATGACAATCATGCTGAAACAGGCCTGTCAAAATAAATTATTTATTTATAGCAGTGTCCTTGGTATAAATTGTATTTTAAAAATGCTCTAAATGGCATATAAAATAGGATTGCCACAAGTTCTGGGAATCAGCAAATAACAACGAATTTAAAATGTGTCAGAGAAATGAAGTAAATTCGAAGAAAAAGAAGAAGAAGAAATAACACTGTAAAATTTTATTTTTTGATCGATGGATTTAAAATCTGAAAACGTAAATTTTCAACTTTGGCGAGTAAATTTTCTGTGTATCCAATTATACAACCCTTTTCAAAAAAATTATTTTCATTAAATTGTATAGTAAAAGTACTTTGCTGTTTAATTTCTGATAGCATATGCAAACTAATGAAAAAAATTGAACTTTTCACAGAGATAAACGGTATGAAAATTTAAAAAAAAAAATAGATTTTAAACCTATAGTACATTTATGTAGTTTACATACTATATCTCTTTGGAATTTCGTAAGGGATGCTGGAAGTTTAACTATCCAATTACTGTCTTGGGCTGCTGTGAGAGATAGAAAGGTGATGAGAAAATCCTGTGTCTTTCTTGCTGTGCAGGCAGCTCACAGGACTCTATACCGTATACAGAATGCTTACTGAAATACTAAATTGCCACAGCACACAGTATTTTTTTCCAAACTAATGTTGTTACTAAACAGAAACAATACTTATCAGCCCAAAGTCAACCGACTTCTACTGATTCCTCAACTCTCAGAAAAGTGACAAACTATTTTGGGCATACAACAGAGAATACAAAATTGACCACAGAAAATCTAGTTAATATAATAATTTTATTCTATTATTCTTGCCAGAAAGTAGTTTATACTTTTCAACAAACTTTATTGTACAGTAATCTTAGAAATTGTGCATTCTCAACAGCCCTTACTGTGTCCATTCCTGCTAAAATCATGTCAACTGCCATCCCTACAATATCCTTGTGACTTAGATCAGGTGATGAGAGATACTGTTCTAGAAGAGATGGCTGATGTCCATCATTCCGCTTCCATCCTTTTTCCATAGCTGTAGCCTTTTGTGATACTAGCTCCAGTGCAACACTGAAAGAAAGCACCATATTTATAAAATTAAAAGAACCTTTCGGTCTCCAGGAGAAATTTTTGGAGCTTCAGATCATGAATAAATCTTACTTCTTTTAAGTACACAGTACCATTTGAATTCCCATTATACACAGAAATTTCAGGTTTATGGAATGCTTTAGAGATAAACTATGATGTCAGAAGTCTCTAGGCAACCCCGTCTCCCCCCTTTCCTGACTGAATATATGAAGGCAAATGTAATAAGATACACATGAAACTTCCTGACAAATTACAACTGTGTACCAGACTGGGCCTCAAACCTGAGACATTAGCCCTTCACAGGCAAGTACTTGTACCTGAGTAGAATTTAAATCTGCCAAGTAATGTCTGTCTAGGTGTGTTTGCGTTTCGATATGTCTGAGTGTGTGTGTATTTGTTTACCTTCCTTTTTTTCCCCTAGGGTAAGTCCTTCCACTCCTGGGATTGGAATGACTCCTTTTCCACTTCCTTAAAACCCATATCCTTCCCTTTTTCCTCCCCTTTTTTCCTCTTTTTCCTGAAGAAGCTGCCAGTGATGGTGAAAGCTTGTATGTGTGTTTGTGTGTGATTTTATTTGTTTCTATCGACGAGCCGGTCCTTTTGGTAAGTCATCTCTTTTCATATATATCAATGAATGGATGTATATAACAATTATATCTAAGAAACACAAGTCTTCATGCAATAAAGAGATTTACTGTCAAAAATTTCACTTTTGTTACATTATAAAAGTTCAAAGAGTCTTATCTCTCAGACTATATACTTTTCACTCACCAAAAAGTTGATCAATGAATCACAGACAGGCACACAGAAAAGACAACCATAACTTAAGGTGTATTCCCAGAAGTGTTAAAATTATCTAAAATTGTACTCATTTACAATAAAGGTAATGGAAAGTGCGCATCTAGTTATTGTCCAATATCTCTAAAACCTGTTTTACCTAAAGTTTTAGACTCCGTCATCAACTACGAGTTATGTGAGTATTTGGAACATAATAGTACGATTTTTACTGCAGACAGTAATTAATATTTATGAATGGCAAATCTACTGATCACAACATTTACTCTTTGATTAAAATGTTGCTTCGTGCATCTGAGGAGAAAAAGTTTGCTTAGGCTACTTTCTACGGCCTTATCAAAACCTTTGACTGTGTAGAGCTTATAATGGAATCACTAAGAATAAAGTTGCTAACATTTTAAAATAATTTCTCAATAACCATAAATGAATAATGTGTATTGCTAAACAGAGATCCAAAGTCCAGTTTTAAGAGATTTATTTATTCTTGTAATAAATGATTTACTATCTTTATATATATATACTCCACTCTTTATGCTGATGATACCACTGTTTTCAATAACAGATCAGACTTGGTACCCTTCACTCTATTACTTTTGTGAAGTGTTATATTAGATGGGCTTTTATTTTGGGACAATAGCACACATGTTCAGGACATACAGTACTTCAGAAGAATATTACAAACTCTGAAAAATCTTGCCCACTCTAAACCATTGTTTACTGACTTGAAAATGTAAAATGTAATAAAATCTAATAATGGAAAGTCCAGGTTGGAATTAAACAATATAATAAGAACAGTTTACAACTGACTGCAACACACACACACACACACACACACACACACACACACACACACACACACACAACACTTAATCTATTGACCATGGCCTTCTTCAGAATATAGAACATTCACACAATCACACAGGCACACAACACAGTCACACAATAGTCGTCTCTGGCTGCCATACTCTGAGTCACGCTCTGTGGTTTGGAAATAGAGGAGGGGAGGTGGTGATAGGAAGGTTGTGTCATGGTGGTGGGGATGGATACAGCACAGCCTTATGGAGCATGTAAATATTAGATGGGTGGAACGAGATGCAGCTTAGGAATGGAGTGGGAAGTCGGGTGAGGGAAGGAAAGCGAAACAAAACAAATATGCACTTGTATGAGCATGCTAGCGTGCTCGCCCCCCTCCCCCCCACACTGACACACACTTACACACGTACACACACCACACAAAATAGGAGAGGTGTAAGATAGAGGAGATAGGAACTATTGTGTGTGGAAAAAAGGGGAGTTATTGTAGATTGAGGCCTGGATAATTTCAGGATTGGGGATTGTACTGAAGGATAACTCTCATCTGTGCAGTTAAGAAAAGGGCGTGGTAGCCCAGGTTGTGAAGCAGCTATTGAAACCAATAATATGCTCCACTGCACCTTGTGTTTGGCCACAGTTTGGCCAATCATCCTAATAGTCAGCTGGTTAGTTATCATAACAACTGAGAAAGCTACGCAGTGATTGCAGCTACATGGCTACTTTCACAGGTGGTCCTGCCTCTGATTGGGTAGGATAAGCCTGTGACAGAATAGGAAGTGCTGGGTGGCTGGATTGGACAGGTCGTGCAGCAGGGTCTTCCACAGGGGTATGATCCCTGTGGCTGTAGGCTGGGTTTAGAAATGGTGTAAGGATGGACTAGGATGTTAGGAAGGTTGGAGGGCAATTGAAAACCACTTTTGAAGGGGTGGGAAGGATCTTCAGCAGGATGTGTCTCATTTCTGGGCAAGTGGACAGAAAATCAAAACCTTAGGAAAAGGTGCAATTTAGTTTTTCGAGTCCAGGGTAGTACTGGATGATAAGGGAAGCACTCTTTTGTGGATGGTTACTGGTGGTAGAGGGACAATTTGGTGCGAGTTTGTGTGTGTGTGTGTGTGTGTGTGTGTGTGTGAGAGAGAGAGAGAGAGAGAGAGAGAGAGAGAGAGAGAGAGAGAGAGAGAGAGAGAGAGAGAGAGGATATCGTGTGGAAGATCTGTTTGCGGACAAGGTCTGCGGGGTAGTTTCTGTTTGTGAAGGCCTTTGTGAGACCTTCAGCAGATTGAGAAGGGGCATTCTTGTCACTGCAGATATGCATCCATGGGTGACCAGGCTGTAAGGGTGGGATTTTTTGATGTGGAAGGGATGGCAACTGTGAAATTGTAGGTACTGTTGGTGGTTGGTAGGTTTAATATGGACGGAAGTGAGAATGGAGCCATCAGTGAGGAGATTGACATCCAGGAATGTGGCATGGTGGGTTGAGGAAGACCAGGTGAAGTGAGTGGATGGTGGAGAAGGAGTTGAGGTTTTCAATGAAAGATGGTACATGGTCCTGACCATGAAAATATCATCAATAAACCTGAATCAGACCAGAGGTTTGGGGTTTTGGAATGCTAGGATGGATTCCCCCAGATGGCCCATAAACCATTTAGCATAGGAGGGTGCCATGTGGGTGCCCATGGCTGTGCCATAGATTCGATGGTAAACTTTCTCCTCAAAGGAAAAGTAGTTTTTAGGGTAAAGTTATGAGAAATGAGGTATCACACTTGAATTCAGAGGGACGTTGGGTGAGGTGGTGTTTGAGGGGAGCAAGTCAATGTGTAACGAAGCATCTTGGGATTTATTCCCATCTGCTTACCCTATTGAACCTCCCGATACCAGTGTTGCATAATAATAGGTATGAATGTAATTAGTCTATTATTTTCTTTTCCAAAACTTTTGGTATTCTTTTTTATAATGTAAGTAGCTGAAGTCATTTTCTATTATTTGAAGTTGGAGAAATTTGTTTAATTACTAAATTTTAATTAGTTTGTGCCAGAGGTATATTGTTAAAGTTCAGATAGTATTGTAATTAGTATCTCTGTTAAAACTAAGTTAATTATTTTCTCATAATATTAATGTAGATATAATTATGTTCCACAAGTAATGTTTGGAAAGTTTTGCCCTCTTTAGTTTCTATATAATTACCATTAATTACAAAAGTATTGTTCATAAACTTATTTTGTTAAATATGTAAATGAAATACTATTCATTGAACTGAGATTTCTATATTAATTTATTCAGTATTATTTACACTATCTTTTACTATAGCTAGTTGCATGTAATTGTTTACCATTCCATTATAATTAATATAATGAACTCAATTAACAATACGCAATTTCCAGTATCATTGTTTGAAATATATAAATAGGATGTGTTAGCAGCATGTAATAGAGTATTGTTTCATCCTTGATCTGATGCACAATCCATGTCAGTTGTCAGAGGGACAACCCATGTAACTTTGAACTATAATTTTGAACAGTTATGTAAAAGTTCTTCAATGTTAGGCATGTAGAAAGTGTATCTACAGTGATTAGTCTATATTTGTGCCACACTGTACACCTCAGACTTGTGTATACCAAACACGAACTGTATAAATTTGTATTATTGATGTGTGGGATGTGCATACCTGGTTATGATGGTTGTAAGTAATGAGACTTGTAAGCTGGCCATAAATGGGGACAACTGGGCATTTATTAATCATTAAAAGTGTCAAATAACTGCAATTCTGTGTGTTGTCTATGTTATTTGTAGCGAATTAGTTTTTGCCCTATCAGACTTGAGCCTGTTGCTACTGAGAGCAATCGCCAATGATAACATCAAGAATCATCGATCTACGACCAGGTAATGTCCGATCTAAATCTACATCTACATAGATGCTCTGCAAATCACATTTAAGTGCCTGACAGAGGGTTCATTAACCACTTTCATAACCTTTCTCTACTGTTCCATTCTCTAATAGTGCGTGGGAAAAAAGAACACCTAAATCGTTCTGTTTTTGATCTGATTTCTTTTATTTTATTGAGATTGTCATGTCTCGCTATGTAGGTGAGTGCTAGCAAAATATTTTCACATTCGGAAGTAAAAGTCGCTGATTGAAATTTCACAAATAGATTTTGCCGCAATGAATAACTTCTTTCTTTTAATGACGTCCATATCAAATCATGCAACATTTTCATGATGCTTTCTCCCCAGTAACATGATAAAATAAAATGAGCTGCCCTTCTTTGAACCTTCTCAATGTCTTCCATCGACCCCACCTTTTGAGGATCCCACACTGGGCAACAGTACTACATCCCAAGTGTGATGTAGGTAGTCTCTTTGGTGGAGCTGTTGCATCTTCAAAGCATTCTGCCAATGAAACGTAATCTTTGGTTCACCTTCCCCACAATAGTTTCTATGTGTTCTCTCCAGTCTAAGTTGTTCATAATTGTAACTCCTAGGTATTTGGTAGAATTTACAACAGGTTTGACTGATTTATTGTGTAATTGTACTTCAGCGGATTTCTTTTAGTGGTCATGTTTATTACTTCACACTTTTCATTATTTAGTGTTAATTGCCAATTTTTTCACCATGTAGAAATTTTGTCTAAATCGCTTTGCAGTTGCTTTTGATCCTCTGTTGACTTCACTAACTGGTAAACGACAGCTTCATCTGCAAACAGTCTATGGGAGCTGTTCAGGTTGTCTCCTAAATCGTTCATAAACACAAGGAAGAGTAGGGGACTTACAACACTTCCCTGGGAAACGCCAGATATCACTTCTGTTTTACTCGATGACTTACTGTCAATTACTATGAACTGTGTCCTTTCTGATAGGAAATCATAAATCCAGTTGCACAATTGGTGAGATATTCCATAAGCACACAATTTCATTAGAAGCTGCTTGTAAGGTACAGTGTCAAAAGCCTTCTGGAAATGCAGAAATATGGAATTGATTTGAGATCCCTTGTTGATGGCCCTTATCACTTCATGTGAATAAAGGGCAAGCTGTGTTTCGCAAGAGTGATACTTTCTGAATACATATTGACTATTGGTTAATAGGTCGTTCCCTTCGAGGAAGTTCATAATGTTTGAAAAAAGTATATGTTCCAAAATCCTATTGCAAATTGATGTCAATGAGATTGGCCTGTAATTTTGGGGGTCACTCCTATTGCCTTTCTTGAATATTGAAGTGACTTGCGCAACTTTCCAGTCTTTGGGTATGGATCTTTCATTGAGTGATCGGTTGTATATGATAGCTAAGTATGGAGCTATTGCATCATCATACTCTGATAGGAATCTAGTTGGTATACAATCTGGCCCAGAAGATTTGTTTTTGTTTAGTGACTTAATTTGTTTTACTACTGCAGGAACATCTACTTCTAAATTTCGCATGCTGGCAGCTGTTTTTGGTTTGAATTCTCGAGTGTTCACGTCGTCTTCTTTGGTGAACAAATTTCAGAAAGCTGTGTTTAGCAGTTCTGCTTTAGTAGTATTGTCATCGATAGTATTACCATTGCTATCGCATAGTAAAGGTATTGTTTGTGTTTTGCCACTAGTGTACTTCACATATGACCAGAATTTCATTGGATTTTCTGCCAGATTACGAGACAGGATTTCGTTGTGGAAACTATTATAAGCTTCTCGCTTTGAAGTCCATGCTAGGTTGCGAGTTTCCATAAAAGATTGCCAGTCTTGGGGATTGTGTGTCTTTTTTAATTTTGCATGTGTTTTTCTTTGTTTCTGCGACACTGATCTGACCTGTTTTGTGTACCACGGGGATCAGTCCCTTCTTTTATTAATTTATTTGGTATAAATCTCTCGATTGCTAATGATATTATGTCTTTGAAAGTAAACCACAACTGATCTACACTCGCATTTTTAGTTTTGAAAGAATAGAGACTATCACTCATTAAAGATAAAAGTGAAGCAATGAATTTCAAATTTGTGATGCTGCCAGGAATCGAACCCGGACCTCCATGCTTACTAGGCAGATGTCTTACCACCACACGATGTGTGTACTGTGCATACTGGGTTCTACATCTACATGGGATACTCTGCAAATCAATTTAAATGACTGGCAAAGGGTTCATCGAACCACCGTTACTATTTTATCTCCCATTCCATTCTCAAATGGCGTGCAGGAAGAAAGATCACCTAAATCTCTCCATTCAAGCTCTCATTTCTCGTATTTTATTCTGATTATCATTTCTACCTATGTAAGTGGGAGTCAACAATATATTTTCGCTTTCGGAGGAGAATGTCGGTGATTGGAGTTTCGTAAGTAGGCCACGCCACAGCAATAAGCACCTTTGTTGTAATGATTCCCATCCCAGATCCTGTATCATTTCCGTAATGCTGTCTCCCCTGTATCATGACAATAGGAAATGAGCTGCTCTTCTTTGGACTCTTTCGATGTCCTCCGTCAAATCCACCTGATAAAGATCCCCTGGGCAGCAATACTCCAGACAAGCGTAGTGACTATTATTAATAAGACTTTTATGCTGGACTTATATGGGAACAATGGGGCACTAATGATTCATTAAAGATTTGATGAACTACAATTCTATGTGTCACCTACATTATTTGCAGTAGACTAGTTTTGACCCATGAATTTCCAGCCAGTCATAACTGAGAGCACCAAGCAACGAGAACTTCAAGAGGCAATGAACTATGATACGGTAATATAACATATGGGTATCTGGGATGTTGGTGTATGGGGACAAGTATGGATCCAGGAGTAAAAGGGGTGGGGATTGTGAAGAGTAGCTGAAGGAAGTAAAGTAGTGGTTAGTATCTGTGCATTCATCAAAATAAAGATAGAGTCATGCTATCACACTTGTACACTCACAATCAGATTACTTTCACCACTGGCCACTACAAACTGAGTGCCACTTCAACAGTGAGTACAATTCAAAATGGGCAATACCTAGAGAGAGACCAAGTTCACAAACTGATTTTCTATAACATAATATCACATACAGCCAATTACCCACTACTCCCAATAACCAGCCAAACCCCTCACTCTGTACCACTCCAACTGAAACATCTGAACCACGTCCTTCAACAGGACTTGGATTATATATCATCAAGTTCTGAAATGAGAAATATCCTATCCTAGATCTTTCCCACCCCTCCTAACATGGTATTCTGTTGCCATACAAGCCCCACAACATCCTAGTCCATCCACATGCTGCTACCAATCCCAACCCCTTTCCATAAGGATCAAATTCATGTGTAAGATTCTGCATAAGACCTACCCAATACACTCAACCAGCACTGTAAAGACAACCATGTCTTTTATCAACTCTGCTGCAATCTTTCCACAGCTTTTTATATTGGTATGATTAGCAACTAAGTGCCCATCAGAATGAATGGCAACTGCCAAACTGTGGCCAAGGGAAAGGTGGACACTGTATAGCATAACTTACTTGGTTTCCATGGCCATTCGGATCCACCAGATTTTCTGCCCTTCCATCGTCCCCTTTCCTCTCCCCTCCCCTGATCATTCTCAATTGTACTCACCACTGGAGTGGCACTCAGGTTGTAACAGCTAGAGATGGCAGTCAACTGTGTATGATTTGGTTTGTATGATCATCCAGCTGTGCTTAGTGCAGTGACGGTCTTTTTGACAAGTTGCAACCTCAGGGAGTATACACAGACAAGAAGAATAAATTCTCGGATTTTCCAAGTAAGAAGCAAAACTTTTCCCAGGTGAAAATACTCTTTTTTTGGGTTATATAGAACTCTTTCTGAGTGAATTTAACTTTTTTACTATACTTATCAATTCTTTAAAAGGTTAATGTATTATATACCAGCCACTGAGAATGGTTTTTATCCCCCCCCCCACCCACCCACCCCCCAATTCTGTTTTGTAAATGAAATTCGTGTGTACTTGAGTTTTTTCATGATGACACAGATGTTATAATTTATGAGGTTGTTTATCATTTACATTGTTTTGTAAAATAGCCTACTTCATAGTTTTGTGTGAATAGGTTACAATTTTTGTGTATGTTGTTAACTTTAATTGTGTGTCAAATATATTCTGGTGTTTGCTTTGATTATGTTGTAATGTTCAAATAAGTTATTATGCATGAACCTAATAAGCTGTCTTCATTTGTTATTATATAGTTTCAATGTATCTAATAAAAAACTAAAATAAATGCCAAAACTAACCTTGAAGCTTAGTCTTTTTTAGTGTTTGTTACCCTTTAAAATATAAAACAAAACATAAATGTGGCAGTAAAATATTTAATAATAAGCCCTAAATTTCTCTACGCGGCTAGTCCCGAAAGTGTTGTTTTGAATGAGCGTCATACAGCTTTGATTTAAGGAATTCATAGCACATTCTCACTAGTCATTCATATTGCATAAAATGCCATCAACGTATAGCTTCTCCACTATTCACAATTTTTACCAGCAACCTGCCAGAAATGTAAACAGGTGCGACGTAATGGACATCGACAACAGTTTGTTTTGAAGTATTGCATACTCTTCGTCCTGACGCCTTTGACACATTCTGCTTTCAGCAGACACTTCTAAGCCATGTGCATAGTGTTTTGTTCTTGTAAATTGTGCCTTTTTCCAACTTAATTTTATTTTTATGTTATCAGCTTGTTTACTTTTGATTGCTGTAGCATTATTCTGCAGTAGCAGGCTACTGTAGATTTATTACCAGCTAAAATTACAAAAAAGAAAAAAAAATTAACTGAAAGTAAACAATGAAAAATTCCCGGAATTCTGAAAAATTGCTGGGTAATTCCCAGATTTCTCCTGGATGAAAAATTCCTACTTTTTCCTGGATCTCCCAATTGTCCTGGTGCGTATACAACTTGAACCAATCCTCATATACTATTGGTATTCCAACCTGGTTGTTTCATTTAAGAATCTCTCTCTCTCTCTCTCTCTCTCTCTCTCTCTCTCTCTCTCTCTCTCTCTCTCTCTCTCTCTCCCTCCCTCTCTCTCTCTCTCTCTGTATGTAATAATTCCAACCTGGACTTTCCATTATTAATTATTGCTATAGGAGCTATATTCAATATAAGCTGTAGGTTTTGCTATAAAGATGAAATGATTATCAAAGACTATTACATCACTTAAATATAAACTTAATAGGCACTGACAACCTTAATTATTGCACGTGGTTTACCACAGTTGTAAATAAAAGATATCTGTCACCTCTCCATAAACTGATGTGCTCTTTTTAATTTCTTGTACAGCGGAGTTTCCATCCATTTCCACAATTGTAATCCATTGTCCAGTTCCACTATACAGCTGTTGGTAGTCTCTGCAGCATTTATAAGTTGTGATGATCGAGATTCGTTTTCCAGTCCTTCCTCAGTAAGACTTCCTAAATTAACATCAAATGCCACCAACCCCACCACTGAAAATTAAATATAATAATTAAGCATTAGAATAACTGCTTTTCACTCATTCATATTTTGTGCAGCTTCTTAGTTAAAGTGGTTATGAATTACTTTGAAACATATAAATATTTTAACAATGGCAAATCCAGATTCGAATATCAAAGATGATCAGTGAACCACATACAGGCACAGAAAATAGACACATTCATCAACTTAAAATTTTTGCCATGTCCTTCATCAGAAGAAACACAAACATCCACACAATCACTCAAGCACACATAACCAACTCTCTGGCTGCTCAAATGTAATAAACATCTTGATAATGAGTGAGGAACGGAGCAGAAGGAAGTGGGTAGGGAAGGATGCCAGCCAAAGATGGGTATGGAAGGCTCTGCATTATGTGACAGATTGTAAAAGATCAGATAGGTGAAAATCTGAGACACTGCTTGGAATGCAGTAATGGGATGGGGAGAGAGATTGAAAAACAGAGGTGTAAACATGTGTGTGTTGGGGGGGGGGGCACAGGGGGAGGGGGGGAAGAACTGTAAAATGACAAAAATAAATTAAAGGAATATTGAAATATTGAAGGACAACTCGTTTGTTGTCATACCAGTGTAAAAGGCTGTGCAATGATTGCAGTAGAGTTGGTAAATCACATGGCTGATTTCACTGGTAGCCTGGCCTATGATGAGGTAGGATAAGCTTGTGACAGAACTGGAACAGAAAATGCTGGATAGCTGGAATGGGCAGGTCTTCCATTGGGGCCTTCTACAGGAATATGACCCATGTAGTAAGGGGTTGGGATTGGGAGTGTCATAGGGTTGGACTAGGCTGCTGTGGAGGTTGGATGAGCGATGGGACACCACTTTAAAGAGGGTAGCATGCCTGTCATTTCAGGGCAGCATGACAGATAATCAAAGCCCTGATGAAACACTCAGATGTCACTTCACCAAATGGTGTACAGGCAACAATTATTATTATTATTATTATTATTATTATTATTATTATTATTATTATTATTATTATTATTATTCATACCCAGAAAGGCTAGAAACCCTCTCTTTGAAAACACATAAAAGGAGATGATGACATGAAGATAGTTCCTAAGAGTCCTCACAAATGTCTCACATGAGACTGACTTCTTGTCCCAATCTTTAGGAACTATAAAGTACCATATTTATATTCTTTGTAAGCAGAGGTGAGCACTCACCAAAAAGTACAGATTTTGAGCTATTGACAGGCACACAAGAAAGGAAACTTACTAGCTTTCAAAGTAAATCCTTTCTCAAACGATTCTGCTCCGGTACTGAATCCCTGAACCAGTACACTAATAACCTGATAACAGTTTCAGCATGCCACAGCTACCCTCCTGAGAGCCACTTCCTCGTACCCCCAAACCAAGAACCTTCGATGGAAGAACCCCTAAAGTACCCCTCTTGTCACCGGATATTTTCCGGGACTGGATCAGACTCTGAATGTGGCTCTCCAGCAGGGATACGATTTCCTTAAATCCTGCCCTGAAATGAGAATCATCCTTCATGATATCCCACTCCCCCAAGAGTGATATAAATCGCAATTTACGATCAGTTATGGCTTCCCTGTACTAGGGTTAGATGGAATACCAAAGTGCAGTGAATGAAAATTTGTGCCTGGCCAGGATTCAAACCCAGGATCTCCTTCTTACTAGGCAGACACGTTGACAACTCCACCACTGAGGACACAGTGACCAGCCTGACTGCAGAGGACTCTTCCCTGCACGTCTCCCGCCACACCCAAATCTCCATTCGCCACACTGTCTCTTTCTTATTACCACAGCCTATTTGTTCTGTAATGCTCGCAGTCACAATACTGCATCCCTGCATCAGGGAGAACAGACCATGAGATATCGAGACACAACAGGTGGTAACAGGAAAGAGACAGCATGGCGAATGGAGATTTGGGTGTGGTGGGAGACGTGCAGGGAAGAGTCTTTTGCAGTTGGGCTGGTCACTGTGTCCTCGGTGGCGTAGTGGTCAACGTGTCTGCCTAGTAAGCAGGAGATCCCGGGTTCAAATCCAGGCCAGGCACTAATTTTCATTCGCCACACTTTGGTATTCCATCTAAACCTAGTACAGTGAAGCCATAACTGATCGCAAATTGTGATTTATATCATTCATTGAATGCTGTAACATCGTCAAAAATATATAGTTATCCACCAAGAGTGTCTTTCTACTGCCCACATAACCTTCATAACCTCGTAGTTCAGCCCTATGGAATTCCCAAACCACCTTCCCTACCCTCTGGCTCCTACCCATGTAACTGCCCCCAGTGTAAAACCTGTTCTATGCACCCTCCCATTACCACTTATTCCAGTCCTGTAACCCGGAAGTTGTACACAATTAAGGGCAGAGCCACTTGCAATAGCACCCACATGATTTACCAGCTGGCATGCTTGCACTGTGAAGTCTTCTATGTGGGAATGACCAGCAACAAACTGCCCTTTCACATGAACAGACACAGGCAGACAGTGTTTGTTGTTAATGAGGATCACCCTGTGGCTAAGCGTGCCTTAGTGCATGGCCAGCACATCTTGGCACACTGTTACACCATCCAGGTTATCTGGATACTTCCCACCAACACCAAACTTTCAGAACTCTGGAAATGGGGACTTGCTCTTCAGCAAGCTTCTCATTGCCCACCTCGTCTCAACCTCCGTTAATTTCAAATTCCTGCCCATCATTCAACAACATCTTTGCCTCTGGACAGAGCCTCAGCCTTGACTGGCATCTCTGCCCAACGTCTTTGCTTTTTACACATGTCGGCCTTGGTCTGTTTGCGTGTGTATGTATGTGGGTTTGTTTATCTGTCCTTCGTCCCCTAAAGCAACTACTTACCCACTCCCTTAAAACCTGAATCCTTTCCTTTTTTCCCTCCTTCCTTCCTCTTTTCTGATGAAGCAAACTTGGGTTGTGAAAGCTTAGCATTTGTGTGTTCGTGTGTGTTTTTATTTATGTGTATCTATCAACAAAGCTGTGCCTTTTCATCTGGTGAGTTAAATCATCTCTATTTTTATGTATATTCTCCCTACAGTTAACTCGCACTATGTCAGTAACATGTAATTTGTAAGTACAGAAGGTACCTTTTACCGAGGTCCAGGCTGCTCTATGTACAGGGTGTCAGAACTTTACATTATTATCTAGTAGTAAATGTTGGGTCTGACATGAGCACCTTACCTGTGAAGACAACTATGACAGGTACAGTCAACCAATTGATCTGTCTTGCAACAGGTAATAATAAAATGATACAAGCATGTGGCATTTGTCTTAAAGAAGTAAATTTAAGATTTAATTGGGCATTTGTCATAGACATAATATCAAAGTACATTTTAGGGGTAGGCGTTCTTTATGCCCCTAGTATTACTATGTGAAATGGATGGTTACAATTAGTTGTTAACAAGTTTAATAAAATTCTCTTGAATATAATGTTCTTAAAATTGAGAATACATATGCTCGAATTATAGCCACTGCTGATTCTAGAATTGCTAATATTATTTGTCCAGTAATAAGAATTAATATAATTTTAATTGTTAATGATGGACCTGTATTTCCTGATATTTAATCAGCTCAAATCATGAAGGGACAAGAAATAATGGTTGGATATCTGAGATCACAGACAAATGTAAATCATTTTGAGAGATTGAGCCACACCAACATATGAATATAGCTGCAAGGTCACAGAACACACAGGTACATAAAACAATCCACCATATAAACACAGTAACTGGCCCTCTTTCAGGTGGAGAAGATTAGCATCAGATAGGTTTATGGATTCCAAAGCCTAGTTTAGTCATATTTTAGAAAGATCACAGTTACAACACTTTTTGGTATTTTACATTTGTTATCCAGACTTAAAAACAAAACCCAAACATTGCAAAGATTCATGAATGAAGTGTGTAAAAGAGTTCAACTTTACCTTCATATACTTAGATGACACAGTAGTGTTTTCGGCTATGGCAGACCTCCACGGAGAACATATTACAGTAGTCTTTGATAGACTTCACAGCTATGAAATTGTTATGCACAGCAAAAAGTATGCAGTTTGAAAAACCAATGTGACATACCTATGCCATACACTCTCAGTTGAAGGCATAAATGCCATACACTCTCAGTTGAAGGCATAAGTGTGATGGATGAGAAGGTTGACCACATATGGCAAATGTCTCCACCACAAGATTTGCAACATCTATGCAAGTTCCTCAGTGTTGTCAATTACTGCTGTTGGCATTAGCCAGGAGCAGCTACTTTGCAGGCACCACTCACAGAGGTATTGTCAGTTTCAGGTAACAACAAAATAAAAACAAACAATGAACACCATAGAACAGAAAAAGACAAATCTGAAGCATCCTGTGAGGGATGTGAAACTATCATAGTCAAAAAGAGTCAAGAAAGAATTTGTGTGTCATTGCAACAACATTTTAATGGGCATTTGGGATTCTTTTCAAAGAAGGTAACAAATGCACAAAATAATTGGAGTGCATATGACTAAAAATTGTCCGTATATGAATCAATAAGTCACTTCTGGCCTTATACAGAAGCCAGATACACAGGCCACTCAAGTTTACTTTCTCTGAGTGTGTAGCTTCTTGATCACCTGGACAGTTAACTTACTTGTCAATGTTGTAAAGTGAGATGCCATTTGAAGAATCCTACAATGAACCATCTGGTCATTCTGAACACACACATCTTGATAGTATGGGACCACTACTGATGTCTGATAACTAACATTGTCTTCTTGCAGCAATCAACTGATGTATACTGTGGGCTGCAAGAGCTGCCGTGGATTGGCCAAGCACTCTAAGGAACTTTTCTTCAGAGCACGTGGTTGCTCCCTGTCGGAGGTTCAAGTTCTCCCTTGTGCATGGTGGTGTGTTTTGTCCTTAGGTAGTTTAATGACAGACTCGCCCACCTAGCATGACTAACCATTGTGTGTGTTGCTATAGATGATTGCAGCCATTTGTGAGATGGCCACTTGCCACTAGAGAATTCATTTCATTTCATTGTAGTGCAGTGTTTTGAGTGCATTATTCGCCTGTAAAATGCCTTATTCAATACAGGATAGGACAGCCAGCTTGTGAGCCTACACTCATTCTCCAGTATAAGTACACATATCCACTCTCACAACCACACATCTGTTATTGTGTTTGTGGATGTTCGTACACCTGCTAGAGAAGACCATTTGATCAAAAGTTAGTGAGAATGCTGTTAACTGTTACATCTTGTTGTGCTCCATACATTAATCTAGTTTAACACTTTCACTGTGGCTGCTGCTTATAAGTGTCACAATGAGCCATGAGCCAGTGCGGCTGACGCTTATAAGCATCTGCACTCACTGTCGGATTACTCAGTCTAGTTGTAGCGTCTGAGCATCAAAGTGTGTAAACTTTTGTTTTGTGTGGTCAGTTATCAAACATATATTATTTGTAATGGCAGCTAATGAACCAACACCTGGACCTTCCAATTTGAAAAGGAGCAGGAAAAATGTTAAATTTACAGAGGAACAGTTACTTAATGTACTAGATGACAGTGACTTTTTGTGTAGTGAGAGCGAGGTACAACCATGTAGACTGTCATTTAGAGGCTACAGAAGAATTGCAGAGTGATGATAGTGTGGAAGCACAGCTTTCAAATCTGTTTTGTGACAGTTCCAAATCTGACGATACGGATCACAATGATTGTGTGGAAATTGACAACAGAGCCCAACCTCTCACATGGAGATAATCCAGGTGAGTCTTGCCATAAAGAACCACATAATAAGCAGTATCACCCATTAACAAAGGAAGAAGTTTTGCAAATTCATCCTGCTGGCAATTCTCCTATGGATTTCTTCAGATTATTGGTAACAGATAAATTGTTGCAACTTGTAGTTGACAAAACGAATGATGAGGCAGTCAACATATTTCTGAGTGAAAAGATAAAAGAGGATCTAGGACCTGTAAATGGAAACCTCTAAGTATAAGCAAATTACTAGTTTTCCTGGGTGTTTCATTACATACAGATAATGTTAAATATCCGCAATTACAAGACTACTGGAAGAAATAACTGCTCTTTGAGAATAGAGGAATAGTGATAAGCAAAGACCAGTATTTGATAATATTATGCTCTCTGCATTTTGCAAAAAATTCACTTCCAGGAAATGATTATTGATATAAGATGCAACCTATATTGGATTAATGATGGAAATTCTCCACAGAGATAATTTACAACCTATATTGGATTATTTTAACACAATAATGTATCAAGTGTATTACCTGGGAAGAGATCAATAGATGAATCAATGATTCTTTGGAGGGTAAGATTGCCATTTAGACAATACATAAAAAAAAATGTAATAAATATGACATTAAGATGTACATGCTCAACAATCCAGATGGAACACGGGAAGCCACGGAGATGTGGGGAAAAGGTCACACTGGAAAGGTCATTTTGCATTTGATGGCAGAAAAGCTGCATGTTGGTCATCACATTTACTTGGACAATTATTACAACAGTTTTCATTTAGCTACAACTCTGTTGAACCTAAAAACACATCCCACAGGCACTCTGAAATTAAATAGGAAATATACCCCAGAAGATGTTGCATCGGCAAAACGAGAGAAGAGAGACTATTGTGCGGTATTCTAATGGAGTTATAATTGGAAAATGGAAGCATTGATGAGAAGTTTCCTACATTTCCACAGAACATCTAAATGTTATGGAGCAAGTGACGAATGCGCACCAGCAAATAGTCTCGAAACCTTTGCCTATTATTAGGTACAATGTGTGTATGTTTGGAACTGATAAATGAGATCAGATGTTATCGTATTATTTATATGAACAAAGGACTGCCCACTGGCAGAAAAAACTATTCTTTCATGTCACTGACATGCTGGTTTTCAATTCTCTATATCTGTACAACAAATACTCAGGAAATAAAATGATGTTGTATAATTACAGAATGAACATTATAAAGGGCTTCTTCTACCAATGGATGTTCCACGAAATGTGAGCAAGAAACATCACAAACAAACACCTGTTGTGCACAAGTGGGAAGCTACTGCAGGGATGAAGCAAGTTATGAGAAGTGGTGTAAGAAGTGTGTGGAACAAGGCAAGTGCATTGATACACCATACGAGTGTACAAACTGCCCAGACAAACCTGGATACTGCTTAAACTGCTGTATAATTTCCCATAAGTAGCAGAAATGTGATAATATTGGGAAAATTGTGATTATCAACGACAATTTCTTATTTCTTTTGACACTGCATGGTTTCTTTTTATGACATGAAAGTTTAGAACATTCTTTCACAAGTACTCAGAAAATAAGTTTTTCCTTTGTGTTAAGTTGACTTATTTGTTATTCCGTTGTAAAACAGTTTTTGCAAAAGAATTTGATGTGCTAAATTTGTTTTAATAGCACCGCAACTGAAATGATGGGGGACACGAGAGAAGCCTCCATGTAGGGTGTGTTTCGCTTACTAATTTCTACACATCCGAGCGTCCCCAGGGCATCTATTATTACTGTAGGTTACATTATCAACAAGTCACGAACATTTGAATGAAGCCTGTGACCCCTATAGGTGTCAGACAGCAAACAGACTTTAAAACATGACCACAATACAGTCAAAGCTTATTTGAAGTAATACATCTAAGGTGTCATCATTAAGTCAGTATAGAACATGACCCTACAGATTTTATGAGATCATGATGTCAGCCTGTAGCTCAGGTGTGCTTAGGAGCATCGGCTCCAAGTGTTACCTGCCTTTTAAGAGTGTTACTGGCCTGCACTTGCACGTTGCTGGGCTGCACTGGAGAATTGTGTGCCTGCACCGATGCCACAGCAAAAGTGTTAGGCAAGTGGTTGACTTTAACTTATTTTTACCTACATATTATTGCACTCACACAATTACATTGATGCAGCTTTGACAGATGAACAAGTTTGTAGCAGTGAACTGTGGCCTTCACATTCTCCAGAGTTCACTGATTCTGAAGAATATATGAATAATGCACAAGGAAAGTCTCCAACAAAAAGCTAACAAATAGTTGGTTTTCAGTCAGTAAACATACCTTATACCAACACTATCAGCATCTAGCAAATGATGTCAAATCATGTTACATAAAAATAACATTTTCACTCCTGCTGGAAACTTGAAATAATACCCATCATCAGTCATCCAAGAATAAATAAATAAAACCAGAATAGATATGTCTATACAATGTATTCTAACCTAGTCTCTTGCAAAATGTAATAATAAAACATTACAGCAACCACATCACTCAACAAAGATTCATAAAGATACATACACTCCATAAAAAGATGAGACAAATCATGTAGGTAATCATGTGGTTTTTGTACTTTTGAATTTCTTCTGATTAGTTCTATAAATTCTTGAATTACAGCATCAGTTTCTCCTATGTACAACTTAACATTCTGGGGTCGACTCAATGCTTGTTGAAATTTGCTTCTCAGATGCCACCATTCTGCTCCATTCCTATGCAGAAAAGTAAGAGGGTAATGATATTATTACACAGAAAACAGAAACACAGAAAACAAGTATTTCACTAATAAAATATTTATATCAAATAGAGATTGTTTAACTTACCCAAAGCATAGGCTTGTTGACAGACAAAAACACAAATAAAAACACACACAAACACAGAATCAAGCTTTTGCAACTGTTGGCTGCTTCAACAGGAAAAGAGGAAGGAAGGAGGGGGAAAAGGGAATGATGCAGGTTTTAAGGGAATGGATGAGAAGTCATTCCAATCCTGGGAGTGAGAGGACTTACCCTGGGGAAAAAAAGGAAAGGTAAACAAGCACACACATACCCACACATATACACACACAAATACACCAAGGCAGATATTTGTAGAAAGCTTTCTCTTTTCATGATAAAGCAGCCAACCGTTGTGAAAGCTTGATTATGTGTTTGTGTGTGTTTTTATTTGTGTTTTTGTGTCTGTCAATGAGCCTCTGCTTTGGGTAAGTTAAACGATCTCATTTTTTTTTATACATATTTTTCCCACCAGGAAAGTTTTTCCTTCTATATATTACACACACAATTTGTATCAACAAATACATTTTGGCAGTTGATAGCTTAGAGTGCTGTAAATATTTTATACTATTTAATACAGGGCAAGGTACCAATAACTATTTGCATAAAGTGAACTTATAATTAGATAGGCTACAGAGTCATCAGATTTTTGACGATTTCACATGAACCAACATAGTAAATACACCTGGTGGGTTTTAGTAAGATTCACCACTGCTACATAAATTCCTCTGCAAAACTAATGTAGGCTTTACTCAATGAAAGATTTGAGTAGTTCTTACGTAGGCAAAAGACCACCACTGCTATAGATCTCAGGTCTCTCTTGTCGATACTTTTCTACTGCAAGGTGACTTCGGCGCTCTGGATATCGTCCTTCACTTTTGAATACTGTTTCAATATCAGATGGGTCAAACACCCATAATACATTTACCCCAGGTACAATTTCTTCTTTGACAAGCTTTCCATATTTCTTTAGCTTCTTCATTCCATTTTGATGCAATCTGTCAAACTTATAGTCACCTACAACATGTAAAAATGGTGTTCATCATAAAACCCAAAAACTGGGTAGCACAAAACAATAGTACGTACAAGTCAAAATTATATGAAAATTATGCATAATTGTGAATTAGTCAATATGAGTAGTGTGATGTTTGAGCACATCTGTCCCCATACTGAAACCATGAAATTTATTGCTACTGTTTGACCAATTAAATTGGCCCTACTAACAGTGCAACTGATGTGTGTGAACTGAGTGGCAAATTTTTGGGGGAGGGAGTGAAAAGAACAAAAGTATCATGTGTAATAATCTTAAAATTTTTCGATGGCACTCTCCAGTAACCTGCAAGTATTAGGTTTACAGAAAATGGTTAATAACATTGATAGTGTGCAAAATCGCAACATTTAAACAAACTTTTAAGTAGGGGAAGAAAGGTACCTTTAAGGTTAGAGGAGGTCCCATATCATGCAGTCTTCATTGCTTGACAGCAAACAGTAGTGACCTAGGTCCCATATAATGCAGTCTTCATTGCTTGACAGCAAACAGTAGTGCCCTGTATGTGGTCAATATTTGACAATGAAACTGTTCCCTTATTTTTGTAATGCATGCCAAAGCCTATAATATCAAGTCAGTATTTTTGTAAGAAATTGGTCATCATATTTTGATGTTATCATTAACAATTCTTGAGAGAACATGTTGCTATTTATTCTGGGATAGTATCTGGATTAAATATATGCAATGAAGTTTAAAAAATGACAATAAACTAGTGCATATTGAACATACAAATAAGGAATTCTTGGTTGGTTGGATGTTTGGGACAAAGGGACCAAATTGCTAATATCATCAGGATTGAGGATAGGAAAGGAGGGGAAGGAAAAGGAAATGCAGTCCAGGAAGGGAAGAAGGAAGAAAGACTGTATTACCTTGAGGCCCCATGCTTGCCACACACATACAAAAGAATCTTGAGCCACCTAGGAAATAATGTATTCTAACATAGAAAATTATCTATCAATTCAGTTTTAGGCTGATGTATTGGATAAGACAATGGTTGACAAATTGGCCTTATGTATTCTGTCATTTTAAATATTTTCTGGAAACAGACTACTGTTGGATTGGATTTCTTGTTTGTTCCATAGATCCATATTGATTGGTCCTTGTGGATGCAAAACATGTTAATGTACATGGTGTCCCATTTATCTTGACCAAGCAAAATATCTTTGGAACAAAAACAGCTATTGTAAAATGACTCTTACCGGTATCAATGTAAGGCAGGGGCACATGAATGTAAATATTTTGAAATATTCTAAAACAAAAGCATATGAGTTTTTTAAACAAAAATGTACATGTCCTTAAATCGACACCCTACATTATTTCATCAGCAATCTAGAGCACGACAAATCACATAAGCAATGGCATTGATTGCATTGCAATATGCCAATTGCATCCTGAGATATTACAAAGCTTCAAATATGCGAAATGCATGGCTAGTGTGCTTCCTGAGCAGCAAGGGGTTCTCACCTGACTCTCAGGTCATTTGCTAGCCATGCATTTCATGCATTGCAAGAGTCAATTCGCTTCGCAATATCTCGGGATGTAATTGGTGTATTGCAATATAATCAATGCCATTGGTTAATTGGTTATGTGATGTGTCATGCTATAGATTACTGATGAAAAAATATATGATGTCCATTTAAAAACACATAATTCTGTGATAAAAATAAAATAAAAAAACACACATATACTTCCTTTTTAGAATGTTTCAAAATATTTACATTAGAATGCTTCAAAATTTTTACATTCATGAGCCCCTGCCTACTTGTGAAAATTGTTTTACAATAGCAGTTGTTACTCCAAAGATATTTTGTGTGGTCAAGATAAAGGGGTCACCCTGTATACACACACAACATGGTTTCAAAATTTTTTGTTTGGGTGTCAACTGATGTCAGTTGAGATTTGTTTGTATTATCTGTGTAAGAAACTGACAACACTATATCATCTGAGTTGACATCATAATTTTCCACTTTAAATGATTTGTCATAAGAATAATTTCAAAAATTTAAATGTGGTGTCACACAAATTTAAATTTTCACCTTCCCCCATTCATGTAATTCAATTCCCACCTGCAGGTAATGCATTTATTTTCTTTGTGTCTTGATTCGTAAAAGCTGCAGGATCAAAAAGAGTCTGATCTTTCAGACACGTTTGAAAATATTTTAACTGTGATTTTTCAATCTCAGCTGCTAGTGGCATTGTAAACATGAAAATTTGTGCCAAGGCTGGTATTTGAAACTGGAACCTCCTGCTTACTAGGCAGTTGTGCTAAGCCTCTGTGCCACCCCAGGCACATAACACCTCCAAGGACTACACAAGCAGGTAACCTGCTCAACCCAAACTTCCACATGTCCCCCAACTTCAACTATTGTACTCCATGGCTTGCAGCTGACCATACATTCCTGCCAGGAGTTCAGTCCTGGTGTGCATCCATACTGAAATAGATATCAAAATGTGACTAGGTGGATAACAAATGAGAATTTCAGTGTCTGTCATTTTGGACTTGTGTCTATTTTAAATTGGCACCTATAGTAACTTAACCTTTTTGTTTCACTAATAACACTGGTAAATCAAAGAATATATCAAAACATTTCATCAACTTTATGATACGAATATTTAGAGGAAAAAAATCCCTTCAACTTTAATAGATATAATCTATTAACCTTCTGTTAGTGAGGCGCAGTCTCACAGACCGACTGGATCAACAATGTTAATTATTTTTTGTAACAATGGCTTGTGAGAGCTGTTGTGCTGTGTACCTTCCTTATTAGTGATCCCTTACACATCACAATTTAATTAGTTGCATACTGATTGTTGATACAGTGAGGATGGCATTATTTGTTCCCCTAGACTGACCACACTAATATCATAGTGCTAAAAATTTGCTGGCAGTCAGTATAAGGTGAGCATATCTCCCTATCTTTGCAGTTTAATTAATATTTGTGTGTTTCATATTTGTCATAAGGTAGTTAATTACTTAGCTGTATAAAGGATATAATAATAATGGACTTAGAGAATGTGAACATATTGAAAGTTACTGAAAATGCTCTGGAAGAATCTGAACCTGAATATGCACCAAAATTTGGTGAAGAATAGGCCTTAGAGGGAAACACAAAGTGAAAAAAATACATGTGTCTTCAACATATTGAAGCTTTGTGCAAAGACTGTAAAGTGTTATTATATTAGTAATTGTATTGTTATTTTTTATATTTTGTTTAAAAATTTTCAAAATTATTATATAGTCTGGTAGTAAACTAAAGATATTTACACAACAGAATGTCATTAAATATTTGCAAATGATAAAATCAAATGTTCAAATGTTTGTATAGTCTATGGGACTTAACTACGGGGTCATCAGTCCCTAAACTTACAAACTACTTATGAAATACTTACGAACTAGGACGGCACAAATATCCATGCCCGAGAGGGGATTTGAACCCCCGACCGTAGTGGCCGTGCAGACCGTGACTGGAGCGCCTTAGGCTCCTCGGCCACCGCGGCCGGCTTGCAAGTGATACATTTTAATTATGTGACAAACATTTGCATATTAATTGTACATGATTTATTTACTGCAAAATTTATTTATAAACAGTCACTAAGAAAAAGAAAATGGCTGAGTAACAATTCTATCCTTGTTTATAACCAAAATATTAATAATACCATGTCAATTCAGTTGTTTTATTCTGATGGTCTGAAAGACTACCTCATTAAACTTGGTACTTAGTTGTTGTGTTGGTTGTGTGTTTTAAGAGGAACTTAGTACTTAAAAACACCTCACTGTTGGAGGGTTAATAGCTGAGGCTCCACATTCTGTTAAACATTTATATGTTTTGTGACAAGTTATTCATTAATGTTTATTGTTCTGAATCCACATACCACTAAGAATCTGTGGAAGATACATTTAGCACATTTGTTTTCCTTTTTAAATAGCCTATTTATTATGCATTCTTTTTCTCTTGCACATTCTACATCCTGGAGGATCCATCCACTATTGGCCTATTGGTACAAAAAGTACAGCTAATATAATTAATAATGCAATTATATTGCAATACATTTTTTAAACGTTGGTCTCAAAGGGTTTTACTAACATTAGCTGTAGCTCACATTTTATTGATATTAAGCATATTTTCAGATTATTCTGTTATTGTTGTTGTTGTTGTTGTTTATAGGGGACCAAACTACAAGGTCATCAGTCCCCTGTTCCAAGCAGTGATGTAACATGTGACAGAACGAAAACACAGAGAACAAAGATTAGAGAATTCCTTGAGTGTAAAACAAAGAGAAACACTTCACTTATACGCAGAGGAGTGCACAAAAGGGATAAAAGTACAATATCACACAGAATGCAATGGCTGGCTGATCACTAGGATAAAAACGGATGAGGGAGCCATGCTGTACACACTAAAAAACCACCTCAACCGAAAAGGTAGAGGCTATCAAGTAACTTAAAAACAGTGTAAAAATGAGAGTCTGTGTATCAGGCAAAAGCGCCTTCCATTAAATGGAAGGCTAGAAACCAGATGCGCGAATAAAATTTAAAACAGTAGTAGCCAAGGAGGCATTGTCACCTAAAACTGATGGCAGCAAATCTGGTAGGCTAAAGGACTGCCGCAAAGCGGCTAAAAACGGACAATACAACAATATGTGGACCACAGTCAGCTGGGCGCCACAACAGCAAACTGGTGGGCCCTCTCGACGCAAGAGGTGGTCGTGTGTTAACCACATATGGCCAATACGTAGTCGGGAGAGTACAACGGACTCCCTACGAAAGGCTCACAGGGAGGACCTCCACATTGCTGTAGTAGGCTTAACAGCACGGAGCTTATTCGGTGCATTCGATTCAGCCCACTCTGTATTCCAAAGGCTTAATATCTTCCGATTGAGCACCGCCCGGAGATCCCTCTCCTGGAGACCGATTTCCAGCATGGTTGAGGTAGTAGCCTCCTTCGCCAGTTGGTCAACACGTTCATTTCCTGTTATTCCAACGCAGCCTGGAGTCCAAAGGAAGACCACAGTGCGACCAGATGTACATAGTCTGTATACAGCTTCCTGAATGGACCGTATCAAAGGATGTTTTGGGAAACACTGGTTAAGGGCTTGCAAACCACTCAGGGAGTCAGTACAGATAACCACAGACTCCCGGGGGCAGGCTCTGAGATGTTCAAGGGCCCACCAAATGGCGACAAGTTCCGCCGTAAACACACTACTCCCACAGGGCAATGAACGTTGTTCTATATGCTGGCTGTGGGTATAGGCATACCCAACATGGCCATTCTGTTATTGTTAATTACTTAACTCCAGAATTCTAAGCAGTGCGGTCAATCAGGAGGTTTTCTGTATCTCAAATAGAACTATACATCATTCTTATATCCACATAATTGTTTGTGTGGTCTGGACTTTATTATTGAAGTTAATATGAATGAAATTCAAACATTATCTTGAACTATTTCAGTTGCTTTGTAATATTAAATCTACTTCAGAAAAAAAATTAAAATAGAGCAGTAAGCAAAATTTTCTGTTGAATAATTGCTTGTAGTTCATTCCTAATGAAGAAACAAAAACTATACTTAATACTCAGAACAGCCAATTACTTACCATACATATTTTAAATCAATTTTTACTTTAGTGCATTGATATCTCATATTAGTATAAGTTACTTTAAGTGCAAGTGACAGTTTGTAGTGAACATAACTGCTTATGTAATCATAAAATAACTTCAATATTTGCTTAAATACAAAACAATATCAGCCAGTAAAGGTACATTATAAATTATTAAAATAGTTTTCCATTTATATACTTCTACTTCACAGTATTAAATAAAAATACTATATTACATACCAACTAGAGGAACATAATTCAATAAAGTTCCTATCAGTGGAAGTGATTTGGGTCCAGGTATGTCTTCAAATGATTTGGGATATGATGTTCCAGCTGTTACAGAGCTATGGATGCTATAAAACTTCTGAAATCGAGGATAGCCTGGCAACTTCTCAAACTTATCCAATATCAGCCTTGATAATAGCCTGTCACAATGGTAAGTTTTCATTGTTGTATGATGTTATATGTCCTGTAAAGAATAAAATACATTTTAATTGCAATGATTACCTGTGTCATGAAATGTGGAGTAGACAATCATAACTTCAGCACAAGAATTGTGAATCATTTCTACAGCTTCTCTAACAACCAAAATATTTGTTCCCATTGTAAGGACCACGTATCCTTACACATAAATTTTCTTTGTGATTTTACTTTTTTTTTTTTTAATTTTGTCCTCCCCTTCCCCCACCCCCTACAGAATACAGGTACACAATAGTAATATAGTAAGGACAGTTTACAACTCGTCGCAAAGATGTGGCGACAAGCTGCGACAGGCACATACAAAAGATACACACATACAACACGTTCAGCTATCGGCCATGGCCTTCTTCAGAAAATAGAACACTCACGCAATCATACAGGCACACAACACAGTCATACAACCATCACCTCCGGCTGCCGCACTTTGAAGTGAAGGAGGGGTGGCAGTCAAATGAGCTGTGCAGATGAGGCACAGCAGTCTTCATCAATGGAGTGCAGCACACAATAAAGGTGATGTGCGAACATGAATTTGGAGAGAATGATAGAACAGGGGAAGATGAAAATGTTGGGTAGACGTCTGTGGGACAGAAGATTACTGGAGGTCAGTGTCAGAAAGATTTCAGGAGTAGAGGATGAATTCTAGAGATTTTTCCCATCTGTGTAGTTCAGAAAAGCTAGTGGAAGATGGAGGGGGAAGGTTCCAGATGGCTTGGGCTGTAAAGCAGGCAGTGAAATTGAACATGGTATGTGGTGCTGCCTGTTCTTTCACAACACAGTTCACATTGCTTTTGGGCGTAGTTTGCTGGTGGCCTTTCAATCTAGTAGACCGGTGGCTGGTAGTCATAATCATATAAAAATGACTGCGGCAGAGGTAGTATATCACATGGCTGCTTTCAGAGGAATCCCAACCTTTGATGGGGTATGATAAACCTCAGTGATGTCTTAAGATTTAAGATGTTGTAAAAGGGGGAAAATACCCTATTATGCTTTACACTTTAGCTCTGTTTTTGTGAAAAACACAAGTTAACTAGCATTTAATGCTGGGCAGTACCATGGCTTTAAGTGTAAAATCTGAATCATGACCCAGTGTAGGTCAGAAATTGAGTCACAAACAGGTCACGGAAAGGAAGACACATTTATAACTAAATTAAATCAATGTAGCATGTTTTGATGGTTCGAAACATGTATAAAGAACTATGGGTTTAACTGAGAAAACTGTGGCAGGCCCTTTTAGTGCACTAAGGCAGTTCATCAGCATACAATAAAAAGAAACAAAGGTAAAAAAGTTTGCTCGACAGCTGAACCTAGAGCATGGGAATCCGTGAAAACTTTTCCAACTTAATTCACGCTCTGCAGTGTGTAATTCGGGGAGGCGGGGAGGGAGGGGAGAGGGAATAGGAAGGTTGCCTCATGGTGGTGGCAATGGGTACAGCACAGCCTAGATAGGAGTAACAAGATGCAGCTTAGGAATGAAGTGGGGAGGTGGGTGAGGTGAGAAAAATAAAATAAAATAAACAAAATAAATATAGATAAAAATAAAAATAAACCACACACATGTCAAATACTCGTGTACACACACACACACACACACACACACACACACACACACACACACACACACACCATTCAAAATAGGAGAGGTTTATGACAGAGACATAGAAATTGTAAGGTGTGGAAAAAGGAAAGTTATCATAGGTTGAGGCCTGGCTGATTTCGGTATCGGAGAATGTAGTGTAGGGATAACTCCCATCTGTGCAGTTCAGAAAAGCTGATGGTGGATGGGAGGTTCCAATGGCCCGGATTGTGGAGCAGCCATTAAAATCAAGCATATTCTCCACTGCATGCTGTGCCATAGGGTGGTCCACGTTGTTTTTGGCCATAGTTTGGCAGTGTCCATTCATCCTAATGGACAGCTGGTTAGTGGTTAGGCCAATATAGAAAGCTGAACAGTAATTGCTGCACAGTTGGTAAATTACATGGCTGCTTTGACAGTAGCCCCAGCCTCTGATAGGGTAGGATAAGCCTGTGACAGGAGTGGAATAGGAATTGCAGGGTGGATGGATTGGACAGGTCTTGTAATCCCCTAACACTATCTCTCCCATATTTTTTCCATTTTTCTTAGACCACCCCTACCCCAATGGACCCCTGCTTCATCTATCTGTACCAGTTCAGGAAAGTATCCCTTTTCCTGGCCAAAACCCAATCCCACAGCCTATTCCTAAAATGCTGCCTAAATCATGAAATCCCTCCCACTGGTCTAATTCATAAAAATTCCATTGTCAGGATCCCACCCCTCCTTCCACAATGACCTGCACCTTTTCAGATTCCACCAATCCTTATCCCTCACGAACCTAGTTCTAAAAAATCACCTCTCCATGTCTCATAAATCCTACCTTCTCTACCCCTGTAAGAAATTATTATTGTGTAACCCAAACTACCTATATCACATCTCTCATATCGAATCCTTTGCTCTCCAACAACTGAAGGAGCACTCCAAACATCACCTCCACAAGTTGTCCATCCTGCTGACATCATATTACTGCCTTGGATCACCTATATTCAATCTTTATCTGACCCATAGTGTTCCTCTTCGTGAACCCCTCATAGCACCCAGACCTTGTTTAGCTGACCTCTTTAATCTAACTCATCCCTCCAAACTCCCTGCCAACAGTCCACAACATCCAATACTAAATCAATCCCAGAACACTGTGGTTAACCTGTCCACAGAAAACCTAAACCCCACTGAAGTTTCCATTTTATCCAAAGGTCTTACCTTTAGCCCTACAACCCAATTCAATCATGTTGGTCTCGTCAAAGACCTACTCTCCTTTTCCCAATCCCTACAATGGAAACACTACTTTGCCACCAATCCCTCTGACCATAGCCAACCTAATCTCAACATTGAACCCTGCCTGTCCCAGTTCATATCACCATCCAACAGAGATCCCCCTGCACTCCCACCTAACCACCCTCTGGTTACCCTCCAAGAATTTCTCACCTCCAACTTGGCCTCACCATCTTTCTCCAAGTCCCTCCATATACTCAAACCTTTCAACAGAAGAAAGAAGAGCCATCCACAACCTTAAAACAAATCCTGACATAATCATCCTTCCTGCAGATAAAGGTTCCACCACTGTAGTTCTGGATCACAGTGACTATCTGGCAGGAGTGCCCCACCAACTGACTCCTCCACCGACAAGCTGTGCTGGAATGACCCCATCCACAAAGTCCAACAAGATATCCAATCCCTGTTAAAAAACTATGGCCCCTCCCAGAAGCTCTCCCCTGAATCCATTTTCCTCCTCGCCCCAATAGCACCCCACACATACACTTTCTACATGCTCCCCAAAGTTTACTGTCAAATCAGTGGCATGGCTATAGGCACCTGCATGGCACCCTCCAATACCAACCTGTTTATAGGCTGTCTGGAGGAATCCTTCCTAGCACCCCAAAACCCCAAACCTCTGGGTTGGTTCAAGTTCATTGATGATATTTTTATGATCTGGACTCAGGGCCAGGACACCCTATCCTCCTTCCTTCAGAAACTTCTCCCCCATCCACTTCACCTGGTCTTCCTCAACCTACCATGCCACATCCCTGGATGTCAACCTTGTAATGTAATGGTAGAAGCAGATATTCAATTGTACCTTAACAATTCTGTCATTTAATCTACTGCCTGATACCTAATCCTTATGTAGCTGATACCAATTGTTATGTCCTCTGTTCATTCCAGTTTATACCATTATATTTACAGCATGACCTAACATTGTTCAATCATTTGTATTAACAGCATGTCCTATTTCATTGAAGTATAATGTTCATTAACTTAAAGAATTCAGCATCAGTATCAATGTTTAATTAAAAACCTACATCAATATCTGCATCCATACTCCACAAACAACCTGACAGTGTGTGGTGGAGGATACCTTGATTACCACTATTGGTTCTCCCTCCTATTCCAGTCTTGTATTGTTAGTGGAAAGAGAGATTGTCAGTATGCCTCTGTGTGGGCTCTAATCTCTCTGATTTTATCCCTATGATCTCTTCATGAGATATACGCAGGAGGGAGCAATATACTGCTTGATTTCTTGGTAAAGATATGTTCTCGAAACTTCAACAAAAGCCCGTACTGAGCTACCGGAAGACATAGCTCTGGTTTGCCAAACGAGGATTTAAACTAAAGACCGACTGATATTCGGTTTTGGCCAACATTTGTTTTGGCCACTGTTTCGGTTTCAACCAGAAATCAGCCGAATCTTCGGCTTGGCGAAAACTAACTTTCATTATCTTACAGATAAAGTCAGGTTGCGTTCGGTATGGATTCAGTCAACAATAGCGCTTCATTCATTATGGTTTAACTATAGTAGGAATCATTATTCATGCATAAAGTTGTATTTTCTTGTAAATCACAATATAAAGCAATTTTATCTTATACAGTAGTGATTTTCTTATACCATGTTAGTAACAATTTGACTCATTCAGTATTACACGTTATGGAATGGGTTATCATGTTGTTATGGTGAAGAGTTATATTATTCGGTCGCGTTGGTGTGGCCGAGCTCTCCAAGGCACCTTGCTGCGGAGCGCGCGGTTGCTCGCCGTCGGAGACTCAAGTCCTCCCTTGGGCGTGGATGTGTGTGTGTTTTCCTTAGATTAGTTTACCTTAGTTTGTATGCCTAGGGACTGATAACCAAAGAAGTTAAGTCCCATAGATTTACAAACATTTGAACATTTTTGAAAAGTTATATTAATGTTTTTACCTGAAAGCAAAGAACTTTATAATAACTAATGTGGTTTAGGAAACATTGATCATGTGGTACACAGCTTTTCCTGTTCAGTTTGCGTAAATTTATACTGACAGCAATCATACTGTTAGTCGAAACTATAGTGTTATTTTTCGAAATACTTTCTCCATCATTGATTGAAGCTGATTTACTGAGTGTAACTTAAATGCATTTTGTATTTAGCAAAGCCAAAAAGGATATACAAAAAATTCACTATCAGTTGCAAAAACCGGAAGTGAAGATACCAATACAAAGCTAGCGCTCCACAGAAAAACATTGTAAACGCTGTTTATGGACAGAAACAAAATTTACTTTCTGCATATTTTTTTATTGTGGGCAGTCATATCCAGGCTCGAGAATTTCGTAGTACCTATGTTTGTAGTGTACCTAAAGATTATCTTCCTAGTTCTTACAACAAGATATACAAGACCGTGGAATTTTTTGTCAGTAGAGTCTCGTTAATTCGAGATGAACGGTAACGGGAAAACCTTGAATTATTGAAAAGAAGTGCATCTCTGAAAAGAATACATTTGGAGAAAAGTATGAACTTAAAATAAAAGTGTGTAAACAGACATTTACAATTGCATTCTAAAAGTTTTAAGTTGTTAACTATTTACTTCGTGATTTAATGGTGGAGTGTCTTTTCCAGTGAAGTTAGTGTGTATGTGCGAGTTTTGTTTTCTGACGCTAGGATTTATGCGAAACTCGATCCTGAACACCTTCCTACGTCATCTTCTGGAGTCCTGGTTAGGCTTACACACACTCAAGAATGTTTAGTCAGTGGCGGACTAAGAGGGGGGGGGGGGGTGTCCGCCCCGGACCTCTCGTCTTGGGGGGGCCTCCAAATGCCTTCAAAGCACTTTAATTTTTTATTTCATTTATTTTTTTATTTTATTGATTTATTTTTTGTTCACTAGCGCTCTTGACCTTTCGTTCAGTGACATCCAGATCTCGAAAGCTATTTATTAAGACTGTCCCGTGCCTCTTTTCCTGGGGGCCTCCAAAAGTTACTTTTTTATATAGCAATACATGTATTTCCAAGACGGACGGCCTCATTTTGTTTTGCCGCCGCCCCGGGCCTCCGACAGCCTTAGTCCGTCACTGTGTTTAGTACAGCTTGCAAAATGTGTGATTTGTGATGTAACGTAAATTTACCGAAATGTTAACTTACGTAAGTAAGTTTCGATTAGGGTTTCGGTTTTGGCCGAAACTAGGAGAAGAACATTCGGTTTCAGTTTCGGCCGGAAATTATGTTTCAGTAGCACTCTAATTTAAACCCTAATCTTACTGCATGTGGGAGCACTGCCTCAACTACAACACCATTTCGCTCGTAGAGAGAAAACTAACTCCTAAAAAGACCGATTACAAATAAATATGTCTATACAGTTCCATTTACCTCCAGAAGTACTGAGAGTCTGAGATCATCAAATTAACAGCGTCACGCTGCTTCGGTTTGTAATCGGCCAGTTCACTTAGCACGGGAGTAATAAACAGATGCTGTTTTCGTACGGGTATTTTAAATGAAAATTCTATAGGAGAAGGATATGAATCAGCGGCGTCAGGCTGCAGCCTCCTGGACCCCTCACCCCAGATCTTATGCAGCCTCCTCTAGTGAGGGAGGGGAAAGAAAAATGAAAGGGATTAATCCTTTACTGTGTCTATAGTATTGCGATATTTCATGTAAAGACAATAAGAATATCGTTGTTGTTGTTGTCTCCAGTCCGGAGATTGGTTTGCTCTTTCCTGAGCAAACCTCTTCATCTCCTCATAAGAACGGCAACCTTCATCCATCTGAATCTGCTTACTATATTCGTCTGTCTCCCTCTACGATATTTTCCCCCACACACTCCCCTCCAATGCTGAATTTACGATTCCTTGATGTCTAAGAATGTTTCCTACCAATCTATCCCTTCTTTTATACAATGTATGCCAAAAATTCCTTTTCTCTCCATTTCTGTTCAGTGTAGGGTTGCCAGACTGAACTCGAGACAGGCCCGGAGATCAGACGTGCCCCCCTCCCCCTTGGACAATGACTAACCCACCCCCTCAACTGCGACAAACTCCCCCCAACCAGGATTACACGTGAATCCTAATTAAAAAACTAATCATCTCCACCCTCCCAGCAAGATCGAACTTAGATATCGTCTCTTCATTTCACTGTTATTACTCGCTAATCTGAGTTAATGTAAGCTTTCTGTTCACACACGATCCGAGTATTCCAAAAATTGCCGGTAAACTGATAAACAATGAACGAACGAACACAAATAATAGACGTCGCCAGTTGACACGTTGCCGCAACAGCGTTTGCTTAATAATGCGCTAGCTGATTACTACCGACGCAACAATGAAAAGTTTTCAGAGGAAGAATAGAAAAGTAGCGTTTTGTTCCAATAAGAAATTGACAGTTATATAAAGTTATTCATAACTACTAGAGAGGAGCCGGCCGGGAATGGCCGAGCGCACTGAGGCGGTTTTTTTATCTGAAAAGAGTTAAGATTTAGGTGACATTCAAGCCCGGAGATGAGAGTCATTGGCCCGTAGACCCGGAGAATTCATTCCAAACCCGGGCACTCCGGGCGGCGCCCGGAGATCTGGCAACCCTAGTTCAGTGCCTCTTCATTATGCGATCTATCCACCTAATCTTCATCATTCTTCTGTAGCACCATATATCTATGCTCTTCCTGCCCAAAATACTTATCGTCCAAGTTTAACTTCCGTACAAGGCAACGCTCCACACACATGCCTTCAGTAAAGACTTGCTTACACTTAAATTAATACTCGAAGTTAGCAAACTCTTTTTCAAAAACGCTTTTCTTCCCATTGCCAATCTGCATTTTATATCTTATGTACTGCGACCATCATGTGTTATTTTATTGCCCAGTAACAAAACTCATCTACCACCTTTACTGTTGCATTACCTAATCTAATTCCTTCAGCGTCGCCTGATTTTCTAAGTATATGACAAGAAACATTAGTGGGGATACGAAGACATGCAGTCGCTCGTTTTTTCCTGTTTGCAAGCGAGTTAGGTTTTAACGACGGAGAAAATAACGATGAGGATCAGTCTGCCTTGCACGATGGTGTGGATATCGACGCATGAATTTTATGTAGTTGTAATTAAATCGAACTGCAAGGGCAACTTCACACGCTTCGTAACACCGAAGTGCGAATCGGAGGCAAAGAACTGCTATGGAGAAAACCAGCTCTAGATGTTACTTTCAGGATGTGGGAAATTACGAAAGCGTATTGGTAAACCGTGACATCGGAACACTAGAAGGCAGTTATCACTGCGGTGTATTTCCTGTTACAAAACTTAAAAACAGGGCCAGTGCGGAAGCAGATCGTTCTCTCTAGCACGTCAGATAGCATAAAATGTTTGCTACTTTCTTCTTCTACTACTTCTTTCTGTCAAGTGTATTGGGCATAATTATAGTGATTTGTAAACTGAACTGAGCATACGCCGTTCAGCGCCTACATTTAATTTGTAACTTTTCTGCAATGGCTAACGGCCCACACTTTCAGACCGAAAGCAGCATCGTTTGCTTAGAATTGTGAGTGCTACCGGTAACAGACAAGCAACACTGCTTTTTTTTCTCCTTTATTGTTTTTCAATTCCCTGTTCAAAGGCGAGCTGACAGCGCAAGCAGGCGCTCTTCAGCCTACAGAATTAATAAATTTACATCTAATATATAAAGCAGAGTGTCCGTGTGTTTGTGTGTACGTGTTGCATACAAATCTACAGTTTTGTTCCAATCATTTTGAAATTTTGTACTCGTAAGCTTCAAACCATGAGGACGGTCTCCGTAAGTGTAAGAATCAGGTACGATACATAGTTCACGACAAGGAGGTTGGAATAAACTTCTTGGTTCACGAGATACGTCGTCATAAACAATGAGATGCACGTGCTGCATTTAACGACAATGCTGTTGATTTTCTCCTAAACCACTGGTCCTATTTCAACCAAATTTGGTACACATATTCCTTACGTGAGATAACAATTGAGGCAGGTTTAAGAATCACACGGTTCAGAAGATAATACATCATAAACAATAGGAATCGCAAAAAACCGCCACATAATGCGGCGAGTCTTTATAAATACACTCTTTGAGAATGAGAGTACTTAGCGACTTGCAACAAACTGTAAACATTAATTTCAAACCTTTATTAAACTTTTTCTCGGTGACAACCATAGTAAAACGATGAAAGGAAAAAAGTTTCCCGCTTACTACTTTTCCGCTGTTTATGGAGTAAAACTACGGCATTCGGTATGACATTACAATTTATAATTTGTACACTACAAATTGTAGCCACTGGAAATTTTACAGACAGTTTACACACATATAGTTGAATGTACCTTCTAAGTTGTATTACAGTACGACACGTTGTTCATGAGATATGAGCACGTAAACAGTAACGCTCCGCTGTTCATGGACTAAAACTAAGGCGTTTGGTATCTACATCTACATGGGATACTCTGCAAATCACATTTAAGTGCCTGGCAGAGGGTTCGTCGAACCACGATTTCCTTTTTATCTCCCATTCCATTCTCGAATAGAGTGCGGGAAGAAAGAACACCTGAATCTCTGTTCGAGCTCTGATTTCTCATATTTTATTCTGATGATCATTTCTACCTATGTAAGTGGGAGTCAACAATATATTTTCGCATTCGGAGGAAAATGTTGGCGATTGATGTTACAATTTACAATTTCTACACTACAAAGTGTAGCCACAGGAAATTTTACAGACAGTATGCACGCATATAGTTAAGTGTACCGTGTAAATTGTATCACTGTACGACACGTACGGTAGTTCATGTGATATGAGCACATAGTAACGTTCATGGAAAACCACCCCATGACGCATCAAGTTTTAATCTATTACTTCTTTGCTACTAATTGTATTCCCAAGAGATTTTACAGACATACAACCATTACATAAATGAATATAGACCTGAAAAAGGCAAGAAGATATAAATAAATAACCGGGCAACGCCGGGTTTTCAGCTAAAAATTTTCAAATGTTTGTATAGCTTATGAGACTTAACTGCGGGGTCATCAGTCCCTAAACTTACGAACTACTTGTGAACTAACTAAGACTAAGGACGGCACAAATATCCATGCCCGAGGGGGGATTCGAGCCCCCGACCGTAGTGGCCGTGCAGACCGTGACTGGAGCGCCTCAGTCCCCTCGGCCACCGCGGCCGGCTTATGTCAGTCTATCAGGGGAAACACCTGCCTTCAAAGAGCTATTACATAAGTGACTGAGAATCCCACTTATCTATGGGGAACAGGCTTTAAGTACCCGGTAGCAAATGGCATAAATTCCATAAGAGCTTTTACTTTTCAGCGAGTTTATTATTTTACTGGTTTCAAGGGGAGAGGTTGGTGGAATTACAATTGTAAACTGTGTAGGATGGCCTTTTCTTGTACCAAATACAGTACGCTGTCTCGCCACCAAACGCTGGAGTTGTCAAACAGTGAATACCTCTAGTCCTTTGTTTACTTCAGTGCAAGACTAACCACATCTTGATATTGATTGTTCTCGTATTTCAATCAGTAGTGCTTTCAGTGCTTTAGTTAACTGTAATTCAGATACTGATTATTGACAAAGATTATAGTGGCCTAGTAATGTGAATAAAAAAGATTCACAGGTAGTGTTTGTAGCCAGACTGAGGATGACTGTTCTAGTAGGCCTAAAGCTGTAGTCTGTATAGGGAAAGTAAACTCTAGTATGCTAAAGGCAAAATGACAAAAACAAAAGAGAGGCTCTATCAAATAATAATAATTTCATGTGGCTCATTGGCCTGGTGCAAGTCTTTCAATTGGACGCCACTTCGGCGACTTGCGTGTCCCTAGCCTACCCCAGTTATCATACCGAGGAAAGGGGACCTACAGCTTAACGTGGAATCCGAACCACGTGTCGTTCTGGCAACTTCTCACATCGTTGAGAGGTGAAGGATGGGTTAAACCGCAGTCAGAAAAATTCCGATGTCCGACCGGGTTTCAAACCCGCGACCCTTCGGTTTCCAGTCGAGCGCTTTACCCCAAGACCACCGGCCCGGACTTCGGCAAGGGTGTCCAACTCTCCCTTATTTCTCGGGCTGTTTTTCTCCCGTATTTAACTTCTCTCTCTCTCTCTCTCTCTCTCTCTCTCTCTCTCTCTCTTTTACATCCCGTAAGTAAAAATATATTTTCAAGCATTTACATTTTGCGTGCATTTCCAGAATTCGACATTATTTCTATCGATTATCTTAGAAATGGCCGACCGGCGCTTGGCGGTGAGAAACTCAGATGCGACGTTGTTTCCGTGCCGGACAGGGCGAGGTGGCGCAGTGGTAACCACTGGACTCGCATTCCGGAGGACGGTGGTTTGAATCACTCGAGGCAAATACCGGGATGGTTCCTTTCAAAGGAAGGAAGGAAGGAATCTTAGGGTTTAACGTCCCGTCGACAGCTTGGTCATTAGAGACGGAGCTCGCGCTCGGATGATTGAGTGAGAATGGGGGAAGGGAATCGGCCATGCCCTCTGAAAGGAAACCATCCCGGTATTTGCCTGGAGAGATTTAGGGAAATCACGGAAAACCTTTCAAAGGGTACAGCCGATTTCCACCCAAATCCTTACCAACAAATCCGAGCACGAGTTCCATCTCTAAAGCTGTCGACAGGACGTTAAACACTAAGCTTCCTTTCCTTTCTGTGCCGTTGCTTTCTATGAATCGTTGTTCGAGATTTTATGATAGGCAGCGAAGACGAAGCTAAAAGACCACCAATAAAGGAAAAAAAGTATATGTGTACGTAACTTTCGAAGTGTGAAGCTTTATATTTCTGGATTGGACCAGCAAGGTCTAACGCTTCTAAAGCGAAGAGCTCATTCAAATAATTTTGAGAACTTCAGTACACTGGTATGTTTATGTTGTGAGTATACCAGGAAGTAATGCATACACCGAGAGTATTTTCTCTTATGAATGATGTGTAAGGAAAACTTCAAGTTGCCATGAATTTTCCTTATTCGTGTAGTCGATTCTTTGCATTTGCTAATAACTAAAGAAATAAATAAAAAATCAAAACACTGTTACCGACTGCGGCAAAGTTTGTTGCGAAATACTTATAAGTATTTCTGATGTATAAATATCTGTTAGAAAACTGCTTCGATTTTTCTGCGAAATTTCGCCATTCTCTTAGTCTCCGTTATTTTTTGTCACCCTAAATCCGAACCACGTGTCATTTCTGGCTCACATCGCTGAGAGGTGACGGATGGATTAAAACGCAGACTGAAAAAATCCGAGGTCCGACCAGGTTTCGAACACGCGACCATTCGATTTCCCATCGAGCGCTTTACCACAAGACCACCGGGCCAAAGTCTACCAAATAGAGAGACGCAAAAGAGAATGTGTTTTTCTTACTAATGATGTCGAATACACGGTAAAAAAAAGTTTGTTGTTGTAGAAGCGAAACAAAGTACGGTATGTTCTTAGACTTCACAACGCATTTTAAGGGCAAGTTCAAAAATTTACGAACTTTGTACGCTAAACCTCAGAATGTAAATGAAAAAAAAAAAAGAAAACTATACATAGTAAGTTCACAATATCGAAGTACAGGTATGTGGAGTACGCCTACAACAAAGATGTCATATTGTGCAGTTGTTCGGCAGACGTACCTTTATTCGTAGAACCGTTATCGACTGCTAGATAAGTCAAACATTTCCCTCTACGAGAATATGACAACGTTCTTTACTATGGACCTTCGAAAATAAAAAGTAAAAAGTTCAAAGATGTGAAGGACTTAGTTGATAATTATATTCCCCCAGATTGCTTGTAGCTTTGCAATGAACTCGTGCTACAAGTAACACAATAACAGGACTCACACGGAAGATAGGGATTATGACGACTAAAAATCCTGTCAGATAAAAAAGAAAGTAACACAGTTCACTATTCTCAAAATACAACATTGTTTTTGTCACAAAGCAATCAAGTTACATACTGCACTATTTTCAAAATATATTACTGTTTCTGTCACTATTCTCTCTCTCTAACTTTTTTTTATCATTGAATTCGGTTTTCAAGTAAAGAAGTCTAAAGCAATGCTAAATATAAAAATAACATCTTTAAAAATAAATTTTAATTTTTTTTCCTTCGTTTCTGAAAAGTTTGGAAATATCGAGCTATCCCTTTCTTCCAAGGAAGGTTTCATTTGGGGCTTACGACGAAGCTTTCTGTTAGGACAGTACACCGTAATCTGGCGCTCATGGGCTATGGCAGTACCTTTTCTAAGACATCCCCTGCAACGTCTCTCCTGGGCTCGTGACCATATCCGTTGGACCCTACACGACGAAAAACACGGCTTAGTCAAATGAGCCCCGATTTCAGTTGCTAAGAGCTGATGATAGTGTTCGAATGTGGTGCATACCCCATGAAACCATGGACCCAAGTTGTTGACAAGGCACTGTGCACGCTGGCGATGGATCCATAATGGTGCGGTTCTCTTTACATGAAATGAAATCGATAGTTTGGCCCAACTGAATCGATCATTGATTGAAAATGATCACGTACGGTGGCTTGGAGACCATTTGCAGCCATTCATGCACTACACGTTCTCAAACGACGACAGAACTTTTATGGATGACAGTGCACCAAGTCACCAGGCCACAATCGTTCGTGAGTAGTTTGAGCAACATTCTGGCCGAATCAAAAGATTGATTTGACTAGTTAGATCGTCTGACATGAATACCACCGAACATTTGTGAGCCATGATCGAGAGGCTAGTTGTTGCACTATTTCGTGCACCGACAACTCTTTCGCAGTTATGGACAGCAATATGCAGCATGACTATTCCTGCAGGCGACTTTCAACGATTGGTTGATGCGTCAGCAGTCGAAATCGGAGCAGTGTTACAACAACGTGTGCAACACAACTGGCAGCCTCTCGCTTTCTTCAGTAAGAAGCTATCACCTTCACAAGCAAATTGGTCAACATATGATCGTGAACTGTATGCAGCATACGCCTCTTTTAAAAAATTTGTGAGCCATAATCGAGAGGCTAGTTGTTGCACTATTTCGTGCACCGACAACTCTTTCGCAGTTGTGGACAGCAATAATGGACCATAACTATTCCTGCAGGTGACTTTCAACGATTGGTTGATGCGTCAGCAGTCGCAATCGGAGCACTGTTACAACAACGTGTGCAACAAGACTGGCAGCATCTTGCTTTCTTCGGTAAGAAGCTATCACCTTCACAAGCAAATTGGTCAACATATGATCGTGAACTGTATACAGCATACGCCTCTATCAAAAAATTTAGGCACATAATCGAAGGGATGCATTTTACGCTTTTCACAGATCACAAACCACTTGTGTTTGCATTCCGTTACAAGCCAGACAAGGGATCACCAAACCAGTTAAAACATTTGGACTTCATAGCTCAGTTTTCAACGGGCATTCGATATGTAGAAGGTGAATAAAACAAACCAGCAGATGCATTATCTCGTATTGACGTTATCGCGAAAGAAGTCGACTATGAAGAACTTTGAGAGACCCAAGAGGTAGACAGCGAGCTGAACACTTGTCTTGAATCGTCGGCAGGATTGCAGCTCCGACGCATTCGAATACCGAACGCGAACGTCACGCTTTACTGTGACGTATCAACGCCAGAAGCACGACGGCAGGTTTTCGCAATCATGCGATTTCATCTCTTCACAGCCTCTCCCACCCAAGAGTGCTGGCTACGATACGGCTGGTGAAGAAGGCATTTATTTGGCCAAACAAGGAGAAAGATTGTAAAACTTTTTTTCGCCAATACTTGTCAGTGCAACAAGATAACTCGGCAAGTAACAGCGCCAAACGGTACTTTTATTCCGCCGAATCAACGCTTTGATCACGTTCACATATACATAACTGGACCCTTTGTCCAACAGATGATTACCAATATTGTTTGACAGCGATTGACCGCTTTTCTCGCTGGCCTGAATCTTATCCTAGGAAGGATATGTCGGCGACAAATGTAGCCGCGACCTTCTTGTATGAGTGGATCGCACGCTTTGGCGTACCTCTCCGTGTTACTACGGATCAAGGCAAGCACTCTGAATCATATCTTTTATAAAGCACTCTCAGCACTGCTTGCATGAAACCCATTCGAACCTGAGCTCCACCCCGCAGATAATGAACTTGTAGAACGATTACATCGACAGTTTAAGTCTTCGCTCAGTTACTATGCCATAGAACGTTGGACTGACAGCCTGCCCGTAGTTTTGCTGGGTCTCAGGGCATCCGTCAAGGAAGATATTTAGGCAAAAGCGGCTGAATTTGTGTATGTGCAGACACTTCGACTGCCAGGTGAATTCTTTGCAGACATACAGAACGATGTTATTGAAGCCTCAGACTTTGTACAACGTCTTCGTTCGCAGATTCGCAAGTTTCCTCCTGTCACGAAAAAGAACACACGTACCGGCGACCATTCATATTCAGTGACTTAAAGTCATGTGATCAAGTTTTTGTCAGACATGACGCCATTCGTAAGCCTCTTCAACCACCGTATGGTGGTCCTTACACTGTGCTGAAACGTCAAGACAAAACGTTTGATATCAATATCAATGGTTCTGCTGTCATGGTCTCTATCGACAGACTCAAACATGCCTCCACCTCAGTTAACATCGAGATGTCATTAGTGGGACTACCGAACAAAACCAACACTTCAAGATCACCTACTGTACCGGACAAAATCATCAATCCACCACCACTGCCTGCACCTCCGAAGGAAACTGAAGTTGTAACATGTGGACGACGCGTCTTTTTCAGTCCTAAATATCGTTGACTCTTGGGGGAGGGGGAGCGGGGGGGGGGGGGGAGGGGGGGGAGTCATGTGGCAAGTGATTTAGTGTTCGAGAATGTGGTAAGTGATTTCGTGTTTGAGCGTGTGTCGTGTAAACTCTCAAAAATGTTCAAATGTTTGTAGGACTTATGGGACTTAACTACGGGGTCATCAGTCTCTAAGCTTACAAACTACTTATGAACTAGCTAAGACTAAGGACGGCACAAATATCCATGCCCGAGGGGGGATTCGAACCCCCGACCGTAATGGCCGTGCAGACCGTGACTGGAGCGCCTCAGTCCCCTCGGCCACCGCGGCCGGCTGTAAACTCTTTGACCAGTGCTCTAATGACTTATGTTAATGTTGTGTGTGTCTTAAATATTATTCAACACCCAACAAGTCCATGTCACATCGAGTTGTTGTTGTTGTGTAGGATTATTAAGGGGACTAAAAGCCATGGTCATCAATTCAAAAGGCAGAACAAAAGTAAAAATTCAACGCTCAGCACCCAGGGGGCGTGAGGTGGTGGCCTGCTTGGCCAGCCGATCAATGTATTCGTTCCCCGAGAGGCCAATGTAACTCAGGGTCCAAACGAAGGCCACTGAACGGCCAGACTTGACGTAGAGTTGCTTCAATTCGCCGGGCAAAAGAAGATCCGACACGATATTAGGAGATATGTCATGACTTTCGTCACCTGAATTAATTATGACAGAAATTGTCAGTTATGATGGGCGCGCAAATGCATACGGCTTGCTGGTGTCGGCGTCGCTACATGTGTTCTTTGTTCGGTTAGTTGAAAGGAACAAACAAAAAAATGGTAGCACAGGAGACAGGTGATCCGTTGGTTACTATACAGTGTCCAATTATTGTGTCTCCCCCTTTTTCAGTCTGAATAAACGAAACGAAGAATGACAGCTATTAACATAATTATATCAAATAAATTAACATAAGAGCGGGCCGACCCGCCGCGTTACACAAAACAGGTTAGAGTACTCTTCCAGGGGCATAGAAAAAAGCTTGCCAAATTTAAACAGACACAAAATCCCCAAGACTGCCAATCTTTTACGGAAAATCGAAATTTAGCGCCAACTTCAATGCGAGAAGCTTTTAATAGTTTCCACAAAGAAAACCTATCACGCAATATGGTAAAAAAATCTAGTCATATGTAAAGTATACCAGCGGAAAAACACAATCAATTCCTTCACTAGGCGATAGCAAAGATGGTACTTCTGATGACAGTTCTGGTAAAGCATAATTGCTAAACACACACTATTCCGAAATTCCTTCACCAAAGAAGATGAAGTAAATACTCCGGAATTCAAATCAAGAACAGCTTACTGCATGAGTAATTTAGAAGTACATAACCTTGGTGTATTAAAGCAACTCAAGTCACTAAACAAAAGTATTTTATACCAGCTACGTATGCTGATGCAATAGCTCCGTACCTTGGTATCATATACAAGCGCTCGCTCAGCGGAAGATTCATACCCAAAGACTGCAAAGGTCACATGGCAAGGTATTTTATTCAGATATTGGGTACAGATGCAATTTGTCTGTGATAAAGTACAATATTTTGCTGTCTAAATTCTTTATTTGGCTTTACTTAGAGCCTCACCTTAGACGTCCAGTACAGTTGCACACCTGCAAGGCGTGGACAGTATGAGGTCACCAATCAGCTCTTGAGGGAGTCTTCCATGAGTGTAATGTCCAGCTCTGCAATCTTTGTGGGGGTTGCTGGTCTGACTGCAATGATTGAGTCAAGTGCATCTCAGACATGTTGAATCAGGTTTAAGTCCAGTGGACAATCTGGCCACTACATTCGTTCAATTCCCACAGCTTCAAACATGTTTTCCACCATCTGTGGGGACGAGGTGTATCGTCCACCAAAAGGAACCCATCTCCTACAGCACCAGCGTAGGGTGCAACAAAAGATCGAATGATCTCGTCTCTATAACTCTGAGCAGCCAAAGCGCAATTCTGAATGGCGTAGAGGTCCCTACGTACGCCAATACTGACTCCTGCCCACACATTCGACCACCACCATGATGTGGTCATGTTTCCAGCACATAAGGATTGTTCCCTGTTCCACATTCTCTCCCATCTGTAAACAGAACCCGAAAATGTTCAAACGTTTGTTAAGCTTATGGGTACTTAACTGTGGGGTCATCAGTCCCTAAACTTACAAACTGCTTATACACTACCTTATACTAAAGACAACACAAGCATCCATGCCCGAGGGAGGATTCGAACCCCCGACGGGGAACGAACTCGCCATTGGAGGATAGTGCCTCCAGCGCTCGGCCACTCCGCCGCGGCACTGGATCCGACACCATTCATTATTACTTCAATCCTGATGTCCCACCGCCCAGTTTCTGCGTGCTAAACGGTGTTGTGGTTTTAAGTGAAGACACGCCATAGGCCTCCGTGTGTAGAAGGCGATTTCGGAATGTTTCAGTTGATACCGCTCGTCCTCTTGCTGCATGGAGTGTGCGTTGCAGCCGAGTAGCATTCAGACTTTTGTCTTGACGTGCTGTTAACCGGAGGTAACAGTCATCTCTTGCTGTGTTACCCGTGGACGACCTTGGCCTTTTATCGGTTTGGTGAATGCTTTAAATGTCGTTTGTCTTCTATCGATTCCGTTGCATTAGAAGTGTATTGACTCATTACTAGAAATATACAATGGATTTTAACACACCTCTCTCTCTCTCTCTCTCTCTCTCTCTCTCTCTCTCTCTCTATTTCCCCCTCTTTTTCCCTCTTTCTCCCTCTATATCTTACACACACACACACACACACACACACACACACACACACACACACACACACACACACTACCATGTCCTCCCCGTTTGTGCCATCAACCGTTATTCTTATTTTTTTCTATTCCTGAAGTGAAGATCACCTAAATACAATCAGGCAACTAGCTTTTTTGCTAATTTCTTTAAAAATAAAGTTGCTATTAGAAAAACAATGCAGTAAGCAGTATTTAAACCGCAGTGTTTATTATGAAAGCTGTCTGACATACTCGCTGATAACTCGTACGCTATTGGGAAACTTTCTTATACTGGTTCAAGTTACCTGATGTGCTCAATCTACGTTGGTGTCCCGAAAGAGAACTGCAGTAAATGCATGTAATTACGTCATAGCTTAAGATGTACCTTGTCTACTGAGTCATTGTGCTCTTATCTGTAGATACCACTTATTATGTGATTTAATGCTGCAGACGTATGGTTTTTTTTTCTGGCTTTCGTCAACTTCTTTATGGACGACCTATGAGTGTCCTTACTTAGGTGTGGCATATCCTATAAAATCCGTAACGGTACATGGAATAATTTTGTCCTGCTCAAGTAACAGAAGTCCACTGCTGCGTGTAAGGGACCAGTTTTGCGATGTCTTCCCTAAAAGTGGCGTTTGCCATACTGCTATGTTTAAATATAAGACCAAGCGTAATATAAACGCAAATATGTTCATTAAGAGAGTCAGACCACATACTTATGGATGCCAGACACAGAAGTGCTATCCAGAATGTAAAGTCTCAAAGAGGTACAGAAATAGGATCAGACCATTACCTTGTGATGACTTTTGGGATAGGAAGTAGTAACATCAGGAGAAGAAGAGCAGACCAGAAAATAAATGCAGGGGAACACATTAAGGACAGATATGCACTTGAAATCAGAAACAGTTTTGCTGCCATAGGAGAAGAAGATGAAAATAAAATTGAAAACCTTTGGTCCACAACCAAGATAACCGTTAAAGATGTAGCAGTTGAGGTGTTCAAACCATCGGAGAGAAGGAGAAGAACAGAGAATGCTTTAATGATAGGTGGAGAGATGCGGTCACCAAGAAAAAAGCAGCGAAACTGTTATGGCTGACAAATGAACAGGATGAAAGAACAAGGTTGAGATACACAGAAGCAGCTAAAGAAAGTCCTGCAAACAGAAAAGCGAGAGTTCACAAAAAGCAAGCTGAAACTGGCAGAAGAAAACCGAACAGCTGGCAATACAAGATTTACAGGACAGTCGGGTTTTTCAAGAAAGGATACAACCCAATGTTTAGAGGTCAAGAAGGTCAGATCATCACAGATGAAATGAAAGCTATGGAAGAATGGAAAAACTATTTCGAAAACGTCCTGAGTGTGGACGCAAACAACAACAGTGCTGCAACAGAAGAAGAAGAAAAGAATGAAATAGAGAGCCGGTACCATCAGGAGAGTATGAATTACCAAGCATGTAAGAGTAGTGGCGAACTAACGCTGTCGAAGGCCCGGGGCGGCGGCAGAACAAAATGAGGCCCCCTGTCCACTTGCAAAAACATGCATTACTATAAAAAAAGTAATTTTTGGAGATTTGGATGTCCCCCAGGACGCGAGGAACGGGACAATCTAAGAAAAATAGCTTCCGAGATTTGGAGGCCCCAGAACTAGAGGACAAGGGCGCCTCAAAAATAAAAAATGTAGAAAAACCTTATTTCGAGCTATTTGGAGGCCGCCTAAGGCCCGGGCGGTATGCCCCCTCCGACCCCCCCCCCCCCCCCGCCTTAGTCCGCCACTGGATAAGAGCAATCATAAAAAGCTGAAGAGGGGGAAGGCACCAGGAACATATGGTATGCCTGTAGAGAAGCTGAAGGAGGGTAGAACTACTCTAGAAGAGAGACCATACCACCTAATAAGCTTAATCTGGAAGAAGAAAAATATCCCGGAAGAATGGAAGCAATTTGTCCCAATGAGACGTAGCAACTTTAGGGGAATTACACAACTGTGTACATTTTATAAGGTCTTGAGCATGTTGTTACTGAAGCCACTGACACCACATGTCGAGAAAGTTCTGGGATCCCAACAAGCAAGCTTCAGAAAGGGAAAGTCAACTGCTGACCATCTACATACAATAAGGCAAGTACTATCAAAGAGCTGGGAATTCCGCAAAAATGTTCACTGCCTTCCAAAAAGCATACGATAGTCTGAACAGACAAGCAATATGGCTAGAACTTGGAAGTGCTCAAGTACCCAGAAAACTCATAAAATTAACACAAGTATGCACCAAAGAAACCACATGAATGGTGAAAGTGAATGGAAACATGGCAAAGAAGTTCAAGGTTAGGAATTGAGTGCGACAAGGAGACTGCTTCTCCCCCCTTTCGTTTAACCCCGTACTGGGGAGAGCACTGGCAAGCCTAGAGACAGGAACAGATTGGGGAGAAGGAGCAACATCCTGGCCTAAGCAGATGATGGTGTTCTAATAGCAGAGAGAGAGCGAAGACCTGGTTCATATGACAAGAGAATTAATGGAATAGGCAATGATAACAGGCCTGAAGTTGAATATGGATAAGACTAAGTGCCTCGTAGTTAGCAGAGAAAAGATGATAGACCTCTAAAAGTGGATGACAAAGTCTTTGAAAGGGTAAAAGACTTCACATACCTTGGGGCAATACTCAATTGAAGGAACGATATAGACCAGTAAATTATCGCACGATTACAAGCTGCAAAGAGGCCAAGGTTTGCTCTGGGAAAGCTACTAAAGTTCTGTCTACTATCGAGAACCTTAAAGACTAACAAGACTATAACACAACCTATAGTCTTATATGGAGAAGAGAGCTGGACTATTACCCGAAAGATGGAAAGAAAACTCCAGACATTCGAGAATACCATATGTTGTTGTTGTTTTGGGGTTTTGAAGGGTCTAAACTACACGGTTATCAGTCCCTTGTTCCTACCTTAAAACTGACTTACCAGCCACCTGCAGGGGACCTGCAGTTTAGTGTGTGTTCCGAACCACGGTGCTATTCGATATTTTTCACACCAGCAACACTGCCAGAAGTAAAAGTGGCGGAAAGTGACAGATAAAAATCCTAGAACCTGGCGGGGATGGAATCAGCAACATTTGGAATCGTAGTCTGACATTCTGTGCTAACGAACCAAAGAATTGTTGCAACCAAATCCTAGAACAGAAAAGGCCGACTTCATGCAGCATTTTATGCCTCGGCGACACAATGCCAAGGTTGATTTGGATGGTCAGACGTTATAGACTGCAGCATCGTATTAACCAAGAAAATTTGCTCACTGGGAAACAGTTATCGCCTCACTGCCAGGCACACAGGATTTCTTACACTTTTTGTACAGCAAGTTATTGGCACCTCTAGCTCCACTACATATCTCGCATCAAATGATTTCGACTTGTCTGAAGCATGAATGAATGTCTGGGTGGAAGGTTTTGTATTACTTCTATCTTTACAGATAAATTTATGGTTTAACTGGCAATAACCTCTTCATATTTCATACTTATTCTGAAGAGGAAGTGTTGCTTGATTCTTTAGTGATTTTAAAATACATAAATATATTAATTTAAAAAGAAAAATTGAAGTATCTCAAACTACTAAGAAGATAAGTGATTCTGATTTACATGTTATTTCAGAATGACTAGAAGGCAGTTTTCTGAAATAGAATAAGGGATCATACAGCATTTCATTGACTTAAATGGATGTACTGCGCAAGAGACGATTGCAACTTTATGTGAGGTAGGTGAAAGCACACATTAATTTTCTTTGTGTTATTTAAATGAAAGCCTTATTTCAAATTTAGTAATAAAATGTTTATGAATATACTTGAGATGCAAAAGAAAAGTAACTAAAGGCGTAGGGTGAATTCGCGCCCTCGGGCTTCGCAGCGCAATTCCTCACCTGCCAACAATGAAAAATGTCTCCCACGAAATTTAATACTGCGCATATTTCCGCCAGTAAATGGACGTCAAAGACTGAGATGGCTGTATGTCACATACGTCAGTGTGTTTCATAATTACACCAACAAACTTGTAAAGGATGTATTAGGCGTCTTGAGGAACAAAATGAGCATGGAAACCCATGCCCGGAAACGCCATTCAACGGCACTACGGAGAGTCCTAGTTACAGGCACCTGCTCCTGCCCTAGACATTCCCTCCAGCAACTTCGACGCTCTGCAGCCTCATTGGATGACGTTTCCGGGCATGGGTTTCTATGCTAACTTTGTTCCTCATGACACCTCCCACATCCCCTAGAAGTTTGTTGGTGTAGTAGTGTAATTCTGAAATACACTGACGTATGGGACTCACACACCCATCTCAATCTTCGACGTCCATTTACTGCCGGAAATATGCGCAGGACGAAATTTTTGAGAGACCTTTTTTTTTTTTTTTATTGCTAGCATGTGAGGAATCGCGCTGCGAATTTATATTCACCCTGTATATTGCGTAATACTTACGAAATATTTTTGTGATTTGTATCTCTACTTTCCAGATAATAATCAGAGTATGATTATAAAAACTCGAAAGCTAATAAGGAAACGAAGATTGGAGTTTAGCGTCCCAATTTGGTCATTAGAGACGGCGCACAAGCTCGGATTGTTTTGTTTAAGAACAGGGAAGGAAACGAAAAGTAAACGGGACCTATACATTTATTTACCATAATTCACTTTCTTGATGACAACAGTGGACCCCTACATTAAAAATCCCGGCATTTGCCTAGAGCGCTGGAATGAAAATACGTAAAAACCCAAATTTTGATTGCCAGAGGCGGATCTGAATCGTCGTCCTCCCGAATGCGAGGCCACTGTGCTTAATTATTGCGTCACCTCGCTCGGTGGACAGGTGGTGGAAGGAGAGAAAGAGTGTGTGTATCTATCTATCTATCACTTTTTTTTCTCCTTTGTCCTGCTTCTACAACGTGGCGTCACGGCTAGTTGTTTTGGGAAGTATAATTTAAGAACAAGTATGATGTTTTATTTTCAACAAGTTTCGGCACAATGGTGCTCCGAGATGGTGTGGAGTGGAGCAGGAAACAGATGGCATCACCTGGAGAAACTCACAGCTCCTGCTCCACACCATCCTGAAGATGGAGCGCCATTAGGTAGAAACTTGTTGAAAATAAAAATAAAAAATTGCGCTCTAGAATATAAGGGCGCTGTTTTCCCAAAGAAAAAAAATATTTCAAAAAAAATTAATTTAAGGGGATGTTTGCATGCCGTTCTTAATGCCGCCCCGTTACGACCCGCGACGGAGTATGTGTACCCACCAGGCGGATTCACGTAAGAGAGAGTGGGGCACATTGAGCCATAAAAAATATTTCTCACTATTACTCATCCAATTTTATTACAGAGTTTTGATTTTTAGTATTTACAGTTTAATCGTTCAAGTATCAAATGGCCTTATTTGATTGCTCTACGAGTAATTTATTTCAAGCTACATGGCTTTGAAAAAAATTGGTAAGTAGGTAATAGTTCCCCATGAGCAAGGTACAATGAACTAGTTTAACAGTTTCTTACACCCAAAACTTCAGATGTCAGACACTCAGAGCGGTACCAACTCGATAGAGTATCAGCCGAAACTTCTATATAATTATATATATACATGTGGCGTCTGTTCCGAAAGAACAGATGTCACTTCTGATCCTGCAGTTGTTATTATTTAATATTCACAGAATATATGACATCAACTGCGATTGGGCAAAGCTGAAAATGTGTACCCAGCCGGGATTCGAACCCGGGTGTCCTGCTTTCTAGGCAGTTGCGCTGACCTCTACACCACTGGGGACACAGTGATCACCGCACCTGCAAGGACTACCTAAGCACGCCTTCCGTCAAATACAAAGGCGTGCTTAGGTAGTCCTTGCAGGTGCGGTGATCACTGTGTCCCCAGTGGTGTAGAGGTCAGCGCAACTGCCTAGAAAGCAGGACACCCGGGTTCGAATCCCGGCTGGGTACACATTTTCAGCTTTGCCCAATCGCAGTTGATGTCATATATTCTGTGAATATTCTATATAATTCGTGCTATGTGTTGCCGTCCATGAGAACGTGCGTAAACTATAAGTTCAAATGTTCAATGTTTGTATAGTTTATGGGACTTAACTACGGGGTCATCAGTCCCTAAACTTACAAACTACTTATGAACTACTTACGAACTAGGACGGCACAAATATCCATGCCCGAGGGGGGATTCGAACCCCCGACCGTAGTGGCCGTGCAGACCGTGACTGGAGCGCCTCAGTCTCCTCGGCCACCGCGGCCGGCAAAACTATAAGTAACACCTAACCTACAGAGTATAGGAAAAGCATATCTCTAAGAGCTTATCATGTTGCGCTACCGTGGGCTAGTTGGTAGAACGTTAGTTCATCGAACAGAAGGTCGTGCGTTCAAGCCCCGCCTAGAAACTGGAATACGTCGAAAATGGTTAAAATAGAATGTCTATAACGTTTCACGGGTTCATTTTGCAAAACGCACTGTCAGCCTCAGCAGTAGCGTGCGGACCGAACAGCAGCGTCAGCCCCACGGGACTCTAGCCACAACACGCACATCCGCTGAATGGCGGTGCTGCCTATCTAGCAGTCATAATAATAATTAATTATTTATTATTATTTATATTATTATTATTATTATTACTTTAATACTTCCGCACGTTTGGCGTAATTGTTTCTTTCTTCCATGAATATACTGTACAGGTTTGCTACTTTTAAATAAAACGAAGCAGAAGCAAATTGCCGATTACACAGTGTTATGAAATCCCAACAGTCCTTTTACAGTTTTCAAAATGAAATGACAAGATCGCACATTAACAATTTATTCAATGACGACCAGTGTCGGTGAACCGTGTCACCATCATCTGGTCACATACATATTACCAGCTCGTCATCTGTCAAAAATGTAGAAGACATGCGAGAAATAAAAACCATTTGGGATTAAGAGGCACTTATCGTACCTTGTTAAAAAAATGGGTATAAAATAACAAGTGCAACATTGCACTTAGTCACTATATAAAAAATACACAAGTGAAAAACATGACAGCTTACAAAATACTGACAGCCTGAAGATTCTAGTTTAAATTTTGGCGCAAGGTGGCAGCACCATAGATGGATACTGTTTGTAAGCTGGTTTCACAGAAGTCAATTATTGCATAAAAACAAATCGTCACATAATTTTAGTCTAAGATTAAACTCATATTCTATGTATGGGTGACAGTACAACTACATTTTAATAATAATATATATGGTATACCTTATATAGGAGTTCAATTTCTAATTAAAGTTTACAATTCGCTGAAAGGGTATAATGAGATGGATGCTGCAAACCAATACAAGTTGCAGAGGGATATTGGATGGGAACGACACACTTCCTAAGATGATAATCTTTAAAAACATATGTAAATCTTGCATTTAAATGTGCTCAAATTTGTGTCCATTAGATGACCAGCTTGTAATATGTATGTTACCAGATGATGGTAACACAGTTCACCGAAATCGGTCGTCATTGAATACATTATTAATGTGCGATCTTGACATTTCATTTTGAAAAGAGCTTTTATCAATGGGATATCAATATCATTCGTCTGATTGCGATAAAATTTTGCATATTTGACGTCCAAAGCAAGAGTAACGTTCTTATGAAATAAAAATTTGCAAAAGTTTCCCGGAAAATTCAGAAACAATAAAGAGATTTTTCCATGAAATATCAATACCATTCATCTGACGGCGATAAAATTTTGCACATTCGACGTTCAAAGCGAGAGGTAGGTTTGAGTGAAGTGAAAGTTTGGAATAGTTGACAAGAAAATAGGAAAATTTGTGGAAAACTGAAAGAGCTCTTTTCTTTGGGATATCAGTAGGATTCCAACGATTGCGATAAAAATTTGCACATTTGACGTTCAGAGCAAGAGTACATACATTTTAGCAATTGCGAAGCATTGCCGGGTCGACTAGTTCTTGAATAAGAGACTGTCTTGGTTTCATAAATCTGCTTTATTAAGATATGATACGTTTCCCCCTGTTAGAGCATCTTCAGATCTCTATCGAAGAAGAAAGACGATAACTAGTACATACAAGACAATATTTACAAGATAGTATTTAAAAAAAGAAAAAAATTCTGTAGCTACAAAACAGTTCTGAAATCGGTACTAAACGACTGTAGTAATTTACGTAATAATGTTTTGCCTACGCTGTAATAGAAGATGTTTTGATTAAAACAAAATAAATAATGATAAAATCCAGCAGCTGCGGTAGTATTGATCGTTAAAATCAAATTGATACTGGGTTACACTGAACAGATTATTGCCAAAGATTTTTATTACGAGATTTACTTTGCCTGATGTCACTGTGGAATAGAGTAGGTCTTCGTTGCAACGTATTTACATGAAAGTCTTCTGGACTAGTACTGCTTGGAGAAGCGTTCAAATGTGTACTGCGAGTAATGGTCAATAAAGTGTAGTGCTCCATAACACTGTACGTGTCAGTCGGTCGTATAACAGTCGTATAAATTCAAATAGAGACACCATTTTCATAAAATTACTAATATCACGTGAAACTATTTTTAGCGTGTGCCAAAGTATATAACAATACTATTATTTAAAAACTTCCGTATAAGTATCGAAAAATGTTTAGTCTTTTGAGGAGAACTGAAGCCTCGGGTGTTTAAAATAAACCTGCTGAGATATCTCTATTTCTTTTAGTGTGTTTTACGTAATTTCTATAAATCGATCCAGACACAAGCCGGAATGGTTCCTTTCAAAGTGCAAGGACAATTTCCATGCCCATCGTTAACTAAAACAAAGCGAGCCTTGATTCGTCTCTAATGACTACGGTTTACGGAACGTTATACCTGAAGACCCGTTTCACACTGGTGACGTCCGCCAGTGACGGTCACCGGTGATTCTGCTGAACACTCCAGGATCACCGGTGTCTGACACCGCGTTATCGCCAACTGATTAGTTAGTGTAGTAGGAGGAGGCGAATGAAGATAAAATGTTCTTTACAGGTGCATCCACTGCTATTCGACGATTGGAAAGTGATTGTTTTACAGTCTTTATGACGGTCTGAGATGAGAAGACGTTTTTCCAATACAATACTTTCGAAAGTCAAAAATTTAATAGCTTTAAATATTATGAAAACATTAATGTGGTTAGGCCGAAGTGTTCATCTGGCATTGTATTTGTAATGTGCACTGTTTAGTTATTGCTATCTTAACTATCTGAACTGATAAAAACTTGAAATTAAAATTATTGGGTGTCAAAAACTTACTCAATATTATTAAGGTAAATAATTCCAATTTAGAATAATATTTTACTGCATTTTTCCGAGCATACGGCGGAGCGTCCTTAGACTACCTAAGACGACGTAAGACGCATCCTCATTTTTTTAATGATAATTTTGAAAAATAAATATTTAAAAAAAAAAATTCTCCATTTGCCTGCAGAGCGATTGCCGTCCTCATCCATCTCGTCCATTCTTTCCGCATTGAGACTGTGTAATGGTACACTTGCTATTGGTAAGAAGAAATGGAGAAGGGATGAAAAAGTTCTTGAAGCCTACTACAAGGGGAGAAGCAAATTTTTGCTAGTTTTTTTATGGCTCGAAAAATACGATTTTAAAGTGAAAAAAGAACATACCAATTTTATCTTTTTAATCCATGCCCTTCTTACTGGAATTAGGCACAAACTTCCTTATCATTTCTTACCATGCATACGTTTTCACCACTTTGTTTCTATAGTCATCACTTTTGATGTCCCAAATAGCAGGACGAATATCTAATTATAAAATCTCCCGTGTTAAATTTAAACTAACAGCAACAATGTATACTGTATAAAGTATCTGAAATATCTCACTGTGTAGGATGAAAGATTTTTTTTATTTATTTATCTCTCTGCTCAGAAATGACTGCCTATCTGTTAGAAAATTTGCAACGCTCTGTCTGTGATACGTATTCCAGCGCAAACACTCCAGCTTAAACTACTGTATTTTGGGTTGTGAATGCCATGAACACGGTGACTTTCCCTGTTACATGTGGGTCTTTCTTATGGTGATTAATTTTCTGATACTGGCCTCGTGAATAAAAATTAATTGTGGGGAGCATCACTTCACAAAACCATTTTTCTTTTGAGTAAAGGAGAACACACATTATTACTACTATCATTATTATTATTATTATTATTATTATTATTATTATTATTATTACGACTGTGTCTATAGATACGGAATACATGCATCTTACATTCCCCAGAGCTCAACAATGACTAACCCATTACTAATTAGCAAAATCAGCTCTTACAACTTTCAGCGAAAGAGCAGATATGTAAAGATACTTGTCTTAAACCTGGAGCTAGATCTTTGGTACCCATTATGTATAAATCAATGAATATAAATTCGATGTATCTTTCTTCTCTATAAATATCAATACAATAGGGTGAGACACCTGCGTCACAGTGGTTCGCCGAGGCAGTGCAGTGTCCCGGAGTAAATGCTCCATTTCAAACGAATGTTACATGTACGAAAAGAACAGAGACCATATCAGAATGGTACACATGCATCCAACAGGCAATTGACAATTTCAATGCGGAAAAAAGCGCAGGTGATTCCCGTTTATAAGAAAGGAAAGAGAACTGACCCACACAATTACAGGCCAATATCGTTGACTTCAGTTTCATGTAGAATTTTGGAGCATATTCTCAGTTCGAATATAGTAAATTTCCTTGAAACGGAAAAGCTTCTTTCCATGAATCAGCACGGGTTTAGGAAACATCGTTCATGTGCAACTCAGCTTGCCCTTTTCTCACATGACATCTTGCGAGCCATGGATGAAGGGCAACAGGCGGATTGTGTTTTTCTCGACTTCAAAAAGGCGTTCGACGCGGTGCCACACTGCAGACTGCTAAAGAAGATACGAGCTTATGGAATAGGTTCACAGATTTGTGACTGGCAGGAAGACTTCCTAAGTAATAGAACGCAGTACGTTGTTCTTGACGGCGAGTGTTCATCAGAGACGAGTGTATCGTCAGGCGTGCCCCTGGGGAGTGTGATAGGACCGCTATTATTTTCTATCTATATAAATTATCTGATGGACAGAGTAAGTTGTAATTTACGGCTGTTTGCTGATGATGCTGTGGTGTATGGGAGGGTGTCGTCTGTAACTGACTGTAATAGCATACAGGATGACTTAGACAAAATTTCTATTTGGTGCGATGAATGGCAGCTAGCTCTCAATGTAGAAAAATGTAAGGTGATGCGCATGAGTAGAAAAAACAATCCCATAATGTTCGAATACAGCTTCTTGATGCTGTCGCGTCGTTCAAATACCTTGGCGTAACATTGCAGAGTGATATGAAATGGAACAAGCATGTAAGGACAGTTGCAAGGCGGACAGCCGACTTCGGTTTATTGGGAGAATTTTGGGAAGATGTACTTCGCCAGTAAAGGAGACCGCGTATAAAACGCTTGTACGACCACGTCTTGAGTACTGCTCAAGTGTTTGGGACCCGCAGCAGATCAGTTTAAAGGAAGACATAGAGGCGGTTCAGAGAGGAGCAGCTAGATTTGTTACCGGTAGGTTCGACCAATGCGCGAGTGTCACGTAAATGCTCCGGCAACTCAATTGGGGATCGCTGGAAGAAAGACGACGTTCTTTTCGTGAATTTCTGTTAAGTAAATTTAGAGGGCCGGAATTTGAAGCTGAGTGTAGTACGATCTTGCTGCCGCCTACTTATATTTCCCGTAAAGATCACAAAGACAAGATAAGAGAAATTAGGGCTCGTACGGAGGCATATAGGCATTCTTTTTTTCCTCGTTCAGTTTGGGAGTGGAATAGGAAAGGAAATGCCTAGTAGTGGTACAGTGTACCCTCCGCCACGCACCTTACGGTGAATTGCGGAGTATGTATGTTGATGTAGACGCATTAACACGCTGGATCCATTGCGGGAATCCACTATAGACTGTGAGCAAGAGGAACTAATGGGCAGGGGCAGTATCAGCGTAATGTGCTGAAAGTTGAGAATTTGGGTTGGAAGGGAAGCGAGCCTGGATAGCCTAATTGGCTATGCAGTAAACTTGGAAATCTCCTGGCTTCAAAAAACTGATGAGATTCACCACCTGGGTATGACGTTTACATCAAACCCAAGGGAAACGTGTCAATTGAATTGGATTCAGAAACTGAATGTTATAAGAGCTATTCTCAAAGATCATGAAATCATTAGATAGACTGCAGAGAGTAGTATTTGTTAATTGTTTTGTAATCACTAAGATTTATCACATTGCTGCAGTGCTACCAATACCCAATGCTATTTCGAAAAAAATTCTCGCGATCGTGTGCTGATATATTTGGAGGGGTAAAGTTTTCAAGTTTCTTTTGAAACTGCCACATTGCCTAGATGGAATGGAGGGCTAGGTGTCAATGACATACAAGCACAATATTTTTCAATGTTTGTTATCATACTGGCAAATTATTACACAGTAATCAGCTCAGCATTTCACGAAACCTATTTCATTCGTTAGATCCTAATGATCGATGTGCACCTATTAATGTTAGACAAATAAACCCAGAATTGGATTATGTTCGAAAATACTTTGTTGAAATCACTTACATATATGAAGATATTAAAAAATGTTAGTCAATTATACTGTGCACTTACAAAAGGTCAGCCCAAAAACAATATCGAGATGAAAACTGAAGGTAAAAATTGGAAACAAATATGGCGTAATATTAATAAACGAATGTTAAGATCAAATATTCGCTCTGTCTGGTACGATGTAGTTAACGAGAAAGTTCCCACGGGGGAAAAGTTACACACAATAAATGTACGACTCACTCCTTTTTGTGGTTCATGTCAACTAGTGGAAACTTTAGAACATGTTCTTACCTGTAAAGAAAATATTTTGATTTCGAAGTGGACGAGGAAAAAACTAGCCATCATAAATAGAACCTCTGAGAATTATGTTCCAATAAAAGATGTACTTCAGCCAGAATACGATTTATTTCCTAATTCAAACATAATAGCCATAATTGGCTGATTAGACAGTACATATTTTATGCAATTGAGAACTCCAAATTTAGAATACACTACATACAATTTATCAATGAAGAGCATATTTCTTTGAGGAAGCATTATAAATATAAATAAAAATTTCAGAGATTTTTAATTGCTATTTTAAATCAAGACTGAGAAGTAAACGAAGAATATCAAAGAGTACATGCATTATCAAAACATGAAGAAGGAGTCTACACAAAATTGGTTGCTTCGGGTCAACATACCGAGTGCAGTGACAATTACTTTCATACTTGATGGAGGATGACTTGTATTGTAATTAGAAGTTTTCAAAAATGTAAAGGTTATATAAGTAAATCAATAAAGTTTATTCTTAAAAATAAAGAAATAAAAAAAATTGGTTAAGGCACCCACAAGCCCGAACCGGAAAATCTAGGTTCGAAACCCTGTCCAGCAAAAAATTTTCGCTTCGCCGATGAATTTATTTCATTGCCCTGAAACGATCGAAATGTTTCAATATTTCGAAGTCGTCAAGCGAATGTATATCTAAAGGTGCGAGTCCGAACACGGCGACAGCGACCCACTGCCGCTGCCGACAACGACCGAGACGCAGCCGCCTGCTGCCGACCCGTTGCGGAACGCAGCGGCAGGCGAGCAGCGCGGTCGCCGGTGAGAGGCGGGGTGTCCGCCGACTGCCGCGGCTGTTGCGCTGTAGTTGGAGGGGAAGACGATGACGTTGCTTTGTTCCATACTAAGAAAACACGATAGCTGGTAATGCCTTTATGTAAACGTACAGCTGCCGAGGGAAGTTACAGGCCGCTGATTAAAAAAAAAAAAGTTTAGTGAAGAATTTATTCAGGAGCTGTTGACGTTTAAATAAAAGACAGTTCAACTTCGTACAGAGTTCTATTTTGGATGACATAAAACCACAGTGCCTAAGAAATGCAATAACTGAAGAAGAAAAATTACATTTTACACTGAGAAGTACGCAAAAACTCGTGCATTATTTACTATCTGCTCAACAACTGGTACGGAACAATCTCAGCGATGTGAATGTTGAAGATGTGTTATTATCTCTTGATTGCTGATTTGTGTTGCATTGTGGGCCCATCATTTCGTAATCAGAAGCAATGCGACTATTATTTTTCTTTCGGTTCTGCTTTATATATTGGAAATGAACTCCGTAAAACTGCTCTGATATGTCCAGAAAATAATTCAACATCATATTTGCGTCGCATAAAAGCCTGTAGTAACTTTTGCCTCTTTTCTTTCCTTTCCTTTCACACTTTTAATATTGTACCATCGTTAGTTTTATTCAGTTTTATTTTCTTTGTTGGTACGTAACATTAATCTATTGTCACCTCTCATGAACTAGAAGTAAATAAACCTGTCCTGACAGTATTTTACACAAAACGCTTTATTACTCTACATAATCATTTTTAAGAACACCATTTATGTAATTACCGACAGTTAATTTCTTAATTCTTTTGAACAAAAAAAATGTTTGTAGAGTCTATGGGACTTAACTACGGGGTCATCAGTCCCTAAACTTACAAACTACTTATGAACTAGCTACAACTAAGGACGGCACAAATATCAATGCCCGAGGGGGGATTCGAAGCCCCAACCGTAGTGGCCGTGCAGACCGTGACTGGAGCGCCTCAGTCCCCTCGGCCACCGTGGACGGCTGCTGCTGTTTTTACGGACTTCTTTTCGTCAGAGTTCAAACTTTCAAATGTTTGTAGAGCTTATGGGACTTAACTACAGGGTCATCAGTCCCTAGACTTACAAACTACTTATGAACTAGCTTATAATAAAGACGGCACAAACTGCCATGCCCGTCGGGAAACAGTCTCGCGTATCGTAGGATAGCGCCTCAATGCGCTCGGCCACTCCGCCGCGGCTCGTCAGAGTCTGAAGCGCTCATTTCCCTTGGGTGTTGTCATAAAACCGGTCTTCGGCGGGGGGTCGGGTCGGCGACAAGCGACACCACTGGTTCGGGACCGGACGGCCGCCGGTCGCCAGAGCAGGTATACGGCGACCAGTGCCGCCGCCGCCGCGTTCCGCATCGCTCGCATTGCAGACAACGGGGACCAGTGGTGCCGCCTGCCGCGGGACGGCGACGACCGCCGCTTGCCGCCGCGTTCGGAATCGCACCTTAACAGTGACCGTCACTAGCGTCAGTGACTAGTGTCCCAATCTGAAACCTGCCTACCCTTCCTTACTTATTCTAACAGGACGTCTCAGCATGGTAATTAATTTTACAACGATGCCTGTCACAGAAGGACAAAGATGTGTGACGTTCGGACGGGGATTCAAGACAAGCGGCTGAGGACGGACGCTTGGCCAGAGCTGTATCCCGTTAGTTCCGCTCTGCCGAGGCGGACCCGCGCTCTTTGTCCGGCGATCAGTTCCAGGAATCTGTAGAAGCCTTCTGTCTCGTACCAGAAGCTGCTCTATCCAGCAACCGGATGGGTCTGCTATCGGCGTTTCTACATCCTTGTCTCTCCCCCTTCACACAGACAGGTAAACGCCTATTTCCAGTCATTTCGAGCGGGTATAATCTTAGGACTCTGCAGATAATTATATCACAGTCTAACACATACCTGTCCCGACACTCCCGCAGATTTTTGCTATACACTACGACTGCAGCGCTCCAAGCGGCCGGCAAGCTACATTTCTGAGTACGGTATTGGATGAGTGCGAATAGTATCGTTCATATTGATTTTTACAGACTTTTCACATTAGGGAACGTATGTAGTGCCATAAAAATAGGTAATAATTTAAAATTAGCTCCACCTTTGTCTTTATTAGGTTTACTGAGATACGAAACGGTACATTGAAGGACAGTTTTTTTTATATATATTTATCTTGGAACCTACAGGCTTTTGCTGAATAATATCATTTTCTATTAAAAATAAGAAATGGCGAAGAAACACCAGAAGACTTGCCTTTGGCAAAAAGTCGTCGCTTTTCTACTCAGGAATGTTAAGGTTTCTTCACTACAAATCCAGTAAAATCGGTGAGATTGGAACGTAGGAAACACACATAGAATGCAATAACTACAGTATTTAACGTACCAAAGCAGCCACCGCAGCTGTAGCTGAAGGAAAAACGTCACAGACCTGGCAAGACAACGGAAAAAGCAATCAGACTGTTTTCAACAAAGAAGAGCGCAGTTCCACAATTGTTGCTACAACTGAACCATAAACTGCAAGAATCTTCAAGACATTGTCTTCTTAAGCTAAAGTAATGACACTCAAACGAATATGCGCGTATCAGAAAGACGATTGAAGCCTAAAAACGTGAGAATCATTAGACTACACACCGAACTGATAAACGTCAAAAAACTCTTGTCATAGCAAGAACACGCCATAATAGAAACTTATGTTTTTCTTATGTTTATATTCTACTTACTTTCAACGGAATAAGCTGCAAAATAACACATATTCGTATTTGTTCATGTCGAAGTTGTTCATTACACCTCTGAATCAGTTAAATTCGGCTTTTTTTTACTTTAACGTCCGTGTTACGTATATCTCATATTTTATTAATGCTTGTAATGCAAAAACTATATCAACTATTTCGTTAATTACGCACACAAATAACTATAAACAAACATCACTCCCTCAGCGGCTTGCCCACCACTAGGAGCGCTAGTCTCGTTGCAGCTGTCAGTTGGTAACAACTTTCACAGCAGTGAGTGTCGCGACTGTATATGTTAGACTGTGATTATATCTACAATGAGGAGTTGAATAAATGACCACAAGTCTGTGAGGATCGGTCATGTGAGACTAATATACATATAAAAGGTAGCGATTTTGATATCGAAAACTTCCCGTCATGTACATACATATCCGATTTATTTATTGACTGGCGACCCGCCCCGGCTTTGCACAGGTAGCATTAATTCTTCTGTTGAATGGACGGGGAAAATCGAGTGGAAAAGTTTTTGCAGATATACCACTAGGTACAGTGCCTTCCAAGAAAAAAAAAACACTTGTACTTCAAAAAATTGAAAATTACATTTCTATTAGTAATTCGTCTTTGTTTTTCTATTGGGAGTAGGAACGTATAATTTTTTTGATGTGCAAATTCGGAAGAAAGGTATATACAATTGACTATGTGGAAAGAATGGATGTTCCAAATTTACATAGGAAGCAGGATACCAACAGCCGTATGTTTAACAGAAACATTTTATTCCTTTACTACCAGTTTCGGCATTCCATTATGCCATCTTCAGGACCCTATATCGGAGTATTAAGTCCATTAAATAGGGATCATAACTGGTTGCGTGGATTTCTTGCTCTTGGTAAGAACCGATCAGTGCTACCACAATGGACATATGATTTGTACATTTGTGCCACGAAAGAGTTTAGCCAGGTCATAAGAAAAATATCCCATGAAACGAATGGGGATACGTTTGACTTCATCGTCAGGTGGTATCGAATGAAGTTGTGGTACATCTTTAGAACGTTTTGCATTGTACTTTTTGAGAACCAAGAACGGGTTGCAACCATTCAAGATTGTTTACTTCTTTAGTGACATAATTTTTGAGATTCCCCTTTCTGAAGCTTCCGTCAATAAAGACCTAAACAATCTTGAATACATCGCAGTCCTATCAGCATCCAGCAAATTCTCCCACACAACGAACAAGCCAATAAGGACAGATACCTTTCCTCGGTAGTCTATAAACTACAGTGTCCCGAATGCCCAGGTGAAATGTAGGACAGGCAGTCCGGACTTCTAAAGAACGTTTTACCGAGCATCTTCTTACGGGAAAAGGCAAACTCAAAAAACATCCCCCTTTTGCGGATCATACTAAACCATCCGAACATCAACAACTACCATTGACAACATGCAAATTTTACACATTGCGCAGAAAGGACGGAAGTTAAATTTACTGGGAGAGTTTGAGATAGCGAAACGCACTTTGGACACCCACACCTAAATGGTCAGTTGGCATGCGAAGATTATACATTTCTAGATATTATGATGTCTCTGTTCAAATAAAGTACTGCAGTTCCTTTTATTTATAAGTGTCAACATAAATTATTAACTTCTGTCCTGTTTAACAACCTCACTTTCGTTAAATTGGTGTGCAGATAGCTCGATTTCATCCGTCCCGTCTTATACACCGGCTTCCTATGTCACTCCCTACAACAGCCCTTAGTCTGTACAAGTCGGCGGAGCAACACACCACGCCCATCCACGTCCCATGAGCGCAATTGTAAAAGTGTGCTTATCTTGTGTCATCAGGGAACGCCGCTTATTTTAAGGTAATCTTAAAAATCGGTTTTATGCTTCTCTCATCTTTACCGAGTATGTTCCAACTCTAATACGTTGTCATCCGATCATTTGTAGGGCTACAAGGAATTCCAAGAATATAGAAAAAACCGCAAAACAACTTACGGTGTCACACCACAGAGAGCGCATTTTAAGCTTTGTTTACTATTTATATCGTCTTCTTAGCACAAAATAAGTTCATGTCCGATTATCCCCATTTTGCTCATTTTGTAATTCCGCCTTCTGATGTTGTGTAAATTCTGTCACGCAGATAATCTGAGGATGCCCTGCTAAAGGGCAAAAAGCGTCATCCATTAAAGAATATAGCAATCTGCAATCAAGATGGTTTTCTACAAAACAAATATGAAGGGCGGAGGATTTGCGCATGCGCAAGGCGCGGTGCGCAGTAGCTCCATTGCCTTGCTTCGTGCGTAACCGCCAGATTTCGAGTAGCCCGGAGCTGGTCTCTCTACTAGCTCCAACGCCAGTGTTAAAAGCGGCGTCTCACCTCGCCCCTCCCTGCTGCGGGACCACCCATGCACTGCCTCCAGGGGGTTCAGAAGAGAATTTGAACCTCAGCCGCGTATGCACATTGCAACGCTGCGGCCACCGTCGCTTATATAAAGTAGCCGCGCTACGACTCGTATATGTGGTGTTTCTCATGCGATAAAAATACTTTTAATGTGCATATAACCTCATCTCACAGAAGGACAAAACGAAGAATGATAGTTTAAAAACACTTGTGATTTTATATATTTTTTCACGGCGACCGTTTTTCGGGGGTTCACGGAACCAGTGAACACACAGGATGCGCCGTCACTGTCCTTTCGGTTAGATTCGTGGTGTCCGGACACTTGCCACGCCGGACACTTGCCAAGACGGACATTTGCCACACTTTTACCTGCTCCGAAGGGTCGGGTGCCCCTGTCTCCTCCTCCTCCGCCCCCTCCCCCCCCCCCCCAACCACCCGGCCAGAGAACTCCGTGGACGGTGGCCCGATAGGCACACTGGTCGCTTCCGCATTTCGTAGTACGACCGTCAGTACCGAAGTTATTACAACGGCCAAGGGCATGCCTTTTGTCCACAACAATGGTTACGCGATAATAGGGTGTGGATGTGCTTACTCCGAAAACATTGCAAGGGAAAGCTGCTTTCGAAGAACGGAGACGTCTTGAACGAAGAGAACATCTGTGAGGACCACCTAACGATGCGAACTTTATTAACTGTAAAAATAAAAAGAGTGTATCAGACCTCAGTATCCTTAAACAACTTACTAATGAAGCTAACTGGTCACAGTTCGGTTCACTAGTGTTTAGTCAATACGCGGTGAAATATGACTCAACGAAGCAAATACATTAAACATCACTCAAATGATACTCCTGCAACCAGAACTTATAGTTAAATCTACCGCTTTTCAATTTGCAATTTCCTATTTAGGTAAAAGCTCCTACAGTTGACACGTTAAGAGAACTTTTTTCTACCTTCTAATATTATGGCCATACCGTCAAAGATTGTGAGCTCTAAAATTATTCCTGTAACTTCAGAGCCGCAATTAGCTCCTAAAAATATCATTTTTGTTAAACTGATTAGGTAAACTTTAGGTTTTAAAAAGTATCTGAACTTCAGAATTGCACCTAAAATACACACCCTAAAACAGATCTGCTCTTAAGATTGACAAGTTCGGCAGCTATAGTGTTGAAATAATTCACATATCTCCAAAATTAGACAAGGATAGAAATAACTCTACAGTAGACGTAGATCTCATGAAGTACATTTAGATGTAACCCTTAAGAATTAAAGTTTATCACCATGCTGTTGATTATCTTTAATCAGGCCAGTAAAAGCTATGGAAACAAGGCAAGGAGCTTACTACTCAAAAATAATTGTTACAAAAGAATATCATAAATGTATTAGACGTATTTTTCTTATGCATTAGAAACTTTTGAAAATAAAGTTTATCATTTCGTCTGCAACATCACTTATTTGATATGGTGATTTGCTTTGAATCACCAAGGGTATTTACTTTAATGTTATGTTTGCAGTAGTTCTCACTTCGAATTGTTGAATATTTACTTCGACTTATTTGATTAAAGTATTTCTGAAAAATGCATTTCATAACTCCGCTTTAGTGGCACTGTGTTCAGTAACATTACCGTCCCTATCGCGCAATAAAGGCATTCACTTAGTTTTTCCGCTGCTGTAGATAACAAGGGACCAGAATCTCTTTGGATTTTCCACAATATTTCTACAAAAAGTTTCGTTGTGAAAAATATTAAACGAATGTCGCATTCAAGGCCGCGCTAAATTGCGAGCTTCAATAAAACATCGGCAATCTTGGCGATTTTGAATTCGTCTAAATTTTCTGCAAAAGCTTTCTGTTCTGTTTTATGTACCATGTGGGACCAGTTCAGTCTCTTATTAATTTATTTGGCAGGAATCCCTCCAATGCTGTTGATACTATTTCTTTGAATGTAAGCCACATATGGTCTTCACTTACATAGTTAATTTAGAAAAAATGGAACCTGTCTCCTAAGAAGATGTCAACCGAATTTATATCTTTTTTTCCTTTTTTAATAGACGTATTTAGCGTTTAGTTTTGGTGAATATCTTTGTTACAGATTTGAGCTCGCTACAACTTTGGGTTCACTTATCCCTGTATCTGTCGTGATGCTCAGGAGTATTTGTGACTAAGAGCTCAAGTGTGTTTCCGAAACCATTTACAGTTTTAATGGGCTCGTGAACTAATTGTTCAATGTAATTTTTAAAAAAAGCATTTAGAACAATATCGGAAGATGTAGCCTATCTGCCACCCTGTCAGAAGGTGTATTTTTGTCAGCATACGGATGGTAGATTAAAGTCACCGCCAACTATAACTGTATGAGCAGTGTACCTATTTGTGTTTAGACTCAAGTTTTCTATGAACTGTTCAACGGCTGCATCATGAGAGTCGGTAAATTAAAATGTTCAAATGTTTGTTAAGGTTAAGGGATGTTTCCAGAATGAAACTTTCACTCTGCAGCGGAGTGTGCGCTGATATGAAACTTCCTGGCAGATTAAAATTGTGTGCCGGAACCGGGACTCGAACCTGGGACCTTTGCCTTTCGCGGGCAAGCGCTCTACCGACTGAGCTACCCCGACACGACTCACGATGCCGCCTCACAACTTTACTTCCGCCAGTACCTCGCCTCCTACTTTCCAAACTTCACAGAAGCTCTCTTGCAAACACGCAAGACTAGCACTCCTGGAAGAAAGGATATGGTGGAGACATGGCTTAGCCACAGCCTAAGGGATGTTTCCAGAATGAAACTTTCACTCTGTAGCGGAGTGTGCGCTGATATGAAACTTCCTGGCAGATTAAAATTGTGTGCCGGAACCGGGACTCGAACCTGGGACCTTTGCCTTTCGCGGGCAAGCGCTCTACCGACTGAGCTACCCCGACACGACTCACGATGCCGCCTCACAACTTTACTTCCGCCAGTACCTCGCCTCCTACTTTCCAAACTTCACAGAAGCTCTCTTGCAAACACGCAAGACTAGCACTCCTGGAAGAAAGGATATGGTGGAGACATGGCTTAGCCACAGCCTAAGGGATGTTTCCAGAATGAAACTTTCACTCTGCAGCGGAGTGTGCGCTGATATGAAACTTCCTGGCAGATTAAAATTGTGTGCCGGAACCGGGACTCGAACCTGGGACCTTTGCCTTTCGCGGGCAAGCGCTCTACCGACTGAGCTACCCCGACACGACTCACGATGCCGCCTCACAACTTTACTTCCGCCAGTACCTCGCCTCCTACTTTCCAAACTTCACAGAAGCTCTCTTGCAAACACGCGAGACTAGCACTCCTGGAAGAAAGGATATGGTGGAGACATGGCTTAGCCACAGCCTAAGGGATGTTTCCAGAATGAAACTTTTACTCTGCAGCGGAGTGTGCGCTGATATGAAACTTCCTGGCAGATTAAAATTGTGTGCCGGAACCGGGACTCGAACCTGGGACCTTTGCCTTTCGCGGGCAAGCGCTCTACCGACTGAGCTACCCCGTGTTTGCAAGAGAGCTTCTGTGAAGTTTGGAAAGTAGGAGGCGAGGTACTGGCGGAAGTAAAGTTGTGAGGCGGCATCGTGAGTCGTGTCGGGGTAGCTCAGTCGGTAGAGCGCTTGCCCGCGAAAGGCAAAGGTCCCAGGTTCGAGTCCCGGTTCCGGCACACAATTTTAATCTGCCAGGAAGTTTCAAGGTTAAGGGACTTAACTGCGGGGTCATCAGATCTTAAACTTGCAAACTACTTATGGGCTACCTTATACTAAAGACGACACAAACATCCATGCCCGATGAGGGATTCAAACCTCCGACGGGGAACGGCCTCGCGCATCGCAGCATAGCGCCTCAATGCGCTTGGCCGCTCCGCCGCGGCAGTTACTAATTTATTCCGGTAGTCGAGTATAACATCTGCTAACACTAACTGACAGGAACTATCGACTTCAGTTTCGCTTGTGAGCTAGTAGACATATTACATTGTACTTTTTGTATCTTTTGTAGTGCAGATCATAGGAATTATGGCATTTCCATTTAAAAAAAAACTAGGGTGTTTCCTCTGCGACTCATCTAAACAATGTAGAACAACAGGGTACTTTACAAGCATAGCATTGTATACTCCTTCATTTCTTTATTTCAAATTTGTATGTCGACTTTAGGTGATCTGACGCTCTTATCTATATTTTGTAAACGTATTTTCTGTCATTGATTTGAACATAGTCCCAATTCACTTTATTAAATAATTTGCCGCAAAAGAGTAAATTTATGAAGTGTATCGTTCTTTTTTCCTCCTCTTTTCTCACGCAGTTGTAGCAATTAATATATGTACAAATGCAGTGATCACACTTTAATGATAAGCGAACAATCGAATTATCTTTATATCGTTCCTTTAATGTTCCTTCCATGGCGATGGACTGTTTCTGTCACAATCAGTAAGTGTGAAAGAAAGCTACTGTACAAACGGAAGGAGGATGGATCCATATTTGTTGTTGGAAGAACTAATTACACAGTGACATAGCCGACGGTATTGCTTTCGTTTCCCAAAAGTTATTAATATTTCGATTTCGGGATATTGAAAAGAAGAGATATTGAACAGAAATATCTCTTTCGTATTGGCTGTATCGATTAAGAGCGGAGAAGGAGGTTTGGAAGCAAACAGCAGCAGTACAGGGAAGGGCGTCCCTTGCCTGAGAGGCCGCTAATCCGACTACCTGGTGAGGGGTATAGTGTGGCAAATATCCGGCGTGGCAAGTGTCCGGCATCCAGATACGTTTTTTATGCGCTTCCATGTCGTTCATCCGATTGCGATGAAATTTTGGACACTTGAGCTTCAAAACAAGAGGAACGGCACTGCCTACATAATAATTCGTACTGTGCATGGTGGAGGGTACTTTGCTCCAGACTTCGACACCGTTCGACCGATAACTATGATTTTTTTAAGTTTGCAAACAAACACAGTTTACCTTAGAGCGCTTCAAAAACTATCACCGGGTTCGGAAGATCTAGGCTGCCATAATTAGATACTGTATACTATTAACAGATCATGACGCACATGTAAAATAATAGTATTGCGTTATAATAGCAGGATGCTTGGAACATCAGAGTTGTAAAAAGTAAAAACAACATGAAGTAAATTTAAAAGAAAAAGAAAAAAGTTGATGTTCCCACACACTATTTCACTTAGTAACATTATGGTTGACATGTGAGTCATGATCGGTTAATGATACACAAGATATGATGATGGCAGCCTAGATTTGCTTAAACCAATAATGAAGAATTTTTGAATCGACCTTAGACAGCATGTGCGGTTTTGAAGTACATCCACTCCCATGAACCACAGACATTGCTGAGGTGGAGTGGCTTGCGTGCCTCAACGATACAGATAGCCGTACCGTAGGTGCAACCACAGCGGAGGGGTATCTGTAGAGAGGCCAGACAAACGTGTGGTTCCTGAAGAGGGGCAGCAGCCTTTTCAGTAGTTACAGGGGCAACAGTCTGGATGATTGACTGAGCTGGCCTTGTAACATCAGCTAATGTGGCATTGACAGACAGTTACTGTGAACGGCTGAAAGCAAGGGGAAACTACAGCTGTTATTTTTCCAGAGGACATGCAGCTCTACTGTATGAACATATGATGATGGCATCCTCTCGGGTAAAATATTCCGGAAGTAAAATAGTCCCCCATTCGGATCTCCGGGCGGGGACTACTCAGGAGGATGTGATCTTCAGGAAAGACAATACTGGCATTCTACGGGTCGGAGCGTGGAATGTTAGATCCCTTAATCAGGTAGGGAAGCTAGAAAATTTAAAAAGGGAAATGAATAGATTGAAGTTAGATATAGTGAGGAGCTAAAGGAAATTATTCAGACAATCAAGGGAGAGGAAAACTTAATTGTTATGGGAGACTGGAATTCGGTAGTAGGACAAGGAAGGGAAGGTGACTATGTTCTGGGCAAAAGGGATGAAAGAGGAAACCGCCTGGTAGAATTTTGCACAGAACATAATTTAGTTATAACAAACACCTGGTTTAAGAATCACAAAAGAAGGTTGTATACGTGGAAGACACCGGGAGATACCAGATAGATTTTATAATGGTAAGACATAGATTTCGCAACCAGGTTTTACAGTGTAAGACATACCCAGGGGCCGAAATAGACTCTGACCATAACTTGTTGGTTATAAACTGTAGGCTGAAACTGAAGAAACTACAAAAAGGTAGGACAATAAGGAGATGGGACCTGGATAAATCGAAGGAACCTGAAGTTCTTCAGAATTTTCTGAGGGAGCTTTAGGAAACAATTGACAGAAACAGGGGGAAATAAAACAGTAGAGGAGGACTGGGTAAAATTGAGAGATGAAATAGTGAATGCGGCAGAGGACAAAATAGGTAGGAAGGCAAGACCTACAAAAAATCCTTGGATATCACAGGAGATACTAAATTTAATCGATGAAAGGAGAAAGTATAAAAATGCAGTAAATGAAACAGGCAAATTGGAGTACAGAAGACGAAGAAATGAGATTGACAGGAAGTGAAAAATGGCTAAACAGAGTGGCTAGAAGGCAAATGCAAGGATGTAGAAGAATGTATAAATAGGGGAAAAATAGATACAGCCTACAGGAAAATAAAAGAAACATTTGGAGATAAGAAAAACAGCTCTATGAATATCAAGGACACCGATGGAAAACCAGTTCTCAGCAAAGAAGGAAAAGCTGAAAGGTGGAAAGAGTATATAGAGGGGCTCTACAAAGGAAATGAACTTCGAGACAACATTGTAGGAAGGGAAGAGGATGTAGATGAAGATGAAATAGGAGATACTGTACTGAGAGAAGAATTTGACAGAGCCCTGAAAGACCTAAGTCGAAACAAAGGTCCTGGAGTAGATGATATTCCCTCAGAGCTACTGAAGTCTCTGGGAGAACCAGCCATGACAAACCTGTTTCACCTGGTGTGTAAGATGTATGAGACAGGCGAAGTACCCTCAGACTTTAAGAAAAATGTTATAATCCCCATTCCAAAGAAAACAGGTGCAGACAGGTGTGAAAACTACAGAACCATCAGTTTAATAAGTCATGGTTGCAAAATATTAACACGAATTATATACAGAAGGATGGAAAAGCTGGTAGAAGCCGACCTTGGGGAAGATCAGTTTGGGTTCAGGAGAAATGTAGGAACAAGGGAGGCAATACTCACTATACGGCTTATCCTAGAAGATAGACTAAGAAAAGGCAAACCTACATTTCTAGCTTTTGTAGATTTGGAGAAGGCTTTTGACAATATTGATTGGAATAAACTCTTTCAAGTTCTGAAGCAAGCAGGAGTAAAATATAGGGAGCGTAAGTTTATTTACAACTTGTACAAAAACCAGACAGCGGTTGTCAGAGTTGAAGGGCATGAAAGGGATGCAGTGGTTGGAAAGGGAGTAAGACAGGGTTGTAGTCTTTCTCAATTGTTAATCAATTTGTACATTGAGCAAGCTATAAAGGAAAGCAAGGAGAAATTTGGTGAAGGAATTAAAGTTCAGGGGGAAGAATTAAAAACATTGCGTTTTGCCGACGACATAGTAATTCTGTCAGATACAGCAAAGGACCTGGAAGAGCAATTGAACGGAATGGACAGTGTGCTGAAAGGTGCATATAAGATGAACATTAACAAGAGCAAAACTAGGGTAATGGAGTGCAGTGTAAGAAAATCAGGTGATGCTGAAGGAATTAGATTGGGAAACGAAGCAATAAAGGCAGTAGAAGAGTTTCGTTACTTGGGCAGTAAAATAACAAATGATGGTCGCAGTACAGAGGATATAAAATGCAGAATGGCAATGGGTAGAAAAGCGTTCTTGAAAAAGAGAAATTTGTTAACATCGAATATTGATTTAAGCCTAAGGAAGTCCTTTCTGAAGGCATTTGTATGGAGTGTTGCCTTATATGGGAGTGAGACATGGACGATAAACAGTGCGGGCAGGAAGAGGATTGAGGCTTTTGAAATATGGTGCTACAGAAGAATGCTGAAGATTAGGTGGGTGGATCGCGTAACTAATGAGGAGGTACTGAACAGAATTGGGGAGAAAATAAATTTCTGGCATACGTTGACTAAAAGAAGGGATAGATTTGTAGGACACATTCATAGACATCAGGGAATTGTGAATTTAGCGTTGGAGGGAAGCGTGTGGGGTAAAAACCGCAGAGGAAGACCAAAATATGGATACAGTAAGCAGATTCAGACAGATGTAGGTTGTCGTTCTTATGTGGAGATGAAGAGGCTTGCTCAGGATAGGATATTGTGGAGAGCTGCATCAAACCAGTCTCCGGACTGAAGACCACAACAACAATATATATATTAGGTGCCCCCCAAACGTGGTGTAACGGGATTGGTAAATCAGGACCTCGAACACATGCACCTCGTATTACCTCAAATATATCACGCAACGTTTTACCTGCTGTACGGGATCATACAATACCACTAGACTCAGGAGCGCCTACAGTAGGGGCAAAACTTTTTCCCCGTAACAATGTTGAGCACATTGTTATTTGTTCCAAATAATTTAAAGACATTTTACCGATATTTCGCAGATACTTTTTTTTTTTTTTTTTTTTTTTTTTTTTTTTTTTTTTTTTTTTTTGCTTACGTTTGTATCCATATTTAGATCGATGTGCAGCAGCAACCACTGACGATACGTAAATCATTTAGTAAGAGATCGATTTACGCCATTTCCTAGTCATCATTAGTTTTACAGCGAATGTCAGGGTGTGTGGTTACAACAGATGCAGGTAAACGTGAAGCGGAACACACAAACGTGAATTTTTACTCATTTTGGGGACTTGCCCCTATGGAAGCCTCTGACCTTAGGGCAGACGAGGTATAATGCGCCACGATACATGCTGCAAGTCAAAGCTGCTTTTGCGAGTACTAAATATTTAAGAGCTGCTTATGCACCTTACCTGCATCTGTAAGTAATGGAGCCGCATTTATGATAAACAGTCTGTAAATATGATGTATTCCAGTCACTATCTGTAAATACAGAGGAGAGAAGCATGGAAAGATCACACTACAAAAAGAACTAAGCACCTACCGTGCCGTAGCGCAAAGGGAAACCTATTGTTACCGAATTGGAATCTGCCATTAGCAGGGAAGAATATGAATACTGGACCTGATTTAGAGGGCGTGAGAGACAATGAAACGAAACCAAAGAATAAAATAGAACGATTATTACTTTACAATTATAGGTAGAAAAATGTAGAACTGTTTAGTAAGTAATTATTTCAAAATAGGAGGAAGGAAGCTTAGGGTTTAACGTCCCATCGACAGCGTGGTCATTAGAGACGGAGCTTACGCTCGGAGTTTTCCGTAAGGATGAGGAAGGAAATCGGCTGTGCACTTTGAAAGGAACCATCCCGGCATTTGCCAAAAGTGATTTACGAAAATCACGGAAAACCTAAATCTGGATGGCCAGAGGTGGATTTGAACCACCGTCCTCCCGAATGCGAGTCCAGTGTGTTACCACTGCGCCACCCCGTTCATGTTGCAAAATACTGACACAAATTATTTACAGAAGAATGGAAAAACTGGTGGAATCCGACCTCGGGGAAGATCAGTTTTGATTTAGAAGAAATATACGAACATGTGAGACAATACTCATCTTACTAATTCTCCAAGAGGATGGGTTAATCAAAGTCAAACCTACGTTAATGGTTTTTGTAGATTTCGAAAAAGCTTTAAACAAAAATGTTCAAATGTTTGTACAGCTTATGGGACTTAACTACGGGGTCATCAGTCCCTAAACTTAAAAACTACTTATGAACTAGCTAACACTAAGGACGGCACAAATATCCATGCCCGAGGGGGGATTCGAACCCCCGACCGTATTGGCCGTGCAGACCGTGACTGTAGTGTCTCAGTCCCCTCGGCCACCGCGGCCGGCCGGTTCATAAGTAGTTTGTAAGTTTAGGGACTGATGACCCCATCATTAAGTCCCATAATCTCTACAAACGTTTTCTACGCAGTTCTGGCATTCCTAGAAGGAAGTTTGATCGTATCCGCATTATTACTTTGTGCCAGGAAGAACTCTCATCAAGTTTCCAGACGTCTCTGAGCGCACCAAAGTGATGTTGTCTGGACGTGGACGACGTACAGAGATCAGTAACTGTTGTTGACTTGCCTCGCTCTGGACACCCAAAGCCTGCCACAGCAGCTAATGACCGCTGTTCAAGTTTTTGTAATTCTATGGGACCAAACTACTTTGGCCATAAGTCCCTAGTCTTACAAACTACTTAAACGAAGTTAAACTAACCTAAGGACAAAACACGCATCCATTCGAGAAAATATTTTAGGAAGGGAAGAGGATGTAGATGAAGATGAAATAGGAGATACTGCACTGAGAGAAGAATTTGGCAGAGCCCTGAAAGACCTAAGTCGAAACAAGGGTCCTTGGGGTAGATGATATTCCCTCAGAGCTACTGAAGTCTCTGGGAGAAACAGCCATGACAAACCTGTTTCACCTGGTGTGTAAGATGTATGAGACAGGCGAAGTACCCTCTGTAACGTGGCGCTCCAGACCGCTCGGATACTACGGCGCGGCTCACCGCTACTGCTCGGAGGAACCGCTAGAGGAACGCCATCATGCGGAATAATGATTTTCGTGAAGCCACGGGACATCGTGTTTCGACTCAAACTTTAAGTAATGGGCTGCATGACGTGCAACTTCACTCCCGAAGTCCATGGCGAGGTTCAGTTTTGACACATAGACACCATGGAGAGCGGCACAGATTGGGCCAACAGCATGCTGAATGCACTCGTCAGAATTGGCATCAGTGCTATTCACAGATGGCTTCAATCAGTCAATCGTCCGAGCGTTTCTGGAGGTAGCCTTGTCAGTGTGTCTTAGACACACTGTTCAGAGTACAGCAAAGTTGTTTCCTGATGTTTTGGGGTGCCATTATGTGAGGAGGCCGCATGTCACTGGTGATCGTAGAAGGCAATAAATGGCTATACGGTACGAGAGTGACATCCCTCGATGTTTTGCCCAACCACATCGGCAGTATTTCAGTGAGATTCGTCTTAAATCTTAATGGACGACAGTTTTCGCGCTCATCATGCACATCTTGTGAACACGTTACTTCATGATAACGACATCGCAAGATTACAATGGCTAGCATGTTCTCCAGATATAAACATGGCTGGGATTCTTTGAAAAGTGCTGCTTGTGAATGAGACGACTCACTAGTCTGGGAGATCTACGCGGAATCGCCGTTCAGGAGTGGGACAGTCTGAACCATCAATCTCTTGATCATACAGTAGACAGTATATCAGGAAGAATACAGGCATGTAACAGTGCAAGAAGGCGTGTTACCGATTATTAGGAGTACTGGTGTATGCTGCAACCTGGAATACAAATTCAGAATGTCTAGGTTTGCCGCGTGGAATGGCCGCGTGGTCTAAGTCATCATGTTACGGACTGGGCGGTCGTTCCCGCCAGAGATTCTACTGCTCCCTCCAGCATAGATATGTGTGTGTGTGTGTGTGTTCTCTTTAGTGTTAGTTTAAGTAGTGTGTAAGTCTATAGGAACTGATGACCATAACAGTTTGGTCCAATGGGTTTACAAACATTTTTGCCTAGGTCAGAGGTCTCCAATTACTATACCGTGAGGGCCACATTCAAGATTCGAGTCTCAATTCGGTCCGGATGACGTAGTTTTGGATTACGGAGAACTACAATGACAGCCGTATAATTTCGCCTGTAACGTCATCAAGATGGAGGGCACCCACCATTTAAAGCGGATACAATGTGAACACTGCGATATTTCTCATTATATTATCGAACAAAGAAAAATAACATGAGAAATATTTAATGCACCCAAATACTTAAGTACAACGTCCTCAAACACAGACTGCAGAATCGCAGCTTGTAGTTGGCCACACATGTTTAACATATGTAGAAAACTGCACGAAAATTAAATGTTATTTAATCCAGACACAATATTTAGTGAAAACTCTGTAGTACAGTTATAGTGATGTATGAAATTTGTCTTCTGAATTCAAAATTTTCTCGAATTGTGGCAACAACATAGTCTACTGCATGAGTAAAAAATCTTATAAATATTCATAACTCTAGTTACTTCTTTATTTAGATTTGTAAACATCAGCAATGAAAATTTTTATTCACTCATGTAGGTTGTGCCAAATCTGATCTACATTTCCCAAGTAACTTTGAAGTTTAAAGCCTCTAAAAACCACAGAACTGGAGCGGTATCAAAGATTTTTCGTCCAGGGACAGCGAGTAGAAAGCTAACTCAGATGCCTTTTGGTGTGTGTGTGTGTGTGTGTGTGTGTGTGTGTGTGTGTGTGTGTGTGTAAGTTATTTGTTAAATCAGATGCTGTGCTATTTATATCAATATGCCATTGTAGATTCAGGAAAAAAAAGACAGTTATGCGTTGCTTGGTTTCGTCAGGGAACAATTCTACAGTCCTGGGATAAAACAGACTGGGAACACAGAAACAGTACGAACAGGCAAAGTGCAAAGTTTAGCCGACTCTTCTGGACGTCTGTGGTGAACCTCACGGATAAATCTTTTGACGACGCGACGATATCTGTTCTCGCGAAAGGATTAAACTTCGCACCTACGCCCACTAAGCCTCCTTTGATTGATTTCATCAGCTGTAGTAAAACAGCCGTAAGACCTGTTCTGCCGTATGCTGTTAAATGTGCTCCTCAACACAGTAATATCTCGTCAGCTGAAAGAGCTGCTCTTCGCAGCCTCCGAGAAGATACTAGCACGGTCGTTCTCCCAGCAGACAAGGGTAATGCCACAGTGCTGATGACAAGGGAAGCCTACAACGACAAGATATACAGTCAGCTAAGTGATTCTACGTATCGCAGAATCGAAAAGGACCCAACAAGCCGGATATCCAGGAAAACTTCTGTACTGTTAAGTGAATGTTTTCTGCCTGAACAAGTTACCAGGAGTCTAAAACCACATAACGCAGTACCACCGAGACTATATGGTCTTCCCAAGATGCACAAGGATGGTGCTCCACTAAGATTAATACTGAGTAACATTGGTGCTTCGACCTATTCTACTGCCAAACATCTGGCCTCTCTACTCAAGGCGTATATGCCGTAGCCGTAGTGTTGTCACCGTATACGCAATTCTGAAAATTTTGTCAATCGCTTGAAGTCTATTAAGCTAAGTGGCTCAGAGTTATTTGTAAATGTTGATGTGGTCTCACTTTTTACAAAGTGCCCTTATTCGATTCGTTACATCTTATTGGTAACTTATTTAGTCCGGAACTGGCAGCCTTGTTTGAACATACACTCTCATCGACCAACTTTTTTTTTTTTTTTTTTTTTTTTTTTTTTTTTTTTTTTTTTTTTTTTTTAATATCGAGTTTTTTGAGCAAACGGACGGCGTCGCCATGTGGAACCCTTTGTCCCCTGCGGTGGCTAACCTTTCTATAGAAAACTTTGAGGAGAAGACGCTTGACTCTGCTGTTTTAGAGCCCATAGTGTTTCGGTGCTACGTAGATGACAATTTTGTTATATGGCCCCATGGTAGAGAACAACTGGAGAAATTCCACTGTCATTTAAATTCACTGCATGACAACATCAAGTTTACGATGGAGTTTGAAAAAGACGGGACTTCACCCTTTTTAGATGTGCTAGTACAAAGAAAGAGTGATTGATCATTTTCTGTGTATAGAAAACCTACGCACACAGATCTATATTTACAGGCGTCGAGCTGCCATCACACCGCACAAACTGCTGGTGTCCTTAGCACTTTAATACATCGAGCGTATGTAATATCAGACGAAGAAAACCTCCAAGCAGAATTAGAACACCTGGAGAGGTTTTCAAAGATAATGGGATATACTTCTCGCCAAATAAAGAAGGCCACGCACAATTATAACAACCAGAAGCAACGCACAAAGAACACTTATGACGACTACAAATCAACTGCTTTCCTTCCTCTTGTCGGAAATGTGTCCTACAAAATAGGCAGGTTGCTCAGGAAAAATAAAATAAAGGTTATCTTCCGTCCGCCTGCGAAGAGCTTGGCCTTATTAGAATCCGTCAAAGATGATCTGCAACTGAGAAAAGCGGGTGTTTACAAAATTCCCTGTGAGTGTGGCTCTGCATATACTGTATAGGCCAGACAATGCGAACTGTATAGGAACGATGTGTAGAACACGAAAGACACACCTGCCTTCTCCAACCATCATAATCAGCAGTATCAGAACCTGTATTTCCATGGGACACACAATGGAATATAGTAAAGAACATTTTTACTCGAGTTTCTGGGATTCGGTTATAAAAGAATCTGCGGAAATACGACTTGCCAACAATCTTATAAATCGTGACAACGGCTTTCAGCTAGACAAAATTTGTAAACATGCGATTAATATTATCCAGTCACAGCGTAATCGACGTCATCAATCGATTATCAAAGGTTAAAAGCAGTGATATCATTATTGAACTCACTGGTTAGAAGACTGTTGCTCTTCCACCACCGAGGGCAGCACATACAACTCGGCTGTACCGCGTGCATGACACCACATAACGCATGCGCAAAACGACACCAGCAGTTTTGACATGCGCAAGAACCGCTATACATCCCGCGACTGCATTACTGGACCTGGGCTCTTCGGTATTCGCTACTCACCTGAAGATGGCCGGACGTCTCCAGGCCGAAATATCGTGTCAGAAGGACGACGGGATCCGGCTGCACATCCGAAAGTTACTGGAAGACGAAATACGCCGGGAAAACTTCGGAAGTCAGTTCTACAGCTGTAATTAAGACGTAGCACTCCCTTGAGCACAGCAATAGCATCATTACAGGACACACAAACGCTGTTTTGTTGTCTTTCTCAACAACAATGCACTTCACGACCCAGGTCATGTTACACAGAACATACGATTCTCACTATCGATTGTTCTCATTTTAGCTTTAAATACAACTCAAGTAGCCTGAAAAAAATGTTCACAGATTCCAAACACACAAATCTTGAAATAATAAAACCCTACAATAAATCAAACAAGAGGAACGCAAACTAACCCAGTCAGATACAGGAAACCACAGTCAACATGGAGTTCCAAGTGGAAGATCTCTATTTAAGAACAAGTACAGGTGATTTGACGTTCTTCGAGTGCTACTATGCTCCTAAGCACCCTCTCTCACAGTCAAACGAGAAATCTCGCACTAAAGTACAGAAAAATTTTCGCTCAAGCGCGGGCCGCAGACAAGGGAAACTTGTCAGTTTCTGTTTTCATGAGCAATAAATTGAAGTGAAATGTTTATATATATATATATATATATATATATATATATATATATATATATCTATTGCATTTTTATGTAAATGTTCATGAATCTCTACAATCTTGGTGATGCAACACTTTTTTAAATTATTTATTAAAAGTTTGTAGTTCCATGAATCTTATTAAGTAACTGAAAATGGGATTATTTTCTCATAAGCTTTTGAAATGTGGTGAACAGACGAATGATGAAAATTAGATGGGTAAATCACGTTACTAATGAGGAGGTGCTTAACCAAATCGGGGAGAAAAGGAGTTTCTGGCATATTCTAACTAAGAGAAGGGATAGATTGATTGGACACATTCTGAGACATCAAGGAATCGTCAACTTAGCATTAGAAGGAAGCGTGTGGGGGTAAAAATCGTAGAGGGAGACCGAGGGACGAATATAGTAAGCTGATTCAAAAGGGCCGGCCGCGGTGGCCGAGGGGACTCAGGCGCTCCAGTCACGGTCTGCACGGCCACTACGGTCGGGGGTTCGAATCCCCTCTCGGGCATGGGTATTTGTGCCGTCTTTAGTCTTAGCTAGTTCATAAGTAGTTTGTAAGCTTAGGGACTGATGACCCCGTAGTTAAGTCCCATAAGTTCTACAAACATTTGAACATCTGATTCAAAAGGATGTAGGTTGCCGAACGTATTTTCAGATGAAGAGACTTGCACAGGACAGGGTAGCGCGGAGAGCTGCATCAAACCAGTCTGCGGACTGAAGACCACAACAACAACAAGCTTTCTCTCCTTTTGTCTTCTGTGTTTATTTTTCTGTCTTTATTTTGTGTGGCCTAAGTTTATCTGCCACAAGTGAAGAAACACAGAGTTGAAAATGATGGGTTTCAATTTGGGACGCTACATAACGCCAGTAAACGGTCTAGATATTTTCTAGTAAGTCTGTATAGTCCGTTGTCGATACATTCTAGTTAAAGACTCAGCACCAAGACGAACTATGATTTGACAGGAAATCGGGACTGTTACTTTAGTTAATTTTTCGAGTTAATAGTGGAACCTAACGATTGCGCGGATTGGACCTGACTGGGCTGGCACAGCACTCCTCAGGAATTCGAATCCATTGTCGAATCAACTCGCCATATCGCTTGGACTGAGGACACAAGAGTCCTGTGCCACAGTGGCATGTGGTCACGCTCGATTTAAAATCAAAGCACGCCGAGAGTTGCCTGAGAGCGCCCGAAATCTTTTTTAGGAATAAGGGTCTCGTTCACCTTGGGTACATCCCGAAAGTAAAGGCATTATCTACAAGGGCAGCTACGCAGTGCTTCAGCAGAAATGCTCCGTTGCCATTGACTCGGTTCGACGACAGTCTCTGTCTACCAAAAGGCACATGTAAAATTCTCTCATAGCACAAACGACGACTCCAAACCTTAGGCCAAAATTATGCAGACGGTAAATCCCTTGCATTGCTTTTGTACACCACGTTGTGTACGTGTGAACAAATGGCAAGGTTCCAGATTTCAATCCTAATCTGACACACAGTTTTAGACAAGGGAGCAATGCTCATAAAAGATTAGTTCGTACAGCACCAACTTACGCTCTTAGAAACAGCTCTGAGCTGCAACCACCCGTCCTAATGGCATATACATTCTTGGTCATTAATTTATAGTGAGGGTGACCTGCAACAAATGTCAAACTTGTATGAAGTGTACTACATGCTTGGATATGCAAATGGCTGGTATTTTAGCGTTGCTGTCGACGGAGTAAGTAGCAGTAATGCCGTCTACATCTTCTTGTAAAAAAAAATTCACCTTCCGTAATGATTGTGTGTTCGCGTACTCAAAAAGTAGATGGTCAGATGACTTGAAATTTTGACACGGCATTGTAACTTTCACGGAGAAGTTTTTTAGCTATCCACTTCGCTGTGCTGATAAAACGGGTCCACTAAATGCAGATACCCAGGCTTTTTTTAATCATCATGAAACCATTTAGTGACGTGCCATAAAGTTTACACATACAATGCTAGCTATCCAAAATGCTACATCAAGAAAGACCGTAGATATCACACCAAAATTTATTTGGGAGATAACACAGTGTAAAAAAATATTTAACTGACAATAAAACCCCATGTAAATGATGAAATCAATATTGCGTGCTGCAGTATCACTTTTTGCATGCTACAATAATATTTTTAAGAATTAATTTCAGTGCATTTTTCTTGTCTACAAATAAGAATGTAGCATTTGAGAAAAACGAGCAGCAGAGAGTACAAAATTTTTGGGGTTGAAAACAAACAATCTGTTTTTGTTCTACAACTTTTGTTTATTTACGAACTAGTTTTTGGCTAATTAGTCCATCTTCAGGTAATCAACTAACAGGCCTTGACAGGAAACGCTACTGCTTATGTTGCAAACATGTTAAAGATACAAAATATAAAATTCTTGAAACTACCTAAAGTTGTGAGGCGGCATCGTGAGTCGTGTCGGGATAGCACAGTCGGTTGTGCGCTTGCCCGCGAAAGGCAAAGGTCCCAGGTTCGAGTCCCGGTTCCGGCACACAATTTTAATCTGCCAGGTAGTTTCATATCAGCGCACTCTCCGCTGCAGAGTGAAAGATTCATTCTGGAAACATCCCTTAGGCTGTGGCTAAGCCATGTCTCCACCATATCCTTTCTTCCAGGAGTGCTAGTCTTGCATGGTTCGCCGGAGAGCTTCTGTGAAGTTTGGAAAGTAGGAGGCGAGGTACTGGTGGAAGTAAAGTTGTGAGGCGGCATCGTGAGTCGTGTCGGGATAGCACAGTCGGTAGTGCGCTTGCCCGCGAAATGCAAAGGTCCCAGGTTCGAGTCCCGGTTCCGGCACACAATTTTAATCTGCCAGGTAGTTTCATATCAGCGCACACTCCGCTGCAGAGTGAAAGATTCATTCTATAAGTGTTTTAGCTATACTTAACATGTTTGCAACATAAGCACTAGCGTTACTTCTATATTTACTTAATATGTTTAATAATGGAAAGTCCAGGTCTGAATTAAACAATAGGCGCATAATAACGACAGTTTACAACTCACCGCAAAGACTCAACGACGAGCTGTGGACAGGCACATAAAAAAGACACACACATACAACACTTAAGCTATAGGCCATAGCCTTCTTCAGAAAATAGAACATTCACGCAAGCACACATCAAATAACCGTCATCCCCGGCTGCCGGACTCCGTAACATAAGCACTACCGTTTCTTGTCGAAGCCTGTCAAATTTTTACTTGAAGATAGGCTAATAAGCCGAAAACTAGGTCATAAATAAACAAAAATTAGTAGAACAAAAACAGATTGTTTGTTTTCAACCTGAAATATGGAATTGTTCTACCAAGAAGTGACAAAAGGATCCATTTGTTAGTACAAAATAAATTAAGATTTTGTGGAACAATTAAGTTTGGCACTTGTCTCAGATATTCAAGTTTTAGCCTGATGGACACGTTGTCTCCAAGGATATGATTTTAATTACCGTATATAAAAGACCAAGGCTTCTGTCAGTCTGTTAATAATTATTGCAGTTCTTTAGTTTGTTAATAACTGTCATTTATTCATATTTAAACACTTTGATAATGTATACAATATTGAAGGAGGTTAGATTCTAAACTCCTTGACAATATTAAATAGCGGCCATCTTGTCTAAGAAACAAAACACGGTCAACAAATTAGCAATCTTTCCTGCACAACATTTTACTCGGTACATTACTGAACAATAATTTCCGGCAGTTAGACATTCACCCCCACCCGCGTGCAGAGATCCCCCTCATTTTGCTTGCAATTCCATCTCCAAAACTCCATTAGCACGAAATTACAAATGTTCCGGAATTATTCTGAAATGACTTCGTATTTTTCAGATATGTAGACTTTGAGAATAAATATGTTGAATATTAATACAGCTTGTATTATTTAAAAAGTTGTAAGAGTTCTCACATTTAAAAATCGCAGGCATTACTTTTTAGCATGTCCCCGAAAATGTTGATCGTTCTGGACCCGCATGCGGAAGGACGGCGGTTCAAATCCGCCTCCGGCCCTCCAAATTTGAATTTTCAGTTATTTCCCTCAATCACTACAGTTAAATGCCGGAATGGTTCCTTTGAAAGTGCACGTAAGATCATACTTTTGAAAGATGTGTTCCCATTCCTCGCAAATTTCACACCATTTTCTTTTAAGCTGTTGTAAACAGTAATTTTACTAGTCAGAAAATGCAGAGATTGTTTTTCTTCGGGGAACATGTCTTGCGTATAAATAATGGCTAAGGTTTAAAGAGGGACAACGTCAGTTGAACTGTAAACTTTATTGACCTACCCCTTTAAAAAAATCACCTACATTTAATAAATGTCAGAAGTACCTGCGGTTCTCTTCGTATTTTTTAGTTTTATTGTCGTTACAAGGCATACACAATTTTATGTCGAATGTCTAACCAAAATAATTAATAAATATTGTAACACTAATATTCATATCAACACTGTTAAATTACCTTTGAATAAGGTAACCTATATCCACCCAGCTTTCACTCCCACACAACATTGTTAGTCCAAAGATTGCAGAAGAGAGTAGATCTTAGTTAAGCACTCACTGCATTAGCTTTACTACATATTGATTCAAGTTCTTTCACTATGTTGCCGTCCTGTGAGAAAATACATACTACGTACTTAAAACGGTGTACCTGTTCTAACTTTGTTCCTCCTATTTGGCACTAAATCTGTTTAAATCTCTTTTCCACAGACATTACTTGTGTCTTGAGGATGCTGACATTCATATCATAATCCTTACACCTCTGATCGACCTCGGAAATATTAGACTGCAACCTTTATATCGAATCTGCCATCACAACTAAGTCATCTGTTTATGTGAGACAGCTTATTTTGTTTTCACATATTTTAATCCCGCCCTGCCAGTCTAATGTTTTCAACACATGATCCATGAATAGTATGAACAACACTGGTGACAGCTTACAGCCTTGTCTTACCCTTAAAACTACCCTGAACCATGAACTTAATTTGTCGTCTACTCTGCTACCTGACAATTTACGTAAAGACCTTTAATTGACTGCAGAAATGTTCCTCCTGTTCCATAATCTTGTAGAACTATCAACAGCTTCCTTCCAGGAACACGATTATAAGCCTTTTCTAGAAAACATAGTTACGGTTCCCTGTTCCACTCATAGCACTTCTCTATTATCTGCCGTGAGCTAAATATCTGGTCCCGATACACTGTAAGAGGCCTAAACCCACACTGATTTTCATCCAACTTGTCTTCAGCTAATAACTCGCGCTCTCTTTTCAACAATACGAAAGAATATTTTCCCCACAACGCTAATTAAAGAGACACCTCGATAGTTGTTACAATTTTTCTGTTTCAGTGTTTGAAAATTGGCGTGATTAGCGCGTTCGTACAGTCAGACGGAACCGTCCTGACTCCCACGCCTTTTTCAATTATCCTCTGTAACCATTCGAGACTTGACATTCCACTGTATCTTACGAGTTCCGGCTTTATTTCATTCACCCCCGCCGCTTTATTGCAAAGCAATCTATTGACCATTCTCTCCACTACCTCAAATGTGATTCTGTTACCAGTATCATTCCTATGCCATTCTACCTCAAAATCTGCCACATCATTGAACGTTTCACCTACATTGAGCACTTCTTCAAAATATTACCTTTATCTGCCTAAGGCATCAACAGGATTCACTAGCAGCTCTCCTGACCTGTCCAAAACACTTGTTAATTCTTGATTATAAGAGGTAATCCGTCTTATGCTGACTGCAATTGATTTATTTTACACCAGACCATAGAAGATACTTTTAAAATAAAAAGCGAAACGCGTCTGGTGTAAAATAAATCTCTCAAATGCAGCCACACAACCAAACATATTAACTTGTTCCCTCCCTATCGAAAACTGCTAATTACGCTCCAAAATGGTTTTCCCGCAGCTTGACCCATATTTTCTAGCTTATTTCCAAAGTCTTCTCATGGTTTCTGCTTGTATTCTGCAATTATCCGTTTGGCTTTCTTTCTTCAGCATAACTTTCTCTGTCTACCTGATTTCTAGTATGGAGCCGTTTTTGAAATGCCTTCTTTTTCTTTTTACAGGCTGCCTTGACTGTGTAATTCCACCGAGCTGTCTGCTTCATCCCGCCTTTACACAGTACTGTTCCAAGACATTCTGTAGCCACTTCTAGTATTGTGTCGCTCTACCTTGTCCATTCCTCTTCGCCGGCCGCGATGGCCGAGGGGACTGCGGCGCGTCAGTCATGGTCTGCACGGCCACTACGATCGGGGGTTCGAATCCCCCCTCGGGCATGGACATTTGTGCCGTCCTTAGTGTTAGCTAGTTCATAAGTAGTTTGTAAGTTTAGAGACTGATGACCCCGTAGTTAAGGCCCATAAGCTCTACAAACATTTGAACATTCCTCTTCCAATGACTGTAAATGACTACGTTCAACTAAGCGATACCTTTTTGAGATCATTGTTATGTATTTGTGCCTAATTTCCTTGTCCTGGAGCTTCTCCACTCTTATTCTTCTCAAAATGTTTCAAATGTTTGTATAGCATACTACGGGGTCATCAGTCCCTAAACTTACAAACTACTTATGAACTAAGACTAAGGACGGCACAAATATCCATGCCCGAGGAGGGATTCGAACCCCCGACCGTAGTGGTCGTGCAGACCGTGACTGGAGCGCCTCAGTCCCCTTGGTCACCGTGGTCGGCCTTATTCTTCTACATAAGGATCTGACTTTCTGGACTTTTGGCCTCACAAAACCAATTTCACTGCAGATTAAATAATGATCAGTAACATCAAAGAACCCTCTGTAAACACGCGTACCTTGACAGCCTTCACGAATTCCTGATCTGTTATTATATAGTCAATGACAGATCTGCTTTCCCTTTGTAAAAAAATCGAATAATTTCAAATGCTTTTTACCATTAATGTGGGTAGATTAAAGCGTTAAATACTATTGGCATTACCATTTTATTATAAAAAGCGATATTGTAAGCCGTGGATAGATTATAACCATTCCTTTTAGCTTCCAGGAACCGATCCTTTTTTTAAATTTATTTTTTATTTTATTTTATTTTTTTTCCAAGGAGAAGCAGTCTGGCTGTTCCCTACCCTATTGTATATATACATACAGGCAGACGGTCAGGAAGAGTTAAAGAAATAATAAAAATAAAAATGTTTCCTTGAAGGTAGGTTAGAACCAGGAACTTCCAGATGAGAGGCGAACACGCTACCACTTGAGCTAATCGACCGTGCTGCATTACAGTCTTCACTAAAAAGTCTGTCAGTTATACAGGATGAGTCACTAACTGCAGCCAGCAACAAGAATAACTCCGAAAGTATGATATATCTGGTTTGTTTGTGAGACAGGGCAACGAGCAACGAGGACCACAATAATATGACTTTTTTTTTTCGGTGGTAACCCACTGGTTCTGTTCCGCTAGAATGGCGACAAGTGCTTGGCGAAACGGGTCGCTGGCGATGCTTGCAAGTGCTGACGTGTTACGGAATACCACTCACTCGACGATAAGAAGATTGCTGCGCTGGATTGATACCAACGGTCATCGCCTCTAACACCTTCGGTAAACGTGCGTTTATGCCATGTTTTTGACCTTAGTTGACCTTCAAACACCTTACTGTTACACGTTATTGGATTCGCCTCGATAGCCGCTATCACAAAATAAGTACCAAACTATAGCATCCAATTTAAAAAATAATAGAGCTGATCTTCGTATCTCTGAAGCGATCGCACCTAGCAATAAAAAAATCAACGTCATATTCTGGCCCTCGTTGTCCCATGCAACTTTTAGAGTTATTCTTGCTGGCAATAGTTAGTGACTCACCCTGTACATGTACTGCGCATAAAATTGTACAGCCCCTTTTCTTGGAATTATCTGGTTAGTGCGCTTTAGGACTTCTCTGAATGGACACCCTAATGGTGTACTTCTATCCTGCCAAGTCCCATCCCGAACTGAACTTCTGAGACCGGAAGTCTTATGAGCCAAACTCGCGAATGACCCGTGCGTAATCAAACAATGATCCCTTCATAACATCTCCCTAACGTTTTCAGCCCGATCTTTCTTCCACAACCCGTCATGAATCATGGATCAGTAATGCTTGAGACTTTACGACACTATTCGTAGTCGAGTGCCATCACAAATATCAAAATTGGGGGATGCATCATCCAGATCTACACATATCGACCGTTTGTAATGTCTGTGACAGCACTTATCGCCGCGGTGGAGTAGTCGAGCGGTCTAAAGTGTCTCGCTGCCGAGCGCGCGGTTGCTCGCCATGGAGGTTCGAGTTCGCCCTCGGGCATGGGTGTGTGTGTGTTGTCCTTAGGTTAGTTTACCTAGGTTTAAGTAGTTTGTAAGCTTCGGACTGATGACCACGCAGTTTGGTCCGATAGATTTACAGACTTTTTTTTTTTTTTTTTTTAGCACTTGTCATCTGTTTAAACTGTTCAAATGTTCGTTAATCTACTTGCGCTAAGGACAAACACACACACACACACACACACACACACACACACACACACACACACACACACACACACACACACATGCCCTAGGAAGGACTCGAACCTCCGGCGGGACAGCAGTCCTTGACATGGCGCATAGAACCGTAAGATCATTCCCACGTGGCTCATCGTATGTACAATAGTGACTTTTCCCTCAGTATAGAAAATCGTCCTACGTAATTGCAGTTTCTCCAGTCACATGTCATTTACCTCAGCAAGAATGCATTGTCTTCCACAAAAGAGCATATGACGGTCATTTTCAAGCCTACATTTCATTCTCAGTTCTATCGATACAGCTAGTTTCGACTCAAGACTCTCTTGTCGCTGTATAATCGAGATGAATACAATGGGACTAAAATGCCGTCAAGGGTATTTTCCCACATATCTTGACTTTTTAAATGTTTCTGTAATATTTCACAGTGATATAAATTAAATTAATACAGTGGAACTGCACAATACGCAGTTTCCGAGAATATGAATAATTTTGTCAAAACCGAAACTTATAGAAAGACTGGAATACATTTTTGCGTTAACCATGAAGTAAATAATTAACGCTGTTCCTGCTCTATGGTTGACAGGTTCTTGTATATAACCTTGACCGAAGAGTAAATTAGTTACTCTCCTCTTCCTGCACATGCAACATGACAACTCCAAGGTGTAATCACAACTCTTAGTTTCTGCACAAATCTCTCACACTGTTCCTCGCCATAGGCTACGCAGTTTGTCATTTCGTCCTTAGATAGCAAACCGAATTCCCTACAAAACGGCAAACAATTTTCCAACCCACTCAAACAGGTACTAACCTCCTTGGACTTAACCCACACTAAGTAACATTTCCACTAAATGAAACAGTATGTAGCCTTGATACGGTCAAATACTTAAGGTACGATTAACATCTAAAAATGTTTTTGGTTTCTGATGCACAATTGAACTTGAAAAATTTGTTAATATCAAGTTTTTTTTTTTCAGAATTTCTTTAAAGTCTTCCAATGTTTTCTTTGAATCCATTCTTCACTTTTTAGGTTTCTTTATTTATTTAAGTTCGAGAACAAGTACGCCCCAAAAGCACTGAGCTCAATGGTAAATAAAACCCACTTCGGCAGGTCTACACATCTACATCTACATGGGATACTCTGCAAATCACATTTAAGTGACTGGCAGAGGGTTCATCGAACCACATATATTATACTATTTATCACCCATTCCATTCTCGAATAACGCGCGGTAAGAAAGAACACCTGAATCTCTCCGTTCGAGCTCTGATTTCTCGTATTTTATTCTGATGATCATTTCTACCTATGTAAGTGGTAGTCAATGTATTTTCGCGTTCGGAGGAGAATGTTGGCGATTAGAGTTTCGCAAGTAGCCCACGCCGCAGCGATAAGCGACGTTGTTGTAATGATTCCCACCCCAGATCCAGTATCATTTCCGTAACGCTGTCTCCCCTGTATCGTGACAATACGAAACGAGCTGCCCTTCTTTGGACTCTTTCGATGTCCTCCGTCAAACCCACCTGATAAGGATCCCACACTGGGCTGCAATACTCCAAAAATGGACGGACAACCGTAGTGTATGCAGTTTCTTTAGTAGTTCTGTTGCATCTTTTAAGGGTTCTTCCAATAAAACGCAGTCTCTGGTTCGCCTTTCCCACGACATTATCTACGTGTTCTTTCCAATTTAAGTCTGATGTAATAGTAATTTCTAGGCATTCTGTGGAGTTTACGGCCTTCACTTTTGATTGATTTATCATGTAATCAAAGTTTAACGGATTTCTTTTCATACTAATGTGGACGACTTCACACTTCTCATTATTTAGAGTCAATTGCCAATTTTTACACCATAGCGATATCTTATTCAGATCGTTCTGCAGTTGGTTTTGATCTTCAGATGATTTTACTAGACGGTAAATGACGGCGTCATCTGCAAACAACCTAAGAGAGCCACTTAGATTTTCCCCTAAATAGTTTATGTAAATAAGGAACAGCAGAGGACCAATAACACTACCCTGTAGAACTCCAAATATCACCTCTGTTTTACTCGATGCCTTACCATCGATTACTACGAACTGTGTCCTCTCTGACTAGAAATCCCCTATCCAGTCGCAAATTTGGGACGATATACCATAACCACGCAATTTGATTAAAAGCCGTTTGTGAGATATGGTGTCAAAAGCTTTCTGGAAATCAAGAAATACGGAATCGATTTGCGAACCTTTGTCGATAGCACCCATCACTTTGTGTGATTAAAGAGCTAGTTGTGTTTCGCATGAACGATGTTTTCTAAATCCGTGTTGACCTTGGGTCAATAGATCGTTCTGTTCGAGATAATTCATAATATTTGAATACAGGATATGTTCCAAAACCCTGCTGCAAACTGACGTCAATGAAATAGGCCTGTAGTTTAGTGTGTCACTCCTACTGCCTTTCTTGAATATAGGTGTGACCTGGGCAACTTTCCAATCTTTTGGTACAGTCCTTCTATGAGAGAGCGGTTGTATATGAGTGTTAAGTAAGGGCCGGTCGCGGTGGCCGAGGGGACTGAGGCGCTTCAGTCACGGTCTGCACGGCCACTACGGCCGGGGGTTCGAATCCCCCCTCGGGCATGGATATTTGTGCCGTCTTTAGTATAAGCTAGTTCATAAGTAGTTTGTAAGTTTAGGGACTGATGACCCCGTAGTTAAGTCCCATAAGCTTAACAAACATTTGAACATTTGTTAAGTAAGGAGCTATCGCTTCCGGTTGTGGTGAGTCACGTGATACGTTACTAGTACCCTGCTCAATCCAATATTCCTGCCACCGTTGCGAGGCCAGCTGAGGAGCTACTTGGTACTAACGATTTCAACCCAACTCGTGCACCATTACCATGACACTCTTTCACATGTATCACGATAATACAAAAACAACTGCCCTTTTCTGAACTTTTTCAGTCCCACTTGGTGGGGGTGGTGCGCAAACAACACTCGTGCTCCATCACTGTGTCCCTCTATCCCATGAGATTTGTTACGTCAGTGCATACGGAAAACAGGGATAGTGGAAGAAAACATCCTCCACTGAGCGACGAATTTGTGCATCATCTGATCCTGACAGGTGGTCACTGAGGAGGATTGAATGCTAAAAATACGACGACTGAAAGTTGTTTTGAATGCGAACGAGTTTCCAACTCCACAAGAAAAAGTAGTCATCAGTCCAAATATCGTTTTGAACATGTGGAGTTCTTTACCAGGCGTAGCCCTGTTGGAGGTGGTATGACTTTGCTCTAGACACTGTGCCTTTGTCTTACTCCTTACTCATCCAGTTATAGGGGGGAATACATTTTTCACATTAACAAGATTCGAAGAAGTGACTCCTTAAAATTAAAAATCCTAGGACTTGGTGGGGACCTAACCGCAATCTTTAGATTTTTTTGGCGGCCACTTTACCAGGGGATATATCATAAATGTAAATATTTTGAAACATTCTAAAACGAAAGCATATATGTTTTTTAACACAGACTTCTTGTTGTCGTGGTCCTCAGTCCGGAAACTGGTTTGATGCAGCTCTTTACTCTATCCTGAGCAAGCCTCTTCATCTCCTCATAAGAACAGCAGCCTATGTCTATTCGGATCTGCTTACTGTATTCATCTCTTGGTCTCCCTCTGCAATTTTTACCCCGCACACTTCCCTCCAACGCTAAATTCACGATTCCTTTATGTCTGAGAATGTGTCCTACCAATCGATCCCTTCTTTTAGTTAAGGTCTGCCAGAAATTCCTTTCTCCCCAATTCTATTCAGTACCTCCTCATTAGTTACGCGATCACCCCCAGACTTCTGTGTTTTTAAATGGACACCCTATATTATTTTATCAACAATCTATAGAGTGCAAATCACATACACAATGGCGTCGATTGCATCGCAATACGCCAATTAAATCCCGAGATATTGCGAAGCGAAGTTAACGCTTGAAATACGCAAAACTCCCTGAGACAGCCGCTGAATCTCGCTTAAGTCTCGGGACGCGCTAGCTACAATCTTCAAGTATTTCAAACGTCAACTTCGCTTCGCAATAACTCGGGATGTAATTGACGTATTGCGATGCAATCAACGCCATTGTGTGTGTGATTTGCATTCTATAGACTGCTGATGAAACAATATGGGGTGCCCATTTAGAAACACAAAAGTTTGTGTTAAAAACACATATGCTTTCGTATAAGTTACTCCAAAGTTCATTGGGCTGGTGTAGCAACAGTGAATCCATATCTGAATTGACAAGTAGTCTCTGTTGCAAATTATTCTATTTATTTCTTATTAACGCGTTTCGCGCTTTTGGCGCATCATCAGAACACTCAGAAACAGCTGGATGGCATTAGTTGGTGTAAAAGCACACGATGCTCAGCATTTTGAACTGGATAAAATCACATCAGCAGCGTTGTCATGACAACGTTCCTCACGCCACCTGACCATTAGATATCCGTACAGTAACGTTTGCACATGTGATGTATCGATATTCAGTCTGTGAACGCGGACCTATCCATGACAACGCTGCTGATTTTATCCAATCCAAAATGCTGAGCATCGTGTGCTTTTACACCAACTAATGCCATCCAGCTGTTTCTGAGCGTTCTGATGATGCGCCAAAAGCGCGAAACACGTTAATAAGAAATAAATGTAATAATTTGCAACAGAGACTACCTTTCAATTCACATATGCTTTCGTTTTAGAATGTTTCAAAATATTTACATTTACGAGCCCCTGCCTTACATTGATACCTGTGAAAGTCCTTTTACAATATCTGTTGTTGTTCCAGAGATATTTTGTCTGTGTGTTTGAGACTGTGTGTGTGTCACAGGGTTTTTCCCGATTATTTGGAACAAATAATGTAAATTCAGTAATGGGATCCCGATATATAATTAAGGAGCTACAACAGAGTTCTGAAACATGCCACAGTGTATGGAGCGCTACATTAGTGTTCACAGGACACACTATCAGTCTTAGGTAGACAATCTAAGCAAGCGGTACGTTTGCATAACAGCCACGTTATTGATACTGCAGTCACTGTTTACTGTTATGAACTCCTGTGTACAGTACACTTTGCGCTGCCTTACAAGTTTTCATCGCAAAAGTTTGGAGAGATGGTGTAGATTTTGGGCTTCTGAGATGGTAATGCGAAAGCTGCTGTTGCCGAACGTCACCACTGGTGTCCCAACCGTAGGATTCCAAGTGCCAAAACATTTAGTGGAACATATCAAACATTGCTAGAAACTGGCACTCTTCCCAGTATTCGTTCCGAAAGGTATCGTGACGTTCAAGTACAAGACGTCTAGTTTAGGGTGATCAGTCCCGTATTTTACGGAGTCGTCCCTTATTTAGCCTAAGTGTCCCGTTGTCCCGACAAAGTAAATACGGGACGTATAACGTCCCGTATTTTACTAACCGTCCCATATATTTTGAATTAACATCCTTCAAAGTGATGTTAGCGTAACCAAACGGAGAGCAAACATAGTCACATTTAAGCAATGAAGGAAATAGGCTTAAGCTCAAAGGGACTGAGGCAAGATTTTTGACGTAATTCTTTCATACATTTCCAACATTTCAACCCTTGGGGCGATCTTTATTTAATTTTAAATGCAGCAAAACATAGCGTGCCCAAAATCGCTATATTAATTTTAAAGCGTTCTCGGAAAACCTAACATTTTTGCATTTTTTTTAAACCAATGTTTCACATGGTATGTGCAAGTCTTTCAATTATATAAATTCAGTGATTAAGTTAATGAGTTCATTGCGAGAAGATAGCATTTTGAAACAGCCTGATTTCTTGGACGTTTTAAGTTCATTTCACGAGACGTTAACTGATTATGTCGCGAATGGGCTTACCCATTTCATGTGCTGAACACATTTAACTAGTCTCAGCTCAAATATTTTCTTATATGAAAGTCTGTTCGGTAAATAATTACAATTTTACCTAAGTTTGGTGAAAATATGTTGCAAAAAAGATGTATCAGCTTATTGAGAAAGTGAACCATCTTCAAAATATACGTCAAGAGAACATTTATTAATTAAGAAGTGTGTAGCGAGTTGCTAAAAGCTGGTCTCTCATTTTCAAATTATTTTCATCTGAAGAAATCTGGAACAAATGCTGATGTGGACACTGTTCTCCGTCACAAATATTTTCTGGACTGCGAAAAGAACATATTTAGTGTGCAAACTGCAGAGGAAGGATTTATAATAAGAACTCATTTTCACAATACTTAATGTTATCATTATTATGTGAAAATACCGATCTCCAGAATGTCACACACTTTTCTGCAAAATATAATTCATAGAGAAATACCTAAATTGCCTGAGTAATCATAACTGTCCTCCTTCTTTTCCTGCATGTGATAACTATAAATGAAAAAGTACTGCTTTAATTAGTAATGCAATTTATTTGGCTTTCAGTTGTGCGATTGCCGACAGCGGTGGCCGAGGGGACTGAGGCGCTCCAGTCACGGTCTGCACGGCCACTACGGTCGGGGGTTCGAATCCCCCCTTGGAAATGGATATTTGTGACGTCCTTAGTCTTAGTTAGTTCATAAGTAGTTTGTAAGTTTAGGGACTGATGACCCCGTAATTAAGTCCCATAAGCTATACAAACATTTGAACATTTGAGTTGCGATTAGTTCTGTTCAAAATGTTCAAATTACTGTAAACCCATTGGACCTAACTATTATGGTCACCAGTCCGTAGACTTGAAAACTACTTTAACTTACACTAAAGACAACACAATCCAATGACCGAGGAAGGATCCGAACCTCCGACAGCGAGTAACTGCGCGCTCCGCAGCAAGGCGCCTTAGAGCGTTCGGCCATTCCACCGAGGCGAGTAGCTGTGTTTGGTTTATTTTTGTATTAGACACTGACTTGGTATATCTTACTTACTGAGATTCTCATATGCAGTTTGTCCAAAACCCCGATGCTTGTCCCGTTGCTTTCATGTTAACCAATTAAATACTTTTCCTGTTGTGGTAATAGTTTTCTAAAATAAGTGATTTCGAGAAATGTAAATAGGGTCATTCCATGCCAAGTGGTCTAGAGGCTCCCACATGACCCTCATGGATTTTGATGAAATTTGGTATGAACAATCACACATGTTCTCAATGAACACTGGTAAAGTTTCAGTTAAAAAAAAAATCAATACTTCCGGAGATACAGTCACTTGTTTAAGACCATAGCACAGCTTCCAATAGTGCATCCTTGAATTTTCAGTAACTTTGAGATGATATATCTCTGGGAGTATTTGCATGAAAGAAACAAAACTTGGCCATCTTATACAACTTTTAGAGCTCTTTAAAGTAAAATAACAAGAACAGGATTTCTGAGCAATTTTCATATAGAAAATTTGGGGCAAAGTTGGGCGAAAAAATTGCTGGTTAAAAAAAGTGCGAACTTTAGTTTTTTATATCTCCAGAAGTAATTGTGGGATGTACATGAAACTTTGCACACCATAACTCACCAACACAAGGTCTTAGAATATAAAGTTTCATTCTCATATTGCTTCCCATTATTTCACAAATCTAGGGTAAAGTTGACGATTTTTCAAAAAGTGCTAAAAATGGGTATTTTCAGTCAAATTCTTCAAAAAAGTGTTTTCTCCTAATTACTTTAAACTATGCTCATTAGAAAGAGCATATTCTAAACTATCTAGAAAAGTGGATTTGGTTTTGCAATGCAAGCATATAAGGCCCTAAAAAGTAGCATAATCCTAGAGGCGCACTGGAAGTTTGAACCCATTTTTCTGGCACTTAAATTATACCTAAAATCTTTTATTATGTCTAATAAATATTTGTTAATGCCTGGGATAAGTGAAATAAGAAGTCTGATGAATAGGACGTAGCTCAAGTCCAAATAGAAAAAGAATAAAAATAGAAACAATGTTATTTCTTAACTGTCCCCCCCCCATCCCACAACTCTCTCTCTCTCTCTCTCTCTCTCTCTCTCTCTCTCTCTCTCTCTCACACACACACACACACACACACACACACACACACACACACAAAATGATAATTTAGAATGAATGTAAATTGTAAAATTTATTTGCACAATCATTATCTAATTATTAATAGCATTTTTAATTAACACCGCCAGCTTACTGAAGGAAAATAAGTATATAAGTGATTAATGATGAAAATTCTCCTCAGAGATAATAAATATTGTTGAAATGAGATAGAAGTACTGGTCAGCCATTCTATCTCATTTCAACAATATTTAAGTATATAAGTGAGTTGTTGTGGTTTAACCACTGCTAGATTCATTTCACCTGAGAAAACCAGTATCTCCATCACTGTAGGGGCTACGCTCGAGCATCAACAGCTATGGGTGAGTTTCTTTACACAGGTTTCCAAGCCTGATGAATGTAAACAGGAATGGTGTATTGCCGGCCAGACGAATTTACTGATGGAGCTGGAATACGTGCAATAATGTGGTGTGATGGAACCCAGTACTTGTCACTTATTGGTGGTCAATAAAATGAATCTGCTGGACCATGAGGGTGCATAAAGTTTATTAATGCACCCCTTTGCTCAGTGGAAGTCTCACAGATATTCCCAATCCACCAAAAATTTTCTTAGATGCATGCAACATATTGTCCAGCTTGGAGAGCAGACATTAATGTGCCTTCTTTAATTCTCTGACCCATTGTAGCTAAAAAAAAATGATCAATCATTTGAAACTCTGCTGACCTGAATTATTGTTTCATCAATAGGTAAAAAGTGACAATTTTCTCTAGTGCCTGCTACAGTTTGTCCATGTTTAAACCTCACTTCTTGTGACAATTTTTTTTTTCTTTTTTCCTTTTTTTCCCCCAATTTCATCTTTACTGACGAAAAGAAATTTGATTCCATTAATGTTTTCAGAGAAGAAGTGAAACAGGTCTAGGTAAGTAAGATTGAGCACTGGAGCCATCACTGAAATTATGAATGTGAGATATCTGTTCAAACTGTGCCTTTATGTATTTGATGAGCTCCTTGATAAAAACGTTAACTGTACCAGTGTCATGCCACAAACAAGAACTGATAATGCAGAAACTTAAAGATTCCACTTTCTCATTTTGATGAAAGTAGATAACAAATGGACGAATTGTTGCTAAAGTGGAAGCCTTGCACAGCATCCTGAATAATAAAAGAATAATTTTCCAAAAAATCCATTAGGACAACAAGCTCTTTGTTTTTCAGATAACATTTAAGGCCTTTAAGGTGCAGTTATTCCAGCTCCATCAGTAAATTTGACTGTCTGACAATACACCATTCCTCTTGATATTCATCAGACAATTAATGTAGCATAGGTAAGGTGGTACAAATTCGATATAGGTACAATTCCGATCAACATAAGTTTTCAGTCTCGTATTGTTGCTAGCACTTGCCTTTGTGTGGCATTGCAGTGTAGCAAGTTTCTACAGCTCCTCCTGTCTTTTTCCAAAAATACAACACTCTGTGTTAAGGAGAGACAAATTTTTTTCCTGTAAAGATGTACTTGGAGCTACTTCATCGAACGTGCTCTTATAAATGTTCTAGTTTCCACGTGCTTGTAAACTCGTTATTGTGCAACATTTGGTACAGCGAAGTATGCACTGGTGCCCGAAGGAAAAAGTGCTTTTTATGTGGGAAAAGTCAGTGATCAAAATTGTACGAGGAAGTGATCATAATTGTACCTAGTGTGGTACATTTTATATCGATTTTTCTCAATTCTGTAACCTTTTTTGTGTTCATACCAACATATGTAATTGTCTAATATTTGTGATACATATTCATTAAACATTCAAGAACAAGTGCCATAGTTAAAATTATTTCTTTTCTCAATATGTTTGCAGTTACAATTACATTTGTCAGAATTGATTGAAATTGTACCACCATACCCTATAAAAAATTGAAATAGGTTAGAGGAAACTAAGCAACCTATGAGTGGCTTCTAATTTTACCCAGGACACTTCAATAATTTTATTATCAGGCTTGGGAACCTGTGTAAAGAAATGCTTATCACGCTTGGGATATCCTGTGGTAAAGGAACCCACCCGTGGCTGTTGTTGCCCCTGTGGCGATGGGGATGTTGGTTTTCTCAGGTGAAATGAAACTAGCAGTGGTTAAACCATAGCAACTCATTTATACACTTCGTTTCCATCAGTAAGCGAGTGTTTGTTCATTAAACAGGCTACTAATAATTAGATAATGATTATGGAAATAAATTTTATGAATTAAATTCAGTTTGTGTGTGTGTGTGTGTGTGAGAGAGAGAGAGAGAGAGAGAGAGAGAGAGAGAGAGAGAGAGAGAGAGAGAGAGAGAGAGAGAGAGAGAGAGAGTTGTGGGATGGGGGGGGGGACAGTTAAGAAATAACATTGTTTCTATTTTTATTCTTTTTCTATTTGGACTTGAGCTACGTCCTATTCATCAGGACTTCTTATTTCACTTATCCCAGGCATTAACAAATATTTATTAGACATAATAAAAGATTTTAGGTATAATTTAAGTGCCAGAAAAATGGGTTCAAACTTCCAGTGCGCCTCTAGGATTATGCTACTTTTTAGGGCCTTATATGCTTGCATTGCAAAACCAAATCCACTTTTCTAGATAGTTTAGAATATGCTCTTTCTAATGAGCATAGTTTAAAGTAATTTGGAGAAAACACTTTTTTGAAGAATTTGACTGAAAATACCCATTTTTAGCACTTTTTGAAAAATCGTCAACTTTACCCTAGATTTGTGAAATAATGGGAAGCAATATGAGAATGAAACTTTATTTTCTAAGACCTTGTGTTGGTGAGTTATGGTGTGCAAAGTTTCATGTACATCCCACAATTACTTCTGGAGATATAAAAAACTAAAGTTCGCACTTTTTTTAACCAGCAATTTTTTCGCCCAACTTTGCCCCAAATTTTCTGTATGAAAATTGCTCAGAAATCCTGTTCTTGATATTTTACTTTAAAGAGCTCTAAAAGTTGTATAAGATGGCCAAGTTTTGTTTCTTTCATACAAATACTCCCAAAGATATATCATCTCAAAGTTGCTGAAAATTCTAGGACGCACTATTGGAAGCTGTGCTATGGTCTTAAACAAGTGACTGTATCTCCGGAAGTATTGAATTTTTGAAACTGAAACTTTACCAGTGTTCATTGAGAACATGTGTGATTGTGCATACCAAATTTCATCAAAATCCATGAGGGTCATGTGGGAACTTTTCTCGATATTAGACCACTTGGCACGGAATGGCCCAATAGAGAACCAGCGAATTTGGTGGGAAAAGGGGGGAGGACTCTGGCTTCGTCAACCAGTGTGTGCATCAATTCGTATGTACGTACGTATGCGATAAGTAAAGAGTACAGTGTCACAGGCATCGGTACCCCTATGCGTCCCGTATTTTTATTTTGTAAATCTGGTCACCCTAGACTCTAGCTACCCGATTGAATGTTTCACAATCTAAGGTATGTACGATTCTTTATGAAAATGGACTGTATCCTCTTTATGTGCAGAAAGTTCCTCATTTGGAACCACATGATTTTGCCAACCGTTTGTACTTTTATAACTAGTTAAATGGAAATCGGCAGCTCTATCGCTTCGTAATGTTCAGTGATGGGGCAACCTTTACAAGAGATGACATCAATAACATGCATGTCTAGGCAGACGAAAATTCACATGCCACGGTAGTACCTCAAATTCAACGCAGATTAAGTGTCAGTGTCTGGTGTGGTGTTGTGTGTGACCAGTTACTGGGGGCCGTTTATTCTTCCCGGAAATTTAATGGTCTTTTTACGAGAAGACTTACCTCAGCTTCCTCTGGTAACAAGACGCCAAATATACGTCCAACATGACGGGCCACCTGCAAACTTCCATCATTGGTAACAGCTTAGCTTAATCAGCAAGTGCCTTATGAACTGGCCTGCCAGATCCCCAGGTTTAACACCCGTAGATTACTGCATTTGGGGGTATATGAAAGACATCGTGTACAAAATTAAGTTTGAGACAGAAGAATTGATACAACGTATTTTCGATGCCGCAACGTCAATAACAAACGAGCATGTGAAATTGCGAAATGCTACTCGCACGGTTCACTCGCGTGCGATCTTTGCCTTCAAATGCAGGGAGGTAATTTTTGAGCACTTGCTGTAAATCCAGTCTGAATGCAAGAAACCGTTGCAAAACTGTTTGAATTACTTATTAACTGCATTTTTGGTAGTTAAATCCTACAATAAAAGATTTTTTCTGCCATTTTCCTGAGTTTTTATATTATTGTAGCTCGAAAAGTATGGATCTGATCTCATTACTTTATATTTTTGTTCTGGAATACCCTCCAGAAATAGGGGGTCAGAGCTACTAAAGTCTCTGGGAGAGCCAGCCATAACAAAACTATTTCACCTGGTGTGTAAGATGTATGAGACAGGCGAAATACCCATAGACTTTAAGAAAAATGTAATAATTCTCATTCCAAAGAAATCAGGCGCAGACAGGTATGAAAATTACAGAACCATGAGTCTGATAAGTCATGGTTGCAAAATTTTAACACGAATTATCTACAGGGGAATGGAAAAGCTGGTAGAAGCTGACCTCGGGGAAGATCAGTTTGGATTCAGGAGAAACGTAGGAACCCGGGAGGCAATATTCATTTACGACTTATCTTAGAAGATAGACTAATGAAAGCCAAACTTACATTTTTAGCTTTTGAAGATTTGGAGAAAGCTTTTGACAATGTTGACTGGAATACTATCTTTCAAATTCTGAAGTCAGCAGTGGTAAAATAAGGGAAAAGAGAATTATTTACAACTTGTACAAAAACCAGACCTCACTTATTAGACTCTAATGGCATGAAAGGGAAGCATTAGTTGTGAAGGGATTAAGACAGGTTTGTAGCCTTTCTCCGATGTTATTCGATTTGTACATCGAGCAGGCGGTGAAGGAAAGCAAGGAAAAATTTGGAATAGGGATTAAAGTTCAGGGGGAATAAATAAAAACATTGCGTTTTGCTGATGACATTGTATTTCTGTCAGAGACAGCAAAGGACCTGGAAGAGCAGTTGAATAAAATGGAGAGCGTATAAAAAAATGAACATTAACATTCTGAATATTAGGTACAAAAGGTAGTTTTGGAGTTTCAATGCTTCTGACCGTACCCTGCAGGCCTATAATTATTACCTTTTTAGTGAGATTTCTTGAAAAACGTATTTCTCATTTATTCAAACCACTTACAATGCTATTTTGCTCCGGCAATCTGTAAATGGTCACTGCCAGAAGGGGAGCAAGTTCTGTCGCATGAGGCAGGAGTATCCCATAACTCGTTAATTGGTAATATCTCACAGAAGGCACTCACTGATAATTCTTTCAAATGTTTGTAAATCTATCGGACCAAACTGCGTGGTCATCAGTCCGTAGCTTACAAACTACTTAAACCTAGGGAAACTAACCTAAGGACAACACACACACACACACACACACACACACACACACACACACACACACATGCCCTAGGGAGGACTCGAACCTCCACGGCGAGCAACCGCGGGCACCGCAGCGAGAATCTTTAGACCGCTCGGCTACTCCACCGCGGCGATAATTCTTTGGAACTACCAATATGCGAGAATGATGACTGATATTATCGCTCGCTCTTCCAAATTCTATGGATTTAAAATAGTGAGATTTACCTGGCCCCGTCGGGTGTAGGAGAGTGCCAGAGTTTTCGTCAAATTTTATCATGACGATGGAGGAAAAAAAGGGCAGCAGTTACCTTTATGTATTAGGGTTACACATTCAGCTGTATTCATAGTTTTTATTTTATTCGCAATCGATTTCGATATTATATTAAACCATCTCGAGCCTGCTTTATGATTCCATGTGATATGAACACCGGGTAATGATCATATCTCATAGAGAGCACAAAATTATCGGAGTCCACTATACTGAACCTTCTTTCTTTCTTGTGGTGTGAACGACGGCAGCACTTACACCAAATTGTTGGCATGAAGTGGACGCTCAATCCACAGAATCCTGCCAACTAACAATTCCGGAAATCATTAAGAAACTCAACAGTCGTATTTAACATTAAATATTATATATATACTAGCTGAACCCCCGCTGCTTCGCATGCGTAGGCTGGTTGGTCTGCACCAGTTATTTCTTTTTAATCCTGATGATGAATCCATATCTTAAGTTTCGTAGTTATAGCTTAAAATTTGAGTTAACAGCACCATATTTTTGAAAATCAATTTTTGCATCTCGTATTTCACCCCCTTATTGGTCGACTTTCCAAAAATACCGAAACACGTGTCTTTTAAATTTGAACCCCGATTCCAAAAATACCGAAACACGTGTCTTTTAAATTTGAACCCCGAATCCAAATCCGAAAATTTGTAGTTCTAACTTCAAAATTGCCTAAATAGCAACATATTTCGGAAAAACACCCCCTCTCCAATTTAACCCCCTTGATGGTTGAATTTCCAAAAATACCGAAACACGTATTTTTTAAATCATAACGAACAATACCAATACCAATTTTTGCAGCTATAGCTTCAAAATTGTCTTGACAACAAAGTGTTTTCGAAAAGAATTTTTGATCCCGTCTTTTACCTCCTTAGTTTTTGAATTTCCAAAAATACCGAAACTCTTGTCTTTTTAATGCTGATCAAGAGTCCATATCCTAAGTTTCGTAGTTATAGCTTGAAAGTTGAGTTAACAGCAACATATTTTTGAAAATCAATTTTTTGCGTCACCTATTTTACCCCCTTATTTGTCGAATTTCAAAAAATGTCGAAGCACGTGTCTTTTAATATCTAAACCTGAATTAAAATCCGAAATTTTGTAGTTCTAGCTACAAAATTGCCTAAATAGCTACGTATTTTCAAAAAACGTTTCATCCCCTATTTCACCCTCTTACGGACGGAATATCGAAAAATCGCTTCTTAAATGACGCCTACAGAGTAAGATCAACACCCTCCACAAATTTCAAGTTTCTATCTTCAGTGGTTTGGGCTGGGCGATGATGAGTCAGTCAGTCAATCGGGACACTTCCTTTTATATATAGAGATATCCCCCTTATTTTTTTAATCTGGTTACCGGTTTCTGGTGTTGAGACCATCATGAGCAACCAGTGCATGGAGCCACTGTATAGTACCCAATGGTACCTATCAAGAACAGATTTTGTCGAAATATACATGTTGGAAAAACTGATGAACCGGAACGAGGGTTTCAGATTAAACAATCATTTTATTAAGACACGGCCTAACTTATCATTTATTAGATCTGGATAACGTGGCCGCGTGGTCTAAGGCGTGATGCTACGGACTGGTTTAAGGCTCCTGTAAGTACGAGCTGACGCATCCGCCATTTTCATTCCTATAGCTCGTAAGTTAAACATATTGCGGTGCTATAGGATTGTGTCACGGCACTTCACTGGGTGGTTGTGTTGCCATAAACTGCTCAGATCATTCCAGAGGTGGCTACAGAATGTTTAGTTTCTGGAGAGATTCTGAGAGAAGAAGAAACCCAATCATTTACTGCCGGCGCAAAACCTGGGAAGCCGGACCGAGCCCACAGTTATGTATTGTAAGTAGATATTATTTATTATTATGACTTGGAGTAATATTTAATAGTAAAGCTGCAGTCGGGAGTTAGCAGTCGCAAAATATCATAACACAGCAAAACATCAAAGAACATGCTGTTTTAGAGCACAAAATGTGTGTATTATGTAGTATGTTGAGAAATACACCAAATCAAAAAGTTATGTACTGACATTGCACAAATTGTTGAAGATACTTCTATTACGTTATTGCGAGAAAGTATTACAAACACTAAAACGGAAAAGATGAATTTAGTGTGCAAAAAGTTTAGTTACGGCTGTGGCTGCGTACTATGCTGATACAGGCAACTACCGTTGAATGCAATTTGTGGTATTTCGATGTTTTATCGTCATGACTTATAGTATGCAATTTGAAAGAATGGTGCCTGATGTTTTTCACAAAATACACTCTCAATTCAATTTCTCATTAGTAAATGCAAATATTGCGCTTATCTATAAGAGACTTATAACTGATGAAAAATACTGGGGAAATTTTACTTACGGCTGGGGCGCTGCAGTGTGCTAATGTTGGCAACAAAATGTCTGCTTTACTAGGATTATTAAATTACTGACTAGACAAGGGTATGTTATATACGAAAACCTGTCAACCTTAGAGAACATTCAACACAAAGGATTATTCCCCTCATTCTATACTATTCGGTTTTCAAATAGCATTAAACGGTTGTTGCCAACATCGGCACCATGTGCCTCTCCGACCGCAAACTTTAGATCCTATACACTAATATTCTTTTTCGTTTTAGTGTTTGTAATACGTTCTGAAACTTTCTCAATAACGTAATAGAAGGACATTCAGCAATGTGAGTACAAAAATCTGATGTGGTCAATTTGTCACAGCAGATAACACTTACTGCAAGACGGCAAACAAACTTCGCATATTGACAATCATTATTCAAATACAAGCCAAGATCGCTTAAAATCTTCATCTAGATGACCAGTTTCGGCAGAAGAAACGTAGTACGCGTAGTACGAGATTTTTGTGTCTAATCAACATACCGGTATCGATGTAAACAAGAGCGGAATGCAAGCTCGAAGTAGCACGATCTAAGGCTCTACAACGGGCACTTACAAAATATTTCACTAAACTCGAACAAAGCAACACTGTTCGTATAAGCTACGTGTTGTGTTTAGCATTTGCACGGAATGAAAATGGCGGATGCGCCAGCCTGTGTTGTGTTTTTAGGAGCTCTAGCCGGCCGCGGTGGCCGAGGAGACTGAGGCGCTCCAGTCACGGTCTGCACGGCCACTACGGTCGGGGGTTCGAATCCCCCCTCGGGCATGGATATTTGTGCCGTCCTTAGTTGTCATTAGTTCATAAGTAGTTTGTAAGTTTAGGGACTGATGACCCCGTAGTTAAGTCTCATAGACTCTACAAATTTGAACATTTTAGGAGCTCTAGACTGGACTGCCGTTCCCGCCGGAGGTTCGAGCCTTTCCTCGGGCATGTGTGTGTGTGTGTGTTGCCTTTAGTGTAAATTAGTTTAAGTAGTTTGTAAGTCTTGGCACTGATGACCATAGCAGTTAGGCCCAACAGGTTTACAAACATTCGAAAATTTTTGAATAACTTGAAAGTAAGAGCGATTCACAAGACTGAGCGAGCTCCGAAAAACCAGTTGACGTAACACAGTGAAGAAGTAAGACTTAAGACTTACGGTAGATGAGTTTATAATGCTTTCAGATATGGTACTGATCTGAATGAATAGAACTGAATTAACCCCCACCCGACCAGAAGAAAATTTTATTTATTCCACTGTGGCATCACGGCGTAGCAGAGTTAGGAGCCGGCGCGGATATGCATCACCACACAGAAAATTAAAAGAAAATCCGTCTGCACATACCAAAGAGTTGATCCATCGGAAAAGGCGCCGTTTAATAACGCTAGGCTGTGATAACGCCGAGTAAATATAAGAGATCATACGCCGATTCCTTTTCTCCCAAACAATTTAAGGTGAATGGCGATTAGGATTACAACATCTGAAACGAACTCGACGCCGTCAGAAAGTTAAAATTTATTTAGTAATTCTTATTTTATTTATTTTTGAGAAATTCTTCGTTCTCTTAAGAACGTAAATTATTGCCAGAGAGCCGAGTTACAAAAATTTTAGAAGCCAATATTATGTGAATAATTTGGATATTTTAGTCTTCAGCAACGATCGTGTGGGGACTTGGACTAATTTAAGCACACACAGGGATTTTAGCTGTCATTTTTGCCGAGCTCCACATGTGACTGAAATGGAAAGGATCATGTAGGACTACTACTGTAACGAAAGTATCCTGTGTCACGCTTTTGTTAGAGATTAATTATTTCAGAATCTTTTATGTGTAAATTGAACCCATTCGTATAAACCTGTATTTGACAATCCATATTAACCAGTCATGAGTTTTCAAGTGCTATCAGCAACCCTTTGTATCTAAACTACCTTGTTTTCTTCCTCTTTAAACAGAAATGTCGACTTAGGTACAGATCTTCATTATAGGAATATCATCCAGCGTATTCTAAACATCACACTGAAATTCTCCTACTACGCACGCTGGTGATTATGCTTTTGCTGTCATAAACGTATTGTCTACTTATGTATAACATATTTCTGTAAAAGAAATAAACGGTGTTGGGTTTTTACAAAAAAAAAAAAAAAAAAAAAAAAAAAAAAAAAAGGCATTAATCTCTGTTGATAACTTATCCCAAGTTCGACACATCGCATACCGACACCTCGCTAGGGAATGCCTTGTGGAGAACATCAAGTGTTAGTCTATGTAGTAACAGACAACACAATAACAACTATTAATGTAATCATGTAATAAAATGTCATCTATACACAATAACTTGCTACAGGGTTCAGTGACACGTAAGACACTTCTGGTTACGTCAAGGGACACTTTCAAGGACAGAGATGTCAGCGAGGTGCGTGAGAAACCTACAGCAAAAATCAAATAGTACATTTACAACACTTACCTGCTAACAAAGTAGCACGATCGCAGCCTCTTGCCGGTCACCCGGTGCTACAGAATCTGAAGCATCTGTGACCTCAGATCGCGGGCTCAGCGTTTGAATAACATCAACATAATAGTCACGTGACGGGTTACGTGCCAGACCCAGACGCTTCGGCAGCAAAACCAACACGCGTTGCGCAGTGCAACGCTCGTCCTTACGTCGCAAGAATATGTGAACTGAACGAAAGCACTCGTCTTGTGAACGAGGAAAAGCAGTAGCTATTGTTAAATAAATAATCTGAAATGATGCTCCGCGTAGTAGTCTATACTTTACAGTGGACCTTGTTAACTCTATCGGTTTTCTAATGAACTTACAGTCTACTGACCGCAGTAATGAATAGACAGGCATAACTCTTTGGAGTAAAAGGAGTTACGAGCGGCTTTTAAATGTTATCGAGAAAAAAAAGTACAGTCACAGTAGGGCCTAGTACCAATGTGAGCTGTTGAGGAAAAGGAAAAACTATGTCAGTTCTTTGTTCTGGGGCTTCTGAAGAATCACTTTGCTTATTTTTTTATAGTTATATTAGAACTACTGCTATGAGTTATGAATATTAATACTAACAATTTTACATTGCAGGTTATGTACTTTGATATATCCCACTTTTGCAATTGGAAACATTATTCTCATTAATTTTGTAAAGATATTATGTGGACTTGTGCTGAGATGATAATTGTATAGAACTTTGTACCATACCTGAACCAACAAAACATAACACACATAAATCCAATGTGTTTTTATACACCGTTCAGTGTTTCGTTTTTCTGCTCTTCCAGCTACTCCTTTAGTTTCAATACACTCTATTCTTGAATAATTCACATGTGTGTTTCTTGCACCATATTTTTATCATATTAGTATTGTTTATCCTTAATATCCCATTTTGCCAGTCTCTCTCTCTCTCACTAACAGTTCGATTGACAGTCTATACCACAAACCTCTGGGTAATACCAAGATCAGTACTCATAAAAATCGCTTTTTATCACCAAACTCAATACTAATTTCAGATTTGGTAGGTTGGTTAAGAATTGTGTGTCTGTGTGAGCATCTCTATTATCTGAGTAGGGATCTGCCTTCCACTGAACTCTTCTTGCAACTTTTGTACATAACTGTAGTTAGTTGGGAACTTTCTTTTCAAGATGATTCTCCACATATGATTTTGCTGAATGTTGTTCAAGTCCCTTAACAAAAAGTTCACTAGAACAAAAGCCCAGATTATGAGATTATTCAGCCTTTTTGAAATGAACCATCTGTATTAATGTAGGTAAAGCAATGAAAACCTGAATCTATATGGCAGCATATAGGCTAATATGTAATGATGCCCCAATGTTATTTTCTTGTCTACATAATTTTGGAGCCTTTAACTTTTCTTGCATGTAGGCTATTGAATAACAAACGTCTTGTCAATGGGAGAAATTTTATTGCAGATCAACCTAGCCATTAAATACCAGCCAGCCTATAAGTGCACCTTTAAGCAGTTGGTGTGGTGTACCAACACCAGTTTCAATCCAACTGATGGCAGTGTGAGGGTGGTGTCTCCCCCCCTCCCCCCAACATTTTTGGCAAAAGCAGACTGGTTTGCCATGTTCCACCTCAGATGATTAGATTAGATGTACTTAGTTGGTCCAAACTGAGAAGATCCTCTTGTGTATAGAACTTGCCAGGAAACAAGATCCACAATAAATACTTACAAAATGAGGTCCGGTGTGTTAATGTTCCTCCCACAGATCCCAAATGTGTTTACCTTTGTGTATGTGGAATTGGTCAGAAAAAAAGAAAAAGAAATCTTAAGAATATTTACATTTTAAAGAACATAAAACTTTACCACATTGTAAATGCTAAATATACTAGGTGCATATGATGAATCTTAGGCTCTTTTATAATGATAACATTACTGTAAAAGTTTAATACTGAAGTCAGATTGAACACAATATTCCCATTCATGAATATTGCAATAATCACACACTCATCAATCACTTCTGTTAAGAAATTCATCAATGGAGTAGAACAAGTTGGCCACCAAAAAATCCTTTAAACTCTTTTTTTAAAGTGAACTTTCTAGTGTGTTAAGTCTTTTATGGCTGCTGGCATGTTATTGAAAATGTGTATTGGTGAATAGTGGACACCTTTCTAAGCCAAAGTAAATTACTTTAAATCTTTGTGAGAGTTATTCTTGTTTATAGTATTGGTATGAAAAAAAAGATACAATTTTAATGACAAATTTCATTAGGGAAATTGTATTGGGATCCAGTGGTTAGTATCCCCTTTTCCTTAAATAGCCCTCTGTAGGATTTTCTTGAGTTACATCACAAATAATTTGTATTGCACATTTTTGGGCTTGGAAATCTTTAGTTGGGCCTGAATTACCCAGAAAATCATATTTACAACTGTACAATACTATGATTGTTTGGATCAATAAAAAATACAATACCATATGACATTAAGGAATGAAAGTACACATAATACACTAATTGTTTTTTTATACCTCCTATGTATGATAATATTCACATTGTAAATAGGGACATGTTTAGGTACTTTAGCAGTTCTGTGATATGCTCATCCCAGTTAAAATTATCATTAAGCAGTAATCCCAGTAAAATTTTACCTACCATCCTGGTGGCTTTGTGATTGTTGGCAACATCAACAACATGGTAGAAAATTCTTAGCCAAGATATTAATATTCCTAGAAATCCCACCAAAATACTGGATTAGTGTTTATATAATACATGAAGTAAATAAAAAATGCTGTCCCTGCTCTATGGTTGACAGGTTTTTGTACGTACTCTTGTCTGCTCAGTAAAAGTAACAACCCTCTTAAAAGAAAGAGTCCATGACAAAAATTTGCATTGTCATACAAATGGCTAATGCCAGAATCACATGATTGCCAACATTATCACACAAGGCCACCAGGACAGTAAATAAAATTTGACTACAATCCCAAACACAGTATGTCATCAATTGCTGCACAAACAATTTCTTCGTGTTCTCAACACCTAGCAATGTGCACTGCAATGGAGAAATTTGTAGTACACATTTATTTTCTGTCCCAGAGGGTCCAATAGGGATATACTGCAATACAGTCATTTGATTTAGTGCAGGCAGAAGTGGGGTGAGAGGCCTATAGAGCAGGGCTAGTGGTGGGCCACTAACGCTAATAATAAAATGTTTTTGTGTATTAATCCCACTAAAAATATGTACAGAAAATGAAAAATTATTGCCTGTACCAATAGATAAATATTTACATTACTTTGTTAATATGAGGATATATTGCAACTCGCTGTAAACATGGTCACCGAGCCACAGACTTACATGTAGATAAGACAATTGTACACATTCATTCACACAAGCACAACTCACGCGCACATTACTGCCATCTTGTAGATTTTATATATAACTAGCTGAGCGACCGCTGCTTCGCATGCTTAGGCTGGTTGGTCTGCACCAGTTGTTTCTCTCTTAATATAATTTTTCATAAACATAGCTTAAGTACAATCATAATGAAATGTTGTGATACTACTTGTAGCTGTGGCAGAATGGCCGTGCATATTGAGGTACGATGCTGCAGTGCGTGCTGCTGTTCGCCGTCGGGGGTTCACTGACCCTGTAGTTAAGTCTCTTAAGATTTACAAACATTTGAACATTTGATTTTACTACTTGTAACCCCCTATGGCACCTCTTAATAGTTGAATTTCAAAAAATATCCCAACATGTGTCTTTTAAATTCCAACCAAGTATGCAAATATCAGTTTTTGTAATTCTGGGTTCAAAATTGGCTTAGTAGCAACATATTTTCAAAAAATGTTTCATCCCCCATTTCACCCCCTAAATGAACAATTTTCTGAAAATACCAAAACATGTCTCTTTTTAATTTGATCAACAAAACATATAGCAATTTATGTGGTTGTACCTTCAAAATTGCCTTAATAGCAAAAGATTTTCAAAAAACATCCCCTCTCCAATTTAACCCCCTTGTTGGTTGAATTTCCAAAAATACTGAAACACGTATTTTTTAAATTCTAACGAACAATACAAATACCGATTTTTTGCAGATCTAGCTTCAAAATTGTTTTGACAACAATGTTTTTGAAAAGAATTTTTAATCCCCTATTTTACCCCCTTAATTGTTGAATTTTCTAAAATACTGAGACACGTGTCTTTTTAACCCATATCCTAAGTTTCATAATTATAGCTTGAAATTTGAGTTAACAGCAACATATTTTTGAAAATCAATTTTTGCATCCCATATTTCACCCCCTAATTGGTCAAATTTCCAAAAATATTGGGACACGTGTCTTTTATATTTGAACCCCAAATTCAAATTCGAAAATTTGTAGTTCTAACTTCAAAATTTGCTAAATAGCAACAGATTGTTGAAAAACATCCCCCTGCGATTTAACCCCCTTTATGGTTAAATTTCCAAAAATACCGAAACACATTTTTTTAAATTCTAACCAACAATGCAAATATCAATTTTTGCAGCTCTAGCTTCAAAATGTTCTTAATAGCAACATGTTTTCAAAAAGAATTTTTCATCCCATATTTTACCCTCTTACTTGTTGAATTTCAAAAAAGGTTTTATTGTCCTGACCAAGATTCCATGCCCAAAGTTTGATAGTTGTAGCTTAAAATTTGAGTTAACAGAAATATATTTTTGAAAATCAATTTTTTGTGTCCCCTATTTTACCTCCTTATTGGTTGAATTTCAAAAAATGCCAAAACACATGTCTTTTATATTCGAACCGTGAATTAAAATCCGAAATTTTGTAGTTTAGCTTCAAAATTGTCTAAATAGCAAAGTATTTTCAAAAAAGGTTTCATCCCCTATTTCACCCCTTTAAGGACAGAATATCGAAAAATCGCTTCTTAAATTATGCCTACAGAGTCAACACCCTCTACAAATTTCAAGTTTCTATCTTCAATGGTTTGGGTTGGGTGATGATGAGTCAGTCAGTCAGGACATTGCCTTTTACATATAGATTTTCTTGTCCCCATCATTTCTTAAAACAATTTGCAATTTCTTTAGTAACTTTGCTTTTCAGTGTTCCGTTCATTATATTTTCTCATAATGTATTCCTAGTAACTGTTGTTATAATCAACTTAAAGCAATACAAGGGATTTTTACTACAGGCAATCCTGAATCATTGTGCAGTATCTGTCAGATTCTTAACTACAATAATGTTCTGAGTCAGTGCAAAATTTTCTCTCAAACTAGTCTTTCACAATGAACTATAGTAAGTAGTATCATGTTAAGATTATGGATTATCTATTTTTTCTTTTGATAGTAAACAGAAATACAGGCAAAGCTGTACAAAGGATTGTCCCTTGTCTCACCTTAAAGAGTATGTTGATAATGCCTGTCATGAATGAAGATGACAGAATAGCTGATTTGTGTAGCTAATAGCAAAGTAATAGTTTCAAATAATGGAGTTTAGCATAACATGCTTTCCCACAACCAGGTTTTCTGCTTTCACATTTGTTGGCTTCCCCAACTCGAAAACAAATAGTTGGCTTCTAACCTAACCTCAATCTCTGGCTACGCTACAGTTCACCCTGTCACCACAAGCAGTTTTTTCAAATTTTCCAGCTGCCATTTAACTGCATTACTAACAGAAGCACTACCAACATTTGCGTTATGGATGTTCAGTAATAAAGTTTAGCCAAAACCATTGTTTCAATAACCAACTTTGTTATACATTAACATTGAAGCACAGAATCCAATTTGGCAAATGGCCAACATGTACTCATGTTTTCACAAAATTTTATTTGCAAACCCATGACTGCGAGTTTTTCAGAATATAAAAGCTCTAACAAGGAATCAGACTGAGTCAAGGATGAGACTAGCAGTGCCTTAATATATCAGGCATCAATTTCTCGATGATTCACTTTTAACAATGTTTATATTCCAACATAGACTTTCCATTTTAAGATAGTAACAGCATAAGTGCAGAGCAGAAATAAATAAAAGAAAGACTTTTAATTGTATTTATTTGTGTCTGAATATTACAGTTGTTTACGAATCCATGCAACGTATGGTGAGACTCTTGTATAAATTCCAGGAAAAGACTTAGATCCACATCCTATTCCAGACGATACAATTCCAATCACAGTGTAAACACCATCATTTCGTAAGACAAGTGGACCACCAGAATCACCCTGTAATGAGGAAAATAATAACAATTACACAGTGTGTAAGATAATCTGACAGCAATAACTAACAGTGACATATTCAGCACAAAAGTTTGAAAACATTCATTAATATCAGACAATTGAAACAGGTGTAAAACAAACCTGACAGGCATCTTTTCCGCCTTCTTCATTACCAGCACACAATTGATAGTCAATAATTCCCTGAGGATACCTCTGTTTTGGAACTGATGGACGGGAATATTGTTCATTACACACTGAGTTGTTGAAGATTGTAACACTTGCTTCTTGGAGTGTATCTGGTCGTTCGCCTCCTGGAAGAAAACAAATTGTTGCAATTGCTACCTTCTTATGTGCTATAGCAATCAAAACAGGAATCACGTAATAAAAAAAATTGTAGGCATGATACTTATGATCACCAAAGGTAAAACTATTGGTACAATGTAGTGAAACTTTTCATTGAAGTAGAGTTACAGCTGTGACTTCGTAGGCTTTCCTGGCATAATGATTGAGGATAGTCTTCTTGGGTCTCCTGCCAGGTGAAGATGTCATCTGAACACAACATTTTGGCAGTCCATCATAGGAGCCGCGGCTCACAAGTTACACTCCGTTCTGGTGAGTTGGTCAAGCAGCAAACTCGCCTAAAAATAGTGGCCATATGCACTGCCAAAATATTGTGTCCAGATGACATCTTTATTCAGCAGGAGACCCGAGAAGACTATCATAGCAACACAGGTTATCTATCTTGATAAAACCCATCTTCAACTGCATCATGCCTCTCCCAGACCACAATTGTAGATCTGCCACTGGTACTTAACATATATCCTTTCAACCCTTATAAGGTACATTCTCAAAGTGTCTCACTGATTCTGGAATAATTAAAATGGAAAATTAAGGTGTAATTAATAATTACTACACCTCATTTTGCTGCCCATTGCGCAGTGGTAGAGTGCCAGACCATGAATCCAAAGGTCACGGGTTCAATTCCCATCAGGTCCTAGGATTTTTATGTGTCACTTTCCACTTCCCTCACCTCTGGCAATGTTGTTGTGAAAAATATGAGTAGCACCGTGGTTCAGAATTCATGTTAAACTGTAGGTCTCCCTATAACTGGCTGGGGTATCCGGTTCAAAGGTTGGAGGAAGGCAACAGCATACCACATCGAAACAGGACCATGCCTAGTAAAGCACTGCACGGTGTTCAAACCAATCTTCAAATTGTTGACTGATTTACCTCAGTAGTAATTACACATGTTTCTTGGTCTTATAGATAGTGGTGTAATAATGAATAGGACCTGAAACACTGTTATCAGTATAACATAATGATGATTATTATTTATTAACTTGTTCCATCTTATTGTATATACCTATAATGAAGTATATTTGTAGGTCTTGGTATAGAAATCTGTTACACACAAATGCAACCGACAACAAGTGCACTGAATAAGTGAGGTGGATGTTCTGCAGTTGTGTTTGAGCAACTTGAAGCTTCTGTATTCCAAATAACACTGTCAGGAGCATCACATGCAACTGGAAATAGCTTTCTTGCAGGCAGGCATCTTCATGCTGTCAAATAAGGGTGTAATGAACTATTACAGATGAGAGAATGAAGGTTGATGATAGTGTTGTGACTGTGGAGTTAAAGATCAATATTATTGAATGTAACTCTCACACCAAAATGTTTAGTGGATTTTTTCCATTAGCAAAAGAAGTATACATGCAAAGATTGAACAAGGCACAATGCACTACGTGGAATAGTAGTATTTAACCGGAATTTACCAACAGATCCTGTTGATGGGGTGAAAATTAATCCAGAAACCAGATAACTTTTTGTTCCAAATTTGGAAGAACAACAGTCATCTCACCATTGTTCAAGTATATGCCTATCCAATTTGCCTGATTTTGAAGCCATTTTGTATACTTTTGGAGGAAGGTTCTTGTTCTTTCACACAAGGAGACCAAATGTACCATTTGGTTCGCAAAAGACAGTGAATAGTGGAATAAGAAGTCTACTTTCCCTGTAAATAATTGACTGAATTGTATATGAATGTTATATTCCAGATGCTGATTTAATTACAACAATCTTATCTCTTTCACATATACTAGATAGTGTGTGGTCTCTGTGAATATCATAATGAAATCAGAGTGATCAATATTAAGAAATTCAGCTGCTGAATGGTTAGAAACTATAGTGTCGATGAATTCAATATCAAATGCAATTGTAGAATTCTCTCTCTTTTCTAGCTGTTAAGCCTGTTTGTACAATACACAATCTGGATAACTTAAAGACTCACACTTATGTGAACTGTAATAAACTTCCACACCCATGTAGGTCCAGCTACGGAACCCGTCATTCCAAATGCTCTAGCTTTCGTGTATGGCCACTACCTTGACTCAATATCAAGCACAGCGACAAGATTAGTCTTTGCCTCTTGAAAAGTGAACCAAACATACTCCAATGTGACCTTATTGTTCATAATACCTCTGATAATGAAATAGGTAGATCCTGTCCTTGACCCTTTGTGGTGTTTTGCAACCCTCATGATAAATTTGCCTTGGAATTTCCATTGAGTCACCACAGTGCTTTAAATACTCTTTTTTGCCACAAGATCATTTTACCTTTTTTCTTCAGATATTCACAGTCACTGTAATTCCTTCCTGGCTGTGAAATTGAACTTCACCTCGTAGTAGTGTAAGTAGTGTAAGAGAGAATTCTTTCCTCTACACTATGCACATTGCAAGCGCATGCACACGCACGCGCGCACACACACGCACACACACACACACACACACACACACACACACACACACAGCAAAAGATCTGCAGTGGAACGCGTCAAACCACCAACATGTCTTGTTCCACTACACCTTCTGATGTGAAGCCTAACTGTTTTCAGTACCAGACTATTTGCTGTAATGATCTTATTGACATGTTCAAAAGGAACATAGTCATTAGCCACATCATCAGTAAAAGGCTCATACATTGGTTCAACCTCAGTTATGTCCTCAGAAGGCATTTGCACCTGTTCTCCATCCTACTGGATGTTAATGATAGTGGCATCTCCAGGTTTCCTGATCAAATCAAAGATGGCATTTGCAATTTTTCTTTGTTCATGTACTTCACGAGATGAAGACACTGTCAATATCATGTAATATTCGTAACACCTTGTTTATGCAAACAGAAATACAAAATGTCCACTTACAGCTCACTAAATCACTCACACTCATAAATACCATCAAGTGGAAATATACTTCACTAGCACTGCCAAGGCACTATGCTGCCACATGCATCATTTACCACAACTGACTGTTACTCACAGTCACCATGGACAGCTAAAATTTGTGTTACTGCCATCTAGTGGCTCAGTCATGTCTATGTACCAAACATGGAGCGGATGCCCATGAGTTGCTTTACCAATGTATCTTGTTAGTTATAAAGTTGCTCTTTTTTTTTTGGGGGGGGGGGGGGGGGAGGGGAGACTAATAGTGTCAGCCTAAGACAGGAGTGTCCAACCCATGGCCTGCAGTTCAAAGTAACTATCAGTGCAGACCGGAAAGTATCTACTACACAATCAGTAAAAAAAGTGATAAACAATATTTTCAGTTTCAATCTTTCTTTTAGAGATGCTGGTCAGTTATCTTATGGATACTTCAGTTGCAACTGTGAATCTAGATATTTAGAGAAGTATAATAAAATTCGGTCATGGAAATACAAGAGAACTCTGTGTTATATATGTACAGTTGTGCTAACAGATCTATCTCACCGTACCTCTGATCAGTACTAGTAGTTAAAGGATTATTGTAATTAATGGTAAGTTTTTCTTCTTTTTTAGTTTTATGCAATATATAGTGTGACACAAAAATCCTCGCATTCTTCAATTATGGCTCAGGTAAGCTGAAAGGCTGGACACATCTGGCCTAAGATCTTACTGACCACATAAGAGAACAATAAGAGTAATGAAGGATGTAAATAAAGAAAAAACCTTTGTAGATGACTGCTAAACAAATGCATCAACACTCTCCCTTTTACAATTACAAAAGTGTGATGCATGTGAAAAGAAAAGAAAATCTAACTTTTCCTGAGTAACACTAAATGAAGACATGCATGTACTAAAATAAGAATAAGACTTGTTGAGAAGTGTGTCCTGAACCTTGACATAGCTGTCAAATAAAATTGTTGGAAGAAATCAAACAGTTAAAAATGCATACAAAGGCCTCCATTGAAAGCTATTTTTAATCTTCAAGAGAGACTTGAAAATGAAACTATTAACAACATTTTCAAGGCATACATGGTGGTTCTTTCTATTTCAACACAACATTTCCACATTTGACTGAGCCATTGTGTTAGGTGCTGTTTTGCTGTTATGTTTACTCACTACCTGGACTCCAATAATCCAAAGAGTGAGAAGTCTACAATTCTTCCAAAAATGTTGGAAGTAGACATACCAGTCCATCAGATGTAATTTATTGTGATCTATTAAAACACTTAAAAACTCTTTTAAAACATTTCCACCACATGAAATACAAAGGCTGTCAGTAATGCTAATATCAACATTCATTTTTATGATAAAGCTGTAATACACCCAGAACATGCATCCTTATGAGCAAGGCATTGCTCAATTATTGGTAGACTTGATAGAATGACACGCTAAATGCAGTTTGTACTCAGGAATAATGTCACTAAATCAGGATGATTTATAAGAAAACTAAAAGTAACATGTTAAGAATGTTCAAACAACTTACGGGTATGCTGCCGGGTGACGTCGTCGACAACCACCGATATTTCGGCAGGAGAACACCCTGCCATTCTCAAGGCACAACTGCACTTAAGGAAGCAATGTGCAAGCATATTTAATACCTCAGTTTGCAAAGTGTAAACGAGGAAGGTAACACACACAGTACAAGTCACAGAAGAGTCAACACAATCAAAGGTGACCAAACATCAAAAATATCGATAGTGACTTAATCAACAGGTGAGGCAGCATTAATTTTATCCCTCTGTTCTTTGATGAGAGACAGTGCCGGATTCCAAGCAGAATTTAAACAAAAACCACCATCTCTGTTTATAAGGTCGCTTGCTAGTTTAATTTCAACAGCTTCCTTAATAACACTATCCCAATAGGTGGAGGTGCATGCCAGGATCTCCGTGTTGTTGTATTCCATAGGATGACCGGTGTCAAGACAGTGTTCTGCAACAGCGGATTTGTTGGGCTGTTGTAAGCGTGTGTAACGTTTATGTTCAATACACCGGTCTTCCACAGTCCTGATTGTCTGACCAATATATGACAAGCCACAACTGCAAGGAATACGATATACACCTGCCTTACGCAAACCAAGATCATCCTTTACGGTCACCTTTGGTTGTGTTGACTCTGCTGTGACTTGTACTGTGTGTTTTACCTTCCTTGTTTACACTTTACAAACCGAGGTATTAAATACACTTGCACATTGCTTCCTTGAGTGCAGTTGTGCCTTGAGAATGGCAGGGTGTTCTCCTGCCGAAATATCGGCAGTTGTCGACGACGTCATCCGGCAGCATACCCGTAAGTTGTTTGAACACTCATTACGCCGGGAAAAGTTAAAGTCTCACATGTTAAGAATGGTTTCAGTTTTGCGATACTTGTGGTAAAGTGACTCCAGTTCAGCTTATGCTTTTGAAAAGCTGTAACATTTGCCTGTAGATTTGTGTAAAAGCAATGCAAGAAGTGCAATATGATAAACATTATCTCCATCAAGTGGAAACTCCCCCCTCCCCCTTTCATTCCCCAATGCACCTATCCATACTAATATAGGCATTTCATAAGTATTTGGTGAATAATAAATGAAAACAGTTTCCAGACAATATTATAGTGTGTGTGTGTGTGTGTGTGTGTGTGTGTGTGTGGTTTATTTATTTGTACATTGTACATTCACAATTACTCACTGAAAGAATATGATATGAATCTTAAATAAAAAAATTAACTTCAATTCTTACCAAATCCGAGGTGCCCCCAGCCATAGAGCATTGCAGTCTTCCCAATTAATTTGTCACCATTGACTGTCGATTGTGGGAGACAAATGGTACTGATATACCGGCCCAGTTTCACAGGATTAGCTAGCTGCAGCACAGCTATGTCATGGTAATGCTGTGGTGGCCGATAACTTGGATGCACCTTCACAGAAGACACATTTACATCTTCAGGTGCAGCTCTGTCATCAGTGCGTGAAAAATCCAACTCTCCTACACGCACCACATCTGGATTCCTGTAGGCAAACTATATCTGACATGGATATGCTGCATGTAAATATGAGAAGCATTTAATTTAAAAATATGGATGTTCCTCATGCAAAGCAAATTTAAATTGAATTGTTTTTAATTACTGGTCAATGAAATGAAAACTGAAATCTGTGTGCTGTATGGGGGTAATATGCGAAACTGTTATTCCATCTCCTGATGATAAACAAATGAAGAAATTGTCTTTGTAACTTATGCTAATATTTATATATGATGTGCTTCATTAGAATCATTTATGGTTATGTTAATTTTAAGATGATGATATTAAGTTATTTTGTATAATTTTGCTACTATTGTCTTATGACATTATCGTCTGCTGCTGAAAAGTTAAAAAAAATAAATCACATAAACATTGAAACACAGCAGCACCAAAATTGCATATGTCTCAGACATTTTTCAAGGTGTTGGTATTCTTGCAGTCACAACCCAATGAACATAATTTATAAAGTCATCAGCTGAAACAACTAAGTTGATTGCAATGACAGCAATAATTTATATCTGAATAAGCACTAATACAGCTGAAACTGACTACAACAGTTACGTAAATTAAGATCTAATCTGATTTGTTCACTAAATTAATAAAGGTCTATTTATCTAGTTACACATACATCACTGGATGGAAGAAATAACTTTACAGGAAGAATTACATGTACCATAGCATATTTCATGTAAAACATAACACAGTATACAGTGTGTTTCTAACTAATGTCCCACCCTCAAAATGCTGTACAAAAAGAAATACAAGAAGGAAGGCATGTGCACAGTACATTTCATTTGGCATAAACATGAAGGTTTACCTCCTCCTTTGACATATTTTCATGGGTCTCTCAATGCAAGTTAAAGCCCTGATTGTGAAGCTTTTTTTACAAGAATGAAGACTCTACAGTTACAGTTTTAAGGAAATTCCAGTCATTAAAGAAGATGAGATAAGGTTGTGGTCAATGACTATGCATTCTGAAGATCATGGTGAAAAAGTGAAGAAACAGGATCATTTAAAGTCCAATGTGACAGAGGGAGGCCATAGTATTAGAGGAAGGGACAAGCACTGCTGTGCAAGACTACAATGCACATGGAATTGCATTCTTCCTGAATAGTACCCCTGTTTTCCATAATGGCTTACTCAATGTACATATTTAACCCGTTAATGCCCAATGTCGCGAATTCGCATCATACCATTGTGATGCTTATAAATGGAAGGATAAATGTTTTTGAGCACCAATTCTGATAGACGCCGAATCTACTCAAAACTGATAATGTTTCTAACACATGCTGCCACTTCTCTGGGTGGTTCAGGGACTGCTACAGCGGTTATATGTTCCCACATTTGTTCACAAGAAGCGCATATGAAGTTGTCGTATTTGTCTGGAGAATTACAGCAGAATAAAGAGGTAAGTTTGGTTGTGAAAAGTATAGTATCTTTGGCGTTACATAAATCAAATTTTGATGTAATATTGGTGTTGAAAGTATAAGTAAATTGGAAAATACGGTTTGTGTAAAATATGCATCATTGGGCATTTGCATTCTTTTGTGTGCCCATGTAACAAATAAAGTGTAAATGGGTAGGTCTTTCGATGTACACTACCAGACTTTTTCAGTTGCAAATTATGTTCATTGTTTATGTATATCTACATAATTTTATACAATCATTTTACCTCTCCAATGTTTTGATCGATTACGTTTATCTTCATTGCGACATAGAAATTCTGTTGAACTGCTAATACTGTGGTGCTTTCATTTTATTAGCGATGGTTCCAAAGAGGCTTTATCCCCTACGAAATGCTAAAGGGCGTTTCGTAGCTCGTGCACCACCTGCAGAGAGTGGTGCCTAAGTGACAGTTCAAATGTTTGTAGAGTTTATGGGACTTAACTACGGGGTCATCAGTCCCTAAACTTACAAACTACTTATGAACTACCTAATACTAAGGACGGCACAAATATGCATGCCCGAGGGGGGATTCGAACCCCCAACCGTAGTGGGCGTGCAGACCGTGACTGATGCGCCTCAGTCTCCTCGGCCACCGTGGCCAACCCTAAGTGACAGTGACGAAAGTGATTTTGATTTCGAACCAGCTGCTTTGGATGACACAATCTCTACAGATGAGAGCTCAGAAAACTTATGTAACCACAAAAGAATTGAGAAGCCTCCTGCTCTCCTATTGTACTGATTCCGGTTCTCTGTAAATTTTTGTTGCTTCAGATGTGGGTAATGAAAGTGATGCTGAAAGTATCTGTCGAGAGCTTACAGCGACTCACTGTGAATCCGGTGCCAACAGTACAGTCAAAAGATCTGTTATTTGGATGACTGTACATGCTGAGTGTAATGCAGAAAGTGTCATCGCTTGGTGCGGCTTCTCGCCTGACACAAATGATATGAAAGCACCAGTTGATTATTTTTGAGAGTATTTTGATGACTTGCTGTTATGACACATTGTTTATCAGAGTAATTTATTTATTTATTTATTTATTTATTTATTTTTTTTTTTTTTTTTTTTTTTTTTTTTTTTTTTTTTTTTTTTTTTTTGCAAAATAACATAAAAAAGCTGATACAACTGCCGAAAGAGGAATTTGAGCAGCTTCTTGGCACTGTGTTATACATGTCTATCTACCAGCACTTCTGCAGTAGGTCATTGGCCTCAATTTACAGGAAGAAGGCAAAGATGTATAAAAACCAAACTGTACCGGGCAGAAGTTCAATTTGACTAATCTAATGTCAGATACTGTATTATTAAAATGTTAAATAAAATGTTGTACTAAATGAAGTCTTGTAAGTGTTTACTTTCTCAAATGTCCGTTTTCGCAAACATGCAACATACCTAATTACACCAGATTGGTAAACATCACATATTTGACATTATAATATAGTGAGGACAGTTTACTACTCACCGCAAAGACGTGGCGACGAGCTGCGACAGGCACATACAAAAGACACACACATACAACACATTCAGCTATCGGCCATGGCCTTCTTCAGAAATAGAGCACTCACGCAATCACACAGGCACACAACACAGTCATACAACCATCACCTCCGACTGCCACACTTCGAATCACGCTCTGCAGCGAATCGGGGACGGGAGGGGAGGGGAGGGGAGGGGAGGGGGAGGGGATAGAAAGGTTACGTCACGGTGGTGGGGATGGGTTAGATGGGAATAACGAGATGCAGCTTAGGAATGGAGTGGGGAGGCGGGTGAGAGGAGAAAATAAAATAAAATAAAATAAAGTAAAATAATTCATGTACACTGCAAGTGCACAAGACCACATACACACACACACACACACACACACACACACACACACACACACACACATACATATACACACACACGATCACACATTCACACACCACTCAAATCAGGCGAGGTTTGGGATACAGAGGTAGGAACTGTAAGGTATGGAAAAAAAAATAAAACAAAATAAAATAAATAAATAATAAATAATAAAATCAAAACCTTGGCGAAGGATGGAATTTAGTTGTTCTATCCTCATGCCCTGAAATGAGAGACATCCTGCCCAAGATCCTTCCCACCCCTCCTAAAGTGGTGTTCCGTCGCCCTCCCAACCTTCACAACATCCTAGTTCATCCTTATGCCACCCCGAAACCCAGCTCACTGCCACAGGGATCATATCCTTGTGGAAGACCCCGCTGCAAGACCTGTCCAATCCACCCACCCAGCACTTCCTATTCCAGTCCTGTCACAGGCTTATCCTACCCTATCAGAGGCCGGGCCACTTGTGAAAGCAGCCACGTAATTTACCAACTGTGCTGCAAGCACTGTACAGCTTTCTATATTGGCATGACCACCAACCAGCTGTCCATTAGGATGAATGGCCACCGCCAAACTGTGGCCAAAAACAAGGTGGACCACCCTGTGGCACAGCATGCAGCGGAGCACATGCTTGATTTCAATGGCTGCTTCACAACCCGGGCCATCTGGATCCTCCCATCCACCACCAGCTTTTCTGAACTGCACAGATGGGAGTTATCCCTACAATACATTCTCCGATCCCGAAATCAACTAGGCCTCAACCTACGATAACTTTTATTTATTTATTTTATTTTATTTATTTATTTTTTTTTTTTTTTTCCATACCTTACAGTTCCTACCTCTGTATCCCAAACCTCGCCTGATTTGAGTGGTGTGTGAATGTGTGATCGTGTGTGTGTATATGTATGTGTGTGTGTGTGTGTGTGTGTGTGTGTGTGTGTGTGTGTGTGTGTGTGCATGCATGTGTATGTGTGTGTATGTGGTCTTGTGCACTTGCAGTGTACATGAATTATTTTACTTTATTTTATTTTATTTTATTTTCTCCCCTCACCCGCCTCCCCACTCCATTCCTAAGCTGCATCTCGTTATTCCCATCTAACCCATCCCCACCACCGTGATGTAACCTTTCTATCCCCTCCCCCTCCCCTCCCCTCCCCTCCCCTCCCGTCCCCGATTCGCTGCAGAGCGTGATTCGAAGTGTGGCAGTCGGAGGTGATGGTTGTATGACTGTGTTGTGTGCCTGTGTGATTGCGTGAGTGCTCTATTTCTGAAGAAGGCCATGGCCGATAGCTGAATGTGTTGTATGTGTGTGTCTTTTGTATGTGCCTGTCGCAGCTCGTCGCCACGTCTTTGCGGTGAGTAGTAAACTGTCCTCACTATATTATTTATTCCAACCTGGACTTTCCATTATTACATATTTGACATTATATGATTTCTAGCAAATGTTTACTGGTAAAGAAAATATGATTTTTTGTTTTCCTGTGTCACGTAAAAATTAATTCGGGCATTAAGGGGTTAATAACACGGAGGAAAGGCAAGACCCCTATCATATGCCCTTGCCAACCACTGTATCCTTTTCATACACTTCAATTCTTGTAAGTGCTGTCTCATTTCTGAACAAGTTGTATACAACTTTTCATTTCCTATATTTTACCCCCGTTACCTTCAGAATTTTAAGGAGAGTATTCCAGTCAACATTGTCAAAAGCTTCCTCCAAATATACGAAACCAATAAATTTAGATTTACCTTTCCTTAACCTATTTTCTAAGATAGACCGTAAGATGTGTACTGCCTCACATGCTTTTATATTTCTCATAAATCCAAACTGATCTTTGCTGAGTTTGGAGTCTATCGGCTTTTCCATTCTTCTGTAAATAACAATAACAAGTGTTAGTGATTTTCAATCATGACTTATTAAACTGATACTTTTTTTTAATTTTCACACTCTCTGCACTTTCTTTCTTTGGAATTTGAATTACTACATTATTCTTGAAGAATGAGGGTATTTCCCTTGTTTCATCTTGGACACCAAGTGGAACAGTTTTATCATGTCTGGCTCTCACAAACATATTGGTAGTTCAGAAGGAATATCATATATTCCAGAGGCTTTATTTCATTGCTCTGCCAAATTCTAATTGCAGTATTGAATCTCCTATCTCATCATCATCACCATCACCATCATCATCATCATCATCTGCTGCTTCTTCCCTTTATACAAAACTGCCTTCATTTCCCTTGTACAGCCCCTCTATATTCCTTCCACCTTTATGCTTTCCCTTCTTTGCTTAGTGCTGGTTTCCCATCTGTGCTCTTGATATTCATGCAGTTCCTTTTATTGTCTCAAAACAACTCTCTTATTTTCCTGTAGGAGTTATCTATCTTTCCCTTCACTATAGGTTCACAGATTTGTGACTGACTGGAAGACTTCCTAAGTAACAGAATGCAGTGTGTTGTTCTCGATGGCGAGTGTTCATCAGAGATGAGTGTATCACCAGGCATGCCCCAAAGGGAGTGTGATAGGACCGCTATTATTTTCTATCTATATAAATGGTCTGATGGACAGAGTAACTCGTAATTTGCAGCTGTTTGCTGATGATGCTGTGGTGTATGGGAGGGTGTCATCTTTCATTTTCTGTAATAGCATACAGGATGACTTAAGACAACATTTCTAGTTGGTGCAAAGTATGGCAGCTAGCTCTCAATGTAGAAAAAGTATGGTGATGTGCATAAGTAGTAAAAAACAATCCCATAATGTTCAAATACAGCATTAGTAGTGAGCTTCTTGATGCAGTCGTGTTGTTCAAATATCTAGGCATAACACTGGAGAGCAATATGAAATGGAACAAACATGTAAGGACAATTGTGAGTAAGGCAGAGAGCTGACTTCGGTTTATTGGGAGAATTTTGGGAAGATATACTTCATCTGTAAAGGAGACCACATATAAAACTCTTGAGTATTGGGTCCTGCAGCAGATCAATTTAAAGGAAGACATAGAAGCAGTTCAGAGGCGAGCAGCTAGTTCGTTACTAGTAGGTTTCACCAATGCGCAATGCATGTTCATGGGGGAAAGTATCACTGTATTTTCTCCTTGCTTTCATCCATTAACAATATTGTATCACAAAGTTATTTTAAGTGATGTCACAAGGCCAGATCAGTCAATCACAAAGACTGTTTCCCCTGCAACTACTGAGAAAGCTGCTGCTCCTTTCCTTTCCATGTTTGTTTGTCAGATTTCTGCACAGGTACTCCTCCAACATGATTGCACCTGCGGTATGGCTATTTATACTGTTGAGGCATGAGAGTTATTCCACCTCAGGAATGTCTGTGATTCATGGGGTGCATTTTGTTATGTGGAGGTTACTAGGGGCAGTGGAGCCCAATGACCACACACTTTACAGTACACAAGCTTTATTTGATTATATCAACACAGTGAACAATCACTGACTGACTTAAATATGACGGATGATACAAGAAGAAGTAAGGAGCAAAGACTGTCATATAGGTATAACACTCTCATCGGTTGCTAGTGCTGCCACAGTTATATCGCCAGCAAAATAACTTTTAATAACTGGAAGAGAGACCACACAGCCTCCTCCCTCCCCAGTATGGAGTACTCCCGAGAGCCATAGGTCGGCAGGGAGGGAGGGGGGTAGGAAGAGTTACAAGCACTATTACAGACACACACAGAAGAGGGCATGGTGCACACAGTGATTTCTGCTGTCCCATCCAGTAGTACAGGAGGGGGAGTTAGCCGACATGCGGTAATGGCCTCGAACAATGAAATTCTGCAATCTAGGAGGCAGCGCAACTTGTCGCGAGAGTCGCCGGCTCGAGCAGGAGCCAAAGACCAGAACTACAACTAGCACAGGGCTCGACAGGAGCAGGAAGGCCCGAGCCTCGGAAGGAAGAGTATCACAGGCCAGCTGGAAACATTTTATATGTATGCATTTACTGGACAACGTGCACATAATGAATAGGTTATAGTTGCGCATTATGATGGACAGATCTGTTGTGAGTGGTGGGAGGACAAGGACAGACAATTGATAGCAGGGATCAGAGGGTGGAAGGGGACAAGAGAATCTTCTAAAGGGGGAGGAGGGAGAGGAGTCAACAACCGAAGCTGGTGCGTGACCCGAAGGAGAGGGAGGGGAAAGCGCAGTAGAGAGAGGGAGGAGGGCCTAGAATGAGGAGAAGGAAGAGGAGGGAGCCTCAACCCGAGGAGGGGAAGCACCATCGAGGTGCAAGGGTTTAGGATGATTAATAGAGATGGCGGAATATTTGCCATTGAGAAGGATGGTGTAGGTGTTTGCTGCATGTAGGAGGACAGGATAAGGACCGGAGTAAGGGGGCTGCAGGGGCAGGTGGACGGTGTCGTCATGCAAGAATATGAACTCGTAAGTCTGCAGGTCCGAACGTACCCTTACAGGCGGAGGAGAGTGGCTGGCAGGAGGGGCAGGTAAGGCTGCAGCACAGATGAGGCGGACTCGGTCTACAAGGGAAGGGAGATCCTTGAGCAAGGGGGGTGGGGATGGAGTGAAAAGCTTGCCCAGTATGGCAAGTTGTTGCCCATATATGAATTTCGCAATGGTGCAACGGAGGTCCTCTTGTAGGTCAAATGCAGGCCAAGGAGGAACAGAGGAAGAGCGTTGAGCTAAAGCGACCTATGACACCAAATGGCCATTTTTAGAGTTTGGTGCCACCGCTCTGCGGATTATAGGCAGTGGTGTGGATCTAGCGAATGGCACAAAAGTGGCAGATATTGGTGAAAAGGGCACTCTCGAATTGTCGTCCCTTGTCAGATGTGATGACCGAGGGGCAGCCAAAGAGAGCAATGCAGGTAGATATAAAAGCACGAGCGATGGACTCAGCAGAGGTGTGGCCTCCATTCACCTCGTGGTGTGGTCGATCATGGAAAGGATGTACCGGTAACCGTCGACCAGTGGAAGAAGACCAACAAGATCCAAGTGGATGAGCTGTAATCTGCCAGACAGAAGAGGAAATGTACCAAGCAAAGGGGAGGTATGAGATGAGACCTTGTTTCCCTGACACACAACACAAGAGCATGCCAGGCCTGGCAATCCCGCCTCATGACATGCCAAACAAAACACTTGAGGCTTTGACACCCGTGTGCATGAAACTTTTGCAAAATAGAACGTTGAAGAGAGTGGGGAATAAAGGGTCGGAGTTTGCCTGTTGAGTCATTGTACCCTATCTCTCCGGTGACGCATGGAAAGGTGGTGCAGATGGGATGCAGGGAAGAGGAAGGGTCAGAGATGAGAGTAAGGAGATCATCGTCGGCAGATTGCAGGGTGGAAAGGCTAGAGAGATCGATGACGGTAGAGACAGCATCGATTCGAGAGAGGAAATTCACCACCACATTATCCGAGTGCTTCATGTAATGCACATCTGTTGTGAATTATGAGATGTAGTCAAGATAGCAGAAGCGCGTAGGGGGCGGGTCAGCCAAGGGATGTTTGATGGCTCCAGCCTGCGGTTTGTGATCAGTAAGAACATTAAGAAGCACAACCTTCAAATTCTGCATGGAAATGTTTAATGGCCTCACAGATGGCAAGAAGTTCCTTGTCAAAAGCTGAGTACTTGTTTTGTTTAATTTTTTGGAAAAGAACTGCAGGGGAGAGATTACACCGTCATGAGATTAGCTGAGAACTACACCGATAATGGTGTAGCTCGCGGTCACCTGAAGTGTGCTTGCTAGCCAATGCGTCTTTAAGAGGGGCCTGAAACTCAGCCGCGTTGGGCAGGTGCCACCTATAGTAGTTAATGGTGCCAAGGAAACTACATAGCTCTTTGTAAGTGTAGGGGCAAGTGATGTTCTGCACTGAGTTAACCTTGTCAATTGGGGGGGGGGGGGGTGATGTCCTCCAATGAGACTGTGTACCCGAGGAACTGTACTGTTTTCTTCTACCGAAGAGCTGAAAATGAGAATGTCGTCTAAGTACATGACGCAAAATTTTAAGTCATGTACAACTCAGTGATGAACCCTTGGCAGGTCTGTGTGGCATTCTTAAGTCCAAAAGGCATGAAACGATACTGTAAAAGGCTGAGCGGGGTGGTGATGGCCGTTTTTTCAATGTCTTCATGGACCATGGGAATTTGATGATAAGCACTCTTGAAATCGATAAGTGAGAAAACTTTCGATCTGGCAAGTAACTTGGAAAAATCGGGGACATTCGGTATCAGAAAGCGGTCCATAATGGTCTTAGCATTGAGCTTATGATAGTCACCGCACATGCACCAGGTGCCGTCATGCTTCTTTACAAAGTGAATGTGTGAGGCTCAACTGCTATGAGATCACTCAATCACACCAGTAAACAGTAATTCAGATAATTGTGTGTTTACTGCAGCAAATTTTCCGGGATACAGAGGGGGCAGTTTAGGGGACATTGTCAGTGAGGCGCAGTCTGTGAACCGTGCCGTTCATTATGACAGCTACTTGCAAGGCAGGCGAGGACGTGGCACCAGGTGCGGAGAACATCATGTGCGCGAGCACAGGTTGCACAGAGTGACAGCTGACAGAGGTGGGCATGGCAGCAGCACGTCGTGCAGGTGTGACAGAAGCCGCCGCCGGCAAGGATGTGGCGGTAGTAGCCGCGGGTGGTGTGCATGTAGCCGGCTGACTAGAAGTAGTAGCTGCGTAGGCCGTGAGAGAGGACAGTGGCACTGGCGTAGTGGCAGCAGACTAAATAGGAGCCGTAGATGATGAGGTGGCCGCTGGGGGCGCATGAGTCAGTGCGCGTGGCACTGACATGGCAGTGGCCGGAGTAGACGAGGCTGCTGTAGAACAGTTGAGTCACGACTGCGAGCACTTGGTGTGTGCGTTGGCCACAAGCGGCATGCAGGAGGGAGTATGTGGCACCAAGGACATGGCAGCAACAAACTTCGGAGTCAGAGAAATAGGATCCAGAGCACTGGGGTGGGGAGGTGATGCACGCGCAGCTGAGTTGGAGGCTGGCAAGGCAACACGAGCTGGAGGGGAGACAGTATTGCAAATATCACAGCTAGGGTGGCCAACTGGCTGGTGAAATTAAGCTCTGTGGGGTGGTGTGCACATGAATGTTTGATAGAGAATTTGTGGGAAACAGATGCTGGAGTACTAATGGGCACACACTGAGACACTTCACTAGAGTTTGTTGAGACAGTGACAGTGAACACAGTGGGCTGGTTCAGGAAAGTCAGTCGCGGAGCATTCGAACGGATGCAAGCAAACGAGGCAAGAGTTTGCTTTTGTCCTTGCAGACCGGAAACGAGCAAGAGTAATACTCGGAGAAGGCATAAGTTCCAAAATAGGAGGGGGTTCACTGGGAACATGAGGCAAAGTAGCACTGTGACTAACCTGTGATTTGTGTGGCATGAGGCTGGGCAGCTGCTTCAGGGCTTGTCTCACAGAGTCGAGCGCGGATTGATTTTCAGCCAATCGCTGATGCACAGCACTCCAGAAGGCAAAAGTTCATAGCCCACCTGGCCATTGGAGGCTGGGCGCATGCCTGGCGGAGTGATACACTAGAGGACCCGGTGTGGCAGCAGGCGGTTGCACAAATTCCACATTGCAGCTGGCATTGTCCGAAGCACGGAAGATCTGAGAGCACTTGAAAGGTGGAGTGGCATAAAAGGGGGCATTTGAAAGTGCCGGATGGAGCCAGCATCACATCACTGAGGCATGGTATTGTTGAACTGCAGCGATGTGAAGAAGTCCTGTGGCAAATGTCCGGACAAGCGCATCATGTGAACTGCTGATACTCATGAGAATGCTGAAAGCCATAGGTTGCTGAAAAAGTGTGAGTCCGGGCAACAGTTGCACTGGCATCGACAAGCTGAATTTGGTCGCAGGATTGTTGGCGTACAAAGTGGGAGTGAATTACAGTCGAACGAACATGCCAAAAATTGTGGGATAACACTGTACTGCATACGTAGAACCATTTTAGTACAGGGTCACCACTGTAGTGGTAGTAGAGCCCAATGACCACACACTTTACAGTAAAAAGCTTTAGTCAATGGTATCAACACAGCGAACAATCACTGACTGACTTAAACATGTCAGATGATAGAAGAAGAAGTAAAAACCAAAGATTATCATATAACACTCACATTGGTGGCTAGCACCGCCGCAGTTATATGGCCAGCAAAATAACTTTTAATAACTGTATTAGAAGATTTAAAATGCAAAATAGCAATGAGGGGAAAAGAACTCAGAAGAGAAGTTTGTTAACATCAAATATTAATTTAAGTGTTGGGTAGTTTTTCTAAAGCTGTTTGCCTGGAGTGTATTTTTATTTGAGAGTGAAATGTGCATCATAAACAGTACAGAGAAGAATAGGAGGGAAGTATTTGAAATATGGTGCTATAAAAGAATGCAGAAGATTAGATTGCATAACTAATGAGAAGGTATTGCACAGACATGGAGAGAATCAAAATTTCTGTCCTATTTTGACTAAAAAAAGGTTTTATTTCTAGGATACAGAGATAAATACAGTAATCAAGTTCAAATCATTGTGGGTAGCTGTTTTATTCAGAGCTGAGGAGCCTTGTGTAGGATAGAGTAGTATGGAGAGCTGCATCAAACCATTCTTCAGACTGGGGACAACTACTATGATGACGACAACAACAACTACTACTACAACTGCTACTACTGCTACTTTTGCTATATACAGACAGGTCCACTTCTGCACTCTTGAACCAGGATGTATGACCCTTTGTACCATTTGTTAAGGTTTTTTCACGTTCCATTCAGAAGTGGAGCATTGGAACAATAACTGCTTAAGTGTCTCTCTGCCAGCTGTTATTAATGTAATCTTTTGCTCACAATCCTTAAGGAAATGATATGTGTGTGTGGGGGGGGGGGGGGGGGGGGGGGAGGGTTGTAGTATATTTCTAGAGTCATCATTTAAAGCCAGTTTTTGAAAGTTTGTGAATAGGCTTTCTTGGAATAATTAACAGCTTTATTCAAGAGCCTGCCAGTTCAGTTCTTTCATCACTTCTGACAGTTTCCCAAGGGTCAAATAAAGCTGGGATCATTCTTACTATCTGCTGTTCATCCTATTTGGTATGGCTCCACACACACTAAAGAAATATTCTGAAATGGGTCATGCAAATACTTTCTACGCCATTTCCTTTTTAGACATTACATTTCCCTAATTGTTGTTTTTGTCTTCAGTCCAGTGACTGGTTTGATGCAGCTCTCCAACCTATCTAACCTGAGCAAGTCTCCTCATCTCATAAGAATGGCAATCCACATCTATTTGAACCTGCTTACTGTATTCATCTTGGTGATTTTTACCCCACACAACTCCCTCCAATGCTATATTCATGTTTCCTTGATGCTTAAGAATGTGTCCTACCAACTGATCCCTTCTTTTAGTCAAGGTATGCTAAAAATTCCTCTTCTCTCCAATTCTGTTCAGTAGAACTTCATTAGATATGTGATCTACCCACCTAACTTTAAGGATTCATCTGTAACACCACCTTCCAAAAGCCTATATCGTCTTCCTGTCTGAACTATTTATTGTCCATCTTTCACTACAGCACAAGGCACACTCCACAGGAAAGACTTCCTTATACTTAAATTAATATACATTGTTAACAAATTTCTCTTTGTCAGAAATGCTTTTCTTCCATTGCCATCCTGCACTGTACATGATTTGTACTGCGAGCATCATGTTACTTTACAGCCCAAGCAACAAAACTCACCTACCACCTTTATTATCTTGATACCTAATCTAATTTCTTCAGCATTGTCTGATTTTCTTAGTGTACATTCCATTAGTCTTGTTTTGCTCTTATTGATGTTCATTTTATATGATCCCTGCAAGACACTATCGATTCCATTCAATTGATTATTGAGGATAAGTTTGGGGAAGTTGAAACAATGAGCAAGATGTGTACTGGATCACTGCTAATTAAAACAGTCTCTGCTGCCCAGTCTGCAGCTTTGTGTGCCTGCAACCATCTTGGCGACATCCCAGTGTCGATAACCCCTCATCAGTCACTGATCATGATTCAGGGAGTAATTTTCCATCGTGACCTCCTCCTACAAACTGCTGAGGAACTCCGGACCAACCTCGAATGGCGAGGTGTTCATTTTGTTTGCTGTGTGCAGCGAGGCCCTAAGGATCATCGCATGGATACCGGCGCATTTATCTTGGCCTTCGAGGGGGATATCTATCGTTGTGATGTGAAGCCATATGTTCCACCCCCCATGTGATGTATCCGATGTATGCGGTTCGGGCATATGTCTTCTCGTTGCACAGCGGTTCCTGTATATGGTGAATGTGGACGTCCACTCCATGAGGGGAACCCCTGTATTCCACCTCCCATATGTGTTAACTGTCACAAGCACCACTTTTCCCTCTCTACAGATGGCCCTGTATATAAAAAGGTGAAGAAGATTCAAGAGTACAAGTCCCTTGACTGCCTTACAAACCAGGAGGCCCACCGAAAATTTGAGCGTTTGCACCCTGTGCAACTATCTACTAGTTATGCCTCGGTTACATCCTTTACATCTCCCCCTTCCTCATACCATTCCCACCCTATTCTTCCCCCTCTCCCTCCTACACCTCCTTTGCCCCCCTCTCAGTGTCCCCCTTCTCCCTCCCGGCCAGAGAAGTGCTCCCCTTCTCTGGCACTTGCTGGTGAAGGTGCCCCCTCCCAAGGTTCCTCTTCCTGGTGTCCACCAGATAGGAGGTCCTCTGCCTCAAGCTGGCAGCTGGACATCCAGTCCGATAATACCAAAGTCTCCCGGTCCTCATCGGTGCCAGACCTTACTGACTCCAGTTCTCTCTCTGGAACCTGTCCTTCCCGTCCTGCAAGAGAGAAAGAAGGAGAAGAGGAAAAAGAAGCAAAAGTCACAGGACAAGGCCCCTCCGGTAGTCCTGGAGGCACCACCTTTGTCCTCACAGCCAAATAACCCCACTGAACTTGTGTCTGATCTGCTGTTTATGGATGATGTTCCTCCCTCATCTGTGACAGATGTTGACCCAGCTTTGTGACATGCGTCAGTCCGTTTGCCTTCCATATGGATCCTCAATCTGTTCTCATCCAATAGAACTGTAACGGCTACTACCGCCACCTCCTGGAGTTAAGATATCTTATTGCCTCTTACTTAGCAGCTTGTGTTGTTTTCACGGATGGACATTCACCAACATTCCGTGGGTTCCGTGCTTTCTGTCGGAACCATGTTCACCCTCTACAAGCATCTGGTGGAATCTGCACCCTAGTTCATATGGACGTTGTTAGTTCATGGATCCCCCTCTGTACCACACTGGAAGTGGTTGCTGTTAAGGTCCACTTACACATTCCATTAACAATTTGTAATCTGTATCTCCCTCCTGACAGGCCACCTACTTCTGCTGCCCTAACAGCGCTCCTTCAGCAACTCCCTTCTCCCTTCCTCATTCTTGTGGACTTCAATGCCCATCATCTTTCATGGGGCAGTGCTTATACAGCTAGTCGGGGCCACCTCGTCAACCAATTCATTGCCGATCACAACCTGTGCCTCCTCAATGATAGCTCCCCAACCCATTTTAGTGCCGCTCATGGCACCTTTTCCTCCATAGACCTCTTACTCACTTCTCCCCCCCCCCCCTTTTCCCTTTACTTCGCTGGTCACATTGGATGAGGGACAGGATACCCTGTTGGGTTTTCTGTCATGCTGATTGGCCTTTGTATACATCACAGGTGATTTTCACACCATCCCCGTCTGAATCTATAGATGAGGTCATCAGTGATGTGTCTAATGCAATTACTCGAGTTGCCAGCATTGCTGTCCCCCAGTCCACAGGCCCTCCTCGCCACTGCGCAGTTCCATGGTGAAATGCAACCATTGCTTTGGCAATTTGTGAGTGCCATCGAACCTTGCAACTTCTTAAGCGCAACCTGTCCCATACTGCCCTTGTCAAAAGGCTCATCATATAATCAAACAGAGTAAGTGGGTGTGCTGGGAGTGTTTTCTCTCCTCCTTGGGATCTTCTGTATCCTTGTCACGGGTGTGGGCTATGCTCCACTCCATTCAAAGTTGCCAGCGGCAGTCTTCAATCCCTGGCCTTGTCTTACCAGGCAAGGCAAGGATCTGTACTGATCCATTGGTTCTCGCAGAGCACCTTGCGGCTCACTTTACGAAGGCATCGGCGACAGCTTCCTATCCGGTGGCTTTTCTTCTCAAGAAACAACAGGCTGAAGCCTCAAATTTATGTTTCACCACTCACCAAGAGGAACCTTGTAACAAACCCTTCACAGAATTGGAACTACATCTACCCCTTTCTTCTTCTTATGATTCTGCATCTGGGCCTGATTCCATCCATAATCAACTTCTCAAACATCTCAGCCCCCCCACAATGGCAATATCTACTCCAGGTATTTAACCGCATTTGGCTCCAAGGGATTTTCTCCTCGCAGTGGAGAGACAGTATAGTGGTTCCTGTTATTAAGCCTGCTAAGGATCCATCATCCCTGGATAGTTACCATCCAAATAGCCTGACAAATGTGCCATGTACACTGCTTGAGCGGATGGTTGCCCGCAGACTATGCTGGGTACTCGAGCCACCCAGTCTTCTGTCACCTTCTCAGTGTGGGTTCCGGGAGAGGCTGACCATTTGGTTAGAGTAACTGTAACTCCCTGCCCCTTCCCCTGGGTTATCCCAGGCGCAGATTTGCGAGTGCAGATGAGATCGCTACTCATACAGGATTGGAACACCAACTGGCAGGCTAGTGCTCCGTCTAATAAACTATGCTCCATCAAGTCGACCACTGCAGCTTGGATTTCTTCCTTACGCCCTTCTCGAAGGGAATCCACTGTCCTTTGCCATCTTCGCATCAGTTTCTCCAGGCTGACCCATGGTTTTCTTTTGCGTAATGAGCCTCCCTCACATTGTGGTTATGGGGCCCTACAATCTGTGGCTCATATCTTAGTGGAATGTCCGCTCCTCTTGGCGCTTCGTGCCAAACACGGAATTCTGCACTGATTACCCTCGGTTTTGTCGAATGATTCACAGATAGCTGACAGAGTCCTTGGATTTATCCATGATAGTGGTTTTTACTCTTGGCTATAAGATTTTAACTATGATTCTTGGACAGGGTGTGTGGGTTTGTGGCCCTTCCTGCGAGCAGCAGGATTTAGAGCTCTCCCCTCCGCCTGACATCTTTCATTTCTCCTTTTAACTTGGTTTTAATTCACGGTGTTTTCCTTTTTACATTTTTAGGCTTCTGATTTAGGAGCATACACTGTTCTCCTGTATCTGCTTGTCATTAATAAATGGGGATTCTAGATCTGTCACAACGTTCCTTGCAGAATCCCACTTTGTCTATTGGTTATAGTCCTGTTCTACTTGATTTAACCCCCTTTTAGTTCCTCTATTTTACTCTCATTACGGTCTTAGGCGACCACACCCTTGCTTTGTATAAATATTTATTGAATCTCTATATTTTGTAAGCCTGACTCATTCCACATCTGTGTGATTTATCACAACATAGATTTATGGAATATGAAATAAATAAAATAAATGCAGGTAAATAGATATTGAAAAAGATGTTTGTAAAATGATCATCTGTTTTGTGATGACAGCTGCATTATACAGATGCGGGTACATAGGTATAGATATGTTTGTTTTACAGACATATGCATATTAGTCAGCAGATGTCTGTAAAACAAATGTATTTTTCAATATCCATTTACCTGCATCTGATACTTGTAACTGTCGTCACAAAACAGCTGTATCAGATGTATATGTGATGATGGAAATTTCCAAAACACGTCATTAAAGTCAAGCTGTGCTTGAAGTGTAACCTGTAAAATTTTTTGCAACCTATTCTGCTTATCTTCAGCACTACCAGTTAATTGAGAACATATTGCTTCATTAAAAGCATCTCAAAATTTGTTTTGAAGTATGCACTTCAAAATATGTTGCTTCATTAAACATACCTCAAAACATGTTGTGCCATTTTTTTCTATAATGGAAGAAGGAGGTAAAATGACCCATATATTCCTTTTTTCAATGTTGTATCAAGTTGTTTACTTAATTCATGAAATTATATGACATTTGCCAATTTTCCCCCCCATTACAATTATGCGTTAGGATTTATAAAATAATAATGTTCTCTTGGTTATTTTATGTGATACAGGTGGAAGGAATCAATGTAGCTCTGCTGTAATTTCTCTTCTGAAAATGCATAAATAATCCAGAAATGATTTGGCAGCAACCAGCAGTCATGCGGAATAGTTGTTGCTCAATGTTGTCTTGACTTGTATAATTCCATTCTGTCACAGTTTACAGTGCATCATTTAGGGAATGTTTTTTGCAAATGAAAGACATTTCTGATCATATCTCATCAGAATGGGAATTCTGGTTCTAAATTGGTAATTTAATTAATTGTTGAATATTTGTACAAGAAAACAAGTGAAGATGAAGACATTTTAAACAAGGACAGATTAGTGGAGGAGTATTCAGACACTGATCTATGGTGATCCATACTTTGGAGATCATAGCAGATCCAGGTAAATGTTTAGAAATGGAACCAAATGAGATGCCATCTATTTTTAATCTTTCAGAAAACGTTACCAATGAGTACATGACATTAACATGAGTACTTTCAGCCATATTCTTCACAAACCAATGCTACTTCTGATTATAAAACACGCACATCATACTGTAAATATACTAAAAACAATAATGGGATGTGTCACTTGAGGAAATGGAAAAATTGTTAGCCGAATTGGTAGGTATGTCGCCTGTACAAAGTTATGTCTGCAAATGATATGTCGTCACATACTTGGGAGAATATTTTCATCTTGGACATTATTCTAAGGAATAGATTTTAGGAGCTTCTCTAATTTCTTCATTTCAATGAAAAAATTACCTAAGCTGATAACCTACTAGCCAACAAATTTGATCTTGAATCTGAAATTTCAGGAAAGTTGATTGAAAAGTGGCGCTATTTGTATTAATCTATAGAATTTATAACCATACATAAGCCACTATTATCAAGCAAATCAAGATCAGGTTGCCTCTATTGACTCTGCCCTAGAAAGTTGTTAAGTCTCCAGAAATTAAGCCTGATATCACTACCCCATTAATGTTAGGAAACGATTTTAAATACTGCATCTGCTATGTCATATGCTTGACCCGCAATTAATTTGTACCAACAAAGCTATTATAGCAGATGAAGAAACAACAATAACAAAAAATACACTTTTACCTTAAACTGATTATAAGTTTGCAAACAAATGATTGGAACCATGCATTATACAATGTGACCAGCTCAATTGCATTAAAATTATGAAATATGTAGTGCATTTGCATTTCTGCTGTTATTTTATGCCCATCCAGTTTGTTGACAAATATTTATTACAACATACCTTCTAAGAGTACAGTGTGCTGCTGTAAGTACCCTGTCTTCCTGAATGAGGGCGCCTCCACAGTACCAATCAACTGACCCATTCTTTGTTCGCTCCCCAACTGCAACCTGATAGATAAACCAATGAGTGTTAAGCAAACACATGGATCCAGAAAATATTTAAAATGTAATACACACTACATACCATCCAAGGTGCCAAAACAGCACTCCTCAATGAAATGCCTCCTACAACAGCAGCTACAAGAAGACCGCGTGAAGGATTGTTGTCCACTGGTTGACCACATTCTGGAAAGTGGCATAAAACATTTTCAGAGACTTAGCATAAGTGGTGATAGAAATTATAAAAATAAATATAATTGAAGTATTAATTGAAACTAATTTTGAGCCAACGATTAGGAAAATGGTGTGAAACTTACTGTTTACTTTTCTTGCTGGCAGAGGGCAGCAGATTAGGCGCTCATCACCATATTGATCACAAAAGTGTACACTGGAACGTGCTCTGAGTGTGCTGCATTTATCACTGGTAACACAACTGTAACGCACATACTCATTATTGGGGGGACACTGAGATTGATACAGTTCCGCATCAGCTAATTTTGCACCATCTGGAAATATATTACTGTATCAGAAAATATACTCTTAGGCAATAAAAAGATAAGCTAATCTATTAGTTTTTAAGTAAAAATGAAAGTATTTGTTTAAACTATATTTGATTTCTCAGCATTTTCTCCATTTGTTTTCACATTCTTGTGAATTTTTAGTCACAAAGAAAAAAATATCGTCTCAAAGGTCCCTTTGCTTAATAATGTTATTTATAAAAACAGTATAGCCTATATCATCATAATGGCAAACAATGGTTTATAAATCTGCCGGCCACGGTGGCCGAGCGTTCTGCGGCACGCCAGTCACAGTCTCCATGGCCACTACAGTCAAGGGTTGGATTCCCCCCCTCGGGCATGGATATTTGTGACGTCGTTAGTATAAGCTAGTTCATAAGTAGTTTGCAAGTTTAGGGACTGATTAACCCGTAGTTAAGTCCCATAAGCTTTACAAACATTTGAATTTTTTAAATCTACAAACGTTTGAACATTTGTTTATAAATCTCTAAGCTGACAAAAATAAAGAAATATTATAGGATTGTATTAAATTTACAACACAGAAACAATTGTTTAGAAAACACAGACAGTGAGGCAGGAATTACAAGTCAGCAAAGTATCTTAGACTTAGTAGCCTCAGTTGTTCATCAATTTGAAGAAGTTCTTCCTCACAACTCAGTTGAACTTGTTTGTTTTTGAATTATTCAGTGACAAATTATAGCTTCTAAAGCTACAAAAATGGCAAGTTGATATTCCACTATTTATTATTTGTCACTTGCTATGTAGCTCTTAAATATCTCAACAGGTATTATCTTTCATATAAACCTTAGTTGCATATCAGTACTGCCTTAAACATTAATCTTCTTTGTCAATCATTTCACGGATTTTAAGAAAGGTTCAATAGTAAATCTTGTACTTTAATTTCTTTCACTTCACAAAAGAAGAATTAAAATACTAAGGTTACTGTTTTACAATTTAACACGGGAAATAAAAGAAGTTTATAAAATGTGCTGCTTTAAGAAACATCTTAAACTATATTTGCAGGAACACTGTTTTTACACTGTAAGTGAATTCCTTAGTAATAAAATTTTTGTAAACAGTTTGTCTTACAATGTTGGGTATATGTAATATTTAATAAGGAGAAAAAGTAATTATAAACAACTTTTGTCTCACAATATTAAACTAGAGGTAACAAAAAACTGTATAAATATGTGAATGTAGATGAACTGACAACATCCATACATTTTAAAATGTCTGCAAATGACTAAATAAATAAATACATAAATAAACAACACTATTGCTGTCTATTTATGAACATGTTAATATCATTTACTGAGTGTATATTATCTGCTGAAATTAAAATCTAATCATGATATGAACATTCTCATGTTCAAAGCGTTTCCTTATTCTTTTCTTTAGAAGGCAATACTACCTCAAAAGATTAGTCCTGCAGAAGCAGCTAGTTTTAGCTTGAATTAAATTTCAAAGTTTTCTTTTTCACAATTCCTGAGCAGACTCATACTATCAGACTAGAAGTGTGTTTATTTATATTATGAAATACAGTTACACATATTAATGCACATAGTTACAGTTCCATTTTATTTCCAGTTGGAGATACTTCTTTCTGTAGTGTCTGTTTTGTATCTAATGTCATATCAAGAATACACTTAAAAACCAAGAAAAACATTTTTTTTTTTTTTTTAGTATTAACATTTCATTTTTCATCTTATCTCATTCTCATTTGCATTTAACTAATATATTGCATTTAACTAATATATTAAGTATAACTACATACTTTAGCAGTGGCAAATGTGGTAAATAGCTTTAAAATAAGTTGGTGGACTATTCACTTACAGCAGTGGGCAACCAGGAGAAGAATGCTGGCAGCTTCCCACCGGAACATTGTGACAGGTAGAGGCCTCAGCATCAACTGAGGACCAGCCTGCAGCTCCACAGCTGGGAGAGAAGGAGGAGTAGTGGGGGGCTGAGATAACAGGACCACAGCAACCACATAACTGTGCCCAGACCACTTTCAGCACAGCACAGTCCAGTGAGGTGAAAGTCATGCAGCCAGTACAACATTGGCACTTTGGGCAGTCAGAAAGAATGGGCTTTTGAGATCTGTCACATTCAGTGGTACTGGATGCACCCACATCCTATAAATTTGACATGTAAATAAATGATGAATCTTGAAAAAAATTCTAGTTTATCTTTGATCATACTAAATCATCAAGCAATTGATTAACTGTGTCTGCAGCATGTTTTTCAGTTCCCAAGATATATTTCAAAGTAACTGTGATGGAAAAGATATAATAAAAATGATTTCCTGTAAAACATCATTTGTTGCTACTAAGTATGACCACAATATAAAAAAGCTTCAATAAATGTTAGGTAAGTGTTCTACATTTGCAGGTGCAAGAGAATAGATGTTGACTTGTAAAGCCAATGTCTTAATTTGCATTTGGTAGAAAGGATAAGAAAAAACTCCAGGTCAATCTAAGAAGGTGAAATTCCAACCATAGAGGAATCAAATTCTGTGCAAACATTCTAAGGCTATAATTATTGTGAGTTCCATTAATAAATTTAGTGATTTTAAATAGAACACACATTTAAATTATGTGTCACAGAGAAAAATGCTCTGCATACTGAGACAATTCTGAGACTGTGGGTTATTTAGATGCAATCCATTTTCTGTCACTTTCTAATAATGTGGCTGAATTGTGGGTTTTTGTGCTTCAACCTATATCTACTTAATACTGGCTTTTAATGTTGCAAATGAGCTCTAAAATTTCCCTTCAATAGCAGTGATTCTTATTAGATTATTTTACATAAAATATTCCTTTGTGTAACAAATTAATAATCAGCCAACCAGATACGACAACAGTGATTTAATAAACCTGATGGTTGATTATTAATTTGCTATCCTGTAACCATTTCTATGGCACAGACATGTTTAAAATATTAGAAATATTTCTTTATGTTAGTAAAATATGATGATAATTTAGATTTTCATGTTTGCATTCGCTGTTATCTGTCATTGTGTTACAAGCTATACGAATGAACGTCGTATTTCAAAAGGGCATTACCCAGATAGATTAATGATCATTAGATCTCAGTTGACTGCATCAAGTATATGATCCTACAAGTGGCAAATGTTTACGAGTCCACCCGCGAGTGAGTCGCAAATTATAGATAAAAACCGCTAACTACGGGAGCACGGGTAAAGTTGGTTCGAGAAACGTATCGGTGATAACACCTGGTAGCCGTGCACGTCGTTGTTAATTGTGAAAATCGGATAAAATCTGAGCGACTTCCCCGTCTGCTACGGGGTAGCAGTACATACCAAATGAGTGTCTTGATGTGCCTACTCCAAGGGCGCAAAAAACGGAGGGGGGAAGCTAAAACTGACGGGGAAAAAAAAGAGTGTAATTATCAGGTAGGGGTACCCGAGTTTTCTTAGTTCTTACCCTTTCTGTTCCTATGGTCTATCCGTGAGAAACCTTTCTGTCTGTCCGCACCACACTGATTTCACAACCTCGTTTTGTATGCCATCGTTCAAGTAACATTGTAAAGAAACGAGTACTAAGGTACCGAAATTGCGATCGGTTCATACAGTTGCCGCCTACCTAGCCCGCTTCTGTGCGTATAGCCTATGTAAGTATGTTGGTAATCGTGGTTATTGATAGCTGTAATCCAATCATCTTCCAAGTGACACTCGCGGATTCCGATACACTTCGAATATGTTGTACCGGTAGTCTATTTCAAAATATGAGGCCGATTTTTATACGTGCCTATACGGCCGCTGAAGTGGTGAAAACCTTCCCGAAGAAATTAATGCTGCTATCCTTTTGAACACATTTCGTCGAAACAATAAAAGATATAACAAAAATGTTGAAACGTGATTTCTATGTTTGCTACTGCGCTTTCCAACTGAGCAACACATCTTTTAAACATTTTGATATATTTCGCAATCCTCCCCCCAACTTATAATATTAGAAACGGTAAAAGTTTTATGTGCTGTAAATCTAATAGTATACCTACGTTATCTAACACTAATTCATCTATATATGGTGAAAGTTACATCCCGAAGTCGCAGTACAGTACTCAGATATAAGTGGGAAGTACGCATATATGCCACTTCGCCACTGAATTATACGGTGATAGTGTTGTTTACAATTTGTCTGTGCAGCCATAAAAACAGGGTCCTGAAGGTAAACAATGTCTTGCTCTGTGTCGAGTCCGGGAATAACCAACGTGGAGGTTAAATTTCAAACAACACTATCGCCTAAGGCAAGCGTCGTATGGCAACAAAGCGCGCGAATATCTTACCGCACTTCGGGACAGTGGTGGAACTATGGGATGGGATGAGGGGGATAGAGCCCTTCCCCCCCCCCCCAGAACACCCCCCCAAAAAAAATCGTATAACAGCAATCTGGTAAAGGTAGAGATTGAAAACTTGGGGTGTTTTACCATAATCTTTCATTGGATGGGAGTGAATTAGTTTCTTCATTGGGAGTGGTAGATTACCATCTGGAAACTAACTAAAATTTTGCTCGTCAAGCAGATCTACCCCCCCCCCCCCAAAGCCAAATCCTAGTTACGCCACTGCTTCGGGATGTAACTTAGCTTTGTCAATTTATGGTAAAATTTTTACCGCTTCAAAATTTATGAGGTGAGGAGAGGATATCGAAATATAACAAAATTTAAGGTTCAGAATAAAAACCGTTACCAGTCACAATTAAAGATTGTATTTACGTATGATAAGACCGGTGTCGGGCTTTTGGCCATTATAGTGTGCTTATACATTCAGATCAGTGTGCAGTTTCATGGTACAAGTTTTGAAATAAATTATGTGGCATTAATTAAAGTGTAAATAGCTGTAAACACCCCACCCTCGCAGGCCGCAGTGGCCGAGCGGTCTGCGGCGCGCCAATCACAGTCTGCACGGCCGCCACGGTCGGGGGTTCAAAAAAAAAATGTTCAAATGTTTGTTAAGCTTATGGGACTTAACTACGGGGTCATCAGTCACTAAACTTACAAACTACTTATGAACTACCTTATACTAAAGACGGCACAAATATCCATGCCCGAGGGGGGATTCGAACCCCCGACCTTAGTGGCCGTGCAGACCGTGACTGAAGCGCCTCAGTCTCCTCGGCCACCGCGGCCGGCGGTCAGGGGTTCGAATCCCCCCTCGGGCGTGGATATTTGTGTCGTCTTTAGTACAAGGTAGTTCATAAGTAGATGTAAGTTTAGGGACTGATGACTCCGCAGTTAAGTCCCTTAAGCTTCACAAACATTTTGAACAGCCCCCCCTCCCCTCAGAACCTAATCCTAGTTGCGCCACTGATAGGATAACATTTCATTTTCAATGTGTTGTGTTTTTCGAAGTAACATTTTTCAAGAATGCTTCAATTTTATTGAACTTACTAACAAAGGTCCAAAATTTTACTAAATATGTTAATAAAAACTGCAGAAATGAAGTATTACAGCAAGGGAGGGAAGAGGTGCAAGCATAGCTCTGCCAGCGGAACGGGATCGCCGTGGTATGTCTATTTCTCTAACCCCCTTTCCTTCCTACGATCATTCTTCCAAACGCAAAGATGATCGATGCACTATGTGGGTTTCAAGAAATCTGGAACATGTAACGGATATCGACTAGCAGTGTCTCCAGATTGAGTTTTCGAATTTTCCCCATACCAGATAAAAAAAAAAAAAAAAAAATAAATAAAAAAATAAAAAAAAAATCCCCAAAATGACACTATTTTGGCAACTTTACCCCAAATAGATTAAAACTAGGCCCTACCTTTTTCTTCAAATTAACATTTGTCAGTAATGGAAACTTTAAGGGGTGTAACTACGTGTTCAGGTCCATAAAATTATCGTATGTATCAGAAATTATAGTACGTGAAACAAAAGTATTAATTTATCGATAAAAACATACTGCCAGGCAATAAAAATGGAAAAACCCTCTTCAAGGGTGCCACATTTGCTTTCTTCATTGTTCTATTGATTTACCATTAGATGGTATAACAACTTTAGATATTGATAAGAGAGCTATTAGTGAGTGATGAAAGTATAATTACGGTAGCAGGTTTAAGTTTTTAATACCTTAAGTTTCTAACAATACAAAACATAAATTGTCATAATTCGGACAAGGTACGAACACATCGATGTTCCACAGGCATTGTAACCAGAAAATGCGCTCAAAGTCAGGGGATAGTCATTATGAGACGGATTAAGCCTTAATTAAGACAGTACGGCAACAATGTATTTCTTTGTGAAGGGCCAATAATGAAGGTTTTGCATTGTTGTACTAGTTTGGGGAAATCACTGCTTACTAGTGATGGGCAGTTCGGATCATTTCACTGTTTCGAAACATACCGATCATCTGAGTCTATTGAGTCGACTCACTGCTTCGGCACATGAAACATCTGGCGTGCTGCAGAGTTGTGCGCCGCGCTACCTTAACCGCGACAGCTGCAGGGCGCCGTAGTGAGTCGAGTCACTGCTTCGGCACTCGAAACACTTGACGTGCCTGCTACCTCCGCTGATACACGTGAGCCGAAAAGCTGCAGTAGGGCGATACAGCAAATACGAAACATCTATGGAATATCAACATTGTTTTAATACATTAATCACTAGAATTAATTGAACGGCATAGGATTTGTTTGCTACTACGATTTTTTTCTATCGTTTTAAAGCGTAAACCTTTCCTTAGTTACTCGTATTTTCATACAAACAAATATTGTAACAAAGGAAGCACAAATAGTAATGTTCAAATTCCAAACTCATGAAACTTTTTCCAACCTTCAAAAATCAATAATTAAGTTTAAATAAAACAAGAAAGATCATGGTTCAAATGTCTACATGCATCCAGAAATAAATAACTTTTCTAACCAATCAATATAAAGAAAATATTTAAGATTTGTTCCTAAGGCATATTTAATGCAATCAAAAGATATTGCTACAAGTATTAACACAAGGAAACACATTTAACAATTTAAGTGACGAAACCACAAAACTGAAATAAAATTTGTTAATGTCCAGATATGTATTCTAATAATCACATTCATCTTCAGTCAGTCAAATAAAAGAGAATCAATTACAGTATTATTTAAATTGAAATTAAAAGACGTTATTTTTGACCTCTTACTCAGAATGCGATTTCGTCTCACTGAAATTATTTGCCCTTGCTTCGAAAAGATGCGTTCACCTGGCACAGATGTGACAACAATGCATAACAACGCTTAGTTCACGAGAAACTACCGCCAAAACACCAAAGGACTTAACAACTTTTCTCGGTGGTATCCCAATTTTCAAACTTCAGTTGAAGGGTACCTGTAGCATAATTCAAAATCTCGCGTGGCGCGTTAGGGGAACAACTTCAAACCCGTTGCACGCCTGGGCGCTGTGTCGAACTCACCCAGGCAGATGGACAGCAAAACGCACGTTCTAGCGTTCGATGCATGAATCACAAGATTCGTTGTTTCGAAACAGTGCCGATTCAAGTTTCGACTCAGTCGAACAGTTCGCTGACTCGATTCACTGAGTCGAAACATCAGTTCAGTAGCCAACTCTACTGCTTACTATCATATAAAAGTACTTCTCTGCTTACTCCATAAGCAATAAGTAAAACTGTGTATTAGGGATTGCATAGTAAGCCAGTCTCAGCTAGCAAAGTTAGGCGTGACATCTTGCAGCGGTTGATATACAGCTGGCACCAAACACAAGTGAAATGTTAGTGGTAGTGTAGTGTGCTAATTTTTTAATAACCATTGAATGCTCTTTGAAAATGCAATAGAATGTGGGGAACAATCTTTCGTGTTGACCATGAAGTAAATAATTAATGCTTTCCCAGCTCTGTGGTTGACAGGTTCTTGTATCTACCCTTTTTTCTCAGTAAATTAATTACTCCCATAAATGGAACATTTCGTTGCCAATATGACCACACAACACTGCCACTGCCCCAAATTTTCCCAGTACGAAATTTTTTCCCCAACAATTTCCCCACGTTTTTTGTTTCCCCCCCCCCCCCCCAAAAAAAAAAAAAAAAAAAAAACTTCAAAATGGGGGAAAAATCCAAAATGGAGACACTGTCGACTAGGATCATGTAGCTACTTACAGTAAATTCTCACATGTTGCATTGGTAGCTCAGAGCCTCTCTGATAAAATTCATTATGAAATTCAGCTGGAATAGTGCTTCAGAAGAAGAACGGCATCCGGTATGTGAGATCGTTGTCATTTTTCCACTAAAAGCCTGGCCGACTTTTCCACTACCAGCCAAGCAGGCCCATAAAGTACTACTTCGTGGAACGTTAGAGTTCGAGCGTGTGTCACCTCTCTACTGACAGTTTCTATTTAATCTTGTTGTACAGTGTCCAGTACCTTAGCACACGACGGTGCGCCGTGCGTAGGATGTTCATTGACGTAACAGTGGAGAAAGATAATTCGGAGAACTGCCGACAGAGGCGCGGGGAAAGCGACGTAGGCGGTAGAAATCGAAGTGTGCAACATATACCTTGGTGTGCGGCTGCTCCAGTGTGGCGCTCATAATAATGAAACTGTTTATTAGAAATAAACTATTTCACTTATTGTCTATTCTGTTTTACACCAGCTAGGAATGCGGCAACATTTTTAGAAACCCTTAACGTCCAAGGTGCGATGTGAGAGACCGCAAACTCTTATTGTTAGTCAATTTTTAATGGACAGGGGTGGGGAAGGATAATACAGCGTTGTGTAATCGTTGCCTCCAACACCTGCACTTTTTTCCATTGTCAGTAGTGACGTAAACGCGAGTCGGAGCAATATTATCACATCTTTTGTGCTAGCGGTCTCCGAGACCGTACCGGGGCCTATGCGTTATGGATTCCGCACCGAGCTCTTCATCTACCGTGCGTGCTACAGTCCCTCACTTTGAGAATACTGTTATCAAATGGTTTGAAGATCATTCAGGAACTGATGTGGCATCAGACAGTGACTATGAGATTCAAAGTGAACATAAATCAGACTCAGAATAGTGTGAAAGTGAAGAAGAAATTTTATTGGCACCTGTGAAACGTAGAATATGCTCCACCTGTGACCCAAAAAAGAATAGAAAGACGTGTTATATTTGCTACTGTTGCAAGGAGCCCACCTACCTTGAGTGTTCTATCAAAATTTACATCGAGTGCAGAGAAAAAAATTTGATAAGTCAAGCCGGCCGCGGTGGCCGAGGGGACTAAGGCGCTCCAGTCACGGTCTGCACGGCTATTGCGGTCGGGGGTTCGAATCCCCCTTCGGGCATGGATATTTGTGCCGTCCTAGTTCGTAAGTAGTTTGTAAGTTTAGGAACTGATAACCCCGTAGTTAAGTCCCATAGACTATACAAACATTTGAACATTTTTTGAAAAGTCAAAAGTTACCAACAAAGTACTAGTGAAATTCTTATATTTTGTGAAGTTTTTTTGTAGAGTTTCTTTTTTCTAACATTAAATACATAGTAAACAATAAAATTGGGGCACAAAGTAAAATTTAAAAGCCAGCGTATTTGACTTTTTACAGTGATAATAAAATAATGTAGTGTTAAATCTATTTTCTGCGGTTTTATGTTTGAATATATATGTATTGTATACAATTAATTTTAAAATACATTCCTTTTGCAGTATTTATGTAGACAAAAGTAGCCTTTTGCGTAATAAATTGGATTAGTTCACATAGATAACAATGAGGACTATTTATGATTATTTAAAAATTGCGGTCTGTCAGACCGCACCTGGGACAGAGTGTGACAGAAAACTGACCTGGGAAGCTAAGGGTTAAATATTTTCTATTGATCTTATTTACGCCGTAGTTTTATGCCACGGTGGAATGGCCAAGTGCTCTAAGGCGCCTTGTGCGAAGCGCGTGGTTGCTCCCCGTCGGAAGTTCCAGTCCTCCCTCGGGCATGAGTGAGTGTGTGTGTGTGTGTGTGTGTGTGTGTGTGTGTGTGTGTGTTGTCCTTAGATTAGTTTAAGTAGATTGTAAGCCTAGGGACCGATAACCACTGTAGCTAAGTCCTATAGATTTACAAATATATGAACATTTGATTTCATTAAAAACTATCTAATTTTCGGTTACATTGTTTCCAGCAGCTATATTTTACGTACTTTGCTACTGCATGTTAAAACGACAATGTTACTGATTGTATTTTACATCTTATTCGAACTGGGTACACTGACAAACTGAAAACCAACACGTAATAATTTTAATTAAAATGCAACAAATATTGCACGACATTCTATAGAATTATGAGACAGTTTTCTTTGTTTAATTTCTGTTGTGGTTTTCAGTTCGAAGATTTAATGCAGCTATCCGTGTTAGTGCATCCAGCGTAGCCCTTTTATTCTGCATAATTGCTGAAATTAGCTTTCATTTTAAGTGTTCAAATGTTTGTAGAGATTATGGGATTTAACTTCGGGGTTATCAGTCCCTAAACTTATAAATTACTTATGAACTAGCTACTACTAAGGACGGCACAAATATCCATGCCCGAGGGGGGATTCGAACACCCGACCGTAGTGGCCGTGCAGACTATGACTGACGCGCCGCAGAACGCTCGGCCACCGCGGCCGGCCTTTCATTTTAACCTGATTAATTATTACTGTGGCCAAGCCTTGGCTTTGCTCTACAATCCGCACCATACTATTTTTTCAGTGCAATCTGTGTTCCAGCTTTAAACGTTGAAACGACTGCAGATATTTTGACGACTTGGGCCAGATGTGGTAGTGCGGAAGGTATTTCTAATTTACGAATCCCTACAGCGATTACTTTTGCTGTGGCAATTGGGCTCATTCTGTATGTAATGTTAAAATAATTTATGGGAATATAGTTCAGCAACATCTTCGACAACAACCAGTATTTCGGCAGGTGAACGCCCGTCATTTTCAAGGCATACCACTATACCAGAAAAGACTGCTCTCCATGTCTACAATCTTTTTCAATAACGCTTCATTCTTTTATCAACTATTCGCAAAATTTTGCAAAGAAATAGAAAAATTCGCAAGTTTGTTTCATGGGGGAAGGGGGCCTCGTCGTCACAGCTTTGGCTAGAGCACTGGATAGTACAAGCAGAACAATCCGCCATTTTGAATCCCACGTTGAAGGCATGCATTTAAAGACTACGAAACTCATACGCTTTTTAACATGCTCTGAAGGCCATTAAATATACCTTCCTAAAGCAGAAAATATTACAGCATAGTAAATTTAGTTGCCTACATTTGACTGTATGAAGCAAGCAACTTAAAGTTAGTGATTAGATGGATATTTGGAGATAGGATACATTCGCTTACATTCCAAAGTAAATATTTATCACATACGCTTAAAATACGTTACAATTGTCGTATTTTCTGGATTATAAAAGGTACGTCCACATACATTTACGGTAACTAAGAGTTGCATTCGAAAAAGGTTTCGAAATAATGTTAAATTGCGATATTGTACTTGCCGTATTCCCCCTCTAATGCCTCGCATATTTTACACACACCATATTTCAGAAGATTTTACGTCAAAATGTGTTTAATAACTTTGAATGTTTGGTTTGTTAGATAACGACTAAATGAAGTCTTTCTGGTAGCAGGCACTTTTACTTCATGTTCGCATTTTTTTTCCAGACATCCTGTTCATACGTCGACTTAGTCAACATTTAAATTAAACACTGAAGCAATGCGAAATAATATAATTTTAAAAACCACTAGCTGGGTAAAGCCAGCTGCAATCATGTATTACTTACAATACAATTAACAGCCCTTAGAATAGCTTCTTGGTTGGTCTAAATAAAATCAAGTAAAGTAGCGTATTTTAAACAGACTGTAGCAAAATTAAACCATTGCTTACATGTTTAGGCCTATATTTCCATTGTTACCTCTGTGAACATAACTATTTCTAATACAAATGAAAAAATAAATGTTTTGTTCTTAACGTTACACAGATAGTTGCTCGATTTTGGCACCTATGCTTCGTGTCTGGTATTTACAAGCCACCTTGTGCGCCGATCTACGTTTGAAGAAAACCGATAAAACTTACAGCAATCATGTCCGCTATTATTTGAGCAGTACAACCAACCATTCCACACTGCGAAACTATAAAATCGCGAAATATGGGCTGATTCACTTCGCTATATCACACAAATCATATATTACTGTCGTAGGATTGGGATTCAAAATGGCGGATTGTTCAGGTCGGAATATCTAGCGCTTTAGCTTTGGCACCTGTCAACTGTGCGAGGGCTCCTCAATATAGCTGTGGCTCTGAATCCCCCCCCCCCCCCGAGATGAAATATTTATCTACGCTCCTGTGACGGACAAAAGTAATGAGATGATGTACAAGTGTAGTACAGAAACGTTTATGTCCAAATCCTGATTGTAGTAATGAATGTAAACTTAAGCCTATTTTAGCACTATCAGGGTGCTAAAATTCGCAGTGGCAGATTTCAAGTTGAACATACCGTGTACCAGTTTCTGAGGGCGCTTACTCATTTGGGCCGGGCATCCTGATCTTGCTATTCCGTCGTTTCCCAAATCCACTCCAGGCAAATTCTGGCATGTTTCCCTGTAAAAGGCCACAGATGCTCCCTTCCTCTCTCTCGTTGTCCCACTTAGATTAAGTACGTGCGAGTATCTGGCCAAATGGGGGTAATGCCCGAAACTAATAAAATAAAATAAAACACTTTCTCCTCGTACAATGGGGTCGATTACAATTACACTCATTATGTAATCTATACCAGTGCAATCTTATAATTATATATAATGAGGGCTATGTATTAAGGCACGCGGGAAAAGTACAGGTATTTCAATATAAATCTTTGGAACACGCCTCTTGTGGTGTTTTGGGTGCCACCTAGGAGCGGCCGAGTGGATTGAGGCGCTATGATATGATGCGCGATGTCGTTCCCCGTTTGAATCCCCTCTCGGGCATGGATGTTTGTGCCGTCTTTAGTATAAGCTCGTTCATATCTACATCTACATACTCTGCAAATCAGATTTAAGCGTCTGGCAGAGGGTTCATCGAACCACCGTTATATCTCCCATTCCATTCTCGAAAGCGCGCGAGAAGACAGAATACCTGAATCTCCCCGTTCGTGCTCTGATACCTCTTATTTTATTCTGATGATCACTTCTACCTATGTAAGTGAGAATCAGCAATATATTTTCGCATTCGGAGGAGAATGTTGGCGATTGGAGTTTCGTAAGTAGCCCACGCCGCAGCGATAAGCGCCGTTGTTGTAATGATTCCCATCCCAGATCCTGTATCATTTCCGTAACGCTGTCTCCCCTGTATCGTGACAATACGAAACGAGCTACCCTTCTTTGGACTCTTTCGATGTACTCCCTCAAACCCACCTGATAAGGATCCCACACTGGGCAACAATACTCCAAATGAGGACGGACAAGCGTAGTGTATGTAGTCTGTTTAGTAGTTCTGTTGCATCTTTTAAGGGTCCTGCCAATAAAACGCAGTCTCTGGTTCGCCTTTCCCACGACATTATCTACGTGTTCTTTCCAGTTTAAGTTTGAAGTAATAGTAATTCCTAGGTATTATGTGGAGTTTACGGCCTTCACTTTTGATTGATTTATCTTGTAAACAAAGTTTATCGGATTCCTTTTCGTACTCATGTGGACAACTTCACACTTTTCATTATTTAGAGTCAATTGCCAATTTTTACATCATAGTGATATCTTATTTATATCATTCTGCATTTGGTTTTGATCTTCAGATGATTTTACTAGATGGTAAATGACGGCGTCATCTGCAAACAACCTAAGAGAGCTACTTAGATTTTCCCCTAAATCGTTTATGTAAATAAGGAACAGCAGAGGACCAATAACACTGCCATGTGAACGCCCGATATCATCTCTGTTTTAGTCGATGCCTTACCATCGATTACTACGAACTGTGTCCTCTCTGACAGGAAATCCCCTATCCGGTCGCAAATTTGGGGCGATATAACATAACCAGGTTTTGTAAGTTTAGGGACTGATGATCCCGCAGTTGAGTCTCATAAGCTTTACAAACAATTGAACAATTGTTGTTGGCCTTCTTGCACATAATCTAAACAATGTACACTTTTGAAAAACAGCCTAGCTGTTTCAGGTTTCTATTTAGACAGTAATTTGCGCCAAAGGGTACGTCGGAATAATTCTATTTTATATTATACAATAATAACATTTTATTTCTCAACTTTTTCTATGTGTTTTTATTAAATTCAGGAGAATGCAAGTGCACCTCCTTGCACCCCCGTCCCGACGCCCATGTATATGTCGTAAATGAACTTTGTCAACTTTTTTTTCTCATGTCACTTTGTGAAGTATCCCTGTTGTCGCCGATCCCAAGACGCCCCAAACGAAATGTGTCTATTACAAGACTCAGTTCTATTAACAGTAAGCCGGGGGATGGTGAGGTACACGTTATAAAAAATAAAAATAAAAACATTTAGCTTGGTTTCTGATGTTCGGTGCGATGCCCGGTTTGGTTTGCGTTGTGATTGAGTCCGTTGATCCAGATTTCCTCGGAGCTACATTCACATAAATGAAATGGTGGTGGACGTTAAATGATGAAAATGACGAACTCACTTATTTAAACTTTTCGGAATAAAATGTTTTATTTCCATTGTTGCACAATATTTAAAATTGCAATAGCAGGTAACATAGATGTTTACAGGTCTGTAACCAGGTTCAAATGTTTGTAGAGCTTATGGGACTTAACTACGGGATCATCAGTCCCTAAACTTAGAAACAACTTATGAGCTAGCTAAGACTAAGGACGGCACAAATATCCATGCCCGAGGGGGGATTCGAACCCCCGACCGTAGTGGCCGTGCAGACGTGACTGGTGCGCAGCAGACGGCTCGGCCACCACGGCAGGCCTGTAAGCAGGAACTGAGTGCCGGAGCATGGCTCGCACTCAAACATTTGCGTAATAAGGCTAATGACAATGTTTTGTAATTCACAATTAAACAATATTCTTTTACTTCAAATGTGCCAAAATACACAAATTAAAATATTACATTTAGGCTTTAACTATTTATCTCAGTGGACGTATGTGTTTTATGAAATTTGTATTTAATAGTGTACGCAAATTAAAAGCAGTGTTTTGACTCGTTTTAAAATAACTCAATTTATTTACGTTATTTTTGTTTTTGAAGTGCACACTTATCTGTTTTGCCAATATTGTGTAGGCGTACTATTCTTGAGACATGGAATATTAATGTATTTCAGTTTATGGTCTAATTTTTTTTATAAATACGGATTTGTATAAAGAATTAATAGTTTTGTCAGTTTCGAAGATAGTTTCTTAGTACCAAACGGATTATTAATTTTAGTGCATGAAAAATGATCAGTGTCTAATTTAGGATCCAGTGATATATAAAACATGGTCTGCCCGAATTTATTTAAACAAGAGGTAAATATGTAATAACGTTGTGCAATAGTTATAACATGTAATAGTATTATTTTTGTAAGTTTATGGTAACAGCATATTCCATAACCACGCGTAATGCATTTTGAGTGTTTCGTAGTTATTATTTACGAAAGTATAAAAATGGAAAATTACGTAAAAAAGGACAGTCAAAGCTATGTTTAAATCAATACAATTTCATAAAGATGTTCTACTAATAATGTTAATTATATTTCAAACTGAACCCGAAAATCTCATATTTTACATGTCCGGTAGCGAAGTTTTATTTAGGCGTCCGATATTTCGTGTTTGTAATGTCAGTAACGGATTTTGTAAGAAGCGTGCAACATAGCAGAAACGTTACAACTTCCAGTATGCTCTGATACCACCCCCCCCCCCTCCCCACCACCACCACCGGTCATTCAAAAAACCGATTTGCTCTAGTTTATTGCTGTTATTTTCTGTTATTAACCTAGAACTGGAGCAAAGACCGAAAAACGTCAATGAACGTAAAGGAGTAGATGATTTCTATCGCTACGAGGTTGAGACTGTTTTGTTTTGGCGTCGCTATTCGCCACGGCAGAAGTGCAATAGAGCGATTCGCCGCGTCTTGTACTGACGCGGCGGCTCGCGCGAACTGTCGGCGTGGCGAATCGCGACGACACAACAGTTTTAGAAATCGGTCTCACTGTCTGAAGCAACGGTAGGGAATATGAAGGATGCAGGGGGGCGATAGCGGGAGCTGAATATAACATGCAGAGGAAGTGTCACTTTTGGATGTTTTTGACGCTGAAGTAATTTCTCCTCGGTTTCACAGTAGTAGAGTGCCAGACTATGAATCCGAAGGTCGCGGGTTCGAATCCCTCCAGGTCCTAGGATTTTTATCTGTCACTTACCACTTCTTTCGCCTCTGGCAGTATTGCTCATGTGAAAAATGCCAAGTAGCACCGTGGTTCGGAACCCACGTTAAACTGTAGGTCCCCCTATAACTGGCTGGGTAAGTCAGTTCGAAGGTCGGAGGAAGGCAACGGCATACCACCTCCAAACACGACCATGCCTAGTAAAACACTGTGGTGTTCAAACCAATCTTCGGATTGTTGACTGCTTTACCTTTTACCTTAATCACAAAAATTAATGTTTGAATTATCAGGAAAAATATAAATATATCAAAATGTTCAAATGTTTGAAAATCTATCGGACCAAACTACGTGGTCATTAGTCCGTAGCTTACAAACTACTTCAACCTAGGTAAACTAACCTAAGGACAAACACACACACCCATGCCCCAGGGAGGACTCGAACCTCCACGGCGAGCAACCGCGCGCTCCGCAGCGAGACGCTTTAGACCGCTCGGCTACTCCACCGAGGCTATAAATATATCAATCACATTTATACAGGATGGGGCAAATGAAGAAAGGCCCGGAGGAGTGAAGCCATGTGTGGCAGCATTAACGGAGAAGGAAAAAGGAAGTTACTTCCAACAAGATGGAGCGCGCCAGATCGTAAAGCCACCCATCTGGACACCCTCACCTTCCCTATCAGTGTAAGGCGGCCAACCGTGCTGGATTCTGCGGGACAGTCCCGCATTTGGACTCGTTGTTCCGCATTGGGATGATTACTGAAAATGTCCCGCAAAATGGCGAAAGCGTCCGGAATTATAGCATTCCAGTACTTTTAAAATTGTTGGTCTAAGAGTACAAGCTGAAACTATTTGTGTACGGTACGCTACGTCCTACTACTTTCAACTCAACTTCACAATGAATCATCTACGAATAAATAACAGTCTTCCAACATTTTTGAAAAAAAAATGAATGAAATAAATGAAGGAAAAAACAAAACCACACGAATCGTCTGACTATTTCAAAATGACAAATTCGCTAGCAGTGAGTATTTTTTTTTTTTTTTTTAAGCTGGTACTGCATTTGTTGCTATGACGACTTAATATAAAATCTGATTATGGCTTATTTTCTGTGCCTTCTTAAGTACGTTTCAGTAAGTGAAGTGGAATATTTTTCAGAGCTCAAGGTGGCAAACATGATGTCATATTATCACAGTCTGTATAAACGTATTTAAAATCTGACATGCAAATACAATATCAGCATTATTCTTACTTCCTTCGGGAATAAAAAGGTTGTGAAATTCTGAAAATGCACAACGAAAGCGAGCGAGCATTGCATATAGTAATGCACAATTAAACTCTGTACTACATAAAGAACTTTTATAATACAGTATTTCAAATGGTTTTAAAAAGTAGTTTTTATCAAATTTTACTCGAGGTTAATGCGAAACACTCCCACGAACCACAGACATTGCCGAGGTGGGGTGGCTTGCGTTCCTCAACGATACAGATAGCCGTACCGTAGGTGCAACCACAGTGGAGAGGCCAGACAAACGTGTGGTTCCTGAAGAGGGGCAGCAGCCTTTTCAGTAGTTACAGGGGCAACAGTCTGGATGATTGACTGAGCTGGCCTTGTAACATCAGCTAATGTGGCTTTGCAACACAGTTACTGCGAACGGCTGAAAGCAAGGGGAAACTACAGCCGTTACTTTTCCCGAGGACATGCAGCTCTACTGTATGAACATATGATGATGGCATCCTCTCGGGTAAAATATTTCGGAGGTAAAATAGTCCCCCATTCGGATCTCCGGGCGGGGACTACTCAGGAGGATGTGATCATCAGGAAAGACAACACTGGCATTCTACGGATCGGAGCGTGGAATGTTAGATCCCTTAATCAGGTAGGGAAGCTAGAAAATTTAAAAAGGGAAATGAATAGATTGAAGTTGGATATAGTGGGGATTAGTGAAGTTCGGTGGAAAGATGAACAGGATTTCTGGTCAAGCGAGTACAGGATTATAAATACAAAATCAGTTGCGGGTATTACAGGAGTAGGTCTGATAATGAATAAGAAAATAGGAATGCGGGTAAACTACTACGAGCAACACAGTGATCGCATTATCGTAGTCAAGACAGATACGAAGCCGACACCAACCACAGTAGTACAGGTTTATATGCCAACTAGTTCTGCCGATGATGAGGAGATCGAAGAAATATATGTGGAGCTAAAGGAAATTATTCAGACAATTAAGGGAGAGGAAAACTTAATTGTTATGGGTGACTCGAATTCGGTAGTGGGACAAGGAAGGGAAGGGAAGATAGTAGGTGAATATGGTCTGGGCAAACGGAATGAAAGAGGAAGCCGCCTGGAACATAATTTAGTTATAACAAACACCTGGTTTAAGAATCACAAAAGAAGGTTGTATACGTGGAAGACACCGGGAGATACCAGACAGATTTTATAATGGTAAGACATAGAGTTCGGAACCAGGTTTTAAAGTGTAAGACATACCCAGGGGCAGATATAGACTCTGACCATAACTTGTTGGTTATGAACTGTAGGCTGAAACTGAAGAAACTACAAAAAGGTTGGAAATTTGGAGACGAGACCTGGATAGATTGAAGGAACCTGAAGTTCTTACGACTTTCAGAGGAAGCTTTAGGCAACAACTGACAGAAATGGGGGGAAAATAAAACAGTAGAGGAGGAATGGGTAGCATTGAGAGATGAAATAGTGAAGGCAGCAGAGGACAAAATAGGTAGGAAGGCAAGACCTGCAAAAAATCCTTGGATATCACAGGAGATACTAAATTTAATCGATGAAAGGAGAAAATATAAAAATGCAGTAAATGAAACAGTCAAAATGGAACAGACGACTAAGAAATGAGATTGACAGGAAGTGCAAAATGGCTAAGAAGGAGTGGCTAGAAGGCAAATGCAAGGATGTAGAAGAATGTATAAATAGGGGAAAAATAGACACAGCCTACAGGAAAATAAAAGAAACATTTGGAGATAAGACAAACAGCTCTATGAATATCAAGGACTCAGATGGGAAACTAGTTCTCAGCAAAGAAGGGGAAGCTGAAAGGTGGAAAGAGTATATAGAGAGGCTCTATGAAGGAAGTGAACTTAGCGGCAATATTGTAGAAAGGGGAGAAGAAGTAGATGAGGATGAAATAGAAGATACTATACTGAGAGATGAATGTGACAGAGCACTGAAAGACCTAAGTGGAAACAAGGCCCCTGGAGTAGATGATATTTCCTCAGAGCTACTGAAGTCTCTGGGAGAACCAGCCATGACAAAATTGTTTCACCTGGTGTGTAAGATGTATGAGACAGGTGAAGTACCCTCATACTATAAGAAAAATGTTATAATCCCCATTCCAAAGAAATCAGGTGCAGACAGGTGTGAAAACTACAGAACTATCAGTCTAATAAGTCATGGTTGCAAAATATTAACACGAATTATATACAGAAGGATGGGAAAGCTGGTAGAAGCCAACCTCGGGGAATATCAGTTTGGGTTCAGGAGAAATGTAGGAACTCGGGAGGCAATACTCACTTTACGGCTTATCCTAGAAGATAGATTAAGGAAAGGCTAACCTACATTTCTAGCTTTTGTAGATTTGGAGAAGGCTTTTGACAAACTCTTTCAAGTTCTGAAGCAAGCAGGAGTAAAATATAGGGAGTTTTAACGTTAGTTACAAGTTGTACAAAAACCAGAGAGCGGTTGTCAGAGTTGAAGGGCATGAAAGAGATGCAGTGGTTGGAAAGGGAGTAAGACAGGGTTGTAGCCTTTCTCCAATGTTGTTCAATTTGTACATTGAGCAAGCTATAAAGGAAAGCAAGGAGAAATTTGGTGAAGGAATTAAAGTTCAGGGGGAAGAATTAAAAACATTGCGTTTTGCCGACGACATAGTAATTCTGTCAGAGACAGCAAATGACCTGGATGAGCAGTTGAACGGAATGGACAGTGTGCTGAAAGGTGCATATAAGATTAACATTGACAAGAGCAAAACTAGGGTAATGGAGTGCAGTGTAAGAAAATGAGGTGATGCTGAAGGAATTAGATTAGGTAACGAAGCAATAAAGGAGGTAGATGAGTTTTGTTACTTGGGCAGTAAAATAACAAATGATGGTCGCAGTACAGAGGATATAAAATGCAGAATGGCAATGGGTAGAAAAGCGTTCTTGAAAAAGAGAAATTTGTTAACATCGAATATTGATTTAAGCCTAAGGAAGTCCTTTCTGAAGGCATTTGTAGGGAGTGTTGCCTTGTATGGGAGTGAAACATGAACGGTAAACAGTGCGGACAGGAAGAGGATTGAGGCTTTTGAAATATGGTGCTACAGAAGAATGCTGAAGATTAGGTGGGTGGATCGCGTAACTAATGAGGAGGTACTGAACAGAATTGGGGAGAAAAGAAATTTCCGGTATACCTTGCCTAAAAGAAGGGATAGATTGGTAGGGCACATTCTTAGACATCAAGGAATTGTGAATTTAGCGTTGGAGGGAAGTGTGGGGCGTAAAAACCGCAGAGGAAGACCAAGAGATGGATACAGTAAGCAGATTGAGACAGATGTAGGTTGCCGTTCTTATTGGAGATGAAGAGGCTTGCTCAGGATAGGGTATTGTGGAGAGCTGCATCAAATCAGTCTCCGGACTGAAGACCACAACAACAACAACAATAATTTAGGCGGAGTAAGCTACTTATCAAAATGTGTGAAGCACGATGCTTTAAGAGCTGGAACAAGTAAAAGTAGTACAGACAACGAAGGTGAATGGAAAAACCTAACGGAGAAATAATATGTAAAAATTACCAGACTAAAAGTCGAAATAGGAGGATGAGAAAATATTAGCCGCGCGGTAGTAGCCGAGCGGTCTGGAGCGCCACGTTGCGGATCGTGCGGCCTCCCGCGTCAGAGGTTCGAATCCTCTGTCGGCCATGGATGTTTGTGTTGTCTTTAGTATAAGTTAGATCATAAGTAGTTTGTAAGTTTAGGGGCTGAGGATCCCACAGTTAAGTCCCTGAAGCTTTACAAACATTTGAACTTTTAAAAAAATATTTATGAACTGTAAATAAAGATTGAAAATGAAGAATAAAATGTTACTCATGTTAGACACGTTACTTCAAAAGTAAATGAGTAGGCTTACTGTGCTCGCCTAAATGTCTTTCCTAGTTTCAGAATAACTGGCATATTGAATCACGTGATCTTACTCCTCCTTCACATCCTCGAAATGTCCCGCATTGAGATTTGAAAAAGTCGGCCGCCTTATATCAGTGTGCGATTTATTTTTACTGGGAGCCCTCAAGTCTGAGATGCGCTGCAACAGCCCTCATGTTCTTCAAGAATATTAACCCGCACTGGTACACCTAAAAATTGTAACACATAAGGTACGCCATCAGATGGTTTGGGCATGTTTTGGTTAAAACAGGTGAAATTTAAATATTACTACTGTTTTAAAACTATATTTCTTACTAGCTGAACCCCCGCTGCTTCGCATGCGTAAGCTGGTTGGAATGCACCAGTTGTTTCTTTTTAACCCTAATGAAGAATCCATATCTTAAGTTTCATTGTTATAGCTTGATATTTTTGAAAATCAATTTTTGCATCTCGTATTTGACCTGCTTATTTGTCGAATTTCGAAAAATACCGAAACACGTGTCTTTTTTATTTAAACCCCGAATCCAATACCGAAAATTTGTAGTTCTAACTTCAAAATTGCCTAAATAGCAAACATATTTTCGAAAAACACTTCCTCTCAAATTTAAGTCCGTTGATAGTTGAATTTCCAAAAATACCGAAACACGTATTTTGTAACGTCTAACCAACTATACAAATATCAATTTTTGCTGCTCTAGCTTCAAAATTGTATCAATAGCATCGTGTTTTCAAAAAGCATTGAATTTCCAAAAATACCAAAAATCATGGATTTTTAATCCTGACCAAGATCCCATATCCGAAGTTTCGTAATTGTAGCTTAAAATTTGAGTTAACAGCAACATATTTTTGAAAATCAATTTTTTGCGTCACCTATTTTTCCCCTTTATTTGTCGAATTTCAAAAAATGCCGAAACACGTGTCTTTTAAATTCGAACCCTGAATTAAAATCCGAAATTTTGTAGTTCCAGCTTCAAAATTGCCTAAATAGCCAAGTATTTTCAAAGAACGTTTCACCACCTATTTCACCCCCTTACGGATGGAATATCGAAAAATCGCTTCTTAAATGACGCCTACAGAGTAAGATCAACACCCTCCACAAATTTCAAGTTCCTATCTTCAGTGGTTTGGACTGGGCGTTGATGAGTCAGTCAGTCAATCGAGACACTTCCTTTTACATATAGAGATATACGGTCACATCTTAACCAGTACCTGGTACACCTGGGTCCCAGGGACCGGAACTAATTTTTTTCTTTGCTGCGCCGTGATGTGTGTCGTAGCACTGGCTTGCCCCTCCCTGTACTCTCCAAACAATTTGTTGGCTACCAGCTCACAACATCGTTGCAAGCTTGTCTTTATTACTTTTGTTTCTATAAAGGTAATCGGGTCCCAAGGACCCAGGTATACCATTGCTGAAAGTTTTTTTTTTTTTTTTTTTTTTTTTTTTTTTTTTTTTTTTTTTTTCATGGTATCGTTTTCAGTATCTTCGATATATGGTTGAATGCATCAGAAAAGTGAAGAGGGGAGATACTGCAGATACTCTGAACGAACGAGTGACCTATGGCAGTCATCTACACTAGGCTAGATATAGCAGATGTAAATGCTTTTGTTTCGTATCGTGGGAAAGGAGATACTGATGGTGTAACATGCAGACAATTCCTCATTGCGCTAGGGTCACATCTCATAAGTGATTCCTATGAAAAGAAAATTGGACTAACTATTTTTTAGAAAATATATCAGAAATTCCATGTTTGACATTCTAGACATGACTCCCTCGAAGGAATCAGGAACATCCCAAGCTCACAGTGCAGCTTGTGCTACTAAATCAAAGATGAAAAGATGCTCAGGTGCCCATGTAAGAAAGATAGGAATGTATCGCTGGAATGTGCGGATCTTCCACACCACTGTGTTTGGGATGTTCCACTGTTTTATATCGAGAATGATTCTGTAGTTTGGATGAATCAAGTAACTGAAATGACTGGTAAAGGCGCTAAACAATTGAAAACTGAAGTTTTGTCCTAGTTCTTGCTACTGTGTACTGTTTTCATAAATCGCGTAGTTATTCGGTTGAAAATGTCATACTAAAATTTTCCAAACGTGGTGCCTGCAGAAATTTTTAGATTCCTTTTGAACTTTTCTCCTGGTTTACAGTTGTGAATCATAGTCCATTTTGTGTTTAAATGTGAAGTTTCAGTTGTGTAGCTTATAATTTGTAACTGATGTGTAGGACTTTGGGAATGTGTGCGTTTCACATTTCATGTTTTATGCACTTCACTGCCCTTTTTTTGTAACAACATCTTTAAGGATGAGGTGACAGCAAATCCAGCTATCCAACTTCTGCCCACCTTAAACAACTTACAGACCAGTGCCTAAAAGTGCCAAGAGATGAATGGTTGTCACTTTCAAAATGTGCTACTATGTTACCTTTCATCTGTTGTGTTTCTTTGTACCAAGGAACATTGTTCTTTAGGCCACTTTTTATTTGCCCCATCTTGTATAATATCAACTCTACATGCTGTCTCATTGTGTTGCACTTCCAAAAATACTTCTAAACTCGGAATCGTGCCTTTGTATACGATGTCTGAGGACGAGAGCGAATAGCTACCGTGTGGATCAGATGGAAGAAAGTATTACACCATCATACTTACATTAGAGACCACACAATCAGGCAACGGGTAAATTATTGTTTCAGCAATCCTGTGCTGATTGTTACGTTTGTTGCTAGATCTGTCTACAATGTTATTAAAATGGTTCCGAATGGTTTCCTGATTTTCTACAGGTCTTTTTTTATTTTTATTTTATTTTATTTATTTATTTATTTATTTATTTATTTTCTACTGCATACAGATTCTAAGATTTGATCGAAGAGAGGCTACGGAATCAAAATTGTCTAGTGAATTTTTGTCCAGGCACTGTTTACATGCTGGAGACAATTTATTCAATGATACTTTGTTGCAGAGACTGCAACGCGCTATACCATGAAGCCACAGTTACATCATGCAGGGGCGCCGACTTTTGAAAGTCAGTTTGGGACTCATAAGCGTAGCCAGGATTCGATTTTGGGAGGGGTTTTCAATGAATGGACATTTTAGTAATGTGTACTCGTAATATAAGTGCAAACGGCACTGAACCATATGTTATATTTCATTTCAAGGGATTGTATACAAACCAAATTAGTAAACGTTTTAAAAATGTACGTATTCTCCAAGATAGAACCAAGGCAAATCATATCATGAAGGTAGACAAATGTGTTTCGAAACACATATGGCAGTCAGTCAGGTGACAGGTGAAGCTTTTGCAGTAACTTCTGAAGCATTATCAGCGAAGCACTCCCTAACTCAAATTTTTGCGGTCAGTGAAAGCTGTCAGTGGCAAAAAAATTGTGAACAGTTTCCCTTTCACTAGAGAGGAACCTTGATTCGTTGACTGGAACAGCAATAAATATTGCTGAATGATATTGTAATTACTCATAATGGTGTTGAAAAATAGCTCAAATCTCTATTACACAATGAAGCTCCAGGGCCCGAAAGGGTCAGTGACAGTTTTACCCAGAATCTCCACCGGATTTAGTCCTCTCTTTACATACATTACCGTGGGTGCCTTGAGCAAGGAATAGTTCCTAGTGATTGGAAAGTAGGCAAATCACACTCATCTATAAGCAGCAGACAACTAAACTCAATATTTCAGTAGTAATCACCATAACTGTTAATAAATTTAGCCCAATGTGTAACAACTTGGTTAATTCCTTCACGCACAAATGTTTTCAGTTAGTTGCTTGACCATAGTTTCACTCAGGTGTCAACTCTTCGTGCGAAACATATCGATGGCCATGAACATCTTTCTTCGTGGTTCGAAAAGTTATAGGTACCGCTTGGGGAGAAACCAGGACTGTATGGAGCATGTGTAACGGCTTCCCAGCCTTGGCAAAATGTAAGCAGGCTTTATCCTGACAACAGAATGATGCCAGTTTATGTTAGCTTTGTCAACATTTCGGGGGGGTTTGAAACCCCCATGGTGTGGGTGCTCGCGGTTTCATTTTCCATAACCTCTTCGGTCACAAGGTTCAAAGAATGGGCGAAGCAGTGCTCGCGGCTCAATTTCTCTGATTTTTGCTTGCGACCTAGAAAAAGTACCAGTCATATTTGTCGCTGTGTCATTAGTAATAAATCAGCCCGATTTGATATCTGGAGAAAAACGAGAGAGAACATCCACTGATATCATTAAAAGTACTTCACCTGTGGTACATTCAGTATTACGTAAAACAAAAAAACAAACAAAATAAGAAACGAAAAAACATAATTAATTTTCAAATTATCATCACTGGTACGTTCAGGAAATTTTAACGGAGTTCAAAACGAATCGGACGATTGAAGAATGTTACAATTTCGTTCCTCTCATCAACAGACGAAATCTTTCATTAACGCTTTGATCTTGTCCTGCATCTCTATTATTGGATGTTCTTTCCCCTCCAATGATTAATTTCTTAAAGTGCATAGTTAAGTATGTAACGCCAGCTTTAATATCCACTTTTAATCTATTAGAGAATGGACTTCCCCCTTTCATTTAGGAAGACATATTTCCTGAAGTAAGACAAACAAAAATTGAATAACTTTTTCGTGATTAAGCCAACGAACTGTACAGTCCTAAGGTATATACCCAAGCTCAGCTTGTATAACTATCAGGAACCCTTTGAAATAGCGGTTATTTACACTGAGACAAAGCACAAATCTCATGAACCTGACGTCTTTTACTGCAGCACATGATTACACCCCTTCAGAATACAATGGCGCTTCGTGTATGGAGAAATGAAGAGTCGAAACATCTTTTCCGAATTCACTTTTGAGTTCATTTCTGTGTATGTTCATTATTTAGCTCGGCTACTATTCTTCTAGGTGCATCGCCTTCTACCTGCCTGCGATTTTTGACGTGAAGTCGTGTGTAAGGCCCCTGTACTTCTATGTTATACTTACACGACACGACTCACGGCACAGCAGTAGCAATGAAGGCACAGACACTAATGAGGACTCCAGCACAGACTCGGACACCTCTGTATCCCCTCTACAATAACTTACACATGAATTAGTCCAAATAATTAAGCCAGAATGCATAGAAATTTATCAAAGACTAAATAACTAAACGAGAATAGTTTAGGAACAAATAAATGGTACATTAGACTGGCCAGGGCCACAGAGCTCGATGTTAATTCCGAGGCCTCCGCCCCTGGCCTGTTATAGAGAATAGTTTTCTCTTCCCCACTTACCACTATCCTGTCATCTTTTCACCTCTTCTTAAAATTAGCACAGATTTAAGTTACTAACACCACCCTACTTTTCCTATTTCCAAATTAGTTTTATTTTAATTAGAACCATTTTTCCCTAACCGACAATTAAATTCAATATAAATATACCAATCAATGAATATACTAATCAGCCTAATATTGTTCATGTAAGAATTATCAATGTACTTACATAAGAAGAGAACAAATTGTAATATACTAAATCGAATGTAAATATTGGCCACAATTCACGACCAGCTTTATACCCGCAGGCACTGGTCTAAATGAAGGTTTCAATAAATAAATAAATGTACTTGTTACCAGAATTACTTTGACATAAGAGAGAGTGCGGCGCTTTCACAACTAAATATGGCTGTTACTGACCTCGGACTGTTACATCGTTTACTACGTCACGCGGCCAAAGGACAGTCTTTTTGCCCTCCCCCCCCCCCCTTCCAGCCGGCCGCGGTGGCCGAGGGGACTGCGGCGCGTCAGTCACGGTCTGCACGGCCACTTCGGTCGGGGGTTCGAATCCCCCCTCGGGCATGGATATTTGTGCCGTCCTTAGTGTTAGCTAGTTCGTAAGTAGTTTGTAAGTTTAGGAAATGATGACTCCGTAGTTAAGTCCCATAAGCTATACAAACATTTGGAGTAGCCCCCCTAAACCACTGTCCTTCGCTCCCCTCGTAGTTCCGTAAGATGCTAGCAGGTGTCAGGCCGTTCCCTGGCTTAGGGTGCCTCTCGCACGTCAGAGGGTAGCGTGGAGGGGAGGCTGAGGGAGAGCTCGTGCCGCCTGCCACGAGGCCACGGCTGTGTCTGGCTTGCTGGCGTTGGAGGGGGAGGTGGTGGTGGGGACAGCCGCTACCTGCCGCCTGCTCTGGCCAGTTTAAAGAGCTGCTTCTGACCGCAGCGCCATCATGGGACATCTTACGGAACTGCTGTGAAACCCTCCCTCCCCGCACCCATGAGCGTAGGACCGGGCCCTTAAGGAGGTTTCCCGTCTGTATATATTTGTCTGTGCCCATAGTTAAGTCCCATAAGCTCTACAAACATTTGAAACAATCCCCCTTCCACCACACCCCGCCGAACGGGCTCCAAACCGCTGTAGTGGTTGCTCCTTGGGGCACTGTTGCAACAGCCTAGCAGTAGGTCGTGCTTGCTACACTGTGATGTAAAAATATGCATAATTTACAGCTTTGACTTTCCCCCATTTTATTTTCCTTCCTTATTTTGCATGGTGATGAGCACCCCCAAAAATTTCGTGGGAGATGTACCAGCACCGGAGCACCCTCGGGATCGGCGCCCCTGACAGTATGCGTTGAATATTGTATCCATGTGCCTCAACGCAAGCGTACTCCTGCTTTCTTTTACACACGAGTCGGGCCTGGTGGTTTCGGAGTAAAGAGCTCGTCTGGAAACCGAAGGTCGCCGGTTCGAAACCCGGTCGGTTCTCGGAATTTTTCAGTCTGCGTTTTAACCCACCCTTCACCTCAAGGCCGGCGCAAGGCAAGTGCGAAACGTACGACAGCACTTTCCGAGGGGCGGCAAAACTGCCACCCGCTCCTTATTTATTTATTTATTTTAGGACAAACTCGACACTCATGCCCAAATCTCGGAAGGACTGGCTTCGGGAATTGTGGCATGGCGCCTCGACTACCTGCCGGCCGCCACTGTTGAACAAGGGGAGGGAGGAGGACTAATTTCTTTCTCGCCACTGTGGCAGCACCGCCGTGTTTACGTCTGAGGAACAGAGAGGGAGAAGCAGTCTGGCGTTCAAGCCAGTATTCGAGTGGAGCGCTACCGGCCTGTTACGAAAAAAATGTTCAAATGTTTGTATAGCTTATGGGACTTACCTACAGGGTCATCAGTCCCTAAACTTACAACTACTTATCAACTACCTTATACTAAGGACGGCACAAATATCCATGCCCGAGGGGGGATTCGAACCCCCGACCGTAGTGGCCGTGCAGACCGTGACTGAAGCGCCTCAGTCACCTCGGTCACCGCGACCGGCGGCCTGTTACGCCCCGTGCGTTTACTCACAACTAATTTTGCAGAAGACGAAATCTAATTTGAAAATTCGAATGCAATGTTCAATACTGCGATTATGTGTTAAGCCTGAAGCAATCTTCTTAAAGCATTCAACTGCAGTTTTCGAGAGTTTTATTCTCCCTGCTTTATGGATAAAAATCGTTGAACATTTACAGTCAAACATGTCGAACACCTACAATGTCTAGAAGTATTCCGAATGGATAAATATGCTGCGAGTAATTATAAGGGATAAAGACATTTGAAATAATCGTGGCATAAGTTGAAATTCAAATTCAAATGTTTGTATAGCTTATAGGACTTAACTACGGGGTCATCAGTCCCTAAACTTACAAACTACTTATGAACTAGTTAAAACTAAGGACGGCACAAATATCCATGCCCGAGGGGAGATTCGAACCCCCGACCGTAGTGGCCGTGCAGACCGTGACTGGAGCGCCTCAGTCCCCTCGGCCACCGCGGCCGGTGCATAAGTTGAGTTTCGATGTTTCTTTTCATAATTTTTGCTAACTTCTTGGATTCGAGCCATGTACACCTGTCTGCGCCTGCATGAACAATTAAACTCTGACCGGCACTTTTGTATGACAATACTACTCGCACACTGTCACTCTGCCAACATTTATTTACTGTATACTGTATTCCGTTGAATACAGTATCTGTTCATAACCATTGAAAAATGTTCACTTATGTGAACTGCAAGTTCTTGCCGCGCGGGATTAACCGAGCGGTCTAAGGCGCTGCAGTCATGGACTGTGCGGCTGGTCCCGGCGGAGGTTCGAGTCCTCCCTCGGGCATGTGTGTGTGTGTGTGTGTGTGTGTGTGTGTGTGTGTGTGTGTGTGTGTGTTTGTCCTTAGAATAATGTAGGTTGAGTAGTGTGTAAACTTAGGGACTGATGACCTCAGCACTTAAGTCCCATAAGATTTCACACACATTTGAACATTTTTGTAAATTCACAAGGCTTATTACAATTAGCTAGATTTCTTCAATCTGGTTTGACTCCATTTTTGAGATGGTGCCCAGCAACGGTTTTGTACAAATCTATAGAGAATGTCAGCAATCAGTCGCAATTTTTATTTTCCAGATCTCCATAGATTTTGGGCACAGTATGGCTATTCTCATGACGGTTCCTAGGTAGATATTAAAAATAAAAACAGAAATTGCGATTGATTGCTGACATTTCCTACAGATTTGTATAAATAAAATTCCACAAACGTTTTGTAAAAAAAAAAAAAAAAAAAAAAAAAAAAAAAAAAAAAAAAAAAAAAAAAAGTACATGGGGTGTCGTCAATTTAGCAGCTTGCACGAAGCGGCACTTGGGCTTGCGCCGGCCCTGCTTCACGTCTCAACGATGTGAGGAGTCCCCAGATCCCACGTTAAACTGTAGGTCCCGTTTCCCCGGTTGGGTAACTGGGGTAGGTTACAGTCATGCAAGTCGCCGAAGTGGTGTCCAATCGAAAGACTTGCTCCAGATCACTGAGGCACACGAAATTATTGTTTAAAGGCGAGCGCTAAAATCTCAGTGGCGACAACGCAGCGTGAATATGCTGCATCCTGGTCTCTTCATACACAATACTTACGCAATGGTCCCAAACGGGAAATCGCACGGGTTGGGATTCGGCGAACGAGCAGGCCATGCAACGGGACCTCCTCGTCCATACTATCGACCAGGGAAGTCATTATTGAGATACGTCCGGACGACGAAGTGTGACGCATCATCATCTTGAAGCAGCCACATATCCTTTCGGTTCATCAATGGCACCGTGTGAGGAACAGTACCACCCTCTAGGAGGAAACCATGCATCCTGCAATTGCGGCTGTGTTGTTCAGTGCATATTAGATCGCAGTTTCTGTAACAACGTGGAAACCTTCCATTTCCGAAACTAAGTTATCCTCTCCTCAATCAATCCGAATATTTGTGTCTTAAGAAATAAACATAATAAAATAATCCTGTATTATCATCTAATATTTCAAAGCAGTGGAAATTTTACTAATAAGCACTACTCCTTTGTTTTATTTTATATAAAAGCTAAAAACCATTGTTGCAGTTATATTTCGGTATTTATACCCAGTTATTAGTGAAAACTGAAAGGAACCTCTTACAACCGAGACGAAACGAACACCGAAAAATACTTCTTATTCAAAACTAAAATAGCAGTATCGGCTGTAAGCCCTATATCAAAGACACTAGACGCCAATGCTAAGTCAGAAATTGTTGAGGTGTACCCCGTCTGTGAAAAGAAGAAACCACGAAATTAGAATAGCCATACAAACGGTTGTCATGAGATCTGAACTAGTTCCACGTGAATACTAATCTGGTGCCCCAGGAACTGTTCCGTTTCAATCAGTAATATCATAAGTAAATAATATCGAGGGAGGGGCGATTACGTATCCTTGCTAAAAGCGAGGAACACATTGTAACAATTCTAGATTGCATAACAAGGTTAAAACTGCAGCGTCCATGATTGTGTCTGCAAATTGGGTACAAACGATATGCCATCAAAAATCACAAAGTTTTCAAGTACACAACTGTGAATATTTGATTACCCCATCTTTCACGAATGGCTGGGTAATGTCGACAAAATCCACGTCTCATTGTAATCGACAATGGACGTGCAAATAACGTCACGGCACACATCCACGGAAACTGCGCTCAGCATTGTCGCGAATATATATAAGGAATGACGCCGTGATGTTCAGGCAGAGTTTCGTAGACAGGTTACTCGGGGGATCAGATAGCGCGCCGCAGACGGCGAAGGTTTCCTGACGTCGACGCCGTCACCCAAGTCGCTGGAAGCGCAAAAGCTGAGGAGAAGACGGCGTCGAAGCTGCTTCTTAACACTTGGAAGGTATGTTTTTGCGAACGGCTTAAATGTATGACTTGTTGCTTGAACACAAACTAACTCTAAAAGACTCGCAGTAAACACTTACTCATTTATATTTTTTTACAGAGTGCATCACTGAAGAATTAAGATCACGACGCCGCCGCCGTGTATGAGTTGCAATAAGCGCAAAACTGAGGTGGTGGCAGCGCCGAAGCTGTTTCCGAGTGGTTGAAAAGTGTGTGCTAGAGTTTGAACATGTACGAATTCTCAGAACTCGCAGTAGGCTCCCCATCGGCTAATTTCTTTTCCTTTTCTTTCAGAGTTCTGTCATTTGTATATAAAGATGATGCCGCTGCCACGTAAAAGTTGCTGAAAGCGCAAAAAACTGAGGAGGCGGGGGCGTCGAAGCTGCTTGCGAGTGATTGGAAGGTATGCCCCAGTGTTAAGTACGTACGATTTCTCCCCAGACGTAGTAAACTCGTGCTAATTTACTATTGTTTTCCTTGTTTCAGAGCCCAACGTTTCAAACATTAAGACCACGCCGTCACCGCCGAGTAAAAGATCGCTGGAAACGCAAAAGCTGAGGAAACGGTGCCATCGAAGCTGTTTGATTCTTCAACGGGTTTTGCTGGTGTTCGTACGCGTAGGATCTCTTAGACGACCAGTGATTGCTCATTTACGCTCATTTTTTTCAGATTCTAGCATTTATTGGAGTACAACTCCAACGACGACGACGACGCAGCGCTGTATAAAAAAATCGCACGAACTCAAAAGGTGGCGGCGACGTCGAAGATATTAACGAACGACTGAAAGGTAAGCCCTGGCATTTGAGCACTTACGAACTCTCAAGATTCACAACAAACCTTTCCTCCAAACATTTCCTCATTTACTATTTTCTGTTTGTTTTTTACTATTTTCTGTTTGTTTTGTTTCAGGGTCTAGTGTTTGAAAAATTAGATGAAGATGCCGACGGCGAAGGACTGGAAGCGCAACATGAGATGGTAGTAACGTCGTAGCTATTTGCGATCGACTAGGATGTAAGCACTTGTATTTGTGAACGTGAGAACTCTCACGACTCGTAGTAAATTCTTCTTAAATTACTAATTTTTTGTGTTACAGAAACCGACGTTAACGCTGCCATGTGTAGTCACTGAAAGCGCGAATGTTGAGGTGGCAACGTCGGAAGCTGTTGGCGAAATTTTGAAATGTATGTTCCGGTGTTTAAGCCAGTACGAAATCTCACTACTCGAAATGAACTCTTCAACTCATTCACTTATTTTTATTTTTCAGATGACGCCGCCGCCACTGTGTAAAAGTCGCTTAAAGTACAAACGCTGAGGAATCGGTGGATCGAAACTGTTTTTGAACGACTGAAAAGTATTAGAGTGTTTGAGCACGGACGAATTCTGTCTCGCAGTTAACTCTTACTCATTCGCTCGCTTTTATTTTTCAGGAGCCCGGCCTATGAGATATGAGTTGTATAAAAGTTGCTGAAAGAACAAAAGCTAAAGAGGCGGCGGCATTGTTGTTTCGCGAGCGATTTAAAAGGGGTTTTTCTGGTGTTTGAGCCCATAAGATCGTGTTCAGACCCGTAGTTAACTGTTTCTCATTTATACTCTTTCTGTTTCAGAGGCTAACATTTATCGGAGTACGCCATCGACGATATCGCCGCGCAGAAGTCTGGTGAAAGCTGGTAGCGGCGACGAAGCTGTTTGGCAAAGTACGCCGCGGTGTCTGAAAACTCGACTTCCAGACACCGTAGTGAAATGTATTCTGTTCATAACGTGGTATTCTGGTTTCAGATACTGCTGCCGAAACCGTTACAAGATTCGTACCACGTGGGGACGTTGGAGCTGCTACCTAATCGAGCTATATCTGGCGAGCGTACATGATGGTTCCTGCACCCTGAAGTATTGGACTTCGTCATTGAAATATCAAAAGAGTTATAAAAAAAGTCAATAAAACTGAAGTACAGAAAACTGAACTTGTTCTACCTCTCATCTTAGTAGACATATAGGAGATTAAGAAAAGAGACTTACTACTTCTAAGTCCTTTCCTATTAGACACGTGGAAAGAAAATTGACCTCCCTCCAACTCCTATAGTAGTAGACACAGGGAGATTAACGAAATTGAAATAACAAAATACGTGGGATAATAAAACTAAAATACGAAAACATGTAGTACACTTATGAAAGATACACTGGTTTAACGTGTTGACTATTGCAAGCTTTGTAATGTATATTTCACCGTCAGGCCATGCCATCCACATAGCCAGCCAAAGTGTTAAAGTTTATAATTTGCACTAGAAACGCAAAAGGATTAAATACACACATAGTCTGAACAAGATAGAACAGGTATTTCAGCTTTAAAATACATTAGGCTATCAGCTTTCGAAGTAGAAGAATGGGACTGTAAAATTGTAGCTACCATTCTGGCGGCGTCATATGATTATAATAATCAATAACGTGGCAGAAAATCTTTGCTGTGAGAAAGCTACAAGCCGGACAGGTTCTTGTATGGGCTCTACTCCGTTCATTAAAAGCAATTGCCCTCGTAAAGCAAAGATATCAGGACCCAACATTTGCGTTGTCACGTGAATGTCTAATGTCAACGTCACATGTCAACATTATCACACGAATCCGTCTAGGACATTGGTAAAATTTAACCGAGTGGGACATATCTACAGATTTAAGGTTCATTTTTTTTAACTAGAAAAGCTAAAGTTATATCCCCCAAGCTTATAAAAACCTACACGCAAAGAGAGAAAAAAACATGGTTTTTATACCCTTGCTTACATCTGCATCAAGTCTCCCCCTAAAGGTAATTCCACATTAACTTAGTATCCAACGTGACACCGACGTAACTTACAGTTCTGCATCGCACTTGATCATTGGTACTCTATGGAACGCAATATGAATACGAAAGTGTACGAGAACTGAAGTAGCACTTATTGTGTGTCATCCAATTATTATTACACCACTATCGACATGGCCATGAGAAGACTGACAGTTGGTACTATTACGTTCTATATTCCCGCAAGAGGCCGCGTATAACTAACAGCAGAACGTGTTTCAAATGTGATTGGAGGATGCGTAGTTAAATAATAGGCACATACGCCTACAGAAAAGAGACAAAATCATCAAGCTCATCCATTCCTTATACCACTTTCTGTCAGGTTCAGAAATGATGGCAAGAACAAAAACAACATTCTATAAATAATCATTCTCTCGGCAATGCTGTACGGTTGCTCATCGTGGGACGCATTGTACCCATCCAACATTAAAATTTTCCAAACAATTTATATGTTGCAGACTTTTTAATGTAAAAATAATGGACACGAGCGACAGATATGCAGCAAGAACTTTTTGAAACCAATGCAAGACAAGTAAAAATCACAACAAGAAACCTACTGCAAAAAGTAGTTTAACGTCTCAACACTACCCCCCCACCCCCCATTTGGAATTCACAGGACCAACAGAACCACAACCATGACATAGAATCAAACTGCGCAGAGCCATAATTGAATAATAAAATTAAAAAGTAAATAAATATAATTAAGTGAAAACGATGAAGAATTAGAAGTCATCAGGCTTACAGGGCAATGTCTTAAAGTCCTGCTAAAGATGACAGAAGGGGTAGAAAAGGATATCTACATCGAGAAGTGAAACCACCAAAGGCGGCAGAACGCCGGAGAAAAAAAAATAGCCGTGTAGGAGTGGGTTACTATTCAACAGAGTGTGCACAGAGTCGTACCCAGCAGACACTATAGCACGATTAAGGACATAATACTTCGCAGTGCCACACGGACTGAGTCTTAGCAATTCTCGCGGGCAGCCAATGAACTTAGAAGTATTTACTCAGAAGCGTGGACTTTATCAGTCTGCTTGCACTTCTACAACACCAAAGTTGAGTATTCCTTTACTAATAATAAATTACCGTACATTTTTGAAGTTGTTGGATATTTCTGTTTAAGTTTACCTGCACACACCTTACCAATCACATCCACACAACAGGAAGAGGAAGAGCCACCTCTGCACTTACTTGAGATGACACTGACATAGCCTACGACGAACACTGTCTCAGTCAGAGTTGCTGTTCATACAGAATCAAAAGGGTTAGAGAACTACACCCATGACAAAAGGGATATCATGTTATATGGGTGAAGGAACGTAGTTGAGGAGTGAAAATCTCGGCGCAGTCACAAAGAGCACTGTCCACCACGGGACAAAAACGTAAGGTTATGTTATGTAAACATCCCTTCTTGAAAACGTGCGGCAGTAAATCTACCTCTAGGGACAAGTGGCACCGATTATACCAACATTATTCAACTATAGTCTGATACACCGCAAAAGTCAATGCTACACCTTTGCGAAGCGTCAAAAAAAAAAAAAAAAAAAAAAAAAAAAAATGCGGGTTGGACGAGAACACATTTTTGGCATCCACTACGGTACCATGCGGCGTCTAATTTACTGCGGGTGAGGAAACTACTTGCCATCAATACCAATCTACATAAATATAATTTAAATATTTTCGCGGCTAAAAAAATACTATCTTTGTGTGTGCGTGAGTTTATGTCTGTGGGTGTGTTTATATAATCATAAGTGAGAAGGAGAAAATGTTAAAATGTTTGTAAAGCTTATGCGACTTAACTGCGAGGTCATCAGTCCCTAAAGTTACAAACTAACTTATAGGCCTACCAAAGACAACAGAAACATCCATGCCCGAGGGAGGATTCGAACCTCCAACGCGGGAGACCGCACTATCCGCAACGTGGCGCTCCAGACGCTCGGCTACTCCCGCACGGTTGCGAATGAAATTCTAAAATTATTAATAAATAGGTCCATGTATCTACCGCGTGGTTATTAGTTTTATTACGACAGACTTGTGTCGGATTTTATTGCCCCTTTTCAAATGACCTATGAAAATGGTAAAATTTTACGACGCTTCTCGCCGGGCTCCAGTGGTTATGTTGGTACCAATGGTAATAACGCCAACTCAGGTGACCAATAAATGTTTTTTCGTGACAACTTCAATTTAAACGAAAATTATTTTTTTCTGTACGGGCAAGGGTACATACAAGAACCTGTCAATCATAGAGTAGGTACAGTATTAATTTTTCTGCGAGTGAAATGAGCAGCAATAACATTTACTCTATAACCCGTGAAAAATATTAACGCAATTCTACGCTTCATTGTTCATCTGTTACCAACATAAGCACTGAAGCCCGGCGAGAAGCGTCGTAAAATTTTATCAATAGTCCTGCAGAGACTATTCGAATACATACTGTAAGCATAGGATACTTGACTGATTACAAATTTGTACTTACGTCTACATGAATCTTGCATCCACATGATATGAATAGCACACTGTCATGTAACGGTCACTGCTTCATTGTTGGTAAAATTATTATGAGAAATTACGTGGCGTGGAATAGTTTGACAGTAACTTGTCAGTTAATTACTATTATCGTTATACGTTATATGCAAGGTGGTTATATGTTTACTAGGCAGCGATGATGTTATTTTTTTCTTTATTATGGCCTTTGGGCATAACCCATTCAGCCAATCTTTAATACATATTTCATTACAATTAACAGTTTTTTTATAAATAACATTAAAGTTACAAAAAAGGATTAATTAAATACAAAAATTATATCTTTATGCGTTCAGTTGTCAAAAACCGATGTAAATGTTTGTACAGTGATATATCTTGTGTTGCCAGTAATGTATTTACGCTAGTAGGTAGGTGATATATGTTTTGCACCAAGTGCTGTAAAAATTTAGTTTTTGCATCGTATCATTGTGAACATCCGAAAACAACATGATCAACATCCTCCTCCGCGCCACACTCACACAGGGGCGAGACGATGAGATTCAGTCGGCACAAATGTTGCTTGCACTGCCCATGGTTAAATCGAAGTCGAAACATTGTGAATAAAAATTTTCTATTGAACAGGCCGAGAGAATACCAAGGCCGAGCAGGAATATATGGTTGAATATCCGCATAATGCTTTCCTCTCAGTTTGTTTGATAGTTGCCACTTATTGTTCCATAAGGCTCTGACCTGTTGCCGTATGTCGCGTAGAAGGTCTGTATAAGGCACATGATGGTAAAACTTCTTCCCATGATGAATGGAATCCTTGGCAAGATAATCGACAATTTCGTTTCCCTTAATACCGTGATGTCCCTTGACCCACACCATAATGATTTTGTTATTACAACGCTGTAAGGTTACAATGTGTTCTATAATCTGGTACACCAGGTAGTTGTTGGTATTATTTATAACATGATTCTGTATGAGCAACAGTGCTGGTCGTGAATCTGTTAGAATAATGGTTGTATTATGGTCCATCCTGCCCGCATATTTGAGTCCCTCTAGTATTGCAGTGAGCTCTGCCCTACGTACAGAAGCTTCCAGTGGGAGCTGGAAATTTTCATAGTATTGTGTAATTTCGTCATAATAAGCGCTTCCAACGCCCTCTTTAGAATGTGATCCATCAGTGTAAATGTGGAGCGCATTTTCCCAATCACGTAAAAAGTTCTTCAACAGAAGCGAGTCCATGTAGGGTTCCATATAAGAAATATTCGTTCGAATGTCTAATTCTATCATTGTATTTCTGTAATCTGTCATGAAAACTGGTTGGTGCGAGACTGTTGCGATTCTGTAACACTGGTAAAATATAAAAGATGTATGCTAGTGGTGGGAGTTTCTTTCTAAGCCAGTATCTACTAGTAAAACATATCTCTGACAACGCTCGAATCCTCAAGAGCAAAGGGTCTTGTTCAAATTGAGCTATTTTGAGTAAGTATTTTAATCCAATGTACTGTCTTCTGAGGTCTAGCGGAGGTTCATTAGCTTCACCAAGTAGAGCATTCGTAGGAGTTGATATGAAGGCACCCAGGCAGCATCTTATCGCTTTAAATTGGCACCTGTCAAGCATTTGTAGAACAGAATCAGAAGCCGATCCATAGCAAAGACATCCATAATCCATATGTGGTCGAATTAATGCACGATAAAGAGTCATACATACTCTAGGGTCGGCACCCCACCCACCTCCTGTAATGGAATGAAGAACATTAATTGCCATGTTATTTTACACAGGTTGGATGATGTGAATTATCTTTGGTTGTTACAAGTTTTCTTTTCATCTTTATCCATTTTCATGTATTAATATGTTAAGAATTTTTTTAGGTAGCATTCATGTTTTAAGTCTGTATCTTCGTTTATTTTTTCTTATGAATATTATTTCATTTGTATATAAATAACAAACTTCTCAAGAATGTTTATAATTGGCATTCTATGCAGCACCTGTAACGTGTATCAATTTTCTGGGCTGTTTGGCGATGACTTCAGATGTCGAAAAAATGTCAATTGATTATTGTCGCTATTTCTAACATGTTCTTCAAATCTGACGTTAAAATTTAGTTCTGGGTTAAATTTTACTTACTGCATCGTCAGCGTAGTATGCTGAAGTTGGAAATGAAATTTTCGCTTTATGAGGATGATTAATTTATTGGCAGGACAGGGGTACACATAAGAACCTGTTAGCCATAAAGCAGGAACAGCATTAATTATTTATTTCATGGCTAACAAAAAATGTATTCTCCTCATTCTATGTGGTTGGCTTTTTCAAAGAGCATGCAATGGTCGTTGCCTACATTCACATATTTTGCCGCATAAACTGTAAGTAAAATTTTACCTCGTCCTGTTTGTACGATGTAAAATTATTGCAATTGTTACAAGTTGTTTAATATATTCCTGGGTTGATATATTCTGACATTGTATAAGTAGGTGAATGAAGTTTCATTCTAAGGTGGTTCGAAAGGCATCAATTTCGTTGGATATCTGACCTCGAGAGATCGTCGGAAACTACTTTAATTTTTGTTTGGGGGAAGTTTCCTTTTCTAGACGTATTTCAGTATTACTGGATTTTATGTGTGTGGAGTACAGCTTTGTGACGATTTATCGATCCAAGTTATTTTTGTATGCTATGTAATGAAGTGTGCCTAGTTCTTTTTGTATTTATCGTCTTTTTGGTGGTAAGTTGCAGTGGCAGACGCTGCATAGAGACGTTCTGTATCGCGGTACGATCTTCTGTCAGTTCAGAGATTCACACACAGTGAGACGGCTTGCGGGTTATGGATATAGATGCAGACCTCTGCAGAGACAATATTTTTGCCAGCTGCAATGACCATACTCCTCCTATTGTTCCTAATCTGACTATTCTGTACACATTCCATGCCTCGTTAAATTTTTCGGACCTTTCTACGTCGGGATTCAGCGCTCTCGATCCCGAAGAAAATCTGAGCCCAGTTCAGTGCATTAAAGTTGGGAACTTTGTTATGTATACTTTGAAAAAACTATGCCAGACAAACTGACTACCTGTAGATCCATGCTTCCCAAAGACAGAGCTGTGGACGTTTGACCAAAAAGTACAGCACGTCATCGTTCTTGAAATCAGCAAAAAATTACGTAATTTAACTGTTGCAGTTGAATCTTTCTTATATTCGACGCTTACAGCCGGGAAGCTATGGACCAAGTTAACGAAACTATTGACGTGGAGATTAAAATTAAAGCGCAGAAGATCGACATTCTGCGTTACGCATTTGCTGTTGCTGTGGTCACAGAGACAAAATAGACCCTAGAGAAAGTCCTCAGAACAATGGAAAGAATATCATGTAATCTGTATGGAAGGAGAAAAAACTAGAAAAAGACTAAAGTGGTGGTATGCAGTACTGAAACATAATATGAACCTCTACGAATAAGAATTGGAAGAGAGCAGCTAGAAGTAATAAAGGAAATTACCTATTTAGGAAGTAAAATCACAAGGGATGGTAGAATCTGGTAAGAAATTATGAGCAGAATACAGCAGGCCAATGTTGCATCATATTTGAGAAACAACTTACCGGCAATAATACCAATCTGAAATCTAGGAAACGTATCATGAAAACTTTTGTTTGGAGTATGGTGCTATACTAGAGTGACCAGAGGTCCCATATTTTACGGGATCGTCCCTTATTTGACCTGAGTGTCAAAGGACTCGATAGCTTATCTTAGCCAAATGGTAAAGAAAAGCACACTTTTTAATTAAATCAAAATGTACGAGGAACGATTAATGAAGTTCTTTGTTTGGTACTATAAAATACTTTACATAGGGAACATTTTTGCGTTCGTTATTGCTTCAAAATATATAATTTAGATCCGTCGTTTTAAACCATTAAGAGTCACCATTTGCGTTACTTTTTCACGCAGTCACCAGAAGGAATGTGCATTTTTAATGACATAATTAAGGCTAATTTTCGTTTCCGACTTTACAACAGCAAACGGAGAAATTATTTTTACGTTGAATAAAAGTAGCCTACTTTTTCAGTTGCCAGTGGACGTGGGTTTTACGTTGTGCGACATGCACGGTCTAGCTTTTGAGAGCAAAACTTGGTCTTACTTGAGAACAGCGCCATCGTAAACGAAGAAGTGGGCGCCTTGCTGCTGAGGAAGGCTTCCTTGCTATCCATGCAACAAAACATACTCTTTCCTCAGCTCAGTGGAGAGCACAAAGTGAACAACGTGAAAAATGTTTGCGAAGCGGAAAAGCACGAATTTCGAAATACTTTCACGGTGAAAAATATCTGTTTCAATTTATTTCTTGTCGTGATATCTGCTGCAGAAAATTGCAGCTCATAATTACCTTTGCACAGTGTTTTAACAGGCGCCATTGCTTTATGGACTGATGAAAAAAAGAGGCTTAGTATTGAAAGTATTCGAGATATAATAATTATAACGAAGACTAATATTTAGAATACTGCATATCTTAATTTTCATAAAACTGTATTTCATATCGTCATACTCCTGAACAAATGCCTTCTGATGAAAAATATAGTTGAGAGAGTAAAAATGTGTAACCTATGTGGAAAATTATAGCTGTCGGCCCTAATGAAAGATATCGGTATATATATATATATATATATATATATATATATATATATATATATATATATATATATATATATAGTGTTTGCATGTGACAACAATAAAACATTTACGCCATCAGTAATGTAGTGTGTTTTTACGCTTTTTTAAATGTGAGTCTAACCAAAAACGTATTACGATGTATGTAGCTGTAGTATGGACGAAATATTTGAACTCAAGTCTATTATACTAATCAGTATTTACGAAAAGTTTTACAAAATGTGGCTTCATTTCGACTTCTAATTTGTATCCCGTATTTTGATTTTTGAATTCTGGTCACCCTACGCCATACAGATGTGAAACCTGGACAATGGGGAAAGAAGACAGAAGATGGCTAGGAGCCCTGGAGATGTCGTTCTACCGGAGGATGATTAAGATCAGCTAGAGAGACAGAGTAACAAATGAAGAAGTGCTTGAAAGAGTACAAAAACCATATCTTAATGGAGGGACTTATAGAAAAAAAAAGAGACAAGCTAGAAGACTACGTTCTAAGGCACAACAATAATATAATGAACAGTAGCAGAAGGAGCTATTGAGGGAAGGAATCGCTGGGGAAGACCCAGGGTGTTCTACATTCAACAGATCGTGAACGATGTTGGATGTAATGCATACGCGGAAATGAAGAGGAAGGCAAACAGAAGAGAGGAATGGCGCTCTGCTGGAAACCAACCTCAGGGTTCAACACTAAAGAAGAACTGAATCACGTTCTCTGCAGCAGAGGCGAGAGAACCGGACGCAGCATGCAGCATTGGAATGTGCTGATTCATCCACCACAGCAGTCTCCCGGGACATTCGTCTAGGCCACGGCTCCTCATGTGGCAACGTGGTGCCAAGCAGGGTTACTAACCCAGAGGGCCGCAGGTGTAGCTCAAACAGTCGTGATCACGCCCAGAGCGTCTTCTGCTCTTAACCAGGGCTCTCTCGTGGAAATCGAAGGGGCATCCCTGAGTAAATTCGCAGCAGTTTGGGGCTTAAACAAAGACAAGTATTCAAGTCAAGATTTGTGACTGGGCGGCGACATGGTTTGGTTTTGTGACTGGGGCGACAGTTGTGCTGACTTCGTTTTATATTAGGGTTTTAATTTGCGACTTTTAAGCTATAGATTACGTCTTGATTTTCACAGTTGTATTGGATGTATAGGTTCAAAATTCTATTTGTCACCTCAGTATGAAAATTAAGTTGGTAGACCTAGTACTTCGCAGTTAATAAAATTTAGATCTTTGTTGAATTTTCCTTTTTTGTAATGTTTGAGCATGAAAATCCGTTTCTCAGGGGCTGATATTTAATAAACCAAAGAATAAAATTTGAATTATTGAGTCCCGGTAGTCCAGATAATTTGACGCCCATCACAAAGATACTGTTTTTGCCTGATCCTTTTCCTTTATAGAATTATTCTTTAGAAAATTTCGCCATAAGTTTCTCCTGACCAAAACTGTTAGATATATTCCTTCACTTTTAGAATATGCTGGGACAATATTAGGGAACTAAATACTCGAATAACTGTTTAAGACTTTTTTAAGGTTCATGGATTCTCTTCTGAAATCAATAGTTACATTCATAACACCTTCACAGTACACACTTTATAAGTTCACAATTCGTGATTATTTTCGTCAAAGTTAGTTTGTATTAATCTCTCTCGAGAATGTTCATTAGTTTATTACGTGAGGTAGAAGTTTGCAGATTGTATACCAACCAGGTTCCTATCAGACTAAGCTGCTGCAATATGTCCATACTTATGTCAGATACAACTGTTCGCTCATCGAAGGGTCTTAACGCAAAGACTGGAAAGCTGAATAGATCACACTAATATTCAAGAAAGGCAATAGGATTAATCCATTGAATCAGATTAGATTAGATTATTTATTAGTCCTGTAGACCATACATTCGTACGGCAAAGCACATAATGATACTGGTAGTGGCGTAACTAGGAGGGTGGGGGGTGGGATGGATCTGCGTGACGAACAAAATTTCAGTCAGTTTCCAGACAGACTACCATCTACCACTCCCGTTGAAGAAACTAATTCACTCCCTTCCAATGAAAGCTTATGGTAAAACACCCCAAGTTTCCAATCTTTACCTTTACCAGATTGCTGTTATACGATTTTTTTCCTCTCTCTCTCTTCTTCTTCTTCTTTTTTTTTTTTTTTTTTTTTTTTTTTTTTGGGTTCTGTGGGGGGGGGGGGGTTCTATCCCCCTCAATCCCCCCCCCCCATACTTACGCCACTGGATACTGGACAAGTCAACAGCAACTAAGATCTTCTAATATATAAAGCAGAGTGTCCGTATGTTTGTACGTGTTGCAAATAAAGCTACAGTTTTGTTCCAATCTTTATTAAATTTTGTACACGTAAGCTTCAATCTATGAGAACGATCGCCGTAAGTGTAAGAATCACATACGATGTATAGTTCACGAGATAAGACGTCATAAACAATGAGATGCGCGAAAAAATGCTGCATTTTGCCACAACGCTGCTCATTTTCTCCTAAACCATTGGACCGATTTCAACCAAATTTGGTACACACATTTCTTACCGTGAGGTAATAATTGCTGCATGGTTAAGAATCACATACGGCACATGGTTCAAAAGATAATTACGTCATAACCAATAGAAATCGGAAACAATGCCATATGATGCGGCGACACTTTCGAAATACACTGTATGAGAATGACAGTACTTAGCGACTTGCAACAAACTTTAAACATAATTTCAAACCTTTATTAAACTTTTTCTCTCTGGCAACAATAGTAAAATGATGAAAGGAAAAAAGTTTCTCGCTTACTACTTTTCCGCTGTTTATGGAGTAAAACTACGGCTCTCGGTATGACGTTACAATTTATAATTTGAACAGTACAAATTGTAGACGTAGGATATTTTACAGACATTATAAACACATACAGTTGAATGTACCTTGTAAATTGTATCACAGTACGACACGTAGTTCATGAGATATAAGCGCACAAACAGTAACGTTCCGCTGTTCATGTACTAAAACTACGGCATTCGGTATGACGTTACAATTTTTAATTTCTACACTACACATTGTAGCCGCATGACATTTTATAGACAGTATACACTCATATAGGTGCGATTTTACAAACATACAGCCCTTGTACAAATGAAAATATACCTGAAACTTGGCAGGAATAAATAAATACCCGGGCAACGCCGGGTTTTCAGCTAGTTCAGTATAATGAGACTAATGTGTGAAAGTTACATATTTCATATGACAGTAATTCATATAAAGAATAAAAAATTAAAATAGGATACAATTTCTGTCAATAAAGTTCGGTGAATAGTTCTGTAACATTAAAGTAGATGAACTATGAACTACAGTTACCTTACTGTCCTTCGAAATAGTCACCTTCCATAACCATGCACCGCTGAGCTATGCATACATGTCCCAGAAACATTTCATGAAGTCTTTCTTTGGTGGTGGTGTTCAAAAGCCTCGTCATGTTTCGATCGGTTTCAGGGAAATTGTCAAATCTCTTTCCTTTCGAAGCGACGAGGATTGAGTTTTTGCAACTATGGTGGCTGGCACACAGCCAATATAGTCAAACAGTTTCAGGTAGAAAAAGGGGGTAGTGCAACCTGTACATCCATCATACTCGGCGGATCTCTGTCCTCTAGAATTCTTTCTATCCCCTAGACCAAAAGTCGTTTTGAAAGGAAAGAGATTGGCGATATTCCTGACATCAGGAACGTGACCAGGCTTTTGAACACCAGCCCAAAGAAAACTGCAAAGTTTCCAGTAAATGTATCGCAGAGCTCGACGGTGCATAGTTATAGGAGGTGACTATTTGAAGGACAGTAAGGTCATAGGTCATAGATCATCTACTTTAATGGTACAGAACTATTCACCGAAATCAATTGTCAGCTATTGTATAAAGTCAGTAGATACAGTACTTTGAACCGTCATTATTAAGTGGTAGAACGAATATATGATTAGTAAATTAAAATTTACATTAATAAAAAGTAATCCACAATATTTGCAAAGTTGCTGTTATTAATGTAGTGCACACACCGACGCAGTGCACACATTCAAATAACTACATGCCATATGTTATTGATAAAACAGAAATCAGTTAATAGCAGGTAATTAAAATTTTGTGTTAAATTCATTTATCGAATAGAAACAGTGATTTAGTAAAAGTAACTATAATTTAAGTCTCATTGCTTTTGGGATTTTAATTGTTTTGAGATCTGGTGGGAGGTGAATGCAAATTTTGACACTTATACACTTAGTTCCATTCGCATATAATTTTGTGTTGTCAACTATAATGGTAGGTGAGTTTTGTTTCTGGTTTCATTTGGGTGGCTGTCTGCGTTTCTGTGGAGGGGTTCCAACTGCAGTACTGTAAAACAAGCCACTTTCATTATATAGAAGCATGGAAGTGGCAGTATTTTTAACTGTTCGAATAGCGCTTTACAGTGTTCAGTTCTTTTTTGTAGCTATTATTCTAACCACTTGTTTTTGTATACTGTAAGAGAGTCAGAACTACTGTATTTCCCCAGAAAATCAAGCCAGAAAACTCAGAAGAAGACTGAAACAGGATGTGGTGTATCTACACTGACTACTTTTTGATGATAATAATAAATAGCTGATTTTGTTAGCTTCAGTGACAAGGCGTCAGTATGTGGTTTCCAGTTTAGTGTGTTACTCTTGGCAAGACCAAGAAATTTGGTGGCCTGTCTACTGATAATGGCATCTTTGCCAAAAGCCATAACTGCATCGTAGGGGTAAATTTTGTCTTGTTTGGAAATTCATTGGTATTTATAGGTACAGAAAAAGCCTAAGATAGTGTGCCTTTACCCAATCTATGGAAAGCTTTACTGTCAATAGGAATTAACCTAACAATAATAAAAGCAATTCAAAATTTACATAAAAATCATATTTCAAAAATAAAAATTGGTAAACTTCTGTCATCTGGATTCCAAGTCACAAAAGGATTAAGTCAAAGATGTAGCACGTCACCTACATTGTATAAAATATATACAGAGGTAACCTTACAGAATTGGAAAAAAATGTCAAACTATGGGAATACCAATAAATGACAGACAATATATTCATTGCAATTTGCAGATGGCCAACTAATTATAGCCCAAGACTATGAGGAGATAGAGTATACGACCAGGAAGCTGATTCAGAGATATAAAAAAAGCAGGTCTAAATGTCAACATGAAGAAAACGAAATACATGGTAATTTGTGGAATAAATGAAGACTTAATATTAGAAGATGGGATGGGAAAAATAATAATTACAGAGGAATATAAATATTTAGGATTGAAAATTACAAATGATGGGAAACAGGAAAAAGAAATTAGATCAAGAATAAATGCAGGAAAGACAATAATTTCTTTTTTGAATGAAATTCTCTGGGACAAACACATAACTACAGATCAAAAAATAAGGATATATAATCCAATATTTCGGAGCATTATTACATATGGTTCAGAAGTGTGGACAACAAAATGGCAACTGAAAAAGAAAATTAGGTACAGAAATAGATTTCTGGAGAAAGGCTTCCAAAATGCATACTCGACTGGACACCGAACGGAAAAAGACATCTACCCACGTGGATGCAGGGAGTTCAGTCAGCAATGAGGAAGAACAACATTCCTGAGGACTTACGGGAGGACAGAGAGTGGAGAACAATAATTCGTAACTTAATGTAATCTAATATAGGTGCTGGAAAAATGTACTTACATTGTAAAACCAGAATAATAATAAATAATAATGGAAATTCATGCGTACTGTATGCTGTGCACTTACGAGTAAGGTATTAGCTTCAAACCAAATGTTACAGCTTGCAATTTTGCATAAACAGATATTTGGTAACGAATATATTTGTTGCAACTTTTAATGCAACATTTTTGTAATCCGATTTGTATTTTTCTAAATATTCCGAAAAACATATTTAAGTGCCTCACTCTGTACTTACTAAATTTTGATCACCAACTTTCTACTGCGAAAGTGAAAATACAGAGTGTTTCCGTAAAAGCGTGCAAAAAGTTAACAGGACAAACTGATCACGACACTGAACAATTTGAAGAACGGACGGAGAAGTCGGCTTAAGGAGATATGGAAGTAAACTTATCTACCGGTTTGTCTTGTATTACCTTTCCAGGCTTATTTACAACTAGCTAAATTCCCGCTGCTTCGCACGCTTAGACTGGATGGTTTACATTGATTGTTTCTACTTCTAAATATAATTTTTCATATATTTAGCTTTAAAAATGCTTTCCTAATCAAGTATTTTGTTACAACTTGCCACTCCCTATTGTACCATTGTTGGCAGAATTCGAAACATCCCGAAATGCATTTTTTTAAAACTATAACCATGGTTCCAAACCCAAATTTCACATTTCTAGCACCAAAATAGTCTTAATAGCACCCTTAAAAGTTTTTCCCTTTTTCACCCGCTTAATGGTTGAATTTCCAAAAATATCGAAGACGTATTTTTAAAATTCCAATCAGAAATCTAAATCGGAAGTTTTGTATTTCTTCTCAAAATTGCCTGAATAACAACGTATTTTCAAAAATCGTTCATTTCCTATTTTACCCCCTTAGTGATGGAAATATGGATAAATCGCTTATGCCTACAGAGTAAGATGAACAACATCAAGTTTCTATGGGCTGTAGATTCACTTTTTAGCGCCGTTTTCTGACTTTTAGAAAACGGATCTAGAACGCGAAATTTCTTTCTTACGCTTTGGCATCTTTATTGGTAGTTTTACTTTTCAAACTGCAATTTGTACTTATTTTTCTTTATTCGTACGCTTGCTGCAGAAAAACAACTGAAGAATGTGCCTCACGTTTCGCTGCATACAACCTCTTTGCTATTATAGCGTCAAAAGTCATCGCTGGTCTTCAGTGCGAATTTTATATAAGCCGACGACTTTCAACTACTATATCACCCATCCTCTTATAGCTATTAACACGGAACTGCTAATCCAGGTGTCAGTATTTTGATCCTATGCACTACAGTTGTCTTTACGGTGTTTATATTCAGATCATTGGTGTATTACCAGTGTAGTTGATGCTCAATTATGTCCGTGTTTCCCATGATTTATCTTTGAGTATTTTTATCTTTGAGCCTCTGTTGATCGTTGTATAGCTCCATATTTTACGGATTTTTGTTCGCCATCTATGGTCGAAGTTCGCCACTCTCACACACCGCAACCAAAACATCATAGTGCACACCGCGAACCTAAAGGCTACTCTCATGCACAACCACCGTTGGTCTGCAATGAATAATTTTGGCTACCAAGTGAAATATACGGACACCTGTCCTACGTTCCATTTTTATATATGTATATTGATTAACATCTGCACAAGTTTACACGTATTGTGTTGTTTACTTACATGTACGTTACTTATTTCCTGCAAGGAAACAATATTACGACGAATCCGATTATAAGGAAGTCATGATTTACATTGTCATTGTGCCGTGGCAGAATGTGGATCAGCGACAGACCCATTCACTCGTATCAGGTGCTACTCAGAGAGGTACATGCAGTACAACACGATGGAGCGGCCGCGCGAGAGTGGCTGTGCGCACCAAGGCGCCTTGCTGCGGAGTGCGCGGCTGCTCACCGTAGGAGGTTCGAGTTCTCCCTCAGGCATGGGTGTTTGTGTTGTCCTTAGCGTAAGTTAGTTTCAGTAGTTTGTGAATGTAGGAACTGATGACCACTGCCGTTTGGTCACGTAGCTTTACAAACATTTGATTTTTGAACGATGCACCTTGAGTATGGCGCAGTAGGCCCCAGTTCTCTCGCTGTTGAAAGGTTTTACGATTTCCGAACAAGCACCCATGACTAGTGTTTGTTTTTCTCGATCGACAAATGCGGGAGACTGACCCACTGGAAAGAAAAAACGGGAAACTTGACAACAATTTTGAGGTACTGGGAGATATTGCAGCGGACCCTACTGCAAGTACGGGGTGTCCAGGAAAGGGACTTTCTGATTTCAAAATTAAATATCTCGAAAACAAAGAGCGATAGAGGAATGCAGTAAACGGTATGTTTATTGTGAAAGCTGTAAGACGTTTATACAGCAGTTTGAAATAATAGTTACAAAAGCTTCTAACAGATGGCGCTGTAATCGCCATACATAATGCCTAGTATAAATAGTGATCCGAAGCCCAGAGCGATCAGTTCCACTATTGAAACGTGAAAGGAGGTTAGCGGACCGAAGAAAGAGATTAAAACTGTCTACTCCATTGAACAACGCGTTTTTCTGGTGCTAGAGTACCACAGGTTAGAAGAGACCCTACGGCAACAAGGCGAAGTTTTCAAGCACGATTTAATGATCCAAGAGACCCGATGCGAAAACCATAGGTACGTTCTTCGGAAAATTTCCACGGACAGGCAGCGTAACTGATGATCTAGTGGGGCATGTTGGCCGCAAGCAAACCGCAGTTACGCCTGAAAATTTCGCCACAGTTTCTGGAATTATTCAGCGAAATCCAATGTCATCCGTCCGTAGAATTGGATCCGAGACTGGTTTGAAGCGTTCCACCACGCAGAAAATACTGAGAAAGAGCCTACACATGTTTCCATTCAAAATTCAAACGCACCAGGCCGTACCCGTACGAGCTGTGCAACAAAGGGTTGCCTTTGGTAATCAGATGCTCACAATGATTGATAGTGAAGGATTTGATGTTGGCTGCATCTGGTTTACAGATGAAGCACACTTCCACCTGAATGACTACGTGAATAAGCAGAACTGGCGATTTTGGGGTTCCGAAAAGGCATATTGGTGTGAATCGAAACATCCGTATTCTCCTAAAGTTACTGTGTGGGCTGCAGTATGCAGCAGAGGCATTATTGGCCCTTTTTTCATTCGAGAAACGGTCACTGGTGCACGTTACGTTGCAATTTTGGAATAATTTGTCGCCACACAGCAAGCGTTAGAGGATCGACCAGGTACTGAATGATTTATGCAAGATGGAGCCCGACCACATCGGACCGAACAAGTGTTTCGCTTTCTTGAGGAATACTTCGGGAATCGAGTCATTTCTTTGGAATATCCCAAATTTACTAGTGCAGGCATGATTTGGTCTCCATATTCGCCGGATTTGACTCCCTGTGACTTTTTTTTGTGGATCACAGTGAAAGACATGGTCTACACGAAACATCCCGTCACGCTGAACGAGCTTGAATCGGCGGTCTCTGTGGCATGTGAATCCATTTCGGTTGAGACATTACGAAATGTGATGGCGAATTTCATTCTTCGTTTGCGCCACCTCTGTAGTGCCAATGGTGAACATTTTGAAAACATTATGATGTGATTGTTTGCAAAGAGTGTTTTCATACGATTATTTCACTTATGTATGCTGATATGAGCTGTACAGCGTACATCGCCATCTGTTAGCAGCTTTTGTAACTATTGAAATCAGGGAGTCCTTTTCTGGACACCCTGTATATACAGAGAGTATATTATTATACTCACAGAGAGGACACAGTTGTTTTAACCCTCTCAAGCAACATCAAAACTGCGCACACTTTTCTGCAACATCTTTCAATTTTTGTCCTTAGATGGGTAATGGTACTTGAAACAAACGTCTAAGCTCTCAAATACAACGATGTTTCGTTGTCTATTGTGAAAAGTTTCACAGTACTGTGGGTCTTTAGGAGACACTGCAAGCATAAATTACCGGGGTACTAGTTCCTTCAGATTGTGTGGCGATATTTTTTGCTTGGACATGGAAAACTCCTTATAAACGGAAAGAGGAAGCCATGAAGGTGATTTATTATGCAAAAGTATTGGCGAATTATTATCTAGGAGACTGCAAACGGACTGCTGTTTATTGGGAAAAATTAGGCCTGGCAGAACATTATTCAATGGACAACCAGTCCAGAATAAGGTGAAAACAGCATTTTCTATACCAGTTAATGATTTGTCTTCACTGGTACTTCACTCTAGAACGTGAAAAATTGTGGTATTATTCTCTACTTTGTACCGAAAAGAACTTATTTTAGACATTTCATATGAAAGAGTCCAAAATACAATAATTGGCACAGCCATATGAACAGGTATGTTGTATTTATATTGTAGGTCCCATGCACTTTTTTGAGCAATGTTACTTTCCGGTAAGAAGGTATATTCTGAAAAAAATCATATAAATTGTTCACATGGTCCTACACGTCTAATTTAAGTAACTTAATTTCTTCTGCTTATTTTTGTATGTGCCAAATAAAGGGTTAATGTGCAACTTTATTTTGCCATTTCCTCGTGAATTAAAATTGACTTATTAGTAATATTACATTCCTGTGAACTTTACCAACTATTTTAAAGTGAAAAATTTTACAGAAAATTACGAAGAAGAACAAAGTTTTCATTTTTTGCTATGTCATCCTTTAGCAACGATCAAGTCTTTAATTCTTCTTGGTTTTTCTTCGATATAATCTCCAATTCAGGTGACCTGTGCCATGCTCAGACAAGGTTTTTCAACAGTCTGATTTTGTTTGTGGATATATCTCCCTTTGCAGTTTCCTTCTTCGATTCTTGTCAGATATTGTCAATGGGATTCATGTGTGGGAAGTTCCCTGGCCATGAATTCCAGTCTCATTTAAGTATTCAGTCACAGATTTTGCCTTTTGACTTGGTGCAGATTCGTGCAGAAAGATGTAACTGCCGTTGGAAAACCAATCCTTCCTTTGCGGAAGTAGTACTGACCTGTATGGATCTTAGCGCACTGTACATTTCACAATATAAAGAAGCCCGTTTCCTTTGCTACTTGTTATAAACCAAACTATTAGTGGTAGACGATGCTTTATTCGTTGAACTACGCAAATTTCGTGGAATTTATCGTTGCTCCTCCATCTCAGAAATTCAATTTGTCTTGGAGAATCAGTATGCTTGTTCCGTCATAGAAGCAATAAATGGAATCATTTATAACATTTGGAAGTCACTATAACCATAAAGGAAGAGCTTGGATCATAATATAATTTATTTATCTAATTCCAATCATCCACGGTCCACTCTTTGAGTGGGGTAATTTTTTTCATTGAAACTTCTCTATAGCTTACGGGTACGTACCATGTTCTTTATTATCATTACTGATTTTCTGCGGTTTTCCACCACCACTCGTCTTATTTGTCTCTCTGCTCTCGAGAGTGTAATAAATTTTCAACTGCATTTACCTTTCAGATGGGTTTCGAAACTTTCATTGTTCTTCAATTTTTTGCTTATATTTCGAACGTTGGACAGTGAAATACCTTCCACTTGACTAATAGCTCGTTGACTATATCCACAGTGTGACAACAGAATCTATATCTGTTTTTCTCCGTCGAGTGAGGTCAATAACTTTACCCATACCTGAAAAAAAATCCCAGAAGGAAGTGTGTGGGGCAAAAATCGTAGAGACCAAGGGACGAATACAGTAAGCAGATTCAAAAGGATGTAGATTGCCAAAGTTATTCTCATATGGCCGGCCGCGGTGGCCGAGGGGACTGTGGCGCGCCTGTCACGGTCTGCACGGCCACTACGGTGGGGATTCGAATCCACCCTCGGGCATGGATATTTGTGCCGTCCTTAGTGTTAGCTAGTTCTTAAGTAGTTTGTAAGTTTAGGGACTGATCACACCGTAGATAAGTCCCATAAGCTATACAAAATGTTCAACTGTTTGTACAACTTATGGGACTTAACTACGGGGTCATCAGTCCCTAAGCTTACAAACGACTTATGAACTAGCTAAGACTAAAGACGGCACAAATATCCATGCCCGAGGGGGGATTCGAACCCCCGACCGTAGTGGCCGTGCTGACCGTGACTAGCTATACAAACATTTGAACATATTCTCATATGAAGAGACTTGCACAGGACAGGGTAGCGTGGAGAGCTGTATCAAACCTGTCTGCAGACTGAAAACCACAACAACAACTTACGGAAACAACATGTATATTGTTGTTGATTCTCACCTGCATTGGAAGAAATGATCAAAATAAAATAACAGAGATCTACATCTACATAAATACTTTGCCAAGCATATTTAAGTGTATGACGGAGGGTTCGTCGGACCGCTTTTATGATATTTCTCTACCGTTCCTTTCTGTAACAGCACGTGGGATAAAGGAAAACCTGAATCTTTCCGTTTTCGATCTGATTTCTCTTATTATATTAAGATGATCATGACTGGACGAAAGCGGCAATCACGCCAATTTTCGAACATGGAAACAGAAAAGATTGTAACAACTATCGAGGTATCTCTTTAATTGGAGTTGTAGGCAAAATACTCTCGGGTATTGTTGAAATGAGAGTGCGAGTTTTAGTTGAGAACAAGTTGGTTGAAAATCAGTGTGGGTTCACGCCTCTTAGAGATGTCAGGACCTGATCTTTAACTTACGGCAGATAATGGAGAAGTGCGATGAGTGGAACAGGGAACTTTATATATGTTTTATAGATCTAGAAAAGTCTTATGGCAGTGTTCCTAGGAGGAAGCTATTATCATTTCTACACGATTACGGAATAGGAGACAAATTTCTGCAGGCAATTAAAGGTCTTCACGTAGACTTTTAGGCAGCAGTTAGAGTAGACGGCAAATTAAGTTCATGGTTCAGGGTAGTTTCAGGGGGACGACAAGACTGTAACGTATCACCACTGTTGTTCATACTATTCATGGATCATACGTTGGAAACAGTGGACTGGCAGTGCGGGATTAAAATAGGTGAAAACAAAATAAGTAGTCTCGGATATGCAGGTGCCTTAGTTGTAATGGCAATTCCATTGAAAGGTTGTAAACTAATATTTCAGAGCTCGATCAGAGATGTAAGGATTATGATATGAAGACCAGCATCTCCAAAACAAAAGTAATGTTTTTGGGAAAGAGATTTAAAAAGATTGAGTACCAAATAGGAGGAACAAAGTTAGAACAGGTAGACAGTTTCAATTACCTAGGATGTATTTTCTCACAGGATGTAACATAGTGAAAGAACTGGAATCGAGGTGTAACAAAGCTAATGAAGTGAGTGCTCAGTTAAGATCTACTCTTTTCTGCAAAAAGGAAATAAGTACCAAGACTACGTTAATAGTGCATCGCTCTATCTTTCGACCAACATTGTTGTATGGGAGTGAGAGTTGGGTGGATACAGGTAATAATAGATGGGAACAATGGCAGTAGGGTGTCCGTAATGAGGAAATCAAATAAAAACTCTGAACGAACACCATAGATGAAGCAGTTACATTGAACAGGCTAAGATGGTGGGGTCATGTTACACGCATGGGAGAAGCAAGGTTACCAAAGAGATTCATGAAATCAGCAGCGGAGGGTAAAAGGGGACGAGGTAGACCAAGAAGAAACTACTTAGATACGGTGAAGAATGATTTTGAAGTAAAAGGCATAACATCAGACGAGGCATCAATGTTAGCACTGAACAGGGTATCGTGGAGGATTTTTATTAGAGGTACTCTGCTCCAGACTGAACGCTGAAAGGCATAATCATTCTCTAATGATGATGATGATGATGATGTCTCCCTATGCAGCTGGGTGCTAAAAAAAAAATATGCTCGCATTCAGAAGAGAAAGTTGGTGACGGAAATTTCGCAAATAAATTTCGCCGAAACGGATAACTCCTTTCTTTTAATGATTTCCACCCCAACCCGTGTATCATTTCTGACACTTTCTCCCCTATATAGCGATAATCCAAAACGAGCTGCTCTCCTCTGAACTTTCTTTGTATCCTCCTCCAGTCCCACTTGGTGAGGATCCTACAATGGGCAGCAATACTCCAAAATAGGATGCACAAAGGTAGTGTAGGCATTTTCTTTAGTAGAACTGTTGCATCTTCTAAGTGTTCTGCCAGTGAAACGTAGCCTTTGGTTCGCCTTCCATACAATATTTTCTATGTGTGCTTTCCAATTTAACTTGTTCGTAATTGTTATTCCTAGTTATTTAGTTGAATTTACGGCCTTTAGATTTGAGTGATTTATAGTGTAAATGAAGTTTAATAGATTTCTTTTAATTCTCATATGGATGACTTCACACTTTTCATTTTCTGGGGTCAATTGCCAATTTTCGCTCAATTCAGATATCTTATCTAAATCATTTTGTAGTTGCTTTTGATCTTCTGGTGACTTTACAAACCGATAAACGACAGCAACATTTGAGTACACAGTCTCTCCTAAATCGTTTATAAAGATTAGTAACAGTAGGGGCTCTATACTACTTCACTGAGGAACACCAGATATCACTTCTGTTTTACTCGACGACTTTCCGTACACGTACTGTGTCTATTCTGACAGGAAGTGGCTTATCGAATCGGAAAACTGTAGCGATATTCCATAAGCAGGCAATTTCATTAGAAAACGCTTGAGGGGTATAGTGTCAGAGCTCGAATGGGAATATTTGTACGCTCTTTGATTTGCAAAGTAACGATGTAGATGTAGCTTTACACTGTATGGAAGACGGCGGATGCTGGTATCCTCACAGATGCCAGCTGAAAGTGGCTGCAGCGAGCGGATCTCTTGAATACACTATCAGATTGTCTGCGCGGCGAGTCAATCAGTCGATCCAACTCGCATTAGCAGGCGGTAGAGGACGCCCAGTCTGTGTAACAACAGGTAAGAGGTCTTCCGTTTACAGCACTCAAGTCCAGTTGTCCACAGCAGTCCAGCTACAGTTTCATCTCGAAAGTGGATGTCATCTGACGAATGGTAGACAAGGTATCACAGGTCATTCTCATGGCTATACACTGTAATCAGTAGATAAAAGGACTCAATAGCCGGAGTATTAGCTGCCCTTCTGAAGAAATAACATTAAAATTTTAGACAACATGGTCGGGGAGAAGAGCGGTTACGATCAAATGAGGCCCAGATTTCTAGTTTTGTCAGCATTATGCACAGTTCCCCAGTTTCACAGCTTTGTCTTTCAGTGTTACATTTTGGCACTTTCCACAATATAAGCGGACTGAAAAACGTTCTTGAGTGAGATGTTCTCGTTCTTGTGGCAGCTCTATTTGAACCTCATACTCACGGATACCCAAGAAGTTCAGTTGCATCGAAGAACGACTGGGAGGCAAAACATGCAAATGTTGTGAATTCCACCACCCTCGGAGACTACATAAAACTCAATTAAGACCCATGAACAAACAAGTTTGGATGGGCCACTACCGTCTATATAAAAAATCAGTATTTCAGTTTACAAATAAAATATGGTACTTCATTTGCTCATGGTAGGGAGCGACCTTATTACGGTAAAGTGATGAAGAATATGCCACGATAACTACACACACACACACACACACACACACACACACACACACACACACACATATATATATATATATATATATATATATATATATATATATATATATATGCGATCGTGACATATTCATCATCATTTTACTAAAATATTGTAGCCATACACAAACAGGAATCTTCCTGGCAGACTGAAAATGTGTGCCAGACCGGCATTCGAACTAAGGCCCGTTGCCCATGAAGGCACAGGTGCTGTTTTAGAATCCCGATCTGACACACAGTTTTAATCTCCTGGAATGTTCGAATGAGCGCACGCACCGCTGCAAGTGAAGATTTCATTCTACACACATACATTTTTGTCAGATAAGTACCAGTAACAAAACTGTCTCGCTTATGACTAAAAACATTTGAAAATGGTTTCCCTGCCCCCAAGAGGTGAAGAATCCACGTCTGGCAACAGGAAGTCGTCTTGGATTGGGGATCTTGGCTTTCTTTAGAACCCAATTGATTTCAAACTGCCAAAATTTCGTTAATCACGCTTTTAAAGCTCTTTTTGATTTCAGATCATCTGCCTGGCCGGGTGCCACGGGGATATGATACAAGGAAATACATGAGTCAGAGATCACTGCTGACTTAAATCACCTATAAGGCTCCGGTTGGAAACCCTATGTTTTGAGGATGACGAAGTGTGGAGTAGGAAGGCCAGCTGGTACTCTGTGTGCTAGTGAAATCATCATCATCATCAGAGACTGATTATGCCTTTCAGCGTTCAGTCTGGAGCATAGTACCTCTAATAAAATTCCTCCATGATCCCCTATTCAATGCTAACATTGATGCCTCGTCTGATGTTATGCCTTTTACTTCAAAATCATTCTGCACCACGACGAGCTCATGAGTCTCTTAGGTAACCTTGCTTCTCCCATGCGTGTAACATGACCTCACCATCTCAGTCTGTTCGCTCTACCTGCTTCGTCTATGGTGTTCATTCCCAGCTTTTCTTTGATTTCCTCATTATAGACGCCCTCCTGCCATTGTTCCCATCTATTGGTACCTACAATCATTCTTGTTACTTTCATATCTGTAACCTCTATCTTATGAATAAGGTAACCTGTATCCACCCAACTTTCACTCCCATACAACAAAGTTGGTCTAAAGATAGAGCGGTGCACTGCTAACTTAGTCTTGGTACTTACTTCCTTCTTGCAGAAGAGAGTAGACCTTAGCACTCACTGCATTAGCTTTGCTGCACCTCGATTCCAGTTCTTTCGCTATGTTGCCATCCTGTGACAACATACATCCCAGGTACTTGAAACTGTCTACCTGTTCTAACTTTCTCCCTGCTATTTGGCACTCAATCTTTTGGATCTCTTTCCCACAGACATTACTTTCGTTTTGGAGATGCTGATCTTCAATGTTGGCTTTCTTTAGAACCCAATTGATTTCAAACTGCCAAAATTTCGCTAATCACGCTTTTAAAGCTCTGTTTGATTTCAGATCAACTGCCTGGCTGGGTGCCACGGGGATATGATCCAAGGAAGTACATGATCCAGATGTCAGTGCTGACTTAAATCACCTATAGGGCCCCGGTTGGAAACCCTGTGGTTTGAGGATGACGAAGTGTGGAGTAGGAAGGTCAGCTGGTACTCTGTGTGCTAGTGAAATAGCTTTAGAAAAATATGCATTTATGTGACTGAATCGGTACAATTACATTATCTTCCCTGCGCCACAGGCGAGGGCAGTGGACGAAGCACGCAGCCTTGGAACGTTCTGACTCGTCCACCTTAACAGCCTCCCGAGGCCGCCAGTATAGATCAAGGGTCCTGATCACGCGCAGTTCGCAGTGATTAAGTTCAGAAGTGCAGGTAAACTGCCATGTGGAAATTATTAGTCATTTCCCGAACGGTAGACGACACATCATAGGTTTGGAATCGTGGCTGCGTCACTGTGAGAAGGGCTCGAAACCCTAAGCATTCGTAGCTGTCTGTCAGGCAATGACGTGTCTTACCGGGGATGCCTAGATTTGCAGCTTCGTCTCCGATCTACACTACATCTACATCTACATACATACTCCGCAATTCACGGTAAAGTGCGTGGCGGAGGGTACACTGTACCACTACTGGGCATTTCCTTTGCTACACTCCCAAATAGAACGAAGAAAAAAAGAATGCCTATATGCCTCCGTACGAGCTCTAATTTCTCTTATCTTGTCTTTGTGAACACCACGCGAAATGTAAGTAGGCGGCAGCAAGATCGTACTACACTCAGGCTCAAATTCCGGCCCTCTAAATTTCCTCAACAGAAATGCACGAAAAGAACGTCGTCTTTCGTCGTCGCCGATCCCCAATTGAGTTGCCGGAGCATTTCCGTGACACTCGCGCATTGCTCGAAACTACCAGTAACAAACCTAGCTGCTCGCCTCTGAACTGCTTCTATGTCTTCCTTTAAAATGATCTGCTGCGGGTCCCAAAGACTTGAGCAATACTCAAGACGTGGTCGTACAAGTGTTTTATACGCGGTCTCCTTTACAGGTGAAGAACATTCTCCCAATAAACCGAAGTCGGCTGTCCGCCTTACTCACAACTGTCCTTCCATGTTCGTTCCATTTCATATCGCTCTGCAATGTCACGCCTAGATATTTGAACGACGCGACAGCATCAAGAAGCTCACTACTAATGCTATATTCGAACATTATGGGATTGATTCTCCTACTCATGCGCATCACCTTACATTTTTGTACATTGAGAGCTTGCTGCCATTCTTTGCACCAACTAGAAATTTTGTCTAGGTCATCCTGTATGCTATTACAGTCAGATAAAGACGACACACTCCCATACACCACAGCATCATCAGCAAACAGCCGCAAATTACAACTTACTCTGTCCATCAGACCATTTATATAGAAAGAAAATAATAGCGGTCCTATCCCACTCGCCTGGGGCACGCCTGACGATACACTCTCTGATAAACACTCGCCGTCGAGATCAACGTACTGCGTTCTATTACTTATATAACATATTAGTATATTTTAAGTAATTACAGTTCCTTTCTACCACTTTCAAACAGAATACTCATCTTTTCAACGTTTCGATGTAAGGGGGTTCTGCTCGCTCAACATTATTCTCCTGGGCGTCGTGGTAGAAATAAATAGTCGATATGTACAATTTTCACTTCTTCTTTAATCTGACTCACACTTCTCCACCAAAACAATACAAATTCAATACAGCAGAACTTAGCTGGTAGTACTTCCATTCTCAAAACACAAACTGACATGGATTCCAGAGCACTTGACAAATGACTCAAACTCGAACTGCCCCACGCAAGTCGATGAGGCAAATATATAACATCGGCAATAATGACGTTACATTATCCATTGTTCATAACAATTGAATATAGTAATTTACAATTAACGAACACAACAGTAAGACATTTCATGTATGCAAAAATAATCACAATATAAAATGAAAACTATGCATACAATAAGTTTATATGGCGCATATATTTTTAAGACGAAATTTCCGATCTTTGTGTTGACAACAAAGTGCGATGTTAAATGTTAATTAATTTGTTAATGAGTACATCATACATGTTCCTAACATATATTGAGCTATCAATTATCTTGGCAATTCTCAAACTAGATTCTAAATCTCGCGTCAGTCAATATATACAAAGAATAACAATACTGATATCTCGAGTACATCATTAATTACACAATTAGCTGGTCTACACAACTTGTTTATGAGCCTAACATATATACAATGCTATTTACTTTCATGTCTTTATGTTTTACAGAAGTTTGTACCCTTCGTCTGTCTATTTATTGAAATAACATACAATTACAAAAGTATTGTTTATAGAATTATCTGGAAACGTCTTATACAAATCTCTTAATTAATCACACGCAACATATCACTACTGAACCACACGATTCCGCGTCCGATGCAGACGGTATCGTACGGTAACATTGAGATGAGGGGGTCAGCAGTATCGTTACACTTAGGAAGTCTTCCAGCCAGTCACAAATCTGTGAACCTATTCCATAAGCTCGTACCTTCGTTAGCAGTCTGCAGTGTGGTACCGCGTCAACGCCTTTTTGAAGTCGAGAAAAACACAATCCGCCCGTTGCCCTTCAGACCATGGCTCGCAAGATGTCATGTGAGAAAAGGTCAAGCTGAGTTTCACATGAACGATGTTTCCTAAACCCGTGCTTATTCATAGAAAGAAGCTTTTCCGTTTCAAGGAAATTTACTATATTCAAACTGAGAATAAGCTCCAAAATTCTACATGAAACTGATGTCAACGATATTGGCCTGTAATTGTGTGGGTCATTTCTCTTTCCTTTCTTATAAACGAGAGTCACCTGCGCTTTTTTCCAATCACTAGGAACTTTGCGCTGAATTAAAGATTCGCGATAAATGCAAGCTAAGTAGGGGCCCAATGCCGCAGAATACTCTTTGTAAAACCGAACACCACAGTTTGGCGGTTTTTTTTATTTTTTTATTTTATCAGCGGTACAGTCTTGAAATTTCCGCAATGTCGGTGGGCTGAAATGTAAGCCTGCCAGTCGTCCCATGAAACACCGTTGTGTGTTAACTTCCCCAGAATGTTTGTTGGTATGTGGACAGGTTCCGTATTTCCTGACACATGGTACTTGGAGAGTACTGAAGAGAAACGTAAGTGGCACTTAGCTATGTCCAATAGCCAAGTATCTCATCGTCAACATTAGGAGAAGTGAGGGAATTGCAGGCGTGTGAACAGTCACACGCTGGCTGAATTCCGTAGTTTGAATGGCGCAGGCCTTGCTCAGTTGGTGCTGCACCCTGATGGCAGAAGTAACAACTACAGTGAAACACAATCCAGCCATTTTCCAGTAGCATTGTTGTTGCAGTCAAGTATTGTTTATTTTTAGTGTGTTTGCTGTAATTTTGGTCATCTCTGTTTGCAAGGTGAAATATACTTGAAAGTTCCTTCAATGCAGAGAGCGGGAAGTCAGGAAGAAATTTCCTGGTGGTGTCAGGAGCGTAATAGCGCTTTATGTATGCCAGAATGTTTTAGGGATTATCACACGAAAACAAATTACGTGTCTTAAATTGATCAAAGATTTTTTTAAATATGAAAATACTTAGCAATATTTTTTGCATAAAAATGTGTTTCCTTATTTCTCCTGTCAAAACCTACTTGTTTAAAAAGAGGATACATTGAGCTGCAAAAATTTCTTAGCTGTAGCATTACAGTTTAAACAGTTACTGATTACTAAAAATTGTGAAAAATGCTCGGTTAGTTGGGCACCCGGGGCACCACTGGGCTCAGGTGCGAAAGTGTTAATTATACTCTTATCCCTGCCCAGTTATATACATAAAATTTAATGTTGTAGTCTGTAAATATGCTATGTGTTAATGTCAGGGTGACAATATGTAAATTAATAATTTGGTGATGCGTCTGAAACGAATAAATAAATAAATAAATAAATAATAGCCGTCGGAGGTTCGAGTCCTCCCTCGGGCATGGGTATGTATGTGTTGTCCTTAGCATAAGTTTAAGTAGTTTGTAAGTCTAGGGACTGATGATCACTGCAGTTTGGTCCCATAGCCTTACGAACATTTGAATTTTTTACCGATTTAGGCAAAGAATCCTGAAAAGTGATAAAAACTTCAATTACAAATTATATTTATTTATTTAATCACTCGGCATCACCGAGGGAAACATCTACGACACAAAGCATAGAAAGAACCAAAGTAATAATACATTATCAGCTTGGCAAGATTCGATTCTACAATAACTGGATGGCATAGAAATAATATTTGTGAATGCTTCATAGAATATTCTAAAGGTAGAAAAACATCAGTTGGACTGGTCTTGGAGAAGCAGAAAGCCTGAAATTATACCACCTGGGCAACAAATTCAAAATTACTTTCTGAAATACTAGTAAATTCGTGCGTTTGTCTGCAAAAACCATGTGGAACACCAGGAACAAATCTAACGAGAAATAAGGTACCAGGAACAAATCTAACGAGAAATAAGGTACCTATATTTGTCGCGGAGAATACATATCTATAGATAACTAAGGTATGTACCAAGTTACGTTTATGCTGACATCTGTGAGAAACACGCGGTATGTAAAAATCAAGCATTCTCATAATAAATGAAAGATTGCCTTCCGATAATTACCCAATATTTTATTTTATTTATTACTAGTCGTCCCGGCAATGCTTCGCAAGTGCTAATATGTATGATGTACTCTTGCTTTGAACGTCAAATGTGCAAAATTTTATCGCAATCGTACGAATGATATTGATATCCCACAGAAAACAGCTTTTTCAGTATTCCACAAATTTTCCTATTTTCTGGCCAGCTATTCCAAACTATTACTTCACTCAAACCTTCCTCTCGCTTTGAACGTCGAATGTGCAAAATTTTATCGCAATCAGTTAAATGGTGTTGATATTTCATAGTAAAATCTCTTTCTATTTTTTCTAAATTTTCCAATTTTCGGGGAAACTTTTCCAAATTTTTGTTTCATAAGAACGTACATCTTTCGTTGAACGTCAAATGATCAAAATTTTGTCGCAATCGGATGAACGGTTCTCAACTTATAATGTTAAGTACATTTAGAAACACATTGAAAAACGAATTTGATTCGAATTTTGCGACTTTCCATTTTAGCTGTCTTTCCTTTTTTTTTTTTTTTTTTTTTTTTTTTTTTTTTTTTTTTTTTTTTTTTTTTTTTTTACTCATTTGTTTCCGGGACCATAATGGCAAAAAAAACCGTCTCTGTCATGCGAATAGTCAGTTATAGTGCTTAATTCGATTAAAACACATTGAAAAACGCACTTCAGTTTTTCTGAAGATTTTCCAAAACCTTTATTTCATACAAATCTTGTCCTGTCAAGCCGTACTCAAGTGATGCTCTTACAACCATGTAGCAATTGATTTTTATTCATAGAAAAAATCGTTTTCGGTTTTTTCCTACATTTTCCTACTTTCCGGGAGACTTTTCCAAATTTTTTGCCAGTTTCTCTGCAGGTTCATCAATATTTTCAATCTCTTTTACAGATTTATTACCATTAACAAGTAAACTCACTTATTCAGATACAATCTCTACTTTACTAGCTTATTTAAAAAAATTTCCTTTATAACGAGGATCCAGTTATGTAGCAATTGCAAATAATTTGTTAGATTGAAGGTCTCCAAATCTTGAATTCAGTTGGTCGATGGTATATCTTAATCTTTATATATAAAACGCAATGTCCCGACTGACTGACTGACTGAATATAGGAATTTGAAATTTGTAGAGGGTGTTGATCTTACTCTGTAGGCGTCATTTAAGAATCGATTTTTCGATTCCGACCGTAAGGCAGTGAAATAGGGGAGGAAACGTTTTTGAAAATACGTTGTTATTTAGATAATTTTCAAGCTAGAGCAGCAAAAATTGATATCTGTATTGTTGGTTAGAATTTAAAAAATACGTGTTTTGCTACTTTGGAAAATCAACCAAAAAGGGGGCTAAATTGGAGGGGGGATGTTTATCGAAAATCTGTTGTATTTAGGCAATTTTGAAGTTGGAACTACAAATTTTTGGATTTGGATTCGGGGTTCAAATTTAAAAGACACATGTTTCGGTATTTTGGGAAATTCGACCAATAAGGGGTGAAATACGGGATGAAAAAATTGATTTTCAAAAATATGTTGCTGTTAACTCAAATGTCAAGCTATAACTACGATACTTAGGATATGGACTCTAGATCAGGATTAAAAAGACACGAGTTTCGGTGTTTTTGTAAATTCAACAACTAAGGGGATAAAGTAGGGGATCAAATATTTTTTTCGAAAACATATTGCTATTCAATTTTGCAGCTAGAGCTGCCAAAACTGGTATTTGTGTTGTTGGTTAGAATTTAAAAAATACGTGTTTCGGTATTTTTGAAAATTCAACCATCAAGGGGAATTGGAGAGGGGATGTTTTTCGAAAATCGTTTGCTATTAAGGCAATTTTGAATCTACAACCACATAAATTGGTATATGTTTTCCTGCTCAGAATGAAAAAGATAGGTGTTCGGTATTTTCAGAAAATTAATCATTTAGGGGGTGAAATAGGGGATGATACATTTTTTGAAAATACGTTGCCAATAAGTGAATTTTGAAACCAAAATTAAAAAAAAAATATTTGTATACTTGGTTGGAATTTAAAAGACACATGTTGGGGTATTTTTCGAAATTCAACTATTAAGGGGTGCCATAGGGGGGTTACAAGTAGTAAAATCAAATGTTTCCAAATCTTAAGAGACTTAACTACGGAGTCATCAGTCACTAAGGCTTACAAACTAATTAAACTAACTTTAACTTATGGTAAGGACAACACAAACACCCATGCCCGAGGGCAAATCTAACCCCGACGGCGAACAGCAGCGCGCACCGCAGCATGGCGGCTCAATACGCATGGCCATTCTGCCGCGGCTACAAGAAGTATCACAAAATTTCATTATGACAGTACTTAAGCTATATCTATGAAAATTTATATTAAGAGGGAGAAACAACAGGAGCAGACCAACCAGCCAACACATGCGAAGCAGCGGGCGTTAAGCTAGTACAGTTTTAAATCTTTCATTAATCCAGTGCATTCCGACAAATAATGGAATTCCAGCGTTCGTCCTAGGAGTCATTACTGATGAAACAATAATCTGAAAATTTAATTAGGATGTCTTGAACATGAAAATGTTGTACACGCCGCCGTCGCCATTGTACATCAATCTCCGATATAACTTCCGTTTGAAATTTATCGGAATCGAAGGAGCAAAATGAATCGGAAGTTCCGAACTATCGGAATCGAACCTCCGCAATATCCGTAATTTGAACATTGAAAACAAACATCGTAGTATGTAAACAACGTTCTTTGTTGATGTTATGGAACGCAGAGGGAGCAGGATCTGGACGAAGGGAAGTATAGAGGGAGGAGAAGGGGGAAGTGGATAGAGGGAAAGGAGATGATCAGAGAGAGGTAATGGAACAGAATGTAGAAAACGACTACTTTCCGCAAGGGCAATTTTACGTCGTCCGCTCCAACATCGGTAAAGGGTTTGATGTGCGGTATTTATATAGAAATCGGCCAAGCAAAACTTATGTCGACCGACTAGCCGAAAGATAAATAATGATTTTACGAGAAATCATGTTTTTTTTTCCTTACTTTTCTTTCATTCCATACCATTTGATTGAATTTTTCGGTGAGTCCCATTGACTTAGTAAAAACAGGAGAGTATATGTTCGCAAGAGTTTTTTTTTTTTTTTCCCATTCATTTCATATGAAACTGTGAGGCTAGGTTTAGCTGGTACATATAACGGCACAGTACAGATGAAAAAGGAAATTCATTACCAAATGCTGGAAACATAGTTGAAAAAGTATTGCACATCAGTATGATAGCGGACACACATTAATGCTACCTGCACACGTACGTAAATAGAAAACAATTTATTGTAACCTTAATTTATCCATGATAAGCGTGGTTGAGCTTCGTGGCAGTGAATTAAATTACGTAACTACACAGGAAACAAGTCCTCGGTTTGTAAATTGCAGCTGTAACAATGAAAAAGTAATCAAGGAAATTAATGTATTGCTGCACTTACCTGGTGAAAAGTTGAAACAAGTCTTGGCACAAATAAATTTAGTGTATTGGCTTACGAGGTGACAAGATTTATGTTTATTAATGTAAAACATTTTAAATTGAGAAGGTTATAGTAATAAAGAAAATGAAACCAAGAAAGCGATAATTTAGAGATATACTGAAGTGGCAGTTAACAAATTTATTTATTTAATTTTGGTCCTGTGACACCTTATGCAGATATAGGACAAGTCAATTTTACAATATACAGTGGTTCATGCTATTTATATTACATTATTCACGATTTTATCATAATATATACTGATTTACATATAAAACGCAATTAATTCACTGTGACCCATACCTAAGCACTATACTCAACTCAGATACAGTATATTACATCATTCCTGTGGTATCAAAATACATACAGGTTTAGATATAAATGCACAAGTCATACACTGACACATACACAAGCACAATACTGCAAGAGTATTCACTTAAGGCAGGAAGTCTCACTGTTGTATTAGTTTGCTTTGTTTACTATATTTTGAGTCCATTAATGTCGAATTATTACTCACTAAAAGTAATAAATCTGTATTGACATATAGACCTATCATAAATAGTTTCATGGAAATACAGAACTTGGCTTATGCAAATTGTTTACTTTATTACTGATAAACTGACACATTTATCTAAATATTATCCATGAAAGTTGTAGTTACGGTGATTTCAGTTATTAACATCGCCGGTGGATTGTGAACAATATTACATTTAGTATGTAGTGAGAGCCACAGTATGTCGCCTTAAAGCATAGTACTCTATTTCATAGAACGTGGAATGCAATGCTCCTTACTTTAAGTAGGAAACGTGGTTTTAAATACCATCTTACATTCAGCACTTAAACATAAGTACCACTATCCTGGATTATGAAAGAAATGCGGTCCGATATATACGCCATTAGAGCGTAGACCTGCCATCTGGGGGTGTAACTCAGAGGTAGAGTGTCTGCTTCGCATGCAGAAAGTCCTGGGTTCAAATCCCAGCTCCTCCAAATTATTTTTATCGCATTACTTACATGATATTCAAAGTCAATAACAAATATATTTTTAAAAAACCTCGAAATTCTTCAACTGCTTGCTGCTACGTCCTACGACAGTCTTAACAGTTCTTGCAAGTAGAACCGGAAGTTATTGAATAATATATCACTGACGCTGATTGGTAGGTGGTATGTGGGTGTTCCATATTCATTTTTGGTGGATATGGGTATATGTAGTCGGTTTTTTTCCATTTGAAGTATTCATGGGAGAATAATTGGCAGGAGTAAATATAAAAATTATAGAAAATAAAGTAATCCAAAGGGCTTATACATACGTAAAAATAGAGTGACATACAGTGCAAAAAGGTGAATTAGGAATGGTTAGTGGAGAAATATTATGCTCTCATCCTGTTGACGTTTGCGACACCATAAGATAGATATGAGACACCAATATGAAAAATTGCAACCAATAAGGTGTTTTTTATTCAAGATAATGATTATTGGATAAAAAAATCGTTATTACTTCGTGCAAGTTTTGAACTAATTCGGACAAATTTAAAGAGTAAAAGGGAGGTTCTTAAAAACATTCCAGAAAACCCGAACGGTGCACATAAAAATGGTGCCATTGCCTGGGCTTTATTTCCAACTCAGTTGCCACATTCGGCAAAAAGAATTATTCGATTTTGCCACAACGCCAGTTCAGTTTGTTTTTCAACAACGGCTTGCTGTATTAGCATGGCTTTAATCATATCTCGACAACCGAATGTTATTAGTCTAGGTGAAATTTTTTTGTACCTAATCCGATTATCTTCCGGCGTGTCTAGTTTAAACTGTTGAACTGATTTGTATAAGTTTAAAGAGTAGAAGTAACACTCTTCAACACGCAAAATCCGAACGGTGTGCATGCAAATGGTGCCATTATCTGAGCTGCAGAGCATTACTTTCAGCATATATGAAGGCAAGATGTTCTAATGGCAGTACAAATGGTTGTTGGTCCTAAGTAAACCATGAAGTTCTTACCCTATCTTCACAGCTCATTTAGGAACCGAGCACCAAGACTAGCAAAATACTGTTTCTGCACTCGTCTTTTCAGTCATATTTATCACACTGCTAAAATGCTCTGAAGGGTAACTGGGCGTGTGTGCGTATATTTCACTTTGCAAAACGTTTGCAGACAGTTTGCACAAATATCACTAAATATGCATGCAAAATTACACTGGGTAAAACAATTAGGGGACCAGCTGAGATATCCAGGTTCTGAATTATTGACATCGGCAGAATGAACTAAAATGGTTTGACGTCTTTCTGTTGGTTCTACGAAGTGGAACAACATTATGGCAACCGAGGTAGTGGTACCTCATAACAGAAAGTTGCTACAGAGGGGGATTGGTGTTGTATTTACTGTACAAAACGAATTACTCAAGCAGGTGAGTTCAGATAGTGATAGTGTACTGAGCAGATAGTGCAATGAAACAAGAATGTCACTTAGCGGAAGCTATGGCATGGAGAGCCATAGGACGGTTGGAAGCGGGACAGACACAGAGGGAGTTAGCTGCAGCGATTGGAGTGTCCCAAATTGTAATTTCCAGGACCTGGACGCGATTTCAGACAACAGCAAATGTTAAAAGAAGGCAAGGCCAAGGTCGTCCACGGGTAACACAAACAAGAGATGACCGTTATCTCCGGTTAACAGCCCGTCGCGACAGGAGGCTGAAATGCAACTCAGCTGCAACGCACACCCCAGGCAGCAACTTTCAGGGCGCGCGATATCAACACAAACAGTCCGAAATCGCATTTGGGAATGTTGCCTCTACGCACGAAGGCCTGTGGTGTGTAATCCGTTAAAACCACGACACCGTTTAACCCGCAGAAACTGGGCGGAGGAACATCAGGACTGGATTCGTAAGCCGGCCGCGGTGGCCGAGGGGACACGAGAACTATTCCAGAGAGTGTTACTCCTCATTCGTTCTTATTTCCAGACCGAGTGTATTTTCCAAAGGCTAAGACCAATGCGGTGAATTGGATTCGCGGACATGCCATACACTATCTTTTTGGACACAACGCAAAATAGAAACTTGATTTTTGGACTTATCTCACGGATCGCCATTACAGAGTTGTACGACATCCTAAATACATACAATACTTTTTCAACTTCCTTGGGAGTACCTTCAACGACCCTCCCCGCAACGACCCTCCCCGCTAGTTCATAAGTAGTTTGTAAGTTTAGAGACTGATGACCCCGTAGTTAAGTCCCATAGACTCTACAAACATTTGAACATTTTGGAGTCGTAATAACGAATGGCGCCACAGGTGAGTCAAGATTTTGTGTTCGGCCGGACAATCATCGTTCCCTCATCTGGAGAGAACGTGGAACTGGGAACAATCCTGTTTATGTGCAGGAAACGTCACCATATCACAGTAATGGATGAATGGTGTGGGCAAGAATCACTATTGGCGGACGCAGGACCTCTATATCGTTCAAAATGCCGCTTTCACTGCTCAGAGGTATAGAGAGGAGATTCTTCAACATTTTGTTGTGTCCTATGCTGGTGCCAAAGGAGATGGGTTCCTTCTGGTAGACGATAACGCTCATCCCCACAGAGCTGCACTGGCGGACAACATGCTACAAGCCGAGGGAACTGAACGAATGGAGTGGCCATCTTGTTCAATGGACTTATAGCCTAGTGACCACGTATGGGATGCACTTACAGACGAACTGCAGCCAGACAGCATCTCATGGAAACATGACCAAATATCGCTCGAGAGCTGATTGATAGCCTCATACTGTCCATGCCACGCAGGTGCACAGCTGTACTGGCTGTCCGAGGTGATCATATGCCATATTAGAGGGCAACGAGTATGACTTTTTCACTATTACAGTAACCCTGTGGTGCCTCGCTCTAAGTTAACGTCATGTAAACCTCAAGAAAAGAGTTAATACGGCAGAATATACAGTATCACACTCAAATTTCAATTGTAATCAATATCTGAGAGAAACACGTTATCATATGAATACTGTGTATGATATGTCATCTGATTCCCTATTAGTTTTAGCAGCGTATATCGATGACGGCCAATATGACCTTAAGATGAACCTTGCGGAAGATTCTATGCGTTTTTATCTAACAAAAACATTTCAGATTCATATTTTATAACCTCTCAGTATAGGCCAGTACTTTTAAACTGTAGCATACGTTTTAAAAACTGACTATAGTATAAAAAAATCTAAGAATAATAAATCATATTTCAAGATAAATGTTACTATGTTTAACGAAATCGGTGGGATGTGAAACGCTGCAATAGTACACAAGAAAATGACCCTTTCCATTATGTAACAGACCAGCACACAGTACTTATGGAATCGAGATAGACACCCAGTTACAATGCATTTATAAATCTAAGGCTGCGTTTTTGTACAGACTGTAAAGTATTGCGGCCTGGATAGTTGCAAGCTAGGTACAGGTCACGAACTTTTCCGTGGCCCGTCTCTGATCGGCGAAAGTCGGCTGAGTTCGTGTGTCTACGGAATGTTTATGCTGTCTACAAACCTTACCTCGTAACAGCATTGTACACCGTAGACCTCGTCAATGTGTTAATTTGTGCTTGGTATTGATTATTGTTTTCCATTTTATTATTTGCTAAAATAAGTCCACATACTCCGACTACTTCTTTTAGAAAACAGAAGGCTGTCCTTGAAAGTGGTATGAAGAATGTTAATTCTGATCGTTACTCAGTTTCGACAATAAAAAGTGGAAGAAAGCGTTGCTACACACGCTTAGTAGGTCCCTTTAAAATATTATTTCGTAGATAAACGTTCCAGTTTTCTTTTATTCAATACAGTGATACTTAATTTCGTGTTCCATTTGTGACGTCTTAACCCCTTATAGAGCTCCTAAAAACCCAGGCTGAATAGTCCGCCATTTTTGCCCCAACATGGGCGCATCTGACAACGTTTATATTGGCGATGGTTGACGTATTCACGCAGTTTTCAACAATATTTTAATGAAATGTATTTAATATTGCACACACTAAGTGTACCGAACAGTAACTAATGTGTATGGCCCTATAAATATTTAGAATGTGCTTTTAATATAACAGAAAATCGTAACGTACCGGTAATATAACATAGCTTCTCGCCGGGCTGCAGTGGTTATGTTGGCACCAATGGTAATCACGGCAACTCAGATGACCAATAAATGTTTTTTCGTGACAACTTCAATAAAAAACGAAAATTTTTTTTTTCAAACGGACAAGGGTACATACAAGAACCTGTAAACCATAGAGCAGGTACAGCAATAACATTTACTCTGTAGCTCGTGAAAAATATTAACGCAATTCTACACTTCATTGTTCATATGTTGCCAACATAAGCACTGGAGTCCGGCGAGAAGCGTCGTAAAATTTTACCCAGTGTCGTATTCTGGAGTGTTATGCGACCGTAATAGATGCTTCGACCTTATATATAAGTAATTGTGTAAAGTATTATTCAGTATGTTGAAAACTACGTATAAATGCACCACAATAAATATTCCTATCCACTTTGAAAACTGCGAAAAACTTCATTAAGTCACAAACATTCTGCAACAAACTGCTCCAGAATAATTGACAGGGAGAAGTAATGCAATTGTACATAACTGACATGTTTATAGCTACATTTATTACATATACTTACAATACATAATTGAGCGCCAGGTCCTGTTTCCCTGTTGCTTCTGCGACAATTTATAGCGCATATTTTTCTTCGTTCTGGATTGCTGGGAAATTTGAATGCGCACTCCTTCGCTGCAGTGATTTGTGCAGTTCACAGCTGAGCAGCCACCCATATTTTCCACAAATTCTTCAGTAAATTCGATTATAAACTCCCTTTCCGGTCGCGACTCGTATATACCCACATACAACTGTCCTGCACATTGGGGAAAAAATGGCGGATAGTTCAGCTCGGAATATAGGAGCCGTAACCCCTTACATGTTGTTTCTTTTAAAACTGCAATCTATACGCCGTAATCTGGTGGCACTGGGCGAAAGAGGCGGGGCTTGTTCTAACAGCCAACGCACTACGAGCTGAATGCAAGCTTCAGCTCCCAACATTCCCCGCTCAGGGGCCACGTTTAAGTGCGTAATCTGTAGTCAAGACTCCACTGGATTCGTAATTTTTAAAGATGATACTACTTTTACTTATTTCATTATAAACCAATTATTGATTCTAATAAAAAAATTCACACAAATAAAATACAATTTTCTTATAAAATTCGGCCAATAAGAAACTGAGTTAGGCAACAATCAAATACGTTCTTACCTTCACCAGCAATGGTTATACTCTTGAAGAGACAACTGTAGTTGTTGTGAGGTCATCAGCTAAGCTCACACTAGTATTTCTATTGGAGAAATGTCAACTTTGCAAGATTTTTCGCTGCTTGTAGGGGGCGACGTGAAAACTTTTGTTATAGCCTTAGCTTGTTTTTCATTTTCTTTCCTTTTTTTGTGCCTTTTCAGAGATAATTATCCTCAGTTAATTCGTTGTTAAGAACACAGAAAAATAGACAGATCAAAAAGTACTGAGCAAGCCGACACAGAACAATGTACTTGCTCCGAACACTAACTCTCTAGGAGACTCAACAATGCGGTTTGAAACCAAGTTCTGCTACCGCATTGTTTGGATGTCACTATTGTTGCCTAAGCAGTGAAGAAGGCGAGGAGGGAAGGGGGCGGAGCACATCTGGCTAGGGCGCGTAATTCCCTGTCTGTAAACAGTTAATTCCTCATTGTTGAGCAAAGGCGAAGAGCTCGGTATTTGTATGCGAAGAACAGTTGCGTAATATTAATCAAAATGCATAAAACCCTTTCGCAGCTGAACAGACACGCCGTCACTGAAATGGCACCAGATGAAAACCGTTTCTGTCGATCATTAGCAGAACATTTTAAAATTACCATACAGCAAAAGCAGCATAAATAATTTTCTTTTAAAATGAAATGAATAATTCAATCAAGTAATATGTAATATAATATAACAACTTCATTTTTGTTCATGTTCGTTGGAATCTATAGGCTACGTAACAGATATAATTAGAAAGCTCAAAGAATAATATGAGTTTTACCTTCAATTATCGTTGGAAAGATAATAGTATAAAAAGAATGGTATCTCTGTTCTCGCTCTCTCTCTCTCTCTCTCTCTCTCTCTCTCTCTCTCTCTCTCTCTCTCTCTCTCTATTGTCTGGGTTTGTTTTGATCGGAACTATTGTATTGCAGTGAGCATTATTAAATATTGACTATTGTTATACTGTGTACAAGATCTACTCATAAAATGGAAATTCAGGTACGCATTATCTGCTTTCTGTTCTTATTAATAAATCTCCTCAGTCAAAATTAATTTCAGTCATTTTTTACTCATTTAATTATTTTACCAGTTCCTCCCTCTAATTATCACGTTGTTTTCAGTTAAAGCGAACTATTACGACTTTGGATGGTTCGGGTATTAGATATATTGAAATTATGTATCTCGTGTATCTTGTCAGTGCATCTTTGAATTTATTCAATCTTGTTGCAATATTGATTGGCAAAGAACCTTGTAATCACTTTTACGTAAAGAACGGTTCGAAGTCTGATCAACCGATAGTACTTATCACTTATTACTATTCTTTCATTCATTAAATCACTTTGATTAAAATTATGCTACACGGGGATCGAATCTAAATATTCCGAACCTCCATCCAATGTCGGCGAATAGTTACTCGGTTTACAAATAATTTTATTACAGCTCATCAACGAGATCTTCTACACCGCTGTGAAAGGTAACTATTCGTCGAATTCTGTGGGTTGTTTGTTCTGCAAAATACTTTAATCTTTTAAATGTTTGGCCATTCCATTTCTTCTCATTTAAAAAAAAAAATTACCGGGTCGTATAAACTGTAGGTTTCATTACTACTTATTTTGAAAAACTTTTCAAAAACTATTTTTCCACCCAAAATAGTCAGGCAAGCAATAAAACTACAACATAACAATATGGGCCTGTACCTGACAAGTGCCCTTATACGGAAGTTTTGCTGTCAGCCAACTAGAAGCAACACTTCCACGTCACGCCATGTTACACGTCTGTCACATTAGTACACAATATTATTCAAAAGAGAAGATTGGCTGGCCAGTACTTACCTCAATACGGTGTAGCCGATAGTCACACAAAAAAGACGCGAATGAAGACGGAAATGAACGTAGACACAAGCTTAGGGAAATTTATTCCGTCATGACGGAAGAGAGAGGAGATAGAAGCGGAGTGGTACTCAAGGGCACACTCGAATTCTGAAACTTCTAAAAGAAGGGTCTGGAAAAGGGCCAGTTAATCCCACAAACGAATTCGGCAATTGCCCCACGTAGCACGACGCTCTCAGTGAGCACTAAAGCTGTAGCAAACCGTATGTATTCGGTAATGAGTAACGAATACTTATGCTGAAACGAAATACTGAATTGTCACTCGTGAATAAATTTCGTTACTCGCATCTACCGTATCGACATGAAATTACTCATGAATACATTTCGTTATTCGCATCTTCCGTATCGATACGAAATCTGTAATGCAAACCAATAAGAAGAACACATATGTTCTGTGATAATATTTATTATGAGATGAGTAATTTATATACACATCCGTGACTGATTTTAAGCCCATATTGCGTAGCTCTACGATTTTAGATGGTTATTTTTGTTCTTAAACATTTTGGAATGTACTACTTGGCCCGTGTTTCCAGGTTAATCCTCGATGATCTGACGTCCGCTTTTAATGCAAAAGTACGTTTTATTGTAATTTTTTACCTGTGAAGTTTTCAGTTTAATAGTTAATTATTTGCTTTTGATCTTCTCTAGTATAAAAAAGTCTTGTAAAAAGTACTCAAAAGTTATCATCTACACATTTTCATTCATGACGGAATTATCTTAATTGTTAATGACACATAATACAGTACAACAGTTCCGCTCGTCGCGAATGTAGTGCTACTACTATGATCGGTCACACTGACGTTCGTCTCGAAATATTCTAATTGATTCTGACATTCCAAGCCTCTAAGTGCGGGAACATTACTTGAAATAGAGGTCGTGGGGGGGTGTAGCTAATGTTGATCAATTTGTATGACAATTGAATTTTAATGACGTGGGAAATGGACTGTACTGATCCTTTCTTCAGAAGTGTAATTGTCTCAAAAAGCAGTCCTACATTATCTACGTGGAAAATTTAAATGTTAAAGTAATATTAACAGTAACAGTTGACATTTTTGCACGGTTTCGAAGACAGTGTAGCGGCCGTCTGTCCTGGTGACACTGGTAATGAGAGTAACCAGTAACGGTACGTTTGTAACGAGTACTGTTTCTTTTAGTAACGGACACATACGGATGCGCATCATTTCGTTACTCTCACAGCTCTAGTGAGCACTATACCTGGCGTCGTATAAGAAGGCGCTTCCGCGCGTAGAGGCGGAGCGACAGGAGAAACGTGGAGGGGAGGAGCTACGGCCGAGCATCAACAGTTGTGCCCGCGGGAGAAACATTGCGTAACTCGCGGCCAGCCACGCGCCTACAGAATTAACATTATTGGCTGGCATTGCGGTAATTGGAGGGGGATGCACAGAACGGCTGAAAACTAGGCCGCCTTCGTGGGTGACGTCGACTTATAGGGTAGTGATGGGCAGTTCGGATCCAGGGTTGCCAACGTCAGTGGTTTACCACCGAATCTGGTGGTTTTTTAAAGCCGACGGTGGGAAAAAATTTGAATCAGTGGGAGGTGGGAAAGTTGGTGGATTTTAATGAATTCGTTTTCTAAAAAAAAAAAAAAAATAAAAAAATAAAAAAAGAAAGAAAGAAGAAGTTGCAGAAGTAATATAATTGGAAATGTATCACATTATTGGATAAAATGTAAAATTCTTTAGAGTTCAAAGATATTAACAATGGTATGACTCATTGTTATAGGCTGTTAGTTCTGTGTTGACTTCTCCAACCTCAATGGAGAGGAAGTGTTATACTTGCATCACACACTGACATTGTGTTAATGGTATGTATTTGTTGCTACAACACTTTATCAGATTTTTCTCGTTGTGAAAATGACTGAACATTGCAGACACTTAATATGGGACTGTACTTTCATTGTTAACTTTCTTTTTTCTCAGATGCGATTACTTTCTGTTTTCAAGTTCAAGTATTTTACAATTTGCTGTTTGTACCCGACAAGCATTGCAATGGCTCAAAGTAATTATTGTTTGTTTTTATATATATCATGTTTACTGAAGTGCTTTTGAATAAACTATTTTTTGTTTTTCCGTCTAGTGTGTATACAGATAAGTCAGACGCATAAAAAACTGCTCCTTTAAAATGCATAGTTGCGTCCAAATTTCAAATCAATCGGTCAAGAACAAACGAATAGACAGTGTTTTTTTTTTTTTTTTTTTTTTTTTTTTTTTTTTTTTTTTTTTTTTTTTTTTTTTGCATGGGAGCTTCGGAAAGTTCGGTGGTTTTTGGTGGGATTTTACGGTCACTTCGGTGGTTCTTATCATGACCTCGTTGGCAACCCTGTTCGGATCACTTCACTGTTTCGAAACATACGGATCATCTGAGTCTAGTGAGTCGACTCACTGTTTCGGCACACGAAACATCTGGCGCGCCGCAGAGTCGTGCGCCGCACTGCCTTCCTTAACTCACGTGCACCGCGACAGCTGCAGGGCGCCGTAGTGAGTCGACTCACTGCTTCGGCACTCAAAACACGTGACGTGCCGCAGCCCTGCGGCCTGCTACCTCCGCTGATTCACGTGAACCGAGAAATCTGCAGTAGGGCGATACAGCAAATACGAAACATCTATGGATATCGACACGGTTTTAATACGTTATTCAGTAGACTTAATTGAACGGCACATGATTTGTTTGCTACTACGATTTTACAATCGTGTTAAAGCGTAAACGTTTCCTAAGTTACTCGTATATTCATACAAACAAATATTGTAACAAAGGTAGCACAAAATAGTAATGTTAAATTCCAAAGTCATGAAACTTTTTCCAACCTTCAAAATTCCATAATTAAAATAAAACAAGAAAGATCGTGGTTCAAATGTCTATGTGCATCCAGAAATGAATAGCTTTTTTAACCAATCAATGTAAACAAAATATTTACGATTTGTTCCTAAGACATATTTAATGCAATCAACAGTTATTACTACAAGTATTAACACACACGGAAACACATTTCACAATTTACGTGACGAAACCACAAAACTGAACTAAAATTTGTCTATGCCCTGATACGTATTCTAATAATCAGATTGATCTTCAGTCACATAAAAGAGAATCAGTTACAGTTTCTTTAAATTGAAATTAAAAAAAAAAAAACAACGTTATTTTTGACGTCTTACTGAGAATGCGGTCTCGTCTCACTGAAATTATTTGCCCTTGCTTCGAAAAGATGCGTTCACCTGGCACAGATGTAGTAGCAACAATGCATAATAACGCTTAGTTCACTCGAAACTACTCAAAACACCGAAGGACTTCACATCTGCCTGCCGAGGAGACTGAGGCGCTCCAGTCACGGTCTGCACGGCCACTACGGTCGGGGGTTCGAATCCCCCCTCGGGCATGGATAGTTGTGCCGTCCTTAGGATAAGCTAGTTGATAAGTAGTTTGTAAGTTTAGGGGCTGATGCCCCCGTAGTTAAGTCCCATAAGCTCTACAAACATTTGAACATTTTTGAACTTCACAACTTTTCTTGGCGGCATCCCAGTTTTCATACCTCAGTTGAAGGTAACGGTAGCATAACTCAAAATCTCGCGTGGCGCATTACGGGAACAACCTCAAACCCGTAGCACGCCTCGGCGCTGTGTCGAACACACCCAGGCAGGTGGACAGCGAAACGCATGTTAACGGTATCTAGCGTCCGATACATGAATCACAAGATTCGTTGTTTCGAAACAGTGCCGATTCAAGTTTCGACTCAGTCGAACAGTTCGCTGACTCGATTCACTGAATCGAAACATCAACTCAGTAGCCAACTCTATTATAGGGGTGCAAAACACTTCTAGCTGCAAAACATCCCGTCACCTTCTCGTCAACTGGCGAGCGTCTCGGCAGACTTAGGTCGAGTCTCAGGTTACAGACATATTTTGCGACCTGTTATTGTAAAAGTGATACAGTACATTGTATGCAGTGGCTATAAACTCATATACTTTGTAGAAGCGTTTCAGGATATGTTGTTGTTGCTGTTGGATTTTTGAAGGGACTAAACAACAACGGTTATCACTCCCTTGTTCCGTTCTGAGAGATAAAACATTGTGTTAAGTGTTCCTAATGAAATGCATTAACAATTCAAAGAGTAAAAATCACTGGTAAATATGAGGAAAGGATACAAGGAAAAATGAAGAAGAAAAACACCACCATTAAATCACATGATAAAAACCAGCTGCGCGAATAAAATCTAAAACACGTTGAACCATAGCAGCATCGTCTCTTAGTATAAAAGAGAGCGCAACTGGCAGATGAAAAGATTGTCGCAAGGCAACTAAAACTGGACAGTCCACCAGAATGTGGACCACTGTCAAGGGGGCGCCACAGTCACACTGTGGTGCGTCCTCCCGCCGAAGAAGGTGGCCGTGCGTCAGCCATGTGTGGCCGATTCGTAGACGACAGAGAACAACCGATTCCCTACGAGACGACTGCAGTGAGGACTTCCATGCGACCGTAGAGAGCTTCACTGCACGAAGCTTGTTGGGTTAAGCAGAGTTAGCCCACTCGTAATCCCACAGGCTACGGATCTTCCGATGGAACTCAGGATATGAAGAAAATGCATGGCGTACTGCGGTAACAATCCACAATGCTCTACTAAATTGTTTAGGCAGGCCAATATGAGCGCTCACCAGTTCCAGAACACACAATTTTATGCAATTTTCTTCGTGATCTTTATGCAGAACCTACCTCACAGCTTGAGCAGCACGATGTCAAAATAGCTTTATTTGATCATTCACAATTTATCATTTACATTACATGTGTTTCGTCAGATAAACATAAATATGTTGGATACTTTCATAAACGAAAAAAAAAAAAAAAAAAAAAACCACACAATATATACAGTAAAGCACAGTATACTAGTCACAAAATGTACAGTTTCTCATTTCGCTAATGATATTTTGGTACCTTTCTTTTCAGATATTCCACAGTTCTGTTGTGCGTGTCAAAGGTGATCGGAAGGTCACTTGGCTGGTGCTGCAAGAGATGTTAATATTTATATGATACAGCCAAAAAGGAAGATTCTGTCGAAAGTAAAAAGATTTCGTATTAATTTCAAGAAATGCGGTGTATCGAAACAAAATAGTTTCCTTTTATTGATCCAGAGTGTCAAAAACGTCTTACTTGAGGTAACACCAAGTTGCTTTTAACACTTTCAAATTCATCGCTCTTATCGCACGTAGTACCTGTACAAGAACCCCAACTCTTTTAAGTGTCCTCAGGATTTTCTGTAATAAATATAGAAGGGTAGCAGTGGCAGATCTAACAGCTACCACAGCACAAATAAGAGAGTTTGTGAGCGCAGAAGAGTCGAATCGAACTGTTGCCAACCTTCTACTAGCAGTGGGATAACGGGCACGCACACCTCTAGCTCGTCTTCCTCTCGCCGTCATTGGATCGACGTGTAACGGATTGATTGGTGTGTCAGAGAATCATCTGAAAGCTGAAATATCGGGCCCTGGTCTTCAGCAATGATATCAGTTTCAACCTGCACGCAAGCGATGTCGTTTGCCCGTACTACGTAGACCTGGAGATCACTGACCCGTGTTCATTGGTCCAAATCACACTGGCTACAACTCTCATTCACCGCTGATGTTTCTGGAGGAAATGCTGACCGGCGCTCGGCATGTCCCAGGGCCTCCAGATTGAGTTTTCGAATTTTCTCCATTCCCCAAAATGACACTATTTTGGCAACTTTTCCCCAAACAGATTTAGGGTAACCAGACGTCCTCTTTTACCCGGACATGTCCTCTTTTTTGGACCCTAAAAATGGTCCGGCCGGGTTTTTAACAAAATGGGGAAATGTCTTCTTTTTTGCGATGTGCAATGATTCGAAAGTGCGTAAATATAACTCTCTGAACTTTCAGAATCACTAACTCTAGAGAATTCAACCTTTTTTAAAACAATGTGGTTTTTTTTTCTCGTTTTTCTGCCGTGCTGCTTCGTAACAACTGAAATAATTGGCGTGGCAATTGTCGCGGAATACGAGCTTCGAGGCGACCAATTAAATCCACACGTCTGCAACAATGCTAGACAGTGCAATACACATAGTATAATATAAAACTCTCCCCTCCTTTCTCTGGTCGGAGTGTTGTGTGACACCCAAAAATAAGACGTTCAGTCTGTCGTGCTGGGACTCGGCAGTTCTGTGTGTGACTGTCAAACACACTTATGACTTTAAAGATCAAAAGCTAGTGCAATGTTCGTTATACATAAGTTAAAACCTTGTTCAGAACTTCATACAAATAAGGTCAGATGCCACAGTCGCCATAGCCGTTTCACCATTCTCCTGTTTAGGACCAAAGAGACGTAACTACATAAACAGTGTTTTGAAAAAATCGATTTAAAGCTTTCGTCCTAAAAACTGAGTAGTTTTTAATAATTAATTGCGAGCCTTTGTACGGCAAATAAACTTTTTATTTTATTCATTGCTTTTTTCACCTAGGCCTTACATATTCCATTCACTCACTAGAACCTAGATGCTAATCATGTATATACTCACGTCGGTCTGATCCAAAATGGGAACATAACTATATCAAGGAACGCTTAGATAATTTTTACAGTTACTTTATTCGTGACGATTTTACAGTCAACTGTTCTATGGTTTCCGTAAATGATGCATCGTAAAATCTATCAGGTGAAAACAGGGGTGATCGGCAAAGTATAAGTATGGAAAAAATGTTCAGCACTTAAGACTATAATTACAAGTGGAGAAGTGATTACATATCAGGTTTTCACTGCTATGCAGTCCTGTAACTCATTCTAAGGGTCTGAACATTTCATGCTCCTTAATTTGTAAGAAATGAACAAATTTCGTAAGATGTATTACAAACAAGACTCTAATAATACAGAAAAGACATCACTAGTACGTGAGTTATATATACAAGAGAGAGAGAGAGAGGTTCTTTTATGAATCTAGAAATGTCCTCTTTTCTGCAGACGGACATCTGGTAACCATAAACAGATTAAAACTACCTTTTTCTTTAAATTAACATTTATTGTCAGTCATGGCAATTTGAAGGGGTGTAACTACGTGTTCAGGGCCATATAATTATCGTATGTATCAGAAATTATACTACATAAAACAAAATTATTAATTTTACGGCAACAATGTTAATATTATTGCATATGCTTTTTATAATGGTACAAAAACCCACAAAGCAAACCAGGAATGATACTAGTCTTACATATTTTATCACGTTTCAAAAGGATCTCAATAAGTAGGTATTAAATAATTTTGTATGGTCTAATTTCGCTGTAACTGTACTCATTCTAAAATTAAAATTAAAATAATTTATTCCAGTTTCGTTGCTTTACTTCAGACAAGATTTTCAGTCTAGTGTGCATCAGAAGAAGCACGTAGAAAATGTAGAAATTTATTAACTTACCAGAAAATTGTGATTCGGCTTCCCATGCAGGTCGATATCTTGGCATTACAGTTTCTAGATGCCTACTTGCTCACTAACTCTCAGATGCTGTATTCGTAGTAAACTACTTCTTTGTGAAGGGACAACAATGAAGGTTCTGCATTGTTGTACTAGTTTGGGAAAATGACAACCAGTTGTCAAATGTTGGCAGAAATCACTGCTTACTATCATATAAACATGCTTCTCCATAAGCAATAAGTAAAACTTTGTATTAGGAATTGCATAGTATACCAGTCTCAGCTAGCAAAGTTAGGCGTGACATCTTGCAGCGGTTGATATACAGCTGCCACCAAACACAAGTGAAATCTTACTTACGGCACTGGCAGTGTAGTGTGCTAATGTTGTAACGACCATTGAATTCTCTTTGAGGACGCAATAGAATGTGGGGAATAATCTTTCGTGTTGACAATGAAGTAAATAATTAATGCTTTCCCTGCTCTGTGGTTGACAAGTTCTCTCGTAAATGGAACATTTCGTTGCCAACATGACCACACAACACGGCCACTGCCGAAAATAAAAATTTAACCCCAAATTTCCCCAATACAGAATTTTTTCCCCAACAATTTCCCCACGTTTATTGTTCCCCAAAAGTACCTCACAAATCCACAATTTTTTTCCCCCCAAAATGTGGAAAAAAGAACCCAACCTGGCGGCGTGATCTGTTTGCTAATTTTCAATCACCGACTTTTAGTTCTGAATGTGAAAATATTTTGCTAGCACCCACCTACTTAGCGAGACATAACCATCTCAATAAAATAAGAGAAATCAGATCGAAAACGGAACGATTTAGGTGTTCTTTCTTCCCGCGCGCTATTAGAGAATGGAACGGTAGAGAAAAGTTATGAAAGTGGTTAATGAACCCTCTGCCAGGCACTTAAATGTGATTTGCAGAGTATCTATGTAGATGTAGATGTAGAGACACTGGCACGTGCTGAATGTCGGAAGACCGGTATTTTCCCATTCTTGCAACAGGAAGCTGATGTGTTGTTGCAACAGGATAACGCTCGTCAACACACTGACCGTGAAACTCGACGTGCTCTGCAACACGTTCAGCAACTTTCCTGGCCTGCATGATCTCTGGACTCGTTTCCAATACAGCTCATCTGAGGAATGACTAAACGACGACTGACGTGTCTGACTCGTCCCCCTACAACTCTTGAAAATCTGTGTGAACGGACAGAACACATTTCAGCAATGGCGTATCAATCAGAGGGGGGGGGGGGGGCGGAGGGGCAGTCCCCCCAGCACTTCAAACCTTGGAGGGTCAAGATACGGTTTCTGCGCCCCCTCACTTGGTTTTATTTGATCTTTAGGCAGAGCCAGTGAATAAACTACGCTGCCGTCAGTAATTATGGGACAGTATTTTTGCTGGCAGCCATTTTTGCCTCTGACTGAAGCATCTTGTAACACGTACTATATTCTGTCCTCTCCTATCGTCCCATTTTTCAGTCTGACTGATAACAGGGGAGAACATTTATGGCCTATGTAAGAAATTCTGCACAGCACTTTGGAACAGTAGTTGTTGAGACTGACGGCGCATTCAAGGCTGGCCGTGTGGCAAGGGCACCTTGCCCAGGGGCCACTGAGGGTCCGTGGCCCTCCTAGCTCTCGGGCAGTAACGTGCTCCTTTTGTGTCGAGAAAATTATTTAAAAGTCGCTATATACGGGGTATGTCCGAAAAGTAAGTTCCATTTGGTTGTATAAAACAGATACATAGCTTTAGAAATTTTGTAGGCACTTTTCATAGCGTGGCTCAACTTTTTGTATGCCTTCTTCATAGAAGGTTGCCGTCTGTGTATTCAACCATGTGGTAACATGTTATTTCAGCTCTTCATCATCTTTGAAGTGTTGACCACCAAGAACAGATTTTAGGTGTAAGAAGAGGCTTAATGTCAAAAGGTGTTGTTTTTTTCCAAGATAATGCTTGACCTCACACGGCGAATGTGACCAAACAACTCTCACAGGAATTTCACTGGGACGTATTTGATCATCCTCCGTACAGCCCGGACCTCGCTCCTAACTACTTTCATCTCTTCTTACACCTAAAATCTGTCTCTGGTGGCTAACACTTCAACGATGATGACGAGCTGAAAAAACATGTTACCACATGGTTGAATACACAGGCGGCAACCTTCGATGAAGAAGGCATACAAAAACTTGTGCTCGGCTAAATGAAAGTTCCGTGAACTCGCCCCATCCCAAGACCAAAGTACGAAAGTCCTGGATTCGCCACTGTGGAAGACGAAGTCAGTAAATTTTATTCCCCCCCCCCCCCCCCCCTTTAAAGAAATAGTAGACAACTATGTTTCAGCATGGCTCGACTCCTTATACCTCAGTATCGCTTGAGCTATTGATCTGTAATCATTTCATGTACTCCATATGCAGTGTTTCAACAATAAATCTCAAGTGAATTAGAAAACTCTAAGGGGGGGAGGGGGTTCAAATTTAAAATTCCGGCAGTGTGTATTGTAAAAACTAATGGTCCTATAACACTCCCCTGGGGTACATCAGATATTACTTTCACGTCAAAAGACTTCTCAATTGGTCGTCGGCCTTTGCCTGAAGCTGTTCCCTAAATCGCACCTAATTCCAACTTCCGAATCAATCACTGCCTTCAATCCAAGTGTGCAGTGGTGGCGCTAGACGAAAACGAGGCGTCGGAGAATTCGTCTTTGCGAGGTCCCTTTCATTTTTTCAGAAAGGAAGAAAATGTTAAATAAAATGAGCTGAATTATACAGCAATGATCATTATATAATAATAAATTCGGGAGACTCACTGGCCTGGTGCAAGTCTTTCAATGGGACGCCACTTCGGCGATTTGCCTGTCCCTATCCTACCCCAGTTATCCAACCGGGGAAAGGGGACCTACAGCTTAATGTAGAATCCGAAATTTTATAATATACAAGTATTAATGCAATGACAAAAATTACAATAAACACACACAAATTAAAATAGAGAAACTTTTCGGCTTTTCGTCTCACTGAATTTAATTAACATCACATCATAATTAATACTAGCCGCTATTTCGCCTTCAGTTGATAGTACTGACAACGCAGATAGTCTTTCTTGACTCATTGTGCTTCTCAAGTTAGTCTCAATCAATTTTAACTTTGTGAAGCTTTTCTCGGCCGAAGCTGTACTGATTGGAACTGTGAGTATGATTCTGATTGTTATATAAACAGTTGGATATACTTCTTCCAAATAGTTTTCTAAAATGTACTGAAGAAGTTGTTTTGCAAGTATTTTACTAAAAATGGCATTGCTGCTGCACTCACACGGAAATAAATACGGACAACTAAATAGCTGCCCGCCGAGAATGGCCGAGCGCACTAAGGCGTCATACCACGGTGAGCGAGATCGCTCTCGTCGGGCGTCAAACATCACCCTTGGGTACGGATGTCCTTTGGTTGAGCTAGTGTACGTTAGATGTAGGTCGTCGCTACATAACCTAGCAATTGAAAAGCGCCGTTAAACATCAGATATAAAAACAAAAATTTTTAAAAGCTAAATTTTAATAATGTTTAGCGAGGCCCCTACAAGCGCGAGGCCGTCGGCAGTTGCCGACGTAGTCGACGCCTAGTGCCGCCACTGCAAGTGTGAATTCCCTTAATGCATTGAATATCGTGAAGCTGTCCTGAGCGTAAGTTAGTTTAAGTAGTTTGTAAGTCTAGGGACCGATGATCTTAGCAGTTTGCTCTCATAGATTCACAAATATTTGAGCTTGCGTTTCAATCCTATGACGTCATTCCAGTACCGGTGCTTAACGGTACGTCACGACCCTACCACTCATAAGAACGCAAATCATTGAGTGCACAGTCTGAGTACAATGTATAAATTTGAATAATCTCTCAGAAAAGTACGAACATGCTTTGATAAGTGTGGTTTAAAAGGAGGAATACGGTAATGTTTGTTTCGTAAACTACCATAATTTTAGACATTGTCTCCATTGCGACCTAAACACTAGATCAAGCGATTCTCTCACATATCTAAAAGGAGTAATCCATTAAATTACAGACCTATATCAAAGACGCAGATTTGCAGCAGGCTTTTGGAACGTGTATTGTGCTCAAACGTTATGAATTACCTCGAACTCAGTTGACCCACAGTCAAGATGGATTCAGAAAGCATCGTCGTTGTGAAACACAGCCAGCTCCTTACTCACAAGAAGTGATGAATGCTGTCACCAAGGGATATCAAATCGATTCCACAATTCTAGATTTCCATAAGGCTTTTGACACGGTACCTCACAACGACTTTTAAGCAAATTGCGTGCTTATGAAATATCGTTTCAGATATGTGACTGGATTGGGGATTCTATGTCAGAGAGGACACAGTAATTGATGGAAAGGCATCACTAAAACAGAGGTGGTATGTGGCGTTCCTCAGCATAGTGTTATTGGTTCTCTGCTCTTCCGTATCTTTATAAATGATTTGGGAGAAAATATGAGCAGTCCTCACACGTTGTTTACATATGATACTGTCGTTTATCGTCTAGTAAAGTCATCAGAAGATCAAAACCAACTTCAGAACGACTTGGATATCCGTATGGTGCGAAAATTGGCATCTGACCCTAAAAAATTAAAAGTGCGAAGTCTTCCATATGAGTTCCAAAAAGAATCCTCTAGATATCGTTTCTAAGGTAAATGAATTTAATCTCAAGGCCATAAATTCAACTAAATATTTATCAAATCTACAGAAAAATAAAAGACATATTCAGAGACAAGAAAAGCAGTTGTATGAATATCAAGAACTAAAACGGAAAACCGGTACTAAGCAAAAAGGGGAAAGCTGAACTGTGGAAAGAATATATAGAGGGCCTATACAAAGGAAATAAACTTGAAGGCAGTATTCTAGAAATGGAAGACGAAGTGGAGGAAGATGAGATAGGAGATATCATACTGCGAGAAGAATTTGACAGAGCGCTGAAGGACTTGAGTCGAAACAAGGCCCCTGGAGTAGATGATATTCCGCCTGAACTGCTGATATCGTTAGGAGAACCAGTCATGAAAAAATTGTATCACCTGGTATGCAAGATGTATGAGACAGGGGAAATACCCTCCGACTTCAAAAAGAATATCGTAATTCCAATTCCAAAGAAAGCAAGTGCAGACAAGTGTGAACATTAGAGAACTATCAGTTTAATAAGTCGTGGTTGCAAAATTCTAACACGAATTATTTACAGACGAATGGAAAAACTTGTGGAATCCGACCTCGGGGAAGATCAGTTTGGATCTGGGAGAAATATAGGAACACGGGAGGCAATACTCACATTACGTCTTTTCTTAGAAGACTTATCTCAGGAAAGGGAAACCTACGTTTTTAGCATTCGTCGATTTGGAGAAAGCTTTTGACAATGTCGTCTGGAACGTATTGTCAGATGAAGAGACTTGCACAGGACAGGGTAGCGCGGAGAGCTGCATCAAACCAGTCTGCGGACTGAAGACCACAACAACAACATCTAGCAATTACAATTACGACCGACTTTAATTTATTAGAAACTAGCTGAAAACCCGACGCCGTCCGGGTATTTCTTCATTCCATTGTTAAGTTAGTCATCTTCCCTTTTCTCTCTCTGTGCACCTTCTCTTTCCTTCTTTCTCTATCCATTTTCTCCCCTCTTCCTACCTGTTCATCTCATCTCCCCTCTCTCTCTCTGTTATCTCTTCCTCCCCGTTCCTCTGTTCATACCTGTCTGTTACCATCTCCCCTCTCTCTGTCCGTCTCCTCCTCTACCATTTCTTTGTCCGTCTTCTCCTCCATCTACTCCTCTCCCTCCTATATACGAAAACATACATACATGCGCCAAGTTTCATACTGATTGCTCAAACGGTGTCAAAGTCGCAAGGAACCCTCCGCCATGCTAAATTCAGTGTCTTGCAGATTTAAAAAATCTCCTTCATGAAAACACACAATTATGTGCTGACTTTCATGGCGACCAGTCAAACAATTTGAATATTTGTTGTAACGTACCCTCCGCCTTGCACCTTCGGAGGCTTAAGAAAGGTAGCCCATGTATTGATTCGGGCTATAAGCTATCTTCATTCAACATTTCATTCAATTCCGTCCAGTCGTTTCAGCCTGAAGAGTTACAAACTTATTAACCCACTGAAAGGTACTCCCCGCTATGCACCGTACGGTGACTTCCTAAAGGTAGCTCATGGGTTAATCCAGCTATCGGCATTCCAAATTTCATTCAATCCCTCTGTCCATTTCAGCATGAAGAAGTAGCAAACATATTAACACATTATAGAGAGCTGCAGGAAACCAGTCTCCAGACTGAAGACCACAACAACAACAAGATATCCTCCGCCACGCACCATACGGTGGCTTACGAAAGGTAGCCCATGTATTAATTAGGATATAAGCTACCTCTGTTCCAAATTTCATTCATATCGGTCCAGCCATTTCAGAGTGAAGTCGTAAGAAACGAATTAAAAATAAATAAATAAAAGGTCGCCATACAGTATTGCGCCTGTACTCATATTGGGAGGGGTCTTCGAGGAGGGTCTGGGGGAGGGGGCTGCAGCATGGTCTGGGCACAGAGTATATTTTTGTCTGTGGTCTGGGGGGGGGGGGGGGGTTCGAGGAAGGTCTGGAGGGGGCTACAGAATGGTCTGGGGAGGTTCGAGGAGTGTCTGGGGGGGGGGGGGGGCAGCGGCTGCCACTGATACAGTATGCCTATAACCATAGCGCGAGTGCAAGCAATGAGTTGACAAAGTTTCATCACAATCGGATGTACGGTATGGCCGTGCATAAAACACGAACAAAAAGACGAACGAACAAACTGCTTTATATATTAGATAGCACATAGATAATGTTGTGGGGAAGATGAACCAAATACTGCGTTTTATTGGCAGAACGCTTAGAAGGTGCAACACAACTACTAAAAGCCAGTTCAATACGCTTATTCGTCTTTCGGAGTATTGCTGCGTGGTTTGGGATACTGTCAGGTGGGATTGACGCAGGACATTCAAAGAGTGCAAAGAAGTGCAACTCGTTTTGCATTATCGCAATACAGGGGAAAGAGTGTCACAGAAATGACACAACAGTTGGAATGGGAATCACTACAACAGCGGCCTTTTTCGTTGCGGCGGGTCTACTAAAGAAATTTCGATCACGGACTTTCTCCTTCGAATGCGAAAATACTTCTTTGACTCGCGCCTAAATACGAAATTTCGGTCACCGACTTTCTCCTTCGAATTCGAAAATACTTCTTTGACTCGCACCTAAATAAGGAGAAATAACCATCAAAATAAAATGAGAGAGAGTTAGGTGTTCTGTCTTCCCGCGTACTATTCGAGAATCGAGTGGTAGATAAATAGTATGAAAGTGGTGCCAAAAATCTCTAACAGGCGCTTCAGCGTGATTTGGAGAGTAACTATGTAGGTGTAGAAATGGACTCGTGAGTGGGAGGAAAGACAGCAAGCATCCTTTCTGACAGGACGCCGAATCCAGCTTGTGGAATATGCTTTCCAACAGTTCCATGTGGCATCTTTTTATTGAAAATAAAGGTAATGTAAGGACAGTAATTATAACTGAAACTAATAAAGCGACGTGTATCAGAATTAGTTAGGGTGACCAACTTCTGATCACGGGTTTAAGGGAGATAATCAAAATCAGGTCGCTCGTGAGTAGTCGAGCGGTCTGGAGCGCCACATTACGGATCGCCCGGCCTCCCGCTTCGGAGGTTCGAATCCTCCCTCGGGCATGGATGTTAGTGTTGTCTTTAGTATAAGGTAGTATATAAGTAGTTTGTAAGTTTAGGAACTGATGACCCCGTAGTTAAGTCCCATAAAAATCTGATCATGATTATAAGGGAGAATAAGGGAGATTTAGTCACAGTAAATTTCAACAGTATAACTATACATATTTCCTTGGAATGGATAACAATGGGGATGTAAACATTTACAGTATCGATAATACCTCACGGGTTTCACGTATAACAGTGATCACTGACGAAATACACGGGAGAAACAGGCAGAGAATAAGGGCGACGGGAGAATTAAAAAAAAAAAAAAAAAAAAAAAAAAAAAAAAAAAAAAAAAAAAATAGTGCTAAAATACTGGAGAACCTGTATAATACGGGAGAGTTGGTCATCCTAGAATCAGTAGAGGTGATTACGGACAACATTATGCAGAGCGAGACAATAAAATAAATCATTACTACCAAGTCTGTCGTCCCCTCAGGGGGCGTGGAGCCGTACGTATACGAAGAACTGTTGACGCCACAGCGGGGACTTCCACATTTCACTATACTACGAAGCCTAGAGTGAAGAATCTAGCTTGTCAGATTTTTATGCCGTGGAATGAGGCGTGACCAAGGAGATGCGACTTGATTTTTGTCACAAGCAGAAGTTTGGAGCCGCTATATTGAACGGAGTTAAACTCCGTATTTTGTGCCTTCTTTCGTTAACATAAGGTGATATGAATAAAACCTGTGTTAAGGCACAGTCTAGAACGCTTCGAAAATGCATTTTAAAAATGTTTTACTGACCCATTTTTTTTGCAATGAAAAGGAAGACGGAAAAATTTAAGAAAAAAGGATACTGTAAATAAATTAAACATGTCATTAATTACAACAAAAATACAGTAATTATATTTACATCCCTTTTAATTGCTTAATTAAATGAATATTTTTCCATTGAATGAATAATTTTTGTCACTGTATCACTTTCTAACAATATATTGGAAATTGGGGAGAAAGAAATATTTACTGTAAGTGCTGAAGCTAGAGTATCAACATTCAATCTTTGACTTCTCAATTGTCCAAAAGTCAAAACCCGCAAAAAAAAAAAAAAAAAAAACATATGCGACGTGTTCTTTTTGAAAATGGTAAAATACTTCCACCCACCTTTCATCAATTTCAACATGCTGATTTTCCCGTTGTTTTCATTTATCAGTATTTTAAATATATATCCACTCTTCCAATTTCTTCAAACAAATAATTGTCATCGATTTCAATATCAGACATATCTTTCAATAAGAACTCAACACAATATTCAATGTCTGCCCAATTTACGTGTGATGAAGTCAAAAAACATCACTGAAAACTTATTTCCTGTGAACTTCGATTCAGACACCTCTTCGACATACTGGAAACATGTTTGGTAATAATTCTGCACTTCTTTGGTAAAGTTTTCTGTTATACCCGGATTTGAATCCTCCAAGTTTGACAATTTTCTTTTTACTGTTAAAGGAATAAATTTTTCTTCAAATTGCGATTTATATTTAAGGTCAAAATCGTTCAAAATAAGACAAACTTTTTAACTGAGTTTCTGAATACAGAGATTGACAGATTAGTTATTAAATATTGAAAAGGAGAACAGGCAGGAGTACACTTCTCGAGGAAGGACAGAACCTACAAAAGCAGGACTGTCTTTCCGAAAGGAGGACGATGGGTCACCTTAATTTTTACTGTGATAAAATTACAGTTAACTACATACCAGTAGTTGAAGGCCTCTTGTATTTAATGCTTTTACTGCATAAAGTTTCAAAACCGCGTCATTTTTCTTCTTTTTCTTCCAGTAAATCTGTCCTCAGACAGGTATCAACTGGACGTGTTCCATGGCCCCCTGTCCTAGGCATCCTCCTTCATTTGCTTGTAGCTTCTTCCTTTCTACACATATGTTAACATAACAAACCTTCTTCCTCTTCTTCTACATCTTTCTTCTTCTACTTTTACCTCCATTATCCTCTGCAGGAGACAGTTCCTGCGTAATATGACATCCGCCCAAGATATTTTCCTCTTCTGCATTACCCCTATGAAGTTCCTTTACTCTCTTACCCTACTCAACACCTCATTTCTCATTCTATCGAGCCATTTCACTTTCTACATAGTCACGTTTCAAAACATTCTAAATATTTTTGTTCTTTTTGTCTGACTGTCCACGTCGTTTCAGAGCTATAAGACACGAATCTCCCACAAAACATTTGGCGAACTGGTTCTGAGATTGAGGGGGGATGCTCTTGGCTGTCAACAGATCTTTTTCTCCCAAATCGCCTACTTTCCCACGGAGATTCAGCATCTCACTTCTTCTCTACAACTTATCAAATTTCCCAAATTCTGGAATGATTGTACCTGTTGTAGTTTTTTTTTTCCATCTAGTGATACATTTATCGTGGTTGCGGCGGAGTGGCCGAGCGCATTGAGGCGCTATGCTTCGATGTGCGAGGTCGTTTCCCGTCGGGGGTTCAAATCATCCCTCGGGCATGGATGCTTGTGCTGCCTTTAGTATACGTTAGTTCATAAGTAGTTTGTAATTTAGGGACTGATGATCCCGTAGTTAAGTGCCATAAGCTTAACAAACATTTGATATTCGTGATGTTTTCAATGCCACATATTGCTGGCTGTACTAATTTAAGGTTTTTATTTATTTATTATTTTTTTAAATAAGTCTTTGGTGTCAACCACTATACTGTACTTGTATTTTCATAAACGTATTATTTTAATTATTGGTTTGATCCTGTCCAATCTCTCGTCTCCCCTTTCCCTTTACCGCGGTTATTATTAAGAATTTGTACCATTCCGTAATCCATGCTTACTTTAATAATTATGATGTCTTAGTGGTAATCCTGGAATTATGACTGCGTTGCATTTTGGGACTTGTGATCACGTAATTCGTAAAAGTCAACGTTGGCGGATGATTTCAATATATATATATATATATATATATATATATATATATATATATATATATATATATATATAATGCAAAGCATGTAGAGCAAAGACATAATTAACAAGAAAACTCTCTCCTGCAGTTTTAATTTCACGCTTGTATTTACTTACGCATCACGTTAATGCTTCTTCCGACATTATTTTTGTATGCCTTTAGTTTTTTTTTTTTTTTTTTTTCATTCATGTGCCAAAAATGTAGTCTTGACTTTACGCAAAAAGTTTCTACATCTACATATATACTCGAGGAATCGAACCTCCGACGGCGAGCAACCGCGCGCTCCGCAACAAGGCGCCGTAGACCTCTCGGCTACTCCACCGCGGCCCTTGTTCATTAAATACGGTTATTGTGTTGATTTCGTGTGTACAGAGCTTTTATGGGGATTACCGGCCGCTAGCTCTGTTCTGCCGCCGCTCTTCAGTGTACTCCCCAGCGTTGCACACCATGACCAACATTTTTTAATCTACCTATAATAATCATTAAGGGTTCTAATTACTCAGCAGTTAGTTGTAAAATTCTAGAAAAAAATATAAGGGTGGCTCTCATACGTATTGTTAGAACAGAAAAAGGTTTTTTCTTTTAAATAATTTGAGTATACTAACTTACACTTTCAAAATATTTTTGGCGGCCAGTTTTTAGCCTTCCGCGGTCCGCATCAGGACCGCGGCCCGTCAGTTGCCGACCGCTGCTGTATTGAGGATGAGAGTACTAAGGGACTTGCAACAAACTTTAAAGAGAATTTCAAACCTTTGTTATATTTTTTCTCCCTGACAACCAAAGTAAAATGTTGAAAGGTGTGACATCCTATATTTGGTTGGTAGTAATTTATGGTTTGTATATATTGCTTCTGTATGATAGAGGCGACGTCAGCGGACGTGTAAGCTTTCGTCATCTTCAATGCTAGGGTTCAACAGGCTCCTAAAATTTTATTTGAGGCATACGTTGAGTATTTAATTTGGTACACCTTATGATTATTCATATATTCAGTTTACTAATACCTCCGGATCAAACCTTCCAGAGCCTAACACAGTTTCTTAAGACAAATTTTAATCACCATTTTACCTATATTTCACATTAGCGACACAATTGCAATATACCATGTCCAAGTCACACGTTTTTTTTTCTAGTACACAGTTCTCGACAGTACATATCATAGAATAACAGTTCAATATCTTTCACAAAGCTAATATTCGGAATATTCTTCGCAATTCAATTTTAAAGTTATTTAACTCAAAACTTTCTCTATGAAAAAATCCTTTAACAATATTTGATATTCCCTTGAATATTCACGGTCCTATTGAGAGACAGAATTTATTTTTTTATTTTTTAAAGTCCTTAGCCTAACCCGAATTAAAGTCCACAGATAACTTTTACTCACTCGCGTATTTTGATCAGAAACCCCAGCACACTAATGAGGTCATTTTTTTAATAACACAGAGTTAAAAATGCACAGTTAAAGATCCCTTCTGTCGTCTCGATTTGCAGTTCTTGGATCACAACCGAATACTGTGGCTGGGAAACAGGCTGGAAATCCCGCCAGGGACCAGTTCTGATGCCGAACTTACGTCACAGCTGCCAGCAATACAGTTCCGGGAAGCACTTTCGTTTAGAAGTCTAGCAGTCCGGTGCTAAACATCTTCAGGTGTTGCGGCGAAGGTTGGCGACCGCTGTTCGTTCGTGTCGTAGAATAATTCTAACAGTTCTATCGTTAGCATTCCCAGAGAGCGGCCTCCTTTCATATGTTGATTTCTACTCAGCGGGTAAACGGTCGACAGCAGCACGATTAGCTTATGAATGCAGAGTCGAGAAGAGTGGTTAATGGCTTCTCAGAAAACCTTCGCTTGTAGGTCGGGTGAGATGTGTATAATAAGAAACTGACGCATGTTGTAGCCTGTTCTTTTATTTTACTCGTCGTTATTAAAAGAAAGAGTTCACAAAAGTTGATTAGTTCAATTCACTCAAGGTCTACTACATCTTTCCATATTTGTTGCTCTATTACGTGGGCACATTCAGGCATTTTCAGTACGGTATGTCATTACCGGATGGAGTCTTCCGTTTCTGATTTCTTCCTTAATTGCTGAAACAGCGTAAATTTGAAGCACTAGCTCAAGTGCAAAGCCTACCATACGAATTTATTCGCTGTATGAAGCATAACACTGTAAGTACTCTACAAACATTACTGCGTCCCAATCAAAAATTTTTGAAGCATTGAAATGTTGAATTTGTACTTCACCTACGTTGGCCATGACTGCAAAATATATAAAGCAATTCTGCGACATTATCAGAATCTGATAAAACCAGTATCGTAAACACCCGATACTTAGAAAAGTAGAACTATGCGTGTAACAAAGCTTCAAGCTTCTGTCTATTTTGCAAATGAGATAAATCGTTAATCTAGTTTGGCTACTTGCGCTCCCTTTTGAGCAAATACAATTTTTTCTCGCAGCTCATAGTATTAATGACGTATTTCCTGAAACAAGTGTCGTGCAAGGATATAGTTATGTAGGTTCATTCACCGTACACGTGAAACCTCACTGTGAAATTTGTTAATAGTTAGAACTTTGTTAGTAGTAAAGAAGGAAGAAATTAAAACGTCGTACCTGATGCTGAAATCTGTGTCAGTGATCAGCGAAAATGAAATAGATACAATTTTTTTAATCTTTCATCATTTTTGTGGGGGTTGTCAGTGAGAAAAAAGTTTCTTATGTTTTTTGAAATGATGTGTAAGGTGGTTGTTAGCCATGAATTGCGCCCATTCTCGAATACTGGATGAATATTAGGACTGGGCAGATGATACCCACTTTCGAACGGAGTCGACATATTCCGATACGCCGAAGTGTTCGAGACAGTATCGTGTGGCATCGAGGCTGAACGAACAATTACATTTGTCTTGCGTGGAGCAAGGAAGGAGAAACCCAAGAAACTAAAAACTAGCCAGAAGAATAAGTTACATGTCTATTTAAAATTTGACAATTTCGTGAAACGTAGGAGAAATTAGCATCAAATCCTATCACTGTACAATACCGCATTCTATTTGAACAAATCTGAGATAAGCGGATCCAGGGGAAGGGTCATGGGAATCCTGAAGCGGCCCCCACCCAAAAAAAAAAAACAAAGTTTTACTTATGTAGATATACTTTCTGTTTTTGCCTATTAAGCGTGTACGGAAAATTTCGAGAATATTTATTTTTTTGAAATAGTTTTATTTGTTTCTACACATCACATTGAGCACTTCATATATCTTCATTGCATATTGTTCACTTATATCCAAGACTTTTCTAACACCCTCTCCCCTCCCTCTGCAGACAGGCGACTCATATAATCAGCATTTCTGTCTTTAACACAATCTTATAGCCACAGTCCGCATAACAAATTCTAGTCGTAGTGGAAAATACAACACTGAATGCACACTTCGGTTCCACACTTTGCAAATCATGGCGTCGTCAAAAAATGTTCAAATGTTTGTTAAGCTTATGGGACTTAACTACGGGGTCATCAGTCCCTAAACATACAAACTACTTATCAACTACCTTATACTAAGGACGGCACAAATATCCATGCCCGAGGGGGGATTCGAACCCCCGACCGTAGTGGCCGTGCAGACCGTGACTGAAGCGCCTCAGTCCCCTCGGCCACCGCGGCCGGCCATCGCGTTGTCAAGGATCCTACTATAGTTATTAAATTAAATGCGCGACAGATGTAGTTTGCAAAGATTTCGAGACATATTTTTCAAAAACAGAATTTTATTACGCTGAAGAATTGTGGTATTTTTGTCGACGGGACGTGCTAGTTACTCGTGTAAACAAATTTGTTGTTATTACCATTATTATTACACTAAAATGTACCCCCAAAGACTTATTCATCGCATATACTCATCAATTCCGAAAACAAAATCGTGTTCCAAATGGGCAAGCCACTTAGCAAAAGAATTTACAGGAAGCTGAAATTTCATTTGAGGACATCCAGGATCGACAAGTTCTCAGAGAAAAGGTCAAAATTACTAAAAACTTTATTCCGCTTACTATTCCAATTCCACATCCTGCCGGCAAATGATCAGAAGAGAAAAGAAGCAAAGTCAGCCAGCCGAACTGAAAATCTCCTGGCAAATGAGGAAACTACCATCACGGTAGAGAGAAAAACAGGCCGAAAGGAGAGAAACAAATTACACTAAAATGTCATATATATTATGACAACATAAATTGAAAATAGTTATTAAGATTACCTGACATAGTCGGGTTTGGAGGTGATCTGATCGTTTTATAGTTTTCAAAATGAAATGCCAAGAACGCATATTAATAATTTATTCAATGACGACCGGTTTCGGTGAACTGTGTCACCATCATCTGGTCACATAAATATTACAAGCTGGTCGTCTTGTTAAAAAAACTGGGTATAAAATAACAAGTGCAACATTGCACTTAGTCACTACATCATGTACATCATTATTCAATGACGACCAGTTTCGGTGAACTGTGTCACCATCATCTGGTCACATATATATTACAAACTGGTCATCTTGTTAAAACAATCTAATATATAAAGCAGGGTGTTCGTATATTTATATGTGTTGCATATAAATCTACAGTTTTGTTCCAACCTTTACGAAATTTTGTACACGTAAGCTTCAATCCATGACGACGGTCGCCGTAAGTGTAAGAATCGCATACGATATATAGTTCACGAGATATGACGTCATAAACAATGAGATGCGCGGAAAAATGCTGCCATAAGCGACAATGCTGCTCATTTTCTCCTAACCCACTAGCCCGATTTCAACCAAATTTGGTACACATATTCCTTACGGGAGATGACATCTTCTGTAGGAGTACGAACTACATACGACACATGATTCAAGAGATATAACTCCATAAACGATAGGAGTTGCAAGAAACTGCCATAATGCGATGAGACTTTACAAATACACTATACGAGAATGAGAGTACTTAGCGACTTGCAAACAAACTTTAAATATAATTTCAAACCTTTATTAAACTTTTTCTCGCTGACAACCATAGCAAAATTATGAAAGGAAAAAAGTTTCTCGCTTACTACTTTTCCACTGTTTATGGAGTAAAACTACGGCATTCGGAATGGCGTTATTTATATTTTGTACACTACAAATTGTAGCTGCAGGAAATTTTACAGACAGTATACACACATATAGTTGAATGTACCTTCTAAATTGTTTCACAGTATGACACGTAGTTCATGAGATATGAACACACAAACTAACGTACCGCTGTTCATAGACTAAGACTACGGTATTCGGTATGACGTTACAATTTATAATTTCTACACTACAAATTGTAGCCGCAGGAAATTTAACAAACAGTATACACGCATATAGTGGAGTGTAGCTCTAAATTGTATCTCAGCACGATACGTAGTTCATGAGATATGAGCACATAAACAGTAACGTTCGTACAAAACCGCCCCACCACGCACCAAGTTAAAACCTATTACTTCTTTCTACTAATTGTAGTCCCAAGAGATTTTACAGATATACAGCACTTATACAAATTAATATATACCTGAAAAATGACAGGAATAAATAAATATATACCCGGGCAAAGCCGGATTTTCAGCTAGTTGGGTATAAAATGACAAATGCAACATTGCACTTGTTATTTTATACCGAATTTTTTAACAAGATGACCAGCTTGTAATATATATGCGAGCAGATGATGGTGACTCAGTTCACCGAAACTGGCCGTCATTGAATAAATTATTAATGTGCGATCTTGACTTTTCATTTTGAAAACAAGAAAATAATTATAATAATAATATAATAATTATATTGAACTTATTTTTTACCGTTATTAAAATCGTAAACATATGAATTCGTTGAAAGGGAGTTTGATAAGAAGGTATATTTTTCTGGAAGCGAAGTGGGCTGGGCCGAAAACACAGACCCCTCCCAAAATCGAACATTTGATCCGCTGCTGCATCTTTGCCGGTTTCGGTTATGAACCAACATCAGAAAAGTAAAATTAAACAGACTGATTACGTGGGAACACTTTACCATATCCATGTGAAACAATAAAAGATACGTAAAATGTTACATGACATTAGGTCTTGATGATAAATAAAACAAAGTCAGGCTGCATTATAGTGATCCAGGGTCTAAGAATTAAAGCGTATCTAACAAAATATTAAGAACTACATAGTTGACATGCTAAAGTTAACCAACTAATAAACAGCTGATGGTTGCCAATATGCATTTTTAAAAGTATATTACAGCTGTTACCACATGTGTCAGTAAAAATTCGAGGCCTCGGTAAAAATTTGAGTAACGTCACAATCGCGACTCACTGGTGATTAAGTTGTTACCAACTAGCGCTCCTAGTGGGGTGGACTAGGCGCTGTAAGAGTAACGTTTGTTTATAATTACTCTTCTACGTAATTAACCAAATATTTTCTGTAATTTTTGCATCCCAAACATTATTAAATAAGCGATAGACATAAATAATCGTGAAATAAACGTAAAAATAGCCTAACTTCAGTGATATAAACAATACCTCATTCATGAAGTAATATTTACCAACGGGAGTCCAATAATTCAAACATTTTTTATACTTCACTCTGTTTCGTTACGCACGTAAACTTTTACGTGTAATTACTTTTGCTTACAAAACGAACGTCTCGAAGATTCTTGCCAATCACTGCGTTTGTGGTTCAAATGTAGCAGCAATAGTAAATTGGTTTCTTCTTTGTTGGGAAACTGTGCCTTTGCTTTCGATGTTTGTTTGTTACATTTGTGAGGATTTTTCATAAGCTAGAGCTGTGGTGGCTGATCTGGTACATTAAATAATGTAGGTATTGCATTGCATATAAGTGTCTTACGTTCAAAACTTCCTGATTTGACTGGAAATGTAGTGAAGAAACCTTTACGTTTCTGAATAGAAAACCGACGTCTTTCTGCAAAAGGTCCGGTCTTCTTTTGTTTGTAATTTTTTCATCTTGATAGAAAATGAAATTCTTCATTAAAAAGTCGTAGATTTCAAGAGAAACTTAAATTAACTGTCCTGCAATAATACAGTTACATACTCCCCCCTCCCCCCCGCGGTGGAGTACCGATTACCGAGCGGTCAAAGGCGCCTCGCTGCGGAGCGCGCGATTGCTCGCCGTCGGAGGTTCGAGTCCTCTGTAGGGCATGGGTGTGGGTGTTGTCTTTAGGTTAGTATACCTTAGTTTAAGTAGTTTGTAAGCTACGGACTGATGACCAAGCAGTTTGGTCCGATAGATTTACAAACATTTGAACTTTTTTTTCATACTTTCCCAGGCTGCTTAGGAAACCCAATAAAGACAAATGTGGAGTTATTTTGTAGTTATTACCGTTTTATCGCACTCCACACCTGCCCTGTTGTAAAAAGTATGTTAAAATCAATTTAAACGATACTTTTCACACTCATCCGTTATCGTGTTCAGAAATGTAGCCCGCCAGACGCTTGAAGGAAGCACTGCTGTCGTGCCTTATACCAAAAATCAGGGGAGTGACGTGACTGGTTGGCCTATGGATATATAAACGTTTACGATGGATGGTATTTAAAAGATGACAGACAAAGGCGAAAGTGTTGCCCTGCGAAAAAATATTATTTGAGAGAAGAAAGTATAATATTTTGTTTGTTTACGAGAGACTGTAATACTTTACCAACTGGACTGGAAATGTGGATTACAATAATAGGTTCAAACCAAGGTTAATAAATATAAGGTTGGGCAGTAAGCGCTCTGCTCTGCCATTGGCTAGCGCTGTGACGTCACTGTGGGACTGCGCGCTCATAAACGGCCTGCACAAGCTTATTTCGGTACGGCACGGAATGTGCATTTATAATAAGTTTTTGACTAAAGAAATTGTTTCTCCCTTAAATACAAAGTGCTATTCTGCTGTAAAATATTCCATTTAAGAGTGCTGGGTCATATTCTATCGTAGATTTACGCGATACATATCAGTAACATATCAAATCACAAACATATAGACAATTTCTTTAATATGAACAGGAATGTTTCAAACACTTTTTCCGTGGCAAATTAAGCAACTCCGACTGTAAATCCCATACATAATCGGTTTCATTGAAATGCCGGGAGCCTATTCGAGAATGTACAACATTTACATTGTCCTTCCTGTAGCACTTTGAGAGCTACACTTTCTTTAACGTTTCATCTCGAGGAAAAAATGATACTTTATTTCAGTTCCCTTTGTATTCCCGCTGTGAGAATTACAACCCATAATAGCACAGCCTGGCATTGTATAAATAATAACAGAAGTATTTCAAAGAATTACAGCAGAAACGATAGCACGCGCGACAGGCACTCGGGGAAATCAATATATGTACTTTCCACTATAAACTTTTTACTTCCAAACTATGAAGCGAAACATATTATTTAACCCTTTCATTCCCAGTGTTGTTCCTCGACGACAACAACGTATTAAAAGCTGATTTATACCGTATTTTCTGTATCAATCCTTAAAATCGCCCTGTTGTTGACGAATAACTTGCTTCTAGTACGACATTTTGCCGCTTGGTACGGGGCATTAATCTGTCCGTCTTGAGGGTGGTGTTGTTACGTTGCCGTCTGTACGTGGTTGTAATTAGGAGCGTGATTGTGGTTCATGTTATTTTATTTCAGCAGTGAATTGTCTTGTCTTTGGTGCTGAGGCGATGATTATGCTAGCATTATTGATCTGGCAGCGTTAACAATCATCAAAATAACGTCCCAAGTAATAAAATACCTCGATACAAACGTCTGTGTTAACGCATGAAATACATGACATAAGAAAACAACAGATCGATCAAAAATTTTGAAGCACGTAATTTGATGTTTTATTAATATAGAAAACACTGAATTTTGAGTTTTCCAAAGCTCAATTCATAATGTGGGAATGAAAGGTTTAAGCAAATGCAGCAGAAACGGTAACACATACGAGTTAGGAACCAACACCGCATATTGCTTCACTCCCTGGTGTCCCACAGTGACGTCATGCGCAGAACGTCGAAAACGCGTTTCCTACTGCGCATCGTTTACTGCGCCTCCCTGGGTTCAAACGTTATCATATTTTAACAGCATTAAGATGGAACTTGGAAGAAAAAAGTCAAGAATTAAATGCATAAAAAAGGAAATAAACAAGCATTGTGCGATCTTAATTTTTATTGGGAGCATACATTATAAGGGAGATTCATCAGTCATCATTAGATATCGGGACGAGCGACAGAGCGTGAAATTGGCAGAATCATGATAGCAATTTCTTACGTAATTATTAGTTTTCGTGTTTACGCATGAAATGCACCAAACAATGTTTGCAATCGAAGGGACTTAACTGCTGCGGTTATCAGTCCCTAGGCATACTAACTACTTGAGCTAACTTATGCTAAGGACAACACACATACTCCTGCTCCGATATCGGTGGGTTTTACCGACGACAGACATCGGCGGAAAACGGCCGATAGTTTCAAATCAGTACTCCACGATGGGCACGGTCACAAATTCACAATGTAGCCGATCTCATCGCCAGAACGTAGAGACTTCGGACGACAGTCGGTGAAATTCAAATCAGTTTCTTTTCTTCGGTCAAATCGACCGACGTTCTCGCATGCTAGATACGGACAGTGAGAAACTGCTTAGCGAAAGAAAGAAAGAGATTGTGGCACCCAGAAGGCGTTAAATATCACAATCGGGACATAATTCGGAATCTATGGTCTGATATCACAGTTTATTGGAAACCCAAGTTGGTTAAATATACTTTATCAGAAATTTTAGGCGTGAATTATAAACTAAAAAAGTGTTCAATCCAGGATTGTGGCGATCTTTAATGTTATCGTAGTGGCTCTCTTACGTTGTTTTGCGTTGTCATCACTGGGTATTAGCCAATGGCGGCGCTAGGGGTCGGCGACGTCGGCCACCGCCGACGGCCTCGCGCCTGTGGGGGCCTCGCAAAACACAGTTAAAATTTTAGCTTTTTTTGTTTATATAGATGTTTAACGGCGCTTTCCATCTGCTAGGTTATGTAACGACGACCTACATCTAGCTTGCAGTAGCATAACCAGTGGACGAACACAACATCCGTACCGAAGGGTGGGGTTAGACCCCCGACGACAGCGACCTCCCTCACCGTGGTATGACGCCTTAGTGCGCTCGGCCATTCCCGGACGGCAGCTATTTAGTTGTTCGCATTTATTTCCGTATGAGTGGAGCAGTGATGCAATTTTTAGTTAAATACTTACAGAACAATTTCTTCAGTACATTTTACAAAACGATTTGGAACAAGTATATCCAAATGTTTGTATAACAATTAGAATCATGCTCAATTCCAGTCAGTACAGCTTCGACCGAGATAAGCTTCACAAAGTTAAAATTAATTAAGACTAACTTGAAAAGCACAATGAGCCAAGAAAGACTATCTGCGTTGTCAGCACTATCAACTGAAGTCGAAATAACGACTAGTATTAAGATGTGAACTTAAAAAATTCAGTGAGACGAAAAGCTGAATAGTTTCTCTAATTTGTGTTTGTTTATTGTAATTTTTGTCATTGCAATAATACTCGTATATTATACTCATAGAATTTTAGTATAATGATTATTGATGTATAATTCAGCTCATTTTACATTTTCCTTCTTACTGAAAAAATGAAAGGGGCCTCGCAAAGACGAGTTCGCCGACGCCCAGTTTTCGTCTTGCGCCGCCACTGGTATTAGCTGTCGACAAATTATTCTTACGGTACTGGTTCTGGCGTTCTTTTAACAAGGTGATTAGTCTGTTCTCTGAAGTGACCTGCAAATGTGGTGCAGGCCTACGTGTACTTTCGCTTTTCAGTGTACAAAGTTATTCTTAATTTCTCACTTGTCTTTCACAAATTGAATGACGATAATTGGATGTTTCTGAGTGGCCTATAATTGTGTTCTTCATGGATTTAAACACTGAAAAACTGCACCCATTATGTATTTTTATGCTTAGCACAACGCATTTTGAGAATTTTTCTCGCTTTTAGTGAATTTGTTTACATAAATACATCGTGACGTTTCCAAGTGTTCTTTCTATCAATAGTCATTGAATACTGCATGAAAACACAACTATTGAAGTACTTTGAAACAAATAATTTATTTAATCATGCTCGGTTCGGATTTAGGACAGGAAAATCAACAGTCAAAGCTGTAGACACAGTCATCATTGAGATTATCACCAATTTCGAATTATACTTAATTACTGGCATTACACTCTTGGACCTCAGTAAAGTTTTGACACAATTTCCCATAAGATTTTATTTTCTAAGCTACAACAGTACAGAGTAAAGGGCTCAACACTGTCACTAATAAAATCGTTCCTCGACAATAGAAGCCAACTATCCGACATACTCAAAATTGAAACCGGAGTGATACAAGGCTCGGTAATCGGCCCAATTCTTTTTCTAGTGTATATCAATGATCTCCTCCATAACTTGCCAAACAAATCCATTCTATATGCCGATGACATAACTTAATAACATCGGACAAAAATCTGGAAGCTGTACAAGAGAAAAATACAGATATGGTAGAAAAAGCCTCCACTTGGCTAAACAGCAATAAACTGGTCTTAAATGGCAATAAAACTGAAACAATATATTTTCATCTGAGTAACCTGCTACCCGAAGGGTTAGCAAACACATCTGTTAAGCTACTAGGAATGTATATAGATAACAAACTGAACTGGAGTTAACACACCCAACAACTATGTAAGAAACTATCCAGGGTAATTTTCTTACTGCGTAAACTTAGGACTTGTGTGAGTGAAAGCCAACTGAGAGAGGCATACTATGCCTTTTTCCACTCGCACCTGGTTTACGGTGTAATACTCTGGGGAAACTTCGCAGGGGCGCAGGGAGTTTTTAAGTGGCAGAAGAGGGCAGTCAGGGTCATAAAGGGATTACCCAGCAATGAGTCATGTAGGCCGGTATTCAGGGAACTGAAAATAATGACACTTGCTGCACTATTCATATACCATTGCCTCATTAGCACAAAAGAAAACCAGAGGAATTTCACACTAAGGGGGGAGGTAAACTTACACAATACAAGAAATAAAGATTATATTGACATACCCCAGGTAAGGCAATAGAAAACCCAAGACTACCATAACTACACAGGGATTAAGTTATTTAATAAACTACTTAAAACACTGAAGGAAATGCCAATACAGCAACTAGGGAAGAAGTTAAAAAACTGGTTAATCCAGAATACAACCTACAGTGTTGCGGAATTCGAAGAAAACTTGAGATGCCTCCAGCAGGAATGCTGAATATAGCAAGTAGATGCATAAATATTTCCGACAAACTCGAAATCAATCTGATTTGTGTAGAAATTCAACTAATGTGTTTCTACAAATATATACCCATCAGAGGCATAGCTGTAAATATTTATGAAAATCTGGTAATCAGTCACATGTATAACTGTAAATATTTCCTTTTCATTTCTTTCATTTGTGTATAAATTCATCCGATGTCTATGTATAAACTATGTATAGCTTTGACAGTGTCTATTACAACACAAAGTTGTTTAATGACGATAAAACTTGATTTCATTTATGCAGCTCTTGTACGGATGTAGTCTTTTTGAGGTTACTGCAATGAGGGAAATCGTAGCCTAATAAAATCTTGGCCCACTTTTTTACATACCATACTAAATAGTACGTCTGTATGTACTTCCAGGTACTGTGTCTTTTCCATTACACTGGATATCACAACACAAAAATAGTAACTTACGTTGGTTTTTGTACACAGGTCGGCCTAAGTCACGATTATTATGTTTGATATTCCGAGTACTGTAATGGAAGAGGCACAATACCTTTAAGTGGACAGAAAAAGTTATGGTTTCTAACATTAGGATAAAATACACACTTCAATATTTATTCAAATGTTTGTAAAGCTTATGGGACTTAACTACGGGGTCATCAGTCCCTAAACTTACAAACTACTTATGAACTACTTACGAACCAGGACGGCACAAATATCCATGCCCGAGGGGTGATTCGAACCCCCGACCGTAGTGGCCGTGCAGACCGTGACTGAAGCGCCTGTCTCCTCGGCCACCGCGGCCGGCTAAATATTTATTCTGCCCTATTTTTTTGAACTTCAATGATCTAAAAGAGACAACTGCAGTGCAAGTGTGTCAGAAAGTCACGTACTGAAACGTCGAAAAAGTACAGTACTTATGTAACCAAATGCACTAGAAGATGTGAATAAATCCTCAAAATTCCTTGTGATAAGCAAGTATGTAATAGAAATTTCTCCTTTTACCGGTACCTCAAACATTCGTAAAGATTGTGTGGGAGTAGCAATAAATGAGAACAGTACACAATCCTCACCACTTTCTTCTTTCCAGACAGGTATAGCTCATTCATATGTGCATTCAAAGTCTTTATTAATAATAAAAGCCGCATTGTAGCATAATTCGAAGCATAAAAATGTTGGTGGAATCCATCGCATCCCAGGGAATTAAAATCTAATACACTTCAGACACAGAGTACATTCAAACCTAACTTTCTCCTCCAACCGGGCCAAGTGACAAAGTATATCGGATGCAATGTGACCACGCCGTCGGTCGATGTTTTCAGTCGACGACGGTCTGTCGGTGCCACTGTGAACACAGCCTTAGAGCGCTCGGCCACTCCGCCGTGGCTGACATGTACCCTAGAAGATATTTCAGACTGATCGAACAGATCCCGAGGTTTCCATAACTGTGACGCATCCCTTTCCACCGGAACCCACACTGTCGTGCGACATCGGATGTTCTTTTTTGCCCCGACCGCAGTCTTTTGATATGCTTCCATCCATGGCCCCCACATTCGATTGTGGGCCCTGGATCCAGAATCAGAGGTGGGCCCTCCACCTTGTCTTTTTTTACTGATGTGTACAATAGTTTGTATTGCAAGTTCACATCTTAATCATGCTCTTTTTAGAACGTACTTTGACTTGGTATAACAAGCTATAAATTTGATATGGTAAGCTTCATTTATAAAATTATTTTACTTAAAATTAAGACTTACAATGTCCACAGTAGGCCCGTAGTCAGAATTTGGTTTCGGTGGGACGGGGGGGTGGAGAGCAATTTCAGCATGCTTTTGAATTATTTATCAGGAATTACGTGAATAGTGGGGCTGGGTTGATCCCCTTCATCCCCCCTGGCTACAGCCCTGGTCCACAGTAAGCCCTAGTTTAGCTTAACAGTACACTTGTTCGTACTTCTGGCAGACACTGCGCCAGGTAAGGCGGAATTGCTGTACACACATGAAAATCTCATCTTCACAGGCAGTTGGCGAAAAGAAATCTATCACTACACTAGCTGAATCCCCGCTGCTTTGCATGCGTAGGCTGGTTGGTCTGCACCAGTTGTTTCTTTTTAATCCTGATGAAGAATCCATATCTTAAGTTTCGTAGTTATAGCTTGAAATTTGAGTTAACAGCACCATATTTTTGAAAATCAATTTTTGCATCTCGTATTTCACCCCCTTATTGGTCGAGTTTCCAAAAATACCGAAACACTTGTCTTTTAAATTTGAACCCCGAATCCAAATTTGTAGTTCTAACTTCAAAATTGCCTAAATAGCAACAGATTTTCGAAAAACATCCCCTCTCCAATTTAACCCCCTCGATGGTTGAATTTCCAAAAATACCGAAACATGTGTCTCATTTTTCTGTCACAAGTACGGTCTGACAGACCGCAATTTTTAAATAATCATAAATGGTTGTGATTGTCATCTACGTGAACCAATACAGTTCATTACGCAAAAGGCTGCTTATGTCTGCATAAATTCTGTAAAAGAAATACATTCTAAAATTAATTTTTAGAAATATATAAATTCAGACGTAAAACTGCAGAAAATGGATTTAACAGTACATAATTTTATTAACACTGTAAAAACTGAAATACTCTCTCCTTCAAATTTTAGTTTGTGTCATATTTTTATTGTTTACTATGCATGTGGTGGTAAAATCCTAAGTAACTCTCCAAAAAAATTCACAAAAACAAAAATTTCACTTCTGCTTTGTTGGTAACTTTTTGTCTTTTCAAATGTTTTCTCTGCACTCGATGCAAATTTTGGTAGAACACTCAAGGCAGGTGGATATCTTGCAAAAATAGCAAACATAACATGTAATTCGTTTTTTTTTGTCACACATGGAGCATGTTCTACGTTTCACAGTTGCCAATACAATTTCTTCTTCACTTTCACACTGTTCTGAGTCTGAATTATGTTCTCTTTGAATCTCATAGTCACTGTCTGATCCCACATCACTTCCCAAAGGATCATCAAACAATTTCAAAATAATTTGCTCAAAATGAGGCTCTGTAGCACGCACAGCAGAGGAAGAGCTTGGTGCTGAATCCATAACGCAAAGGCCCACGTGCGGTCTCAGAGACCGCTAGCACAAAAGAAGATGTAATAATACAGTTGACAATGGAAACCAGTGCAAGTGTTGGAAGCACCGATTACACAACGCTTTATTATCCTCCCCCACCCCTGTCCATTAACAATTGACCAACAATCAGTGCTTGCGGTCTGTGAGACCGTACCTGGGACGTTAAGGGTTAAATTTGAACTCAGAATCCAAATCCGAAAATTTGTAGTTCCAACTTCAAAATTGCCTAAATAGCAACAGATTTTTGAAAAACATCCCCTCTCCAATTTAACCGCCTTGATGGTTGAATTTTCAAAAATACCGAAACACGTGTCTTTTAAATTTGAACCCCGAATCCAAATATTTGTAGTTCTAACTTCAAAATTGCCTAAATAGCAACATATTTTCGAAAAACACCCCCTCTCCAATTTAACCCCGTTGATGGTTGAATTTCCAAAAATACCGAAACACGTACTTTTTAAATCATAATGAACAATACAAATACCAATTTTTGCAGCTATAGCTTCAAAATTGTCTTGACAACAATGTGTTTCCGAAAAGAATTCTTGATCCCCTCTTTTGCCCCCTTCGTTGTTGAATTTTCAAAAATACCGAAACACATGTCTTTTTAATCATGATCAAGAGTCCATATCCTAAGTTTCGTAGTTATAGCTTGAAATTTGAGTTAACAGCAACATATTTTTGAAAATCAATTTTTTGCGTCCTTTTATTTACCCCCTTATTGGTTGAATTTCAAAAAATGCCTAAACACGTATCTTTTAAATTCGAACCCCGAATCCAAATCCGAAAATTTGTAGTTCTAACTTCAAAATTGCCTAAATAGCAACAGATTTTCGAAAAAAAACATCCCCTCTCCAATTTAAACCCGTAGATGGTCGAATTTCCAAAAATACCGAAACACGTGTTTTTGTAACATCTAACAAACTATACAAATATCAATTTTTACAGCTCTAGCTTCAAAATTGTATCAATAGCAACGTGTTTTCAAAAAGAATTTTTGATCCTCTATTTAACCCTCTTACTTGTTGAATTTCCAAAAATACTAAAAATCATGGATTTTTAATCCAGACGAAGATTACATATCCCAAGTTTCGTAGTTGTAGCTTAAAATTTGAGTTAACAGCAACATATTTTTGAAAATCAATTTTTTGCGTCATCTATTTTACCCCCTTATTTGTCGAATTTCAAAAAAATCCGAAACACGTGTCTTTTAAATTAGAATCCTGAATTAAAATCTGAAATTTTGTAGTTGTAGCTTCGAAATTGCCTAAATAGCTACGTATTTTCAAAAAACGTTTCATCCCCTATTTCACCCCCTTACGAATGGAATATCGAAAAATCGCTTCGTAAATGAAGCCTACAGAGTACGATCAACACCCTGCACAAATTTCAAGTTTCTATCTTCAGTGGTTTGGGCTGGGTGATGATGAGTCAGTCAGTCAGTCAGTCAATCGGGACACTTCCTTTTATATATAGAGAGGATTACACCAAAAGCTAATCCATCAATTCCTTTTCAAGTCACGCGAAAAGTAACGTCAAACTGCTGCACCAACGGCATGACTTGAGAACGAATCCCTAAGGGGGATGACAACAGAGTAAAATGGGCAAAGGAACTAATTATAGCTGCTATATAGTCTACTTGGCAGTTAATACTAGAAGAATCGCATGCAAGCTACTACGTATAAGACCTCTGGAGGCAAAGTAGTTTTATTGCTTGTACGGCCAGATTGTGAAACAAAATTCATTGTAACCATCATATGTATTTTTATTGATTTTTAACAATGGAAGGTCCAGATTGGAATGTTGATAAAATTAGGATAGCCAGCAACTCACCATAAAGATGATTGCTTAAATTTTCAGAAAAGATCAAACTCCCTCACAAAATCTTATAGTAAGGACAGCACAAACATTTAGGGCCAAGGGAGGATTCGAACCCCCGATGGGGAACAGCCTCGCACATCTGAGCATAGTGCCTCAATGCGCTTGGCCACTCCATCGCGCCTGACTGTCATCCCCAGCTGCCCTACCGCAATCAGTGCTGTAATGTATGGCATTGTTGTAGCATATTGTAACAACAAGGGGACAACAGTTGGTTTTATTTCATACACAGTATTACAAGGAAACAGGCCGGCAATACAAAGAAACGCTATGAGGCGCCAAATTGGCCCTTCTAGGTAGTAATCTTACTATTTAGGAATCTATTTGAAGTACAACACTCTATAAGAGGGTGCACAATACTTTATATAACGGATGAAAAATCACAGAAGTCAACTCATTTCATATCATGTTTTTTCTTTTAGGTTTGATTCCATTTTTTGGAACATCATGCTCAACGACCACAAAATAATGGATATAGTAAATGTAGTGTGCAGCACTGGTCGTATTTTTATTGTTTTAGCAGATCGATTTCGATCATATAATGATAATCTACAATGCACCAGTCATTGTAATATCAACTATGCATATGATATGCCATATTAGATTAATTGAACATAGATATTTTTAACATTTCAGTATAGCGAGCTCGCTCATTTCATGCTTAATGCAACACACACTGGTACACTGGGTTGTGCAAGTTTCACACCACCAAGAGACAAAAACACTGCAAGTGTGGTGGCCAGCACACCTCAGGGAAATGCGATCTTCCAAACATTCTACCAGATGGCGGGATCTTCGACCAAGAAACCCCCATTATCAACAGACCTTTTTCTGTATCTGTGATTCACCAAGGGAGCCAATGAAAAGAGTGCATCCAACATTTCTCATTCATGTGCCCCGACAGCAAGAGACAGTTCCATTGGAGCCAACTACTGCTGTTGAGGAGGCAACACTAAACCATGCCTAGCACATCAACCATCTGTGCTAGGGCCAGTATATTCTGGTGAACTGTATCATATTTACTGGTTACAGTTATTTTTTGTAAGACCTTTAGGCCATAGATGTCATCTCAGACTTAGAATTTGCAAAGGCTTGTTTGACTTCATTTAATCACACACAATATCCACAAGATTCATGATCTTACACAGAAGTTCAAAACTTAGTGAAGACTTCAATGTGAGATGTTTACAGTAGTTTCTACAACAAAACTCTGTCATGAAATTTGGCAGAAAACCTAAAAGAGATCCTGTTCATACTAGGTGCATGACATGAACAACACATTCATTATGTGGTAGTAATGATGATGTAGCCAATGACAGTGTTGCTAAAGTAGAGTTACATAAATACACATTTCTGGAATTCCTTAACCAAAGAAGATGAAGTCAAGACTATATTTAATAATGGAAGATAGATAACAACTCACCGTAATGACATTCACTGAGCCATTGACAGGCATGAAAAACAGATAATCATATTGATACAACTTAAATTTTGGACCAAACCCCTCATCAGAAAAGGTAACACATACATTCACACAAGCACTCAGACTACACATACATAACTGGCATCTCTGGTTACTCCAGCTCTACAATCAACTTCACAGTGAGTTAGGTGGAGAGTGGAAGGATACCGAGTAAAAGAAAAGAGGGGATGGAAAGTTCTGTATTGAATGATGGATTGTAAAGGCTCTGATAGGTGGGAATGTGAGATGTGGCATGGAATGCAGGGAAGGAAAGTGTTGGTAGAAGATAAAAATGAGGCGTGTGGGGAGGGAGTGAGATCTGAAAAAAAAAGAGTAATTAAAGGGATACTGTAAGTGGCAACACAAAGTTGGAAGGAAGACATCAATTTGAGGCATACAGAATAATCAGTGGGAAAAAAGGGGGGGATGTTAGGTATAGCATGTAGCTCTTTATCCTGTACCCCTCCAATACATGACTTCCTTCCAACTTTGTGTTGCCCTTTACAGTATCCCTTTAATTACATTTATTTTATTTTATTAAAATATTTTGGAAGGGAGGGGGATGGAGAGAGAGAGAGAGAGAGAGAGAGAGAGAGAGAGAGAGAGAGAGAGAGATTGGCTGGCCAGTACTTACCTTAGTTCTGTATCACAGACAGTCACACAAAAACAGAGGTGGGGGAGGGGGGAAATGACACAAGCTTTCGGAAATATTTTGCTTCATCAGGTACAAGAGGAGGGAAGAGATGGGGAACAGAAGGGAAAGGTTATTCTTGACCTATGCCATTAAGAGATGATGGGTGATTTGTGGAAGTCAGAGATACTGTATGTCAAGTATTTTAGCATCTCAGTGAAGAATTTCCACCAGTAATCTTTTATTTTAGATTTTTTTATCATTTGAACCCCCCCCCCCCCCCCCCCCACACACACAAATCTACCTCACATGCCTCTCTTTTATCCTCTCCCGCCTCTTCCCTTCAATGCTGCAGCTAACATTCCCAACTATCGGAGCATTTATTTATTTTGATAACATGTTTTAACCACTTTATCAGTTATCATCAGACCATGCTGGAGCAGGGGACACAGGAATAAATGCAGTCTACAGTGATTTTAAATTAATTTTTATTATTCAGCATACATTTTGTTAAAAAAATCATTTTAAATGGCTCATTCTTGTAAAATCTTTAATACCTCTGTTTCAGGCCATATTTTGTATGTATTCTGGCATAGCTTGATGAGAAATTAAGACGAATCTTATAGTCATTTTTGTTTAAGACTCAAAACAGAGTGGAAAATATTTAAATTTTATTTAAGTTGTTGTTGGTTTTTGAGGGGACTAAACAGCTAGGTCATCAGTCCTTTTTATTTAAGTAAAACTCTTTACAAAGAACAAAACACACACACACACACACACACACACACACACACACACAACCTCAGCTCCTTTGCTCCCATGAAATTCACCTGGTCCTATTCCAAACCCCATGACACTTTCCTCGATGTCAACCTCCATCTGTCCAACGGACAACTACACACATCCGTCCACATCAAACCTACCAATAAACAACAGTACCTGCATTATGACAGCTGCCATCGATTTCACATCAAACGTTCCCTTCCCTACAGCTTGCTGGCCGCAGTGGCCGAGGGGACTGAGGCGCTTCAGTCACGATCTGCACGGCCACTACGGTCGGGGGTTCGAATTCCCCCTCGGGCATGGATATTTGTGCCGTTCTAGTTCGTAAGTAGTTCATAAGTAGTTTGTAAGTTTAGGGACTGATGACCCCGTAGTTAAGTCCCATAAGCTGTACAAACATTTGATTTTTTTCCTACAGCTTAGGTCTTCGTGGCAAACGAGTCTGCTCCAATCCTGAATCCCTGAACCAATACACCAATAACCAGATAACAGCTTTCACATCCCGCAGCTATCCTCCTGGTCTGGTACAGAAGCAAATTGCCAGAGCCACTTCGTCATCCCCCCCAAATTCAGAACCTTCAACAGAACCCCAGTAGTGCCCCTCTTGTCACTGGCTTCTTTCTGGGACTGGAGCGGACTCTGAATGTGGCTCTCCAGCAAGGATACGACTTCCTAAAATCCTGCCCCGAAATGAGATCCATCCTTCATGTCATCCTCCTCACTCCACCGAGAGTGTCTTTCCGCCGCCCACCTAACCTCCTAGTCCATCCCTATGAAATCCCCAAACCACCTTCCCTACCTTCTGGCTCCTACCCTTGTAACCGCCCCCGTTGTAAAACCTGCCCTATGCATCCTTCCACCATGCCTAGGTGTGTTTGCGTCTGTGTAAATGTATGGGTGTGTGTGTATTTGTTTGCCTTCCTTTTCTTCCCCCAAGGTAAGTCTTTCATCTCCCGGGATTGGAATGGCTCCTTACCCCCCCCCCCCCCCCCTTAAATTCTCATCATTTCCTTTTCCCCTCTCCTTCCCTTCTGCCTGAAGAAGCAACTGGGTTGCGAAAGCTTGCGTTCGTGTGCGTGTGTGTGTTTTATTTGTTACTATCACTACCTGTGCTTCTTTGCCTTGTAAGTAACTTCATCTATTTTTTACATATATCTTTTCTGTTAGGAATTTTTCCTCTATAATATTCCTTACAAAGAATATAAGCTTAAATCTGTTACTGAGAATATCTATCCAATTTCCAACTAAAAATATATAAATCAGTAAATAAAATCAAAAAAATTTATTTTTCCAAACAAGTGTTTTTCAATTTACTGCAGTCAATGCATGGAATAAATAGCAACTATGGGAAAGTAAACATTAATGAGTTAAAAAGACCTGAGTTTTTAAGGGTTGGTAACAATTTTACAGATATATCTAAAAGCTTAACAAAACAATATACACTTATGAAAATGCAATCAATGTATCATTTTAGCCCCTACAACTTCCCTATTTAACATTTTCCAATCAGTGATACAGTTTACTTCTTAGTTAATAAAAACAGTTTTTTCCCCTCAAAATTGTTAATTTTTGGGTACGTTCACTATCTTAAATAAAATTTCATGAAATAGAAAGTCTATTTGACGTTTAATTTCCTGTAGGCTCAAATTTTTTATTTACAGGTAACAACATTTTGCAGTCATTTCTCCCTAATGCTTGGACTCAATCTCCTAGTCTGATTGACTGCAAGTGTTTTATAAGAAATTGTTCCTTTCAACTCCCCTGTAGTACTGTGTGTTTTGAGGAGTTATTGTTTACATACTTGTATATTAAATGTTTGCTGTATACTGAGATTCATAACAAGATAGCTGAGAGAGAGAGAGAGAGAGAGAGAGAGACATATTATTTCTCTAGGAATGTTTTATTAATGTTGTAATTCCATCATTGGATGTTCTGAAGATCTATTTCATACACCATTATTCTCCTAAATATTACATTTCAAAACTGTTCACTATTTTACAGGCAACTCATTTCTAACTCATTCCAACTTTTTTCATGGTATGGTATGTTTTTTACAAAGTTTGAGTATGACAGTTTTCAGTACAAATTATAACTTTTTACAAATATATATAAAAATATAAAACACATTTACATTGGATAGAACATTGTTTTTCATAAATACATAAATATATACAAAAAGCTTAGCTATATAAGTCATGTGAAGTAACAGAATGATGCAAGTGAAGAAACTGAAGCTGATGCAGGAATGTAAGGTTTTACACAGTTCCACGATTTGCTGGAGTTATAGCTTCTTCTATCTTCTCTAAACTCCTCCTAGATAAGAAACAAACATAAACTCATATTACATTGAAACATTGGAATGTACAGTTACAAAGAATGCGATAAACATCTGCATGTTGCAAAAATTAGCAATTTACCTTCAACAATTAAAAGTGTCAAGTCATCCATACAAATACTAAAAGAAATCCAGTAAATTTCATTTACAAGATAAACCGGTCAAATCTAAAAGCTGTAAATTCAACTAAATACCTAGGAATTACAATTACAAACAATTTAAACTGGAAATAACACACAGAAAATATTGTACAAAGATGAACCAAAGGCTATGTTACATTGGCAGAAAATTTAGAAGATGCAACAGTTTCACTAACTTGCGTTTATGGACTACCAACAAGTTATGTGGCTTATCATATATTTGGGACTGGTAGGGTATAACTGATGTTAGGCCTTTGATCAATATGTTGTATCACAGTAAGCACTACAGTGTTAAGTTACAAAAAATTGGTTAAGGGTCACTGGAAAACTGACGATTGGTGTTTAACGCCCCGTCAACAGCATGGTCATTAGAGGCAGAGCTTACACTCAGGTTGTTTTGGTTAAGGATGGAGAAGGAAATCGGCCGTGACCTTTCAAAGGGACCATCCCAGCATTTGCCTGGAGTGATTTAGAGAAATCACGGAAAACCTAAATCTCAATAACCGGAAGTGGATTTGAACCACCGTCCTTCCAAATACGAGTCCACCCCGCTCGGACCAAGAGGGGTCCTAAAAAGTTTTGGCATGGGTTCACACAATGAAACACCTTGGTAACATCATAAAGAATGTTTTTTGTTGTGTAGCTCTGTAACAACTTTATGAGATCGAAAGCATAATGTGTATATAGTTAGAGATGATTTCCATTGTTGTAAAAGGGGTATCATTATAGAATGCTTAAATTAACTAGAACATACATTTTGAGTCACTGGCTTACAACAAATCTTGAAGGTGGTCCAATCAAATGAACATAGTATTTTAATACTCTGTCAAAAACACCTTTTACTGTTTTTAGGGACAATCAATTTTTTGATCATCTTTGGAATGGTATTTTTAAAATTATCAAGTATTTTCTGATATTAATCTGACAAATTGTATTTGGTAGTTTTATTAAAAAAAGAAAAGAAAGAAACCTTTTATAGTTTCAGTGCTGATTGCCAGTGTGAAGAAATATTGAAATCGATAGCCAGTAATTCCTGCCATAGTTATTACTTGGGAATTCTATTTCAAGTCTGCCTCCCTCTTAATGTCCCCCCCCCCCCTGTAGTATCAAACATGTGTGCTGCACTTTTTATGAGATGCTGCAGACGTTTACAATACTTGTGGTAGTCTAGTATCAGATTATTTTCTAAAATAGTTACTGATTTCACTTCTTGACACAATTATTTTTATTTGGCGTTATCTAGCCCATATTTGCTCTACTGTTTAAACACTTTTAAAAATGAAAATAGATTGCAAGTATACATGTTAATCAATAGTATCTACTTATTACATGAAGGAATTTCAGAAGTATGTTTTTTTGTATATCAATAAAAATTTTGAGACAAAGTCTGCATTAACTGTTCAGTGATTTCTTTCTTCAATTAGTTTACTTATTTGCGTGACCAGTGGCTCATATTGGACATTACAGGCAGGCATATAGAAAAGTCACCCTCACACAACTAAACCTTTTAGCACAGAAAGAGCATACATACACATTAAAAGAATCACACAGGCACAATGCACAAGTTGTCTCCGGCCATCATCTTGGGGTGCAGTAGCAAGAGACAGCAGTCGTGTGTATGTGAAGAAGGGAAGGAAATATTAGGGTTTAATGTCCTATTGACACTATGGTCATTAGAGAGAGAGAGAGCACAAGGATGGATTTTTGCTAAGGATGGGAAATTAAATTGGCTGTACCAATCAAAAGGATTCATCCCAGCTATTGCCTGGAGTCATTTAGGGCAATAATAGAAAACCTAAATCAATATGGTCAGAGGCAGATTTGAGCTAACATCATCCTGAATGTGAGCATGAGGTGGGCTGTGTGACTGCATGGAAGTGTGTGTGTGTTCTTTTCTGACCAAGGCTGTGGCCAAAACCTCTAGTTATGTATGGGTGATTACATTTTCCAGGTGCCTGCCAGCAGCTCACTGATCATCTTTATGGTAAGTAAAAAAAAAAAAAAAAAAAAAAAAAAAAAAAAAAAAAAAAAAAAAAAAAAAAAAAGCAGTCAACAATCTGAAGATTCTTATATATCCTCATTATATTACCATTTCATTCAGTTTCTTATGTGCTTAAAAACTAGGCCGCTATGTGCTACTTGACAATATTTTCAAAATGCTGAATTCTCCCATTTTTTTTAAGTCTAAAAATTTCAAAAAGATTTAATTTCATTTTTCATATATGTCTCTTGTGTATTTTACTGTGTGTGCCAAATTTAATGATTAATTCCAGTGCAGGCATTTTAAAATAATTTTGATTTTCGTAGTAAACACACCACTTAGTGCACAGACTGTGGAATAGTAAATGTGTAATATCTAACGATCATTTACTGTCTAGTAAAATCATCTGGTGATCAAAACTAACTACAGAGCGATCTAAGTAAGATATCACTATGGTGTAAAAATTGGCAATTGACTCTAAATAATGAGAAGTGTGAAGTCGTCCACATGAATACGAAAAGAAATCCGTTAAACTTTGTTTACAAGATAAATCAATCAAAAGTGAAGGTCGTAAACTCTACAAAATACCTAGGAATTACTATTACTTCAGACTTAAACTGGAAAGAACACGTAGATAATGTCGTGGGAAAGGCGAACCAGAGATTGCGTTTTATTTGCAGAACCCTTAAAAGATGCAACAGTGACTGCATACACTGCGCTTGTCCGTCCTTTTTTGGAGTTTTGCTGTCCAGTGTGGGATCCTTAACAGGTGGGTTTCGCGGACGACATCAAAAGAGCCCAAAGAAGGGCAGCTCATTTTGCATTGTCACAATACAGGGGAGATAGAAATGATACAGGATCTGGGATAGGAATCATTACAACAACGGCACTTATCGCTGCGACGTGGGCTACTTACGAAACTCCAATTGCCAATATTCTCCTCTGAATGCTAAAATATATTGTTGACTGCCACTTACATAGGCAGAAAAGATCATCAAAATAAAATACGAGAAATCAGAGCTTGAACGGAGAGATTCAGGTGTTCTTCTTCCAGCGTGCTATTCGAGAATGGAATGGGAGATAAATACGTAGTGTAAAGGTGGTTCGATGAACCCTCTGCCAATCACTTAATTGTGATTTGCAGAGTATCCCATGTAGATGTAGTGAAAAGATCAGGTTGGAGTTCAACAATATAATGAAGATAGTTTGCAACTCACCGTAAAGATATTTGTTGAGTCCCAACAGGCACATTAAAAGACTCATACACATATTAGTTAGCTGTTGGCCACTGCCTTCATCAGAAAAAGACACATACTCTCATTCATAAACTTACACGGGCACATTTACAAACACAAAACAGTGAACTTTAGCTGCTAAATTTTGTGAACAAGCTTCCAAAGCATATGCAGTTGAGGAACAGTGGGCAATACAAACTGCTATAGCTTATAATTTATTTCAGTATGTTTACTTTGAAATAAATCATGAAATGAGGTATTAACAAATAGTGTACAAAACACAAAAGTTTTTCATAAAAATGAAACATCCATAATAATAACAAAAAAATTAAAAAACTGGTATCAGAAAATTTAGAATGTGGTTAAGTGTAAAATGTTTTTAAGATGAATAAAGTGGTATAAAAGGAGTGGCAAAAATTGCACCACCTGGAAACTTAAAAATCAATAACTCCAAAATGAAATATTCACAAAATCTATACTTTTTTTTATAGGTAGAATAAAATTAAAGAATTCTAAATCATTAAGGGTCAAGTTTAACTGTCTATTGGTTGATTTCACATGGAATGACACTGAAATAAATTTAATGTACATCATAGTAAATCTAACCCAACTACAGAGATATATTATCTATTCATACATTTAACTTAGAAAAGTCATACGAGTTTGGCTTACCTCAGTCCAGCATCATAACCAACACCACGTAGCCTTTCCACATGAGTAACAGCCTCTTTGATATGTGGAAGACAACTGCTAACTATAACTGGTGAGATGCTGCTCATTGTTATCATGAGGCGTGTGAAAGGCTGGGTATTGAAGGCTAAGTGGTGCTGACAAATCCGAGCCACAATTGCAACAAACTGTGCTCTGGAAGACACAATGATAGCGAAACAAATTACTGTAGAAGCTCATTAATGCTAATGATTCATGTGTTACAGAGTAAAGTACTATATTATTATACAAAATCTGAACCCCAGCCCTTTCACCCAAGGCTGCATACGCACATCATGGATGGATGTGACTTGCAAAAGACTTTGAATCATTTTAATTTGTATAAACGTGTTTGTCATAAAGATTCATTTTAAAACCAATGCAATCCATTACAATCATTTTAACTTTGAATTTTAGATAAACAGTGTAATAATTAGTAATTATAAAATGATAAACAACATGTAATACAAAAATTTGGTTATAGTTATTTGTAATAATGCACTTACTGTAACTCGGATGTATTCTGGAATACAGCCGATGTGAGAATCATTCGTAATATGTCACAAGCTTGTTTCTTACAAGGATTTTTATCCTCCACAAACATTGCAATTTCCAGAAGATTTGTAAGTGTTCGGCTGATAACTAGGTGAAGGACTGTATCACTCAAGTTCCTTGTTCGAAGCAGATCCATGATAAGAGATAAAGCCTAACAGGAAAAAATACAGTTACACAAATATAGAAAAATAAGAACTATAGTAATAATGACAAAGAAATGTGCAAAATTTTCTTGAGAACTGGAAAAAATCTATAACTGGAATGTCAATGATTAGTGGTGCAATACAAGACATGTACAGAATGCGACTAAATTTGTCTGTCCATCTCAAAAGGAGTAAGATTCAATGTATATGGGTTGTGCAGCTTCTCCTTAGTAGGCGCTTAACGTCTACTAGCCAGCTAACTGCAAGGGGCTACATTTGGCTCCCTGGATATCTCTGGTACTATTTGCCTTGCAATGTATGTAAGGTTCCCTGCAAGCTACATGAACTGCCCAATCAGGAGTCCTGTTTGACATCTGAATTCACAGTCTATGAAGTGGGAACTTTGAGAATTTCGGTTGACTCTGTCATGTACCTGCCATTCTATTTGCAGTCATTCTCACAGCTTCATGATGAACTGCCAATCATTTTGTTAATGGTTGCATTTAAAGAACAAGTACAGTACTGCAAGAAATTTGGAAAGTTTGCATTGAGAAATATGGGTTGCTACAAATTTTCATTTGTGCAAACGTTCCACAAACAGTAATTTAAAAAAATCAAGCTTGCTACTGTTTTGTATAGACTGAATTCACATTGAACTTCCTCAGATTAATTACTTGTCTATTTCAGTTGTGCCTCATGTCAACGTGTTTTCTTACAACATGATGAGCACCATTATGAGACAATGCAATGCCATCTTTATTGCTGCAGAACACATTATTATTGGTTTTACATTGTATTTAAACAAACAATTCTGTAAGATACATTACTCCCTTTGCCGTAGTTGATAATTAATTATATTCAGCTTTTGTAGTTCATTAACTACTGTTTGTAGACTTTCGGACTTCAATAACTTCCAGCCTCTGTTAACTTAATGTGTATTTAGTCTAACTGATACTAACTGTGCCTTCTTTTCTGCCTTATTTTACTCTTACCATAAAATAGGTAATTTTGGGACTGGTGATATAACTATGAGACAGCGGAAAGTTTCGGCTTTTTAAGATGTCAACAGTGCTATTAATTTTTAACTGAAGCATAATGTCAATGCCAACTCTAAGCACCAGTTTAAAATGACTAGCACTGTTGAAAGCTGACAATTCCCACTGTCCCAAAGTTACCCTGTTACAGTACATCGAAAGTTGGCCAGGACTGCAGGTCGGAGGATATTTACCTACCTAAAATGTCTTCTCTGCGAAAAAGTCCAGGAAAACTTTTTCACATATCTTTCCAATTTCTAAACTTCTTCTATTCTTTTACTTTGTTCATTTTCTTTTCACTTCAATCTATCTGCCACAAGAATGAGCTAATGGCTTCAAGCTTGCACATTTCCATAAATTTTGTGTGTGTTTCTCCTACATCTACTTGGTGAGCAGATTTGTTATACCTTATAACTATTTTCTTTGAATGATTCTACTGTAATGAAGTTTGCCAGGCAAAAAATTACATCCCTTAGAGAAATCATTACAAGCATCATTTAATACAGTGTAAATCTGCCCCTGGATGTGATAATTACCTAGATTCTGTTAGGAAAAAGAGTCCATTAGTCCATCAAGGTTGTGCAGGTATGTTACAAATAGGGTAAGTAACTCGCTGAGTGACTTAATCTGGGTGCAACATATAGTGTAACGAGTTGTACTACATTCCTATATCCTGTCATAAGATAGCCAAGTACATTTATTTTGGTGATTAAGGTGAGAGAAGATGTATTGCCTCGAGTTTCTGTCAGCCTAGGAGGACGGTTGAGGAATACACGTGCAGTTCCTCCAAGGAGCAAATGTGATAATGGAATTCTCTGAAGTCAGAAGTTTGGACTCCTTGGAATTGTTTCCTTAAAACAATGTGATATTTTCTTTTGTTTTGTTGGTTTTGTACAAGAGGATTCTACGTTCTGACATGATCGACGAAACATATATATGATTGATGTGCCATGTGGTTCACTAATTGTATCTACAGATGCAACAAAATGTTAATTTATTGCTAAAATACTTTGTGTCAAAGACATTATTGTGTGTGAATTGCACATTTTCTCTTTCTCTGATCTTCATCCTAAGAGTAATCTACGGACAGTAAGAAGTTCGGGTATTAGCACGAAGATGTTCAAACTGCAGGAGGAACAGACTAGCTGGTCCTCCAACTACATTTACAACTGAAACAGAGAAGAAGTAACCACACAACGAGAATTATATACATATGTTATAAAAAGAGAAATAGGGAACCTATAGTACTGTTTGCAAGTTCATTAAGAAGCAGAGCATGGTCCACAAACACAATACATATAAAGGATATCAGTTTAGAGGTGCTTATAAAGAGGATGTAACCAACTTGGAGGTGAAGGAGGTAGGCAGTCAAGTGGAGGCTTGCTGTCATTATTTATTTATTTATTTTAGCTTATTAGCGGATACAGACAAAAAGAAGCTTTACCTTTGTGCTTTGTAATGTTGCGCTTCTGTTCCCAATTGTATGGCTCAGAGTGAGTAAGTGAGGTTCAGTTACAATCAGATTCAGATTTGAAGACCTGCTGAGTGGTGCTATATCTGCTGTAGCTAGATGATAAGATTTATAGATGAGCCAACTTTTGAAGTAAAAAGAAAAGAACATACTCCTTCCATTCCTATCCCACATGAGATAGATAGATCAGGGGTGCACTACACTAAGGAAGCGGCTACTCAGGTAGCAGAGTGCTTGTGGAGTGCACATGGGGGTTTTTAGGCTAGGCGCTAACTTTGATGACCACTCGCCTGTCAACATTCAAAAAGCGAATTCAGGCCACGTTCGGCTAAAAAATTTGACTATCCAAATATTAGCCGCGAACTTACAAAGTATTAGAAACAAAGTTCCCGAATTTGCCACACTGCATGGAAATTATTGTGCTCAGATAGTTTTAGGCACTGAAAGCTGGCTAAATCATGATGTGTCAAGTTCAGAAATATTTAGCGAGGCGTGAAATGTATATCGGAAAGATAGATCGGACACAACTGGAGGAGGAGTGTTCATCACTGTGAACAAAGATATTGTTTCTACTGAGATCGAGGTTGAAAGTAATTGTGAAGTTATCTGGGTATGTATAACAGGTCTAAAAGAAGTAAAGTTAATAGTTGGGTGTTTTTACCGGCCCCCCAGTGCTGCTAGCAGTTTTAGAATCATTCAAAGAAAGTCTACACCAGGTAGTGTATAGGTATCCGGGCCATGTATTATTAGTCGGGGGAGACTTCAACCTTAAGAGTATAGATTGGAAACCCTCTAGTTACATTTCAGGTGGTACAGACAAGCAGTCTTGTGAGCTACTTTTGGACACATTCTCCAAAAACTGTCTTGAGCAGTTAAACCAGCAATGGAAATATTTTAGATCTTATAGCCATGAACAGGCCTGACCTTATTAACGATGTCTGTGTAGAGACATGAATTAGTGATCATGATATTGTCATAGCGTCGATGGTGACCAAAGTTCATAAACCATTCAAGAAGGCTAGGAGTGTGTTTTTGTTGGGAAGAGCCGATAAGCAAATGTTAGGTTCGCACTTAGAAAATGAATGGGCATCATTTAATTCCGAGGCTATGGATGTAGAAGAATTAAGGACTAAATTTAAGTGCATTGTAAATAAAGGGTTAGAGAATTATGTGCCAGTAAAGATGATTAAGGATGGAAAAGAGCCACCGTGGTATAATAATAATAATGATGATAGAAAGCTGCTGAGAAAGCAAAGACTGTTGTACTCTCGATTCAAAAAAGAACACACAAATGATGACAGGCAAAAGTTACTATAGATTCATGTGTCTATAAAAAGTTCCATGCGCAAAGCATACAATAATTACCACAGCCATACCTTACCAAAAGATCTTTGAGAACCCGAAAAAATTCTGGTCCTATGTAAAATCGATAAACGGGTCAAAGCCCACTGTCCAGTCACTCATTGATCATTCCAGGGCAGTAATAGAAAAAATCAAACGGAAAGCTGAAGTTCTAAATTTAACCTTTAAGAAATCTTTCATGCAGGAGGACCGCACAAATGTACCATAATTTGACCAATGTACTAATTCTAAAATGGAGGACATAGTAATAGGTATTTCTGGTGTAGAGAAGCAGCTGAGAGAGCTAAATACGAAAATGTCTGCTGGTCCGGATGGAGTACCAGTTCAGTTTTACAAAGAGTATTCTGCGGCACTGGACCCATACTTAGCTTGCATTTATCGTGAATCTTTAATTCAGTGCAAAGTTCCTAGTGATTGGAAAAAAGTGCAGGTGACTCCCGTTTATAAGAAAGGAAAGAGAACTGACCCACACAATTACTGGCCACTATCGTTGACATCAGTTTCATGTAGAATTTTGGAGGATATTCTCAGTTCAAATATAGTAAAATTTCTTTGAAACGGAAAAGCTTCTTTCTATGAATGAGCACGGGTTTAGGAAACACCGTTTATGTGAAATTCAGCTTGCCCTTTTCTCACATGACATCTTGAGAGCCATGGATGAAGGGCAACAGGCGGATTGTGTTTTTCTCGACTTCAAAAAGGCGTTCGACGCGGTGCCACACTGCAGACTGCTAACAGAGATAGGAGCTTATGGAATAGGTTCACATTTGTGACTGGCTGGAAGACTTCCTAAGTAATAGAACACAGTACATTGTTCTCGACGGTGAGTGTTCATCAGAGACGAGTGTATCGTCACGTGTGCCCCTGGGGAGTGTGATAGGACAGCTATTATTTTCTATCTATATAAATGATCTGATGGACAGAGTAAGTTGTAATTTGTGGCTGTTTGCTGATGATGCTGTGGTGTATGGGAGGGTGTCATCTTTAACTGATTGTAATAGCATACAGAATGACTTAGACAAAATTTCTAGTTGGTGCGAAGAATGGCAGCTAGCTCTCAATGTAGAAAAAGTAAGGTGATGTGCACGAGTAGGAAAAACAATCCCATAATATTCAAATACAGCATTAGTAGTGAGCTTCTTGATGCAGTCGCGTCATTCTAATATCTAGGCGTAACATTGGAGAGCGATATGAAATGGAACGAACATGCAAGGACAGTTGTGAGTAAAGCGGACAGCCGACTTCGGTTTATTGGGGGAATGTTGGGAAGATGTACTTCACCTGTAAAGGAGACCGCATATAAAATGCTTGTACGACCACGTCTTGAGTATTGCTCAAGTGATTGGGACCCGCAGCAGATCAGTTTAAAGGAAGACATAGGGGCAGTTCAGAGGTGAGCAGCTACGTTTGTTACCAGTAGGTTCGACCAATGCGCAAGTGTCACGGAAATGCTCCGGCAACTCAATTGGTGATCGCTGGAGGAAAGAAGATGTTCTTTTTGTGAATTTCTGCTGAGGAAATGTAGAGGGCCGGAATTTGAAGCTGAGTGTAGTATGATCTTGCTGCCACCTACTTACATTTCACGTGGTGATGACAAAGACAAGATATGAGAAATTTGGGCTCGTACGGAGGCATATAGGCATTCTTTTTTTCCTCATTCTATTTGCGAGTGGAATAGGAAAGGAAATGCCTAATAGTGGTACAGTGTACCCTCCACCACACACCTTACGGTGAATTGCGGAGTATGTATGTAGATGTAGATGTAGAGTGCTGTAACTGTCATAAGACAAAAACACAGTAATAAATTAATATAATGTTGTACTCTTTTCATTTAGAGAAGCACTAATGTGTACGTAAAGTAATGCACCAATATCAAGAAAAATAAACTTGTAAAAAGTATTGTTATTTTGTATTAAGTCTAGGAAACGGTATCTATAAAATATTTGGGTGCGCCTTGGTTGCACAGTGGCAGAGTGCCAGACTATAAATCCAAAGGTCGCAGGTTCGATCTCCGCCAGGTCCTAGTATTTTTACCTGTCACTTTCCACTTCTTTCACCTCTGGCAGTACTGCTCATGTGAAAAATACCGAGTAGCACCGTGGTTCGGAACCCACGTTATACTGTAGGCCCCCCCCTAAAACTGCCTGGGTAAGTCAGTTCGAAGGTCGGAGGAAGGCAATGGCATACCACCTCCAAACAGGACCATGCCTAGTAAAGCACTGTGGTGTTCAAACCAATCTTTGGATTGTTGACTGCTTTATCTTTTTTTTTACCTTAAAATATTTGGCATCTTATATCTAAGTGGAGGGGTATGTAATATAATGAGTTGCACTACATTCCTGTATCCCGACATAAGATGGCTAAATACATTTATTTTGGGGATTAATGTGAGAGAAGATGTATTGCCTTGAGTTTTTGTCTGCCTAGGTGGACGGCCGAGGAATACACCTGCGGTTCCTCCACGGAGTAAACGTGATAATGGAATTCTCTGAGGTCAGAAGTTTGAACTCTTTGGAATTGGTTCCTTAAAACAGTGTGATATTTTCTTTTGTTTTGTAGGTTTTGTATGAGAGGATTGTATGTTCTGACTTGATCGAAAAAAACATATATATGATTGATGTGCCATGTAGTTAACTGATTGTATCTACAAACATACCTGCACAACCTGAGGATTTGACTGTTCAACTTCATCAACTTGTGGGATGTCTGATGTCATTTTTCCCACTGTTTCAACATGTGTTACAGATTTTTCAAGTGATTTTGACAGCAAAACTGAGGTATAGTCAGGTGGGGGGGGGGGGGGGTGTTCATGTATTCTTCCGGCCAGATGGCTCTGCTGTTTTCATTTTGAAAAATAGGGGAATCAAGAGCATACATGCAAGATATAAGCAACAGAAACAAACTCTCTTCAAGGAATCCTTGGTAAGATGAGAAGGGACAAGATAAGAAATAAAATAATAAGAAGCACATTACAGATCAAGCACCTAAAAGAAATTATGGAAAGTAATAGGCTGCCATGGTTTGGGCACATTAAAAGAATAGGACAAGAAAGACTTCCTAGAAGAGACCCTAAAATGGACAAATCTGGATGGAAACCAAATGGAAGGCCACGAGAAAGATGGTGAGATCAGGCAAAAGAAATATAACTGAAGGGAACTGAAATGGGAGGAGGTGCTAAATGAAAGACTGTAGCATAAAATGAGAAGCTTGGAAGAGGCTCTGTCAACAATCTGCATAAGCAGAAATGTAAGAAGAAGAAGAATAAGAGGGAGAAGAGTATACTCATCATGCAGGTGCTGACTTGACTGACAGTTTCTGTCACAATGTTATCTCTCTAAAAGTTGGGATGGACCATCTCACTGCCTGCAGCAATTCCTTCTGGGTTTTGAAATGACTTTGATTCGCAAACTGTATCTGTCAGTATCTTTTTGAGGTCATGTTTTGTGGCCATGTGTGTTACACCACTACCTGTAGAAACATTGTACAGACCACCATAAAGCACCAGCAAACTCAGAAACTTCAAATAACCTACGGCAATGGTCATGGCCAAACAATACCTCTCTCTGCCATTCTGTCACATCATTACATTTACTCAAGTTTACATATACTGTCGGTAGGAAAAACACTTCACACAGGGCTACTGTCTTATGCGGAGGTAAACAACGTGCACTTGTTTTTGAGCATGTGACTCATTCAGTGTGCCAATTGCAAGGCCTTAGCAATTCATCTGTACGTGAACAGTGGGGCACAATTTATTTATTTATTTATTTTGTCCAGTAAGCTAACCAATTGGGAAATAAACAGCAGACATCTAGTATAACTTTATTTTCCTTTTTATTAAGTTTAGCTGGTCTAGGCATGCATAGCATTAAGCAGTATTTTAGTTTACTGTTAACATATTACACAATTTACATTTCTATGATTGGCCTGCCTTTTGTTAATGTATAGTCACTCCACATCTGTGAAGGTTCTCTTACTTGATGAAATTTACAGAATACAATGAATGAAATGGTAATTTGAATCATTTCCTGAAATAAAGAGTTGTGATTCAACAAAAATAGGCACAAATAAAACAGAATTTTGGTGAAATTATTTACGTACCACTTGTGCATGCTGACTTGTGGGAGTGGCTCCTCGTACTTTGAGATGGACTTCAGCCACCAGGTCCAAAATAATGTCCGCCTCTTTACCCACAATACTCTCTTCAACAAAGCATCCCAACAATGGATGCTGTGTCTGAGTAGCACTCGCTCCTCTGGCAAAGATCCCTATTGAAGAAGATGAAGCTGGAGGTGCCAGACGTGGAATGTACAGCAGCACAATATCTCTCAGAGTGCGGTTCACATAAGGATCACCATTTTGATACAAACGAGCTATGCCTCTCACAAATGCGGCAATAGTCCGTCGTAAAGCATTAGCTACATTTGGATGTAGCTGTGAGTCTGGTCTGTACACTGAATGAGGAAGCAGTAAATGGGAGACCAGCATAGGTAGGAGGCAGTTGGGTGTTGACTGTAAATGGAAGATAAAGTAATATGAGAAATAAAAAAATTATGCTGCCTTACATAAATAAACAAAAATGGAAAAAAACTTCACACAGTGACAACAAGATATACAGGGGAAGGTTTTGATTTTGATGACTGGAATTGTAACTTATTATTCATGTACTCAGCACATGCTGTGTTGGAATTACTATGAACTCTCTTTATCACTTACTCTCTATACATGGCAGAAACAATACAAAGATAAACATTTTCATAGGAATAAAGGAGACCACTTAGTGTAAAGCAGAAGTATTGAGTCAATGGCAGCTACAAACAAAATGGAAAGGAAAATATGCTAGATTTTGGACTGTGCCCATTTACGAGCACACGTGCGCGCGCACCCACACACGCGCGCACGCACACACGCGCGCACGCACACACGCACGCGCGCACACACGCATGTGCGCGCGCACACACACACACACACACACACACACACACACACACACACACACACACACACACATGCACATTGCATTGCGTTGCTTTACAGTAGGTGAATAAGTAGGGGTGGAAGTTGTGTTGGATGGGATAGGTAAAGGAAGAGAGAAGGGCATGGAAAGTTGGGGTAGGGTGTCTAGCAGCTCAGTAGCGCCAGTCAGTTTGCTGGCTGGGGATGTGGGGAGGAAGGTGCAGCCTGAGGATGGGCTAAGCATGTAATATGTACAGGTGTTGGTCCTGGTAAAAGATGGATCACCCAAAGGGTGAACTGTAAACGTGAGTCATGGGCCAGAGCAGGATTGAAGAAGAGAAAATATTAAGGTGGAGGTTATGGGGACCATGGGTCACTGTAGGTTGAGGTCCAGATGATTTTGGATAAGAGTACGTACTATAACAGTGTTGCCAGAAGTTCCTCATTGGGAAATTCCCTGATTGATAGACACGGGTTTAGCATTTTTTCCTGACAAATTTTGTGATCTGAAGGGAAGGTGACAAAAAGTTGAAGGACTTCCGTATGTCTGAACATGTTATTAACTAATCTTGAATAAACAATATGTTATTGTCTCTTTTACGTATTAATGATCTCAAAGGCACATAAACTGGTTAAGTTGTTTAAATAAAAGCCATTATTAAATAAAGGATTTACATTTTTATCCACAAGTTAACTCAAATTTTGAATTAGAAGAAACATAATAGGAATATGTTGTAAAATATAACATTAAATATTCAAAAATACAAAAGAACAGCACTAAGTTATGCATATTTATGTTTTCTCTACCAAATAATCTTCACTCTTCAATTCCAAAATGTGGCATCTCCACTTAGGCAAAAATGAGAATTTCCATAGTTTTTCTCTAATTTCCCTGATACATTTGAAATGCCCTGAGATCCAGAACTTGTGGCAACCCAGTGGAAGCAAAGCTCACACCTTTGCCATTGAGAGAGGCTGCTAGTGAATGGAATAATCCAGGTAACAGGGACTGTGAAGCAGTCATTGAAATCTAGCATGTTATTTTCAGCTACATCTTTGCCACAGGGTGGTAAAATTACACCTTTGCCATTCAGAGAGGCTGCTAGTGAATGGAAGAATCCAGGTAACAGGGACTGTGAAGCAGTCATTGAAATCTAGCATGTTATTTTCAGCTACATCTTTGCCACAGGGTGGTAAAATTTGTCCATGGCCCACTTTCGCAGTGGCCATTCATCCTAGTGGACACAAATGGTTCGTTGCTATACCAATGTAACAAGCTGTGCACTGATTGCAGCAGGCGTTATGTGTGACATGGCTGCCGATGGGGTAAAACGAGCTTGTGACTGTGTGGATTAGAAAATGTTGGGCAGTTGGATTGGGCATGTCGAGCACCTGGTTGACAGTGGAAGTGATATGGATAGACCAGGATGTTGTGGGTGTTGTGTGGGCATGGAACACTACATTAGGAGTGGAGGCTTGGGAAGGATCTTGGGTCACATGTCCTTAAGGAACATGTTGACAAATAATTAAAACCCCGATAACAGATGTGGTTCAATTGTTCTAGTCATGGAATCTAGCCTCCCACATCTTAAAACTAACTACTTCCTCTTCTTTTTGCATGGACACATATGTTACATTGAGTGTACTGGTATAGAAAATTACATATATATAAAGCACTCACTCTCAGGTACAGGAGAGAACCACAGTGCAGAACAAGACTCGCAGACACTTTATATAGCCTCAAAAGAGCTGCACCGGAAATGATAGCTGGGTTTTTGAACACAGCTGCAGAACACTTCTCAATAGGGGCCAGGTAGCGGTGGCATCTATAAACCAGCAAAGCTTTAAATTAACACTGTGCATTATTTTCATGAAGACATTGAAAACAGACATACTATTGGAATAGACATGCTGTGAAGCCCAAATACTTCCCTTTATATTATTTTTTGAAGGTATTGGGCAAGAAATAAGGGATACTTTACCGAGGCAACATGTTTTGTTGCTAGATGAACCTTACAATGTTACCTAATATGAACATGTGTCCGTTTTACTTTAAGAACATTGAAGCATATCAGTTATAAACAGAAAAATGTAACTTTTGACATAATATAACAGTATACATCACATTACTTCTTTTTTACATCAATCACACTTTCTAACAATGCCTAGGCTCAACCACATTTGTAAAAGCAGCTAAGGTTACTCCACTACAATGCTGAAGTTGTCATTGCTTGATTGCATTTCCAAATTTATCACTGTTCACAGAAGTATTTTCATAACTGTTCAAAAAATGTGTTCCATTAAAGTAAGTGTAACCAACCACAGAGAGAAAGTTGAGGAGTAGGATACCAGGCAAAGATAGCATGTTCTGCACAGTGTGGAAAAGTGTAAAGGCTCTGATAGGTGGGAATATGAGATGCAGCTTGGAATCCTGTAAAGGAAAGGGGTGGAAGAGCAAAAAGGGAGATGGTGTGTGTGTGTGTGTGTGTGTGTGTATGTGTGTGTGTGTGTGTGTGTGTGTGCGCGCGCGCGCGCGCGCGCATGCACATGCACGCATGCGTGTATCACCCCTACACCCCATACCTGTCTCCACCCCCCTCCCCCCATAACCTGTATGTCCTTACAAGCCATGTCTCCCTTCTAATTTTGTGCCACCTATTTTTGTATTATTGTATTTACTTCAATCTAAACCAGACTTTTTTTTTTCATTTTCAGTATCCAAAAAATGCCTGTGGCCTAGAATCTGGTGCAAAGCAAATGGAAGTTCTGAAAAATGATGCTAGGAACAGTCAGAACTAACCTTTGCTGTCAAATATTATAAGCAGTGCTAGGCACACTTTGCAAACTCAAAGATAAATAATGTCACCGTAACTACTGTGCTAACAAAAATACAAAAGAAAAAAATTCCATAGAAGATGAGTCTACATTTTTTTCTGACTTTTGGTCACTGAATTTTAATACATTATGCAACTAAGGAAAGAGAAATTCAGTATTGCTCATCTTGGAATGTAGCAGCCCTTCAAATATTGGAGCAACAACAATAAATTTCTTTACATCAATACCAACAATACACAATACTTTGGGAGTTTTGCACAAGCTGGTAGCTGCCAATATGTAATGATTTTTGAATTTGTGTTTATGTAGGAACCTAGTAGCACAATTATGAAATACACAGTTTTGCATCACAGAAATATTCCCATAAGCATGTGGGGTTAGAAAACATGGAATGAATTTATAATGCCAAAATTGAAGCAATTGTTTGGTTTGGAGCTTTTGGCAGGGCGTATTTGTGATTATTGTAATTCTTTGTGATTATGGCGACAATACAAGCTGATCCACTGATGGTCTACCTTAGCCTAATGATTTAATTACAAAACACAGCTAATTTGAAACATCAATCAGTATAAATTAAAATTGCTTGGGAGATTGATGTGCCAAAGCATATTTTTCTTTGTGCATAATCAGCATTCATATGTAATCACATTTTTCTTCAGAATGTGGTTTCCTGTTCCTGTCTCATTCAGAACAAAAAACAGATGACACTTTCACACACTGACTTGTCATAAACGTAAGTTTGTTTACATTTGGAAAGACTTGATGGCAGTCAGCAACAGCACACGATCAGCCACACGTTTCCTATGATTTATCGTGCTGTTAGCAACAACCGCTGACACCTAAAATGTATTTTCACCAAAAGAACCTTGTTTAAGTTTGACTGCTAAGCCTAAAACTCTAACCCAACTACTGTAGCTGAACCTTCATCCATTACCCAATTTGTATCTCATGTTAGAATGAATCAACTTACTTTAGATTTCAAAGTGCAGCCTACAACACCCCCCTCACCCCACCTTGAATTTAGTCTCATTTTTCGGAAGCAACTTACGACTTAGGTCCCCCCCCTCCTTTGAAATTAGAGTTTTATTTTCAGTGTGTGGCATAGATTTGAGCAAATAAGGTATTTTTAATAGCTCCATTTTTCTTTAAATTTTTTCACCACACACACACACACACACACACACACACACACACACACACACACACACACACAAACCTCTGCACCTTCCTTTTCTGCACCCCATACCCTTTCCTTTACTGCATTCCAAGCTGCATCTCACATTACCACCTATTAGCCAATGCAATGTGGAAAATTCTATCCCACCCATGCCCAGCATCCTTCCTCCTTCAGTCCCCTACTCACTCACTGTCAAGATGCAGATTTGTCTGCCTGCCAGAGATGGCAGTAATCTGTACATGTGTTATGTCTGAGCACTTTGTGAATGTATGTATCTTTTTCTAGTGAAGGCTTTGGCTCTAAATTTAAGTTGTGTAAATAAAAAAAATTAATGCAAAAACCCAAAAGTTAACAAAGATATAATTCTATTTAACAGTATTATTTCTCTGAAGCAGTTCCAAAATCCTATTACATCTTACATTTTTAAAAGCTTTCTGTTAGTATAAAGATTTCAAGTATAATTATTAATGAGATACATTAGGGATATACACTAAAGTCTTGACTAAACTTTCTAACTAGATAAGTCTTTTCAAAAGAAACACAGTGGCTGGCCAGTATTTATCTCAGCTCAGTAACAGATAGTAATGCAAAAGTGACAAAACTAAACAGAGAAACAAGCTTTCAGAAAAAAGTTCCCTGCATCAGGCAGAAGAAAGCAGATGGTAGGAAAAGCGGATCTGTGTTACAAAGATGTAAAGATGGAGTGAACAGTGATGGACTAAGGTCAAAGATATTGCATAATACGTACGGAGCCATGCCAGCTACAAACCAAAGAAGACCGGTGAAGAAGCAAAGAGAAGTGAGCTGAGTAATGCAGAAATGTATTCACAAACTTCCTCTGTTCAGAACACATCACCATGCTGCCTTATTGAATGCACACCATTAAAAAACTGTAAAATACTATATGACAGTGACTGGCGTCAGACTGCATTGTGAACATCATGATTCTTTCTTTACAGTCATATTCATAAGCTGGTTTACAGTTAAAATAAGTGGAAACAGCAAGTACTGCTACATGAATGACATTGGTGATCTATAGACAGATCTCCCCTTGTCAATAATTTCAATGATGAAACAACCTGTAAGAGATAGTTTTATAAATCAGTCAAATAATTATCTGAAAAGCAGTCATATTATAAAAAAATTACAACAATTACCTCCGTGGACCTAAATAATATGTTTATACTTAAGACCTTTTCTACAAAAATAAGAGTTAGATCTTTCAGTTTGATATCTATGACATGGTTTGTTTGCTCCAGGTCTGTATTCACAATATCTGTAAGCTTTTTATCAGGGTTGCTAGGCCATGTTTGTCATCTCCTTTATATTCGTTCAAAGTAAATCTGGGAATTTTAAGTCCGGAAATAGTTTCCTTCTTCTTCTCCTCTATGATTATCCCCAGAATTTATCCTTTCGTCTTTGTGTAGCCTTCTATATTGAGATGGCATATGCATAGACTCTTGATATCCTGCCTGTTCCCATTGGGACAGGCCTCTTACTCTTCTTTCACCTTAATGTACAGAGCCGATATACAGGATACAAAACAAAAACTGAAAGCTAGAAATGCCGTCCTTTCCATACTCACTCGAACAACCTGGTAGGGGTGGGGGGGAGAGAGGGGGTGATTCAAATATCTTGCGAACTTCAGTCTTGGCACTGGTACATAGCGTGGCCGAGTACTATGCACCTGTAGGGGCCAGAAGTGCACATGTATCAAAAATTAATATTCAACTTCGAGAAGCGATGAGGCTAATATCTGGAACTCTTAGAACTACACCTATGGACTGGTTACCTGTACTAACTAACATAGCACCACCTGAAATAAGGAGTCAGTTGCTATCCAGATAATAGAGTAAAATACTGTCAAACCCAAAACTTCCCAACGCCAGGGCTCGATGCCAAAAAACCACTAGAAGTCAAGGTCATCTCTATGGTGAAGACGTGCTTCCCTATGATCCAGCAAAGAAATGGAGAAGATTGTGGAGCAGAATCACAGTGAAGAAAAGAAACCTGGTTGCTGATCCAAACATACCAGTAAATGGCTTTCCTAAACCGTGTGAGGACTGGCATCGGAAGGTGCAAGGATATGATGACAACATGGGGCTTTTCCACCTTCAGTGTGAGTGTAGACGCATCTAATTAATGGACCACCTGATGGACTGAAACATGCATGGTTTTAATGGTGAACTTGAGGATGTACATAAACTCACAGGTAATGCTCCTGAATGGCTTGAAAATATTTTGCCATGTAAAAGCCGAATGAATAATAATAATAATAATAATAATAATAATAATAATACAAAAACAACACCTCATAAATGCCTTCTTAATGACTACAGTCAAGATTACTCTGAAATCCGACTGTAAATAAAGTACAATAACTTCCGAGGGAAAAGAAATTACAAAGCTGAATGCCACTAAAAGTAATATTATGGCTGTCTTCTGAACATGCTTACAACAAGGTATAGTAACAAATGAAAGCATGCAGATACTATTACCTTTCTCTCATGCTACTTTTCTCTGCTACCGTGGTTGTTCGATCGTATGCTCGTCCTAGTATCACAATAAATGAGGACAGCGGTTCTTCACCAAGCAAACCTAATGTTCCTCCGCTGGCTGCACAGAGAGCCGCCACTTCTGGTAACTGTGCGACTACTGCTGTCAGGTTGTGCAGCTCTTCTGAATGTTCTTCTGATGAGAGCAGAGAGCACCTGTCAAGGCCAAGCAAAATATGAATTACAACATATTAACTATGTATCACATAAAAATCTACCTTTCACTTGGCTGAGTCAAGTTCTACTATAATTTGATTCAGAAATAAGGAGGAAATCATAAAGTTGGTACTTTAAAAATATGATGCCTTTACTGTGTAAAAGTAACAGAACGAAAATTTGTTACTCCAGAAAGGAAGAATTGCTTTCCACTTTGATTAACAATCAAAATTACTTGTGGTACCAGATTTTAATGAAAATGACAAGTGTATTACTTACTAAACATCTACATGAATACTCCACAAGGGACCATATAGAATGGGGGAGAGTATCTCATAACAGTATTAGTTGTTTTCTTTCCTTTTCCACTCCCAAATGGAGGAGGGAAGAACAACTGACTGTAAACATAACTTCTCTTATGTAATTTTAATGATCCTTCTGCAAAATCCAAGTTGGTGGCATACACACAGTTCTGCAGTTACCTTCAATATTTCCTCAATATTGTTCCTTGAAAAGAACGCTACTGTCCCTCCTGTGATTCCCTAGTAATTTAATGAAACATCTCTGTAACACTTGTTTACCAAATCTAGCAGCCCACCTCTTAATTACTTCCATGTCTTCCTTGAAACTAATCTACTAAGGAACCCAAATACTTTAGCAGTTCTCAAGAATGCATTGCACTGGCGTTCTAAATGTAGTCTCCTTTACAGATGAACCACATTTTCATAAAATTCACCCAAGAAACTGAAGTTGACTATCGGCCTTCCTCACAGATGTCCTTACATGCAGTTGTAGTTCATGTATTACTGTGTAATTTTATGCCTATATCAACACAACCATTCAAGCAGTAAACTACTAACGCTGAGGTGACAATAGACATGGGATACCTATATGCACAGATACAGATGTCAGTACCCAAGGTATAAAAGTGGGTGACAAAGCTGTCATACATAGTCAAAGAGATTAATGTGAAAATGTTTCGGACGTGATTATGCCTGCACAATGGAAATTAACAGTCGTTGAATGGTAGTTGGATTTAGAATTATAAGACAATCCATTCCACAAACTGTTAGGATTTCAATGTTTCAAGATCCACAACAGTAAGTGTGTGCCAAGAATACCAGATTTCAGGATTACCTCTCATGATGGACAGTGGCCAAGAGCCTGTACTTAACCAAGAGCATTGGCGTTTGTATAGATTTGACAGTGCTAACAGCAAGGAACACTGCATAAAATAACCACAGATATCAAAGTGGGACATATAAGGACTGTATCTGTTCTTGGCAGTGCAGTGCTATTTGGCTTTAATGGGCTATGGCAGCAGGCACGTCAAATGCCTTTGCTAACAGCATAACATCAGATGCAGTACATCTCCTGGAGTAGTGACGATATTGGCTAGACTCTATACAACTGGAAAACCTTAGCTTGGTCAAATGAGCCACAATTTCAGATGGTAAGAGCTGATGGTATAGTTTGAGTGTGGTACAGAAACCCACAAAGTCAACAAGGGACTATGCAACTTAGCGGTGGTTCCATAATAGCGTGGACTGTTTCTACAAGGAATAGGCTAGGTCCTCTGATGCAATAGACGAATTATTGACTGGAGATAATTATATTATTGGAGACTATTAGCAGCCATAATGGGATTTCATATTCCCAAACAATGATGATCACAAATTTGTGACTGGTTTAAATAGCATTCTGGACAATTCCACCAATGATTACACACATAGACTACCCAACATGAATCCCATCAAACATTTATGGGACATAACTGAGAACTTTGTACATCCACAAAATTCTGCAGTGTAACACTTTTAGAATTATGGATGGATAGAAATGCAGCATGGCTCAATATTCCTGCTGGAGACTTCGACTTGTGTCCATACCTAGGGACGGGAAAAATTTGTTTTAACAATAACGCAACGAACAGTGTGAATTCGGCGATTTTTAACTAAATAACACGAATTTGACAGTTTTTAAGAAAATAATGCGAATTAGTCCTTTTTTTTTTAATTCATGCAAAACCAGCAGTTTCCAACAAAATTACACTTTGTCTGGGTAAGAAATGTCGCAATTTTAATGATGTCAGTGATATATATAATGTAGAAATGTTCTGTACCCAAATATAGTGGCTACTTTATTATTTTGTAATACATACTGTATAAGACAGCGCCACACATTGTTTGACGCGCATATTGACAGTAGTACGATTTACGATTGGTAACTGTCGGCAAGCTTATTCCTCTCTCTATGTAAAGTTATTATGATATTATGGTAATTGATATGACTGATTTCAAATTTTGGTGGATTTTTTCACCGAAATGTTTCTAGCATTCTGAAACCGTTTTGAGGTTATTTTCCGTGATCGAACGTCAACCTGGCAGTTCGTAAATTTGACGTATTGCGTATGCGCAGCTTTGGTTAGCAGAGCTGCGTCTTAACAAGGTCTTTGAACAGCATCAAAGTTAAGCAGTTTTGTCATTAAATTCTTTGACTTCACTGTTATTGTTAGCCTTGATTGTTTCACTGCGACATGGACTACTACTTTTGGACTTTATATTGGATTTCTCTCAGGCTTATTATTACCGCAACTGGATTTCAACAAACGCTTTCTTTTTTAAATGCTCATTTTTATCAGCTTCTGGACTTTGTCCATTTTAACCTAGTTGGCAAACTTTTATTTACGAAAGCACTGGTGTATTGTGCTAATGTTTGCAATGATCTTTGAATGCTCTTTGAAAAGTTAATCACATAGAATGAGGGGAATATTTTGTGTTGACTTGAAATAAATAATTAATGCTGTGCATGCTGCATTCTCGACAGGTTTTTTATGAACTCTTGTCTGGTCAGTCAATTATCCTCAAAAACAAACATTTCATTGCCAACATTACAGCAATGCCGCCGCTGCCGTACGTAAAATTTCTTTTGTTTCAAGACAGATTTGTGTTTTGTCTATTTTTATGCCACCTGTCCAGACATTTGTAAAAATAGCACTTATTGGGGGAGGTGGGTGCAACAAAAGGACGCCGAGCAGGAGGGGGGTGGGGAGGAGAAAGCGTTTCTGTCCCGGAGTAAAAAATCCGGCAATGAAAAAGCCTGAAAAGTAGTGCATAAATGAGCACTACTACCATTTCTTTGTGTATCAAAAATAAGAGAACTTTAAAGGAAATATTTTTATATTAAAAGTCTGTATTTTTGACAGGAAACAAAATTTAAATCTCAAACTTTTACCGAAACGTATGTTATAATCTTAGTTTCAAAACCAGATGTGACTAAACATTAAAAAAAATTATAAAAATTCAATTTTGTCACATTTTAACATCGAGTTAAATACCCCTTCTACACATTTATAAACATTTTGTCCCTGAGAAATATTTTAAAAATATGTGAACCTTCAAGTTTTTTGGTCATTTTCATATAAAAATGTCTATTGTAGCAAAGACTTTTTATTGATTTACAATACTGCTGCAAAGGCAAAGACTTTTCTTGCCTAGGTATATGTGTGGGTGTGTGTGTATTTGTTTACCCTCCTTTTTTTCCCCCAAGGTAAGTCTTTCCTGTCCCGGGATTGGAATGGCTCCTTACCCACTCCCTTAAAACCCTCATCCTTTCCTTTTCCCTCTCCTTCCCTACTCTGCCTGAAGAAGCAGCTAGGCTGTGAAAGCTAGCGTTTGTGTGTGTGTGTGTGTGTGTGTGTGTGTGTGTGTGTGTTTGTTTTATTTATTTGTGCTCCTTCGCCTGGTAAGTAATCTTCATCTATTTTTTATATATATATTTTTCCTGCTAGGAATTTTTCCTCTGTAATATTTATATCTTAAAATATATTCTTCTATATTGTTATTCTCTAAGAAACTGTGACAATATAACACAAATATTTAAGTCAGGAAGAAAGGTCCTTGTGTCAAAAACAGTTTGATGGCCTGAAAAAAAGGGATAATCTGCTGGATACAATCATTGGCAATTTTTTTCACAGTATTTAAAATACTTGGTGTATAAAAAAAGAAAGTTCAGATACATATTTGCATCAATATTTTTTATTAAAATTATTTTTTCAACATCAAAATCAAATCTGACCCACCCTATCTTAGGAATAGTGTAATTTTCAGCAAACCATTGAAGAATGGTTACATATGACAAAAATATAGTACTGAAAGTGGAAAAAGATTACCAGAAAATAACACCAATAAATAGCACTGACAACTGCAAAAACACAAATTTTTTCCTGCCCCTATCCATATCAAGTTGCTGCTTTTCACTAGGCTAAAGGAGGTCAAATAATATTAGGAGGTATCCAATGAATCTGTCACCTCAGGTGTTTTTTTTTTTTTTTTTTTGGTATCATCTACACAAACTTAGAGTTTCTACATTTAAAGCTAACTGCCATTCACCACACTAACTACAATTTTTTGTCTAAGTTATCCTGTCTCTTCATATTGTGACTTCACACCACTACCTTCCCGTACACCACAGCATCATCATGAAACAGCCGCTGATTGCTACTCACTTCATCAATCAAATCATTTAATAATATACTAAATAGTAATGGTCCTATCACACTTCCCTGGGGCACTGCTGAGGATACCTTGTCTCTTATACCTAGTTACATTACTTAAGAATGTCTACTCATGTATATGGTAACCTATCCTGCAGGCTTGTACCTTCCTTAGAAATCTGCAGTGTGGCAAATGTCTTTTGGAAGACAAGGAACATGGAGTCTGCCTGTTATCATTCATCCATGGCATCCAATACAACATGTGAGAAAAGAACAAGCCGAGTTTCACATGAGAAATGATTCTGAAAACTATGTTGAAATACGGACAAAAGCTTTTCCATCTCAAGGAAATTTATTATATTTGAACTGAGGAAATATTCAAGAATATTGCAGCAGACTGATGTCTGGTCTGTTAATTTTATGGGTCCTTTCTTTTACACCCCCCCCTTTTATATAAGGACTGGCCGTAATTTCGCTAGTTGATTGGGACTTTATACTGGGCAAGTGATTGACAAAATATACGAGATAAGTAAGTGGCTAATGCCATAGAACATTTTGAAAAACTGAAATGGGATAGATTCCAAAGCCATTGACTTATTTCTTTTAAACTCTTGCCGTTTCTTCTCTATGCCAGGGATTATTTATCACTTTGTCCTCCATTTGGGAATCTCCATGATGGTGTAAGGTGACAGTAAGTTTGTACAAATCTCCTGTGTGAACAATTTCTTGAATGTGAAATTTAAAACTTCTGCATTCCTTTCGCTGTCTTCTATTGTCACACCAGACTGATCAACAACTGATTTCAACCTTTACATAAGACCAAATTTATGATACGAACCACAGACATTGCCGAGGTGGGGTGGCTTGCGTGCCTCAACGATACAGATAGCCGTACCGTAGGTGCAACCACAGTGGAGGGGTATCTGTGGAGAGGCCAGACAAACGTGTGGTTCCTGAAGAGGGGTAGCAGCCTTTTCAGTAGTTACAGGGGCAACAGTCTGGATGATTGACTGAGCTGGCTTTGTAACATCAGCTAATATGGCTTTGCCACACAGCTACTGCGAACGGCTGAAAGCAAGGGGAAACTACTGCCGTTACCTTTCCCGAAGACATGCAGCTCTACTGTATGAACATATGATGATGGCATCCTCTCGGGTAAAATATTCCGGAGGTAAAATAGTCCCCCATTCGGATCTCCGGGCGGGGACTACTGGCATTCTACGGGTCGGAGCGTGGAATGTTAGATCCCTTAATCGAGTAGGAAAATTGGAAAATTTAAAAAGTGAAATGGATAGGTTGAAGTTAGATATAGTGGGGATTAGTGAAGTTCGGTGGCAGGATGAACAGGATTTCTGGTCAGGTGAGTACAGGATTATAAATACAAAATCAGTTGAGGGTATCACAGGAGTAGGATTGATAATGAATAAGAAAATAGGAATGCGGGTAAACTACTATGACCAGCACAGTGATCGCATTATCATTGTCAAGCCAACACCGACAACAGTAGTAAAGGTTTATATGCCAACTAGCTCTGCCGATGATGAGGAAATCGAAGAAATATATGAGGAGCTAAAGGAAATTATTCAGACAATTAAGGGAGAGGAAAACTTAATTGTTATGGGAGACTGGAATTCGGTAGTAGGACAAGGAAGGGAAGGGAAGATAGTAGGTGAATATGGTCTGGGCAAAAGGAATGAAAGAGGAAGCCGCCTGGTAGAATTTTGCACAGAACATAATTTAGTTATAACAAACACCTGGTTCAAGAATCACAAAAGAAGGTTGTATACGTGGAAGAGACCAGGAGACACCGGGAGATACCAGATAGATTTTATAATGGTAAGACATAGATTCCGGAACCAGGTTTTACAGTGTAAGGCATACCCAGGGGCAGATATAGACTCTGACCATAACTTGTTGGTTATGAACTGTAGGCTGAAACTAAACAAACTTCAAAACGGCAGGAAAATAAGGAGATGGGACCTGGATAAATTGAAGGAACCTGAGGTTCTTAAGAATTTCAGAGGGAGCTTTAGGCAACAATTGACAGAAACAGGGGAAAATAAAACAGTAGAGGAGGAATGGGTAAAATTGAGAGATGAAATAGTGAAGGTAGCAGAGGACAAAATAGGTAGGAAGGCAAGACCTAAAAAAAATCCTTGGTTATCACAGGAGATACTAAATTTAATCGATGAAAGGAGAAAATATAAAAATGCAGTAAATGAAACAGGAAAAATGGAGTACAGACGACTAAGAAATGAGATTGACAGGAAGTGCAAAATGGCTAAGCACGAGTGGCTAGAAGGCAAATGCAAGGATGTAGAAGAATGTATAAATAGGGGAAAAATAGATACAGCCTACAGGAAAATAAAAGAAACATTTGGGGATAAGAAAAACAGCTCTATGAATATCCAGGACACTGATGGAAAACCAGTTCTCAGCAAAGAAGGGAAAGCTGAAAGGTGGAAAGAGTACATAGAGCAGCTCTACAAAGCAAATGAACTTCGAGACAATATTGTAGGAAGGGGAGAGGATGTAGATGAAGATGAAATAGGAGATACTGTACTGAGAGAAGAATTTGACAGAGCCCTGAAAGACCTAAGTCGAAACAAGGCCCCTGGAGTAGATGATATTCCCTCAGAGCTACTGAAGTCTCTGGGAGAACCAGCTATGACAAACCTGTTTCACCTGGTGTGTAAGATGTATGAGACAGGCGGAGTACCCACAGAGTTTAAGAAAAATGTAATAATCCCCATTCCAAAGAAAGCAGGTGCAGACAGGTGTGAAAACTACAGAACCATCAGTTTAATAAGTCATGGTTGCAAAATATTAACACGAATTATATACAGAAGGATAGAAAATCTGGTAGAAGCCGACCTCGGGGAAGATCAGTTTGGGTTCAGGAGAAATGTAGGAACACGGGAGGCAATACTCACTTTACGGCTTGTCCTAGAAGATAGATTAAGAAAAGGCAAACCTACATTTCTAGCTTTTGTAGATTTGGAGAAGGCTTTTGACAATGTTGATTGGAATAAACTCTTTCAAGTTATGAAGCAAGCAGGAGTAAAATATAGGGAGCGTAAGGTTATCTACAACTTGTACAAAAACCAGACAGCGGTTGTCAGAGTTGAAGGGCATGAGAGGGATGCAGTGGTTGGAAAGGGAGTAAGACAAGGTTGCAGTCTTTCTCCATTGTTGTTCAATTTGTACATTGAGCAAGCTATAAAGGAAAGCAAGGAGAAATTTGGTGAAGGAATTAAAGTTCAGGGGGAAGAATTAAAAACATTGCGTTTTGCCGACGACATAGTAATTCTGTCAGATACAGCAAAGGACCTGGAAGAGCAATTGAATGGAATGGACAGTGTGTTGAAAGGTGCATATAAGATGAACATTAATAAGAGCAAAACTAAGGTAATGGAGTGCAGTGTAAGAAAATCAGGTGATGCTGAAGGAATTAGATTGGGAAACGAAGCAATAAAGGAGGTAGATGAGTTTTGTTACTTGGGCAGTAAAATAACAAATGATGGTGGAAGTACAGAGGATATAAAATGCAGAATGGCAATGGGTAGAAAAGTGTTCTTGAAAAAGAGAAATTTGTTAACATTGAATATTGATTTAAGCCTAAGGAAGTCCTTTCTGAAGGTATTTGTGTGGAGTGTTGCCTGGATAGGAAGAGGATTGAGGCTTTTGAAATATGGTGCTACAGAAGAATGCTGAAGATTAGGTGGGTGGATCGCGTAACTAATGAGGAGGTACTGAACAGAATTGGGGAGAAAAGAAATTTCTGGCATACCTTGACTAAAAGAAGGAATAGATTGGTAGGACACATTCTTAGACATCAAGGAATTGTGAATTTAGCGTTGGAGGGAAGTGTGTGGGGAAAAAAATTGCAGAGGAAGACCAAGAGATGGATACAGTAAGCAGATTCAGACAGATGTAAGTTGCCGTTCTTATGTGGAGATGAAGAGGCTTGCTCAGGATAGGGTATTGTGGAGAGCTGCATCAAACCAGTCTCCGGACTGAAGACCACAACAACATTATAGAGGAAAAATTCCTACCAGGAAAAATACATATAAAAAATAGATGAAGTTTACTTACCAGGCGAAGGAGCACAGGTAGTGATAGTAGCAAATAAAACACACACACACACACACACACACACACACACACACACACACACAACCTTTCACAACCCAGTTACTTCTTCAGGCAGAAGGGAAGGAGAGGGTTGCGAAAGCTTGTGTGTGTGTGTGTGTGTGTGTGTGTGTGTGTGTGTGTGTTATTTGTTACTATCACTACCTGTGCTCCTTCACTTGGTGAGTAAACTACATCTATTTTTTATATGAGATCAGAATTTTATAGGACATAAATTGACCATTAATATGCAGTGTTGGAAAATGTAATACATTACAATGGATATAAAACCACAATATTAGTGACTTGGAACTACAACATTTTATTTCATTAAGCTGTGAAGGAAAATTACAGAACTACTGTTATTCTTGTGCCCTTTTGAGGGGAAGTTTGTCTCTTGCATCATAACAATCTTATATCAATTTTTCTTGTCAATGTAGTTTTCTTCATATATTCACGGGTTTGTAATGTCTTTTTAAATACCATATAATTTTCTTTGTATTGGTCTTCCTATTGGTTTTGACCTGCCCACATTACTTCAACATTTTCTGTGCTATTTTTCCATCTCTTTGTAGCATGCCAAAGCTACGTAAACAGTAGGTATTTATCTTGTGCTGTTGTTTCTCAAAAGCTACAGAAACTTTTCTATACAGCACAAGAATTTTTATAAAGATATAACACTGATAAAATGTCAGAATGGAAAATAACAATAAAGATAAAAAATTAGGTGCAATAATGTCACCACATCAAATGTTATGAGATTTAAAACGTGAACAAGTTTGATGTCCTTTGTTTGAGAAATAGTGTCTAAGTGAATGACTCAGATATAAGGATTAATTCGAGTGTAACTGTGGCTTAAGTTTCAGAAAGTGAAAATTATAATAAAAAGAGTGTATACTATTGCAAAAAAGTTTGCTTTCATCTGCCAAAGCCTCAACATTCAGCAACTGGAAGTGAAAATGCCAGTAACTCCAACCAATCTGTTGTGAATAAGAACCTGCAAAGCATCTTCATATTTTTGCAAGTAGTCATGTTAGGGGTATGGCCAAAATCATACAAAACAGTTTTAATTATGCTGGTGTTTGTGGAATCGTGAAACCAGGTGCTAAATTTCAGGGAGTTGTAGCAGACTCTGATACTGTAAAAGTGAAAAATGGTTTTGTGATCCTAATAGGTGGCTTATTATTATTATTCTAATATGATTAATTTACTGTATATATATGGCATAATTAATTGTGAATGATGAAATTCACAGTAACACAGTTTGACTGAATATTAGGTGACCTGTTGACTTGAAACATGCTTTCATTTTGATGCTTCTCAATATATTTATTCCTTAATGAAACTTATGATTAAAAATTCATCTTTTTTCAAACCAACAGCTCAGTTCATGGAGTCAATAACAAGCTGGTAGGCATAAAATTTTAACTCATAATAAAGTTCAGTTTAAGAAGAGCCTAAAGGATTTATTGGTGGCCAATTCCTTCAACTACACTGATGAATTTCTTAGCAGAACTGTCTGATGTATGTTATTAACAATATCACACAATGTAAATATTGTTTACATTCTTGAGTTCCTTGCTAACCTTGTATAAATAAGTGTTGTAAAGTGTCTTTTAGTTTTATGTGATGATGCATTGCTGCAGCAGCACAATAAATAATCATATCCACCTAAATATATTGAACATTTATTATTTGGTAACAAGTTTTATATCCTTTTAAATGAAAATTTGCTTAAGATTATTATTAATTTATTATTAGTATTTTTTCTTACCAATTGCACATCCACAAGGACAATTTCATTTGACATCTGTGGAAGGTACATTAACACACCTAATTATTTTCTGTATATTCTTGTTTTCTAATATGTTCTACATCTAAGAGAATCTCCTCACTATGGATAAATATGAACAAAAAGTACATACTGTATATCTAATCTGTAATATAGTTGAGCTCTGTCTTCATAGATGTCTAGAAAAGATAAATTATATATGAATAATCTAAAGAAAGAGGATAACTTACTTGATCCATGCCTGCACTAATACAGTTTGGTAGGAAGGGAGTTGTTCAGCAAGCATGTCAAGCACTCTCTGTTCTTGAAGTATATGGCAAAGGAATCTCCGTATGAGAGAGACATTCCCCCACAGAGGGGCATCAGACCCAATGAGAGAACACAGCAGTGATTGCAACTGTGGTAATGGCTGAGAACCATGAAGTGCTGCATTTTGCTGTGGCAATATCAATTTTACAGTGAGACTCTAGTCCAATTTTGTTACAGGCGTTTCTTTTAAAATAAAACAAGAAAAAATATTAATTTGTAATATGAGGGTTGGAACATGAACAGTGGCAACACTGCTGGGCACATACTATGCAATTTAATTTACAATTGACAGTGTTAGAACACGTTGTTGACGTACCTACCTTACCTCCGAGCAAATGGACTTACCCGTCCCATGTCACCAGTGTGTGTACAATCGAGGGAAAAACAGTCACTTGTGAGCAAGCGGTGTAATGTAACAGTGTCACTATGTTTCCGAAACAGGCACAACAGAGTTGGATCAAAGATTGAATGTGCAAGAGGTTGTACAGTACAAGCGTCATCAAGGTCTTCAAGAGGTGTACGAGGAGTTGGCATTGCCGTACAGGACAGTGGCACACTGCCTAAAAGCCTTCAATGAAAGTCGGCAAACTGTGGCAGACATACATTATGCAGGTTGACCTAGTGTCTCTGAAGAAGAAGTGCATACTGTTGTCGCATTACAGGACAGTGATCGATGCCAGACCATTTGTGAGGTTGCCTACAAAACTGCCACTATTTAAGTTCCAACCTTTTTATGTATTGGTACATACTAATGTTTGTGAAAATTGCATCAAGAAGCAGAATAGGTGTAACTGAAATAATCTTTTTGCACAAATTAGACAGATGATATTACACAAATGTCATAGTTAAATAACTTAACACAATCTCTTATTTTAATTTTCACTATTTGTTAAGTCTCTGTATGCTGCATAACAACAAAAAAGCATATTCCCTACTTGCTTGATGGGTGGCATATTAGTTCTTCTATGAGCAAGAGTCACTACTAATTCAATAATTTGAAGAAATACAGATTCCTCATATTATGGACATTATGCCACTTAAATATGATATATGCAGCTGTCTTGAAAGGAGCAGGGAACCAGTGATACTGTTCTGTTGTAGCAATTGTTGTTCATTAGGCCTATATATAAGTAATGGTCATATTTCACATTCAAGTTCACTCCGAACCACAACTGTACAATTTTTACATCATTGCAATTAATAATGCAGGCTGCATGACTATGGTCTCCATGTTAAAATCTATCTCACATTTTCCACTCATTACACCAGTGACTGCATTTACAAATGGATTTCAGTGTAAGAAATTTGTGGTTTCTTGACAATGAAACCTTTCCTTATGGAATGTGTGCTGACATAGTCATGTATGCCACCAGAAGGGGAAAAAAAGTGTCAAACCGTGCAGATGGTTCTACACCTAAAAATGAGAAATATATCACCATTTTCCCAGTTAAGTATCCTAGAACAGTCTACACAATGACATTTTCATACCTTAATTTTCAAACTTATCTGAGTGTCACCACATTCTCTGATTACAGATAATGGCTGAACTTTCATGGTGTTTAAATAAAAGTTGTTTCATTGCACATGATAAATGTTTGACAGCCTACTACACTACAAAACAATGCATTGAAGTACTGTGTTCATGCAATAAATGGGTAACAGCCATTATATTGATGATAAAACAATGAATACCTTTCCAAGTGTAAGCAGAGCTAATGCTGCAGCCAGATCTGCTGCTTGAAGCGGTGGCTCTGAAACCGATCCGGATGAAGTAGCTGTGGGTTGTTGTTGAAAATATGTTTTAACAGATGGCCATGCGTGTTCCCACAATGCATATGCCAGCTGTGGCACGGTCTCGTCCCAACAATAACTTCCCAGAGCACGACTGTCACTTTCCACTCTTGTGGCGATAGACAACAGAGTGTCAAGTAGGCGGCACACATCTGATGACTGGCAGTAGCTAAGGTATGTCTGTATCCAGCCACCTATACAATATCAACTTATTGTACTTTAATCAGTTACATATGGGCACGTAAGAAGGACCAAATAGTTTTTCTTATTTAAAATGCAATTAGTTATGGTCCAGAGAGTATGGTGGATGGTGCAGTACTAGATAATTGAAAATCCAATGGAGTAATCAGTACATAGATTGTAAAATTGTATATTTTGAAATAGCCATGCCAAAAAAGATACTGCTTAAAAGACAGAAAATTTAAACACACAAAATTAATAGGCTGATCAGTTTAATAGCTATTGAATTAGAACATAGCGTCAACTTAAGTATTATTTTCTTTTTACACGGGATGGAGGGAGAGAGGGGGAGGGGGTCAGAGAGAGAGAGAGAGAGAGAGAGAGAGAGAGAGAGAGAGAGAGAGAGAGAGAGAGAGAGAGAGAGACTACAAACAAAAACTGAAAGGGGGGGGGGAGATTGGGTTCAACATCTCATCAACCCTAAGGTCAACAGAAACAAGGGGCAAATGTTTGGACAGGGGAAGAGAATTAACGGCATACTTTCCTAAGAAATAATCCTGGCACTGTCTTAAGTTATTTGTGAAAATCACAGAAAATTTAACTCTGGGTGGCTGAGAGGGGTGCGGAGTATTGTTCTCCTAATTTCAAGTTTGCCTGTTGTACTAACTAATTTTGTTATCAACAGCTAAGAGAACCAAGACAAACATGTGTAAGGCAGGCCTACTATAAGATGTAAATTTTAAACTACCTTGCATTAAGGTCATCTGTGTAGAGTCAGGTCATATCTGACATACGAATAGTAAAATCACAGAAAAAAAGAGTACAGGAATTTTGATGTGGATGGATGCGCTACAATAGCTGCTGTTTTCCTGGTGAAATCACCTGGTATTTAATGAAATTACTTATGAGAAAAATCATGTTACACATTTACTGGTTTCAGAGAGGCTGCAAAACTTATATGTTTCATTAAATATCAACAGTATTATGAGAAGGATAGATTTCTATTCATCATGTAGACGAAATGCTGAGCTGCAGACAGACATGATGGAAAGGTACAGTCACAAAATAGATATTTTAAAGCCTTCCTCATAACAAAGAGCACACACACAAGTTCACATAGTTGTACAGGGCAGCTCATGCAAACGTGACCACTGTCTCTGGCTGCTGCAGTCCAAATGTCTCATCAAACATAAGCACAATCTGGATTGGGGCAGGGAGGAAGAAGGTTGAAGGGCATGGGTTGACACAGACACATCACTGCCATCTGGCAAAGCAGGAAAGCATGCAGTGACTAGATGGCTGGATAATACTTGATAAAAAATGTGGATGCTGTGTATGTGTGTGTGGGGGGGGGGGGGGGAGGGGGGATTATGAAACAGGAGATGAGAGGGAAGGGAAGGGAAGAGAAGAGAAAAGAGCAGCAGACAATGAGGGTGAAGGGATGCGAACTGGAAGGTGACAGGACAGAAAGGGAGGAAACTGTTGTGTTAAGGGTGTGGGCATAGTAGGTCACCTAATCCCCTGTCAGCCGTCCCCTCCCTTCCTACCAGCCACCCCACTTCACTAGCTGGAACTAATGTCTCTGCTCCCATCTGTGACCTGACCATTCCCCTCATAACTCCCTTCCAACTTGCAATTACTTTTGACACAACACTTGAACTGCAGCAGTTGTGCATGTGGATTGGATTAATACTTGTTCCATAGACCGTAAATACGACATTTCACAATGGTGTGGAATGTGTCAGTTTAATAAAAGGTGTCTGTACATGACATTCAATATATTATGGATTTTTTTAGTTATTTTTATTTTATTTCTTAGCAAAATTACTAAGTTTTATCTGAATACGCATATAATGTGTAGAAGGAGTTCTTTTTATTTCTTTTTAAATGCTATCTGGCTATCTGTCAGACTTTTGACTTGGTAAGTGACCAAAGACTTTTGTGGCAGCATAATTCACCTCTTTCTGTGTCAAACTTAGGTTTAACCTTGAGCAGTGAAGATCACCCTTTCTTATAGTGTTGTAGCTATGCACACTATTACTTTTGAATTGGGTCAGATTTTTCACAACAAATTTCATAAGTGAATACATAGTGAAGCTACGGTGAAGACCCCTAGATCCTTAAATAAATGTCTGCAGAGTGATCTTGAGTGGGCATCAACAATTATTCTGATTACATGATTTTGTACAATGAATACTTTTTTTTATTCAATGTTAAATTGCCCCATAATATGTGTAAGATGTGCCTTATGTTTGCATAAATTTGTAGTGTTCTTTTTGTGAGGAAAGCCTTGATCAAATTGAGTCATTGTGTCTGTTGGTAGCTCAGTATGTCATCTTAAAAACAGTCATATCAACAAAAACAAAATCATTCAATTATTTATGTAGACAAGGTAATCAGAAGAAAATAACACGCTTATATAAAATTTAGACCAACAAATGGGGCATGCTCACCAATAAATGAAACAATGTCAGCAGCAATAAAAGTAGGGATTAAATAAACTTATTTCTAGAACTTGAAAATCCTTCAAAAAGGATTCTTCCTGCCTCTAACCAAGGTCAATGATAATTTATAGTCACATATTAGTTTTTTTAACTATTATAGTATTTTAAAGCTCAATTGTTTTATTTGAGTCTACGTATTATATACACATATTAAAATGAAACAGCCAGTACTTTGAAAATAATATAGCAACATTACCTAACAGTTTTTCTTGTGACAATTCCAAACTTGCACTTGTATTAATAATATCTTGTAGTCCTTCCACAAACGTTCTCATAAGGAGTATAGAATCAGAACTTTTTGATCTGCATACAAATGAAACATCACTCATGAGAGGAACTGCGATGCTCCCAATATCTTCTCCTGCAAAATAAATAAAAATTTTTAGACCCGATTGCAGAGGTGTGCATCTGCAGCTTCCCCTCACTCTGTGTATGTGAAGGTGTGTGGGGGGAAGCAACATTCACTTGTTGCACACCCACAATTAAACCAGAAAAGGTGTGGTCTTCTAACTCAAAAGTTAGTGTAATTATCATGTATCCTATTATATCTTAATCTGTCGAAAATTATGATGTGATGCATTGGAACGCATAGTGGTGTAATATGTGTGACTGAATCGGAATATTGTTTTATTTGTATGTAATTATCAATTGTATGACTTATGGTGTTATGCATTATGGACAAACTGATTATCTGTGTTCTATTCATCAATAATTTAGTGGTCAGGTGAATAACTGTCCTTTGTAATTTTAGTTTGAGAAAATTAATAGGCAGGAGAAAGAATTGGGGTGCTGTGAACTGTAAGAAAATAAAGCACATTGTTATCCAGCCTAAATGGAATTGAAAGCCCATGTTGGAATTAACAACATTGCTAATAAGGATAGGTTTACAACTCACCACAAAGACATGACAAGGAGCTGCGACACAAAAAAAGAGTGCTGCAGCCGGTTATGTGACTGTGTTGTGTGTGTATGTGATTGCGTGAATGTTCTGTTTACTTAAAGAGGCCATGGCCGAAGCTGTAGTGTTGTATGTGTGTGTCTTTGTTATGTGCCTGTCGCAGCTCATCGTCACGTCTTTGCAGTGAGTGGTAAACTGTCCTTATTACTATACTATATGGAAGTGAATATTCACTTTTTGTGAATGTTCATATATACAATATGGGCTACAACTCAAAACTGGGTCAAAAATGAAAGGATCATGCATACATGCTATAATCTCAAAATACACTATGGTGTCCTTTAGGATCATAAGGTGCCTTAATTACTGGCCAGTACTTAGCTGCAGGATGCGAGATATTTAGTGTTGCCAATACATACATATGAAAGTCAATATGATGTCATTATTCTAGTTTATGAAAAGCATACATTTAATTTTTGTTTGTTATTTTCATACCAGAATTTCCATCACTATAACAGAAAAGTTGGTAAATTAACAATGTGATGCAAAAGAATATTAATGAAATCATTCTACTGCAGCATTCATATTATAGCTGCCATCTACATACAGTCGGCACTTGGAGAGATACAACAAACAGAACATTCCCCTTCAATGGTAGCTCACTTAAAATTATGCAGCAGCACACTATAGTAGGAGCCAAAACTTGGTGTAAACATATGGAGGTGCCATTGAATAAATACCACCACCCCTAGTTGACATAGGCACAAATTTGGGCACAGCCTTAGTTTTATGAGCAATTAAGGCTAGTGACTCTGACTGATATTTGAGGCCTTTGTGACAATATTTTTCAATAAGATAACCTAGTCTGTCCTGACCTACCTAGGTGCACAGGATACTTCATACGCCAGACATCTCGCTCATTTAAAATGTTTGTAAAGATATTAACAATATAGTAATAAGGACAGTTTACAACTCACCGCAAACACATGATGACGAGCTCCAACAGGACACACAAAAAGGACATCCACATACAACACTTCAGCTATAGGTATGGCCATCTTCAGAAAATAGAACATTCACGCAATCACACAGGCACACAACACAATCACACAACCGTCGGCTCCAGCTGCCACACTTCAAATTACGCTCTGTGGTGTGGAAATAGGGGAGGGGAGGGGGGTTATGAAGGTTGCATCACAGTGATGGGGATGGATACAGCATGATCTTGCAGAGCATGTACATATCAGATGGGTGTAATGAGATGCAGCTTATGAATAAATAAATAAAATAAAACAGATAAATAAATCAAAAGCATGCACGCCACACACACACACACACACACACACACACACACACACACACAACTCAAAATAGGAGAGGTAGCAACTATTGAGAACGGAGGGAAAGAGAGAGAGAGAGAGAGAGAGAGAGAGAGAGAGAGAGAGAGAGAGAGAGAGAGAGAGAGAGAGAGAGAAAGGAAGATACTGTAGCTTGATACCAGAATAATTTTGGGGTTGGAGAATGTATTGAAGGGATAACTCCCATCTGTGCAATTTAGAAAAGCTGTTGGTGGATGGGAAGATCCAGATGGCCCGGGTTGTGAAGCAACCATCGAAATCAAGCATATGCTCCACTGCATTCTGTGCCATGGGGTGGTCCACCTTGTTTTTGCCACAGTTTGGCAGTAGCCATTCATCCTAATGGACAGCTGGTTAGTGGTCATGCCTATATAGAAAGCTAATTTGTGACTGCAGCACAGTTGGTAAATTACATGGCTGCTTTCACAGGTGGCCCCGCCTCTGAAATAGGAAGTCCTGGGTGGGTGGATTGGACAGGTCTTGCAGAGGTGTCTTCCACAGGGATATGATCCCTGTGGCAGTGGGCTGGATTTCGGGGTGGCATAGGGATGGACTACGATGTTATAGAGGTTTGGAGGGCAACGGAGCACCACTTTAGGAGGGGTGGGGAGGATCGTGGGCAGGATGTCTCTCATTTCTGGGCATGAGGACAGAAAATCAAAACCTTGGCGAAGGATGTAATTTAATCGTTCAAGTCCAGGATAGTACTGGGTGACAAGGGAAGCGTCCTTCTGTCTATGGTTACTGTTGGTAGAGGTAGGATTTGGGATGTGTGGGTATATGGCACAGGTCTGTGGGATAGTATCTGTCTATGAAATCCTTTGTTGTAAGATCCTCAGCATATTCAGAAAGGGAGTTCTTGTCACTACAGATATGCCGTTCAACGGTGGCCAGGCTGTAAGGGAGGGATTTTTTATGATGAAGGGATGGCAACTGTTGAAATGCAGATACTGTTGATGGTTGGTAGTCTGGTATCCCGGAACGACATGTTTGAGAGCCCGCCACACCACATGAACTATGACAGCAGCCGTTAGGCGGCGCGCACAACCTACTAGCGCTGCCATCGCCACTAGAGCGCTGCACGCCATGGCGCGCCTACCGCGCCGCACTATATAGGGCCGGAGCCACAGCTCGCTCCTCAGTCTTGTGTTGACTGCGCTCCGTTTACTTTCGCTATTCATTGGTTATCTGGCTTCGTACTCTGCTCTGGCACGTTTCCGATTTGTCTTTCGTTTGGATCTTTGTTTTTTCGATTAGTTGTTGTTATTGTCGTCTCTGTGGTTTCGTGGAGTGTTTCTCGTTAGCGGCGACGCTTGATCGGTCGGTCGTCGCTAGTCGCTCCCGACCAGTCAGGTCTTCGGTCACAATAATTGGCGATGAGGTAAAAGGTTCCATCACGTTTCATGGACGAACGACTTGTGCAACTCGTGGAGCAGCAACAACAACAGCTGCTCCTACAGCAACAGCAAACTGATTTGTTACGACAGGAAATTCAACTGTTGGCGGAACGCTTACAGGTTCAGGGTTCCCAACCTGTCCAAGCGGTTGTCACGTCGTCGACGGATTTCCGCCCCCCTGCGTTTCCGCCCTTTAACGACGCCAAAGAGAATTGGGATACTTACTTACAGCAGCTGAAACAGCACTTTGCCGCCTTTCAGGTCTCTGATGACGCTCTCCAACGGTCGCTTTTTCTTTCTTAGGCTTCCCCCGAGACGTTTTTCTTACTAAAGAAGTTGGCCCCCCTCTCCAATCCGGTGGCACTGACATTCGAGGAGATGTGCGCATTGCTTTCGAATTATTATTCTCAACGATTTCACGTTGTCACATCGCGCCTCGAATTCCATCAGTATCACAAACAGCCAGGTCAATCATATCGGTCATGGGTGACAGATTTGCAAGGACTGAGTCGGCGTTGCGAATTCACGTGCTCCAACCCGTCTTGTAAAACCTCCTATGCTGACTCTCTCATCCGTGATGTTGTCGTTCAGTTGGCTCCAGATCCAGAAGTGCGGACGGCGGCCCTCAAGCTGGACGACCCCTCTCTGGAGGACGTCCTGAAGATTGCACATTCTTTCGAGATTGCACATGCGGCGAATGAGCGTCTCATGGCTCGTCCTCAGGTAGCAACTGTACAACCTCCGGAAAGGGGACGTAACGTTCGGAAGGTCTTGCCCCGCCGGCAGCGTCGTGATCCTTCCCTCTCTGACGTGTCCATGGCCTCTGAACGACCGGTCACTTCTCGTCGGCGTAGGCAACGTGGTTTACCGTCCTGTCCCGACTGTTTTACGGTGCACCAGCGGGCGGACTGTCCAGACCGCTGGACCCACTGTAGTCGTTGTGGAAAAGATGGGCATCTCCATTCGGTTTGTCGGCAAACGGCAGGACAGTCTTCCCCGAATTCTTATTGGCGTCAGGGGACAGTTCATGAACTGCAGGCTACTGTTCCCCAGGGTGATTCTCCCGCTACCAAATTGTTTATTGATCTCAGAATAGCTAACCACGACGTCTGCTTCCAGGTGGACACAGGGGCGACAGTCTCCCTGGTGAACCTCCCGACATATGCCCGTCTCGGCTACCCAGAATTGGACCCGCCCTCCCGCAGGTTGGTAGCATATGGTGACAGTGCGATTCCTCTGAAAGGTCAGTTTACCACTTTGGCAACTTACAAAACGGTTACACAACCTGTAACCCTCTTTGTGGTCAATAGCCACTCATCTGGCAACATTTTCGGCCTCGATGCGTTCTCACTATTTGGATTCTCCATCTCCGATGAGGTGCAGGTCATTTCTGACACTGTTCCTTTCCAGGAACTCGACGACCTTTGTGCCTCTTTTGCGTCTCTGTTCGAACCGGGTCCAGGGTGTGCAACCAATTTTGAGGCACATATTACTTTACGCCCCGATGCGGTGCCCCGTTTCTGCCGTGCACGCCCTCTTCTGGTCTCCCTATGGATGGCGGTAAAGCTGGAACCCGAGCGTCTGCACGCCGCAGGAGTCATCGAACCTGTCAAAACGAGTGTCTGGGCCACACCACTGGTAGTGGTCCTCAAGCCTAATGGCGCCCTCCACCTTTGTGGCGATTTTAAATCCACCATCAATGCCCAGGCACAGGTCCGCGGCAAGAGGACCTCCTCACAAAGCTTGTTGGCGGTGAATACTTTTCTACGATAGACCTGGCTGACGCCTATTTGCAAATTCCGCTCGATGAGAAATCTCAATGAATCGTGGTCATCAATACCCCTTTTGGTCTTTACAAATACAAACGTTTACCTTTTGGGATTTCTTCGGCTCCAGCCATCTTCCAGAGGTATCTCGAACAATTAACCATGCCTATACCTGGTTGTGCCAACTATCTTGATGATGTCATCGTTACTGGGGCTACACGCCAGGAGCACTTGCATAACTTCCGCACTCTCTTCACCACATTGCGGGACGCCGGGCTCAGGTGCCGCCTCCATAAATGCCAGTTTTTCCAGGAACGGGTCGAATACCTTGGCTACTTGCTCTCCAAAGACGGAATCCAGCCCACAGATCGCAATGTATCGGCAGTCGATGCTCTACCACGCCTTCAAAACCTACAGGAGTTACAGGTATTTTTGGGAAAGGTGAACTATTATGCAAAGTTCCTCCCACAAGCGGCCCACATAATGCACCCCCTCAACTGTCTCCGGAAGAAAGGTGTGCAATTCCGGTGGTCAGATGCTTGTGAGCATTCCTTTCAGCGGCTAAAGCGCCTGTTGCGTTCGGCACCCTGCCTTACGCCCTTTTCTCCATCACGTCCCCTTGTTCTGGCAGCGGACACATCTCCATATGGCATTGGAGCGGTGTTGGCACACCGCAATGATGATGGTACTGAACAACCGATAGCCTATGCGTCCAAGACCCTGACGCCTGCTCAAAAGAACTACTCTCAGATAGAAAAGGAGGCGTTGGCGATCGTCTATACGGTTAAGAAATTCCATGTGTATCTTTTTGGGGCCAAGTTTACCCTCATTACTGACCACAAACCATTGATCGCTCTCTTTGGGCCACACTCTCGGCTGCCAGAACGTACGGCCCAAAGACTCCAGCGTTGGGCTCTATTTCTTAGTTCCTACAATTACACCATTAAGTACAAGCCTACTACTGCCGGCTACTGTAGTGGCCACTCACGGGCGACGCCTCTTCTCTGTCAACACTCAGAGGGGTTTGGAGCGCCGACATACTAACCAACTTTGCCCTCTTTTCCCTGCCTCATCCCAACCAGTAGCACAGCCAGACCCGGAGACCCTGCTATCGCCAATTCCTCGATCACACGGCTACAATCTGCGCTCTCGGGCGTTGTCCACGGCTCCAGTCGATGCAGACCCAGAGATGGCACACTCTCAGCCGCAACGGTGCTCACAGGGCAGATCACCCTCTGATACACCCCCACCACCCGGGGCGCCATGTGCACCTTGGGGTGGCATCGGCAACCCCAGGGGACACGGGCATGGAAGTAGAGACACGTAGAGCACGTGACACCACTCGTGCCATCGGTCCACCTTCCAAAGCACCGTCCTGGGCGCTTCCGTCCCTACGCACCCATTTCAGGGGGGAGGGATCTGGTATCCCGGAACGACATGTTTGAGAGCCCGCCAGACCACATGGACTATGACAGCAGCCGTTAGGCAGCGCGCACAACCTACTAGCGCTGCCATCGCCACTAGAGCGCTGCATGGCGTGGCGCACCTACCGCGCCGCACTATATAGGGCCGGAGCCACAGCTCGCTCCTCAGTCTTGTGTTGACTGCGCTCTGTTTACTTTCGCTATTCATTGGTTATCTGGCTTCGTACTCTGCTCTGGCACGGTTCCGATTTGTCTTTCGTTTGGCTCTTTGTTTTTTCGATTAGTTGTTGTTATTGTCGTCTCTGTGGTTTCGTGGAGTGTTTCTCGTTAGCGGCGACGCTTGATTGGTCGGTCGTCGCTAGTCGCTCCCGACCAGTCAGGTCTTCGGTCACAATAGGTAGGTTTGACAAAGACAGAAGTGTGGATGGAGCCATCAGAGAGGTGGAGGTTGACCTCAGAGATTATCTTTACAGTGAGTTGCAACCTATTACAACTATGTAACTGACATTTCATCCTGGACTTAAAAATTTGTGAGAACAAAAGAGAAAGCTGAACTAATCAAAATACTCCTCAAGATCAGTTTATCCTACGTAGGCCTTGATGAGAGTGAAACTGATAGACCACAAAAAAGAATACTATGCAAAAGCTATGAGAATTTCTACACTTTTCTTTATTAGTGTTAGATGTAATAAATAAATAAATAAAAACCACCTTTTTTGTACATTTGTGTTACCACTATAACATTTTCATGAATCTTATATCAATAAAAAATGAATGAGTTAAACAAATGTCTTGACTGAGTTTACGATTGTATAGTTACCTTGCTCGACATGTAGCTGTATCAAAGCCAGCTGTATCTTCCACACTGTCAAATGCCTCTGTACCTCCAACTTCTCCATATTCAGTAACTTCAAAAGGTCAAGAAGTTTCTTGCTCTAAAACATTGCAGTTTGTACAGTCAAAATGTGTAAAATAATTCTGGGTACACCAATGATGTAGCAACTGTGTAAAGTACAAAGCACTCACCACTTCCTGCAGGTTAGGAGTTGTAATGGCCAATGTAATGAACAAACAGCCAAAATGGTAAAGGCCAGTCTCTGTGAGAGACTGCAGTTTGGCTGGTGACAGCTTCGAGTAGATCCGGCCACGCACTTGTGGCCACAGTTCTGGAGAATGTTGCAAGTGGTTCCCCAGTATAGACAAGAAAAGACCCCAACTATTATCCACAGATGGAACTGAAACTGAATGTATTGTTCCTCTACCCAATAATTTACGAACTTGTTCCAATAGTCCTTGGCCAGTTTTGCTGCAAGTATATAAGTGTAAGAAAAATGTTCAGTTGCATATTGTTACAACTTCAAGTTCAAATATATAATATGATAAATAAAATTTAGCTAAAATGACTGAAGCACTACTCTGCATTCATTCCAGTATTACAGGCACCACTGTGTCTGAATATTATGTATTTTGATCTGCAGGAAAAACAGAAACCAAAGAACGACAGACACATTAGAGAACACTATATTTACAAGAGCAATATTAAGAAACATTTAAGGATGTATGTTGGTCAATAAAATTGTCCATGGCTATGTCAAATCACCCCCATGAACCAAAGGTACTGACTGCTGAAGTGGAGTGGCTTGTGTACCTCATGATACAGATAGCCATATTGTAGGTGTAAGGGTATCTGTGGAGATGCCAGACAAACATGTGGTTATTGAAGAGGAGCAGTAGCATTTTCAGTAGGAGGGGCAACAGGCTGGATGATTGACTGGCCAGGCCTTGTAACATCAGTCAAAGTGGCATTGCCATACAGTTAATGCAAACTGCTGAAAGCATGGGGAAACTAACATCCTTACTTTTCCTAAGGATTGTAGTTGCCTTATTGTATGGATACATTATGATGCATTGTTTTGGGTAAAATATTCCAAGGTAAATAGCACCCCATTTGAATCTCTGGGTGAGAACAACTCAGGAGCACGTCATCAAGAAAATGAAAACTTGTATTCTACAGATCTACTTTCCACAAGCCCCCCTCAGGATGTGTGGTGGATAGTACTTTGTGTTCCACTGTTCCTTACTCATTCTCCTCTTCCAGTCACATATGATTTGCAGGAAAAATGACTGCCAGTATGCCTTCATGTGGGCTCTAAACTCTCTCTAATTTTATCCTTGTGGTTCTTTCAAGAGATATTTGTAGGAGCAAGCAATATATTGGGTTTGTCTGGAGTGTAGACTTTTACAGGAGTGAAACATGGATAATAAACAGCCAATAAAAGAAGAGGATAGAAGCTTTTGAAAATTGGCCCTACAGAAGAATGCTGAAGATTATATGAATAGATCGTATAACTAATGAGGAGGTACTGAACAAAACTGGAAAGAATAAAAATTTCTAGTATATATTATCTTAACTAAAAGGAGGGAATCATTGTGACATCAAGGAACTGTCAGTTTAGTATTAGAGGAAAGAGGCAGAGGTAAAAATCACTGAGGAGACCAAGAAATGAATGAAGTAAGTAGGTTAAAATGAATGTGGGTTACTGTTATATTAAGAGATGATGACACTGGCACAGAATAGAGTAGTAGGGAAAGCTGCATCATCATCATCATCATCATCATCATCATCAACAACAACACATTTCAAAATTAAATATATAAATATATTGGTGATGGAAAGAATCAATCACAAAACAATGGTCACATTCAAGTAAATAGTACATTAAAAAACAAATAATGGAAAGTCCAGGCTGGAATTAATAATATAGTAGTAAGGACAGTTTACAACTCACCGCAAAGACGTGGCAAGAATCATACAACACAGTCATACAACCGTCACTGCCATACTTCAAAGTGTGTGAATGTTTCATTTTCTGAAGAAGACCACGTCCGATAGTTGAAAGTGTTCTATGTGTGTATCTTTTGTATGTGCCTGTCGCAGCATGTCGCCATGTCTTTGTGGTGAGTTGTAAACTGTCCTTATTACTATATTATTACACATTAAAACAGTACTTAAAAAGATCCACAAAGGAAGTCAATGTATTTTTAGTGCACACTTTTGTGAATAGCCCCCCCCCCCCCCCCCGAGCTGTGATTTGTTTTAGTAAATCTGTATTAGTATTAGTGGAAAACTTCAATGTTGCCATGAAAAATTAACTACTGATAAACTTTTAGGAAATTTGTCACAGAAGTGATAAATTATTCAGTTTATCAGAAAACGATACCTTTGAAACTTCTTGATATATTACTCTCTACTGACCTGACAACAGCCATTGTGTCTGGAGAAGATCCTGGCACATAAAAAGTTGAATTGAGTCTACGTTGGAAGTATTCCCACAGCAGTAGTAATGGATCATTGCATGCCTCCCACATTGAAAGAAGTTTTCTTAACAATAAAAGAACAACACGAAGCTGCACCTCATTCACTGACTCCACTGACAGAATGGATTTAAGTGTCGTGTTGAGCTGATCATGGCAATTGTGAACCTAGTGGCAACAAAAAGTAAAATAAAATATTAACACAATTTGATGTTTCACTGCAAACAGTGGAAAGATGATGCAATTAGCAATATTATTTGGTTGTAACAAAAACAGTTTTTAAGTCTTCAACGTCAATGACTTCACAATGACTGTGTATGAAAGAGTAGCAATAAGAAAAACTGAATTTGGAACATATGTATGATCAGTGGTCAGTAGTAGCTTCATGTATAAATTTCTAACTCTTTCATTTCAACATACATTGATATTTTGAGATAAAACACATTAACTCCTATCATCTATCATGGCAAGGAAACATAAAATATTCTACTACATCTACATATGTGGTGGAGGGTACACTGTACCAATACTATGCATTTCCTTTCATATTCCACTCCCAAATAGAATGAGGGAAAGAAGAATGTCTATACACCTCTGTATCAGCCCTAATTTCTCTTATCTTGTCTTCGTGATCTTTACACGAAAGCAAAGAAGTTAGACAGAGATACCACTTGAGGCAGAGGCTCTGTCCAGAGAACCGAAGCAACTATGTTAAAGATGGTGGGCAGGAATTTGAATTTAGCGGAGGTTGAGATCAGGTGGGCAACGGGAAGAGAGAATATGCTGAAGGGCAAGTTTCCATCTCCGGAGTTCTGAAAGATTGGTGTCGGTGGGAAGTATCCAGATAACCTGGACGGTGTAATACTGTGGCAAGATGTGCTGGCCGTGAACCAAGGCGTGTTTAGGCACAGGGTGATCCTCATTACCAACAAACAAATAAAAGACACACAAACACACACACAATTCTAAGTTTTCAGCTGTGGCCTTCCTCAGAAAGAGAACACTCATTCACACAATCACTCAGGCACACTCATCCACATATGTCAGCCGTTTCTGGCCACCCAACATCACTGTGTTGACATATGTGGATGAGTGTGCCTGAGTGATTGTGTGGATGAGTGTTCTCTTTCTGACAAAAGCTGCGACCAAAAATTTAGAATCGTGTGTGAGCTTGCGTGTCTTTTATTTGTGACTGTCAGCAGCTCAACATTCGTCTTTAGGGTTGAGTTGTTCCCTGTCTACATATTACTATTAACATCCTTACTGGACCTTCCGTTGCTGTTATTTATTTGTTTGATATACTTACAAACTCTGGATAGTTTATGTGGTATCTTAATCACAATAAAATGATCCAAGTTGAGGAGCAAGAACTATTAATTAAACTTTTGGTAGAATACATTACTGTATATTTCTGCAGATAAGACGAGGTGCAAATTTTCATCAAAATTTTATACTTTAAACATATGTCTGGCCTATAGACGACCCTCATGTTACTGTCTTTATCCAAATGTATGCCGCACTCCCCCCCCCCCCCCCCCCCCCCCAGTTATTGGGATTTAAAAATACGTCTGCAATTTTGATTTGGAGGCAAAGCTTCAGGAAGTTCCAAAAAATGCCGTTAGAACCCGTCATAAGTAGTTTCTGTGCTTGGTACCACTGGATTGCACCCTTTGTTGTAGTGTTTGCGGTCTGATTTTAAACTTTTGTGTGTATAGTGCTACATTGTATCCGATCGTGAAGAAGCATTTTTTATTTTTTATTTATTTTTTTTTTTTTACACCACAAATTTTTTTAAAAAGTAATTTCTTTCACTGAGACAATATTTAATCGCACCGATACACATATTATGCGGATGAAAACACACAAAATTGCCCAGGAATAGAAGATAAAAGATTTCAAAAGAAGCTGCAACTGTTGCATATAGCTCCGAAATATTTTAACCCTTTCACTGCTCCGTACGTAAATATACTCTTAATCATTTCAGTGCGACTCTGCATATAATGAAAAATTATTTTTGACAAGCGACATTGTAAAATCAAGCTGCATTGAAAATAATTAATTCTATTCCTGCTTTATGGCATATAGGTTATCATATGTACCCTTGTCTACTCAGTATATTAATACAGCTCGAAAAGTGAATATTAAAAAAAAAGTGCAAAACTTTGTTTTTGTAAATCTTTCCACCACGATGTAAATTTCATCAGGGTAATATTGCAGATGTTTTGCATAACATGGCTATAGTGAGGCTTCGATCTCTGAACAATATATATATAATCCATACTTTTCAAAACAATATGTAAGGAATAAGCGAATGTTTCTGAACCAAAGATTCGCATGCTACAAGCCCTCACCTAGTAAAATAAATTTTCTTGTTTGTCCTATACCTAACTTAACTTTCACTTTTAAAAAAGTTATCTGTAGCATAGCCTCAAGAAGCTTAGGTATAAGTTAAACAAGAAGTTTTTTTTAGTATGCGAGGATGTGTAGCATCTTGAATATACGGTTCAGAAACACTAAATCGATTTACAGTTGTACGTTCGATATATATCTTTTGAGGCCAAGCTACTTTGAGTGTAAGTTTTCTTGTAAATTACCCAGAAAGCTGTACTCTTAGGTTCCTGCCTAACCACATCCTTTAAAATCACGACATATTCATAAAAATCATAACATTCGCCTGTTCGATACAAATCATTTCGATACTTAACCGCTTTGATATATATAGTTTGGAGGCCAAAGCCGTGCTATGCAGCACATCTGCGAAATTACCAATTTCAGACTAAATTTCAATCAGTTTTCTTTGTAAGACGACCTCGGATGATTGGGCCTTTTTTTTTCAGACTAAATTTCAATCAGTTTTCTTTGTAAGATGACCTCGGATTATTGGGCCTTTTTTTTATGATTCAACCATTGTCTTATCTGCGGAAATATATGGTATGTAATAAGACTCACATTATTGGTACTGTTTTCATTTAGGCAGTCTCATATACTGAATTTGGTGTATTTATATGGATGGCATATTGATGAAAGCACAAGCTAGGGCCGAGAATTAAACCACTCGCACATTTGATTAGGCTATTTATGAAAACCTAACTCTGCATGGCTGGTTGTAGATTTGAACGCCACAACTATGCTCAGTCTTACTGGTTCAAAGAAAGATTTGAATACCCAGGAATACGGTGGGGTAACAAACACATAATACTCACGTGGAAGTAGACGGTATAGAGAAGTTTCACATCTATAACCACTTACGGCAATAAATGCCTTGGACTGAAGAAGGGACATGTAGATTTCGTTGTTATCATGTGAATACATGTTTCTTTCATGTAAGTTAAAAACCACTAAACAAAGATATAAAAATGGCAGGCATTGTTTTGTGCATCCAAATATGCCCTGCTTGTTACAAAGGTCAAAATATGTTCCTTGGTCAAAATACTTGGTCACGGAGGACAATGAAGTTTATTTTAAATTTACATGTACCTTTCCCCCCAGGGTAAGTCTTTCCGCTCCCGGGATTGGAATGACTCCTTACCAACCCCCTTAAAACACTCATCCTTCCCTGCTCTTTCTGAAGAAGCAAACTTAGGTTGCGAAAGATCTTTGTGTGTGTGTGTGTGTGTGTGTGTGTGTGTGTGTGTGTGTGTGTGTTTGTGTATCAATGAACCGGTGCCTTTTTGCCTGGTAAGTCCAACTTTCTTTACTTTTTATAAATAATGTTGTATTCTGTTATTTGTGCCTTTCTGTGGCTCATCGGACGTCTCTGTAGTGAGTAAGGAACCTATCCTTCTCCGAAATATTGTTGAATCCTTTCTGTAATTTCCATTGTTATAAAGATAATAATTAATGGCAGCCAGTACAATTTGCAAAACCTATAGATTCATTTTCATTGTATACATTCAGTGTAAAAAATTCCAGTATGATGCTTTAAATGTGTGTACATTCCTTCCACAAGTTTCCTGGACACTTCTTTTCTGTCTTTCTCAGATTTTCTACTCTTTTGACATTGATGTTTCCTGTTAATTTCTTTCTGATATAATAATGATAATTTATAAAAACTGATATTCCCTTTCAATTTAGTAATAACAATAACAAAAACTGCATGTGATGCCTACACTCTGATTACTACTACAATAGCTGGAACTGAACTGTCTGTGCAGTACTGAATTCCCATCTTTATTGACCACGCTCCCAATGGGATGTTAAACATTAAGATTCCTTTATTCCTGCACTGCATTCCCCTGTTGGCAGCGCTGTCTGCTTTTGCTACTGCACTGAGCCCTGCAGAAGGCTCATGTCAGGCAGGTAACCAGATGTGCTTCGGGCCCCTATGGCACACTATGACTTGTGCACTCTGTATGTGGTGCAATTGGGCCTGCAGCCAGCAGGGCGCAGTGGCCGAGTGCATGTGGGCTCGGGCAGGTAAATATGGCATCCTACGCGGCTTTGCCAGAGGGATTATATCCCTGTGGAAGACCCCAATGCAAAACATGCCCAATCCACCCAACCAACACTTCCTGTTCCAGTCCTGTCACAGGCTTATCCTGCCCCATCAGAGGTCGGACCATCTGTGAAAGCGGCCATGTGTTTTACCAACTCTGGTACAATCATTGTTCAGTGTTTTATATTGGTATGACGGCGAACCAGCTGCCCATCAAGATGCATGGCCTCTGTCAAACTGTGGCAAAAAGCAAGATGGGCCACCCTGTGGTGCAGTATGCAGATGAACACAGCACTTTTGATTTCAACGGCTGCTTTACTACCCGAGCCATCTGGATTCTCCCCTTAATCACCAGTTCTTTGGAATTGTGCAGATGGTGGTTGTATCTTCAATACATTCTATAGTTCTGCAACCACCCTGGGCTCAAACTAAGATAACTTTGCATACATACACCCTATGCTTAACAGTATTCCCCCCTCCTCCCCATTCCTCACTGATTTGCTGTATTTCATCAATTCATGTCTTTCTTGCAACTGTGTGTCACTCCTTATAATAGCCCCTTAATTAATTACTTCTTCATTTTTCTTTTTTCTTTATTATTTTTATTGTTCCAAATTTCCCCATTACCTAACCACACTCCTCTACACCTCCCTTTTATCCTCTTCTGCCCCTTCCCTTCACTGTATTCAATACCGCATCTCGCATTCCTGCCTATCAGAGCCTTTCCAATCCATCATGCGACAGAATTTTCCATCCCCACCTTTACCCGGCATCCTTCCCCCTCCACTTCTCTCTTCACTCACTGTCAAGATGCCTGTGTGGCTGGAGATGGTGGTTGTGTGTGTGTGTGTGTAGTTGTCTGAATGATTGTGTGAATGTGTTTCTTTTTGTGATGAAGACCATGGCTGAAAATTTAAGTTGTGTGATTGTGATTGCCTATTTTTCAAGGCTGTCAGCAGCTCAGTGAGCCTCTTTATGGTAAGTTGTTATCTATATTCCATTATTGACATTCCAATTGGATTTCTCATTGTTAGTATATCATAGGTTTTACCTCAGTAGTAATAGTGGTACTATACTCCAATGGAAATTACTTTGAGATTGTCAGATTGCAGTGGCAGTGCCCGTGTTGCTGATGTGCACCCAGCTGAGCTCCACAAGGCTCTGCTTACATCTACAAATCTGGCAACAGAGGGGTAATATCGTGTTGAAGAGTGAACTATCAGTGGATAACAGGTGACCCATACTACTTGACACACTGAATCATCAATCACAAAGTCATTCTAACTGGTTTACAGTAGTAGAAGCAGCAGTACTACTAATAATAATACTGCAGTAATAATAATAATAATAATGATAATATAAAAAATAGACGAAAATTACTCACCAGGCGAAGGAGCACAGGTGTAACAGCATCACAAATAAATAAATGAATACACACACACACACACACACACACACACACACACACACACACACACACACAACGCAAGCTTTCGCAACCCAGTTGCTTCTTCAGGCAGAAGGGAAGGAGAGGGAAAAGGAAATGATGAGGGTTTTAAGGAAGGGGGTAAGGAGCCATTCCAATCCCAGGAGAGGAAAGACTTACCTTGGGGCCAAAAGTGCACACACACCCACACAGACACAAGTACACCTAGGCAGACATACTACAGTAATACTACTTAATATTTGTATCATAATTATGATAATAATAATACAGACCTTATGACGATTTTCTTCCTGATAACTGCCATCTCTATTATAGCCATACAACTTTGTCAGATGCAGCAACAACCACAAAACAAAAATTCCACGATTGGAACAAGTAATGTTCTTTGGAACTGCTAGGGATGCACAGGTAGTGGTTTTGTTTTCTGCAGTCTTATCTGATAGAACTGAGTTCAATATCTGGGCCAAATGCATCCAAAAATTCTGTATTAAAAATGCAAATCATGTAAAACATTAGCTATGGTGAATTAAAAGTTACACACACATACAGAGAGAGAAAGAGAGAGAAGGAAATGTTACTGTAAAATATTATAACTGGTTCAGAGTAGTGATATCAATGAGTGCCTGCATCTAGTCCACAATAAATTATCATTATGTCAACACAAAGCCATAAAAAGTACTAGAACCAATTCCCAGTGCCATGACACGAATTCTTTCTGTCTCTTTCTCTCTTCACATGTAGGATGAAATCACTGATACAAAAAGTTTAATATTCTCATTACAGATGTTAAATATTCTTCAGTCTAATCTATGTGTCTATTTATGATAATGTATAGGACTCAGAAATTTTGTTCGAAATGAATGTAGTGTAACAGCAAATTTAGCTGTATACTACAGTACCGTCTCGCCACGAGATGTGCGGATTCATTATATATAGATAAGTAATGATATAAGAATTTTACTGTGTGCCGTGCGCTCGTGTGCGCAGGTACGAGGGCGTGAGCAAGTGATGCGGCCAAAGATAATATTCTGCTGAAGAAGAGACTGTCGCACCAAAACGTAAATGAATCCTGGAAAAATCTTTGGTCATTATTGATGCCAGAGAGAAATATGCATTGTAAAAGTAGTTTAGTTAGTTTCTAATTGAGACTCGGTCAAGTTATGACCTTATGTAATAGTGGCCTACAGGGCATAATATATGTTTTTGTTAAAGTGCAAATATGACTTCTTCATTTGTGGAAAAGTAGTTCTCACTTTATGTGCTTCCCCCATTGCAAACGGACGAAGTCTAGCCTGAATCCTAGGCATAACTACAGGCTGAAAATATACAAATGTTTGAAGATTACGATGTTTAAACGTTAACAAATTTGCTAAATTGGATGAGGAGTGATGTTTCGTAAATCAAACTACACATAATTTGGGTACTGTGTCCCGAGAGGAGAGTATGATTTGTAGTAACACGGTCATCGGAACTCTATCTTGTTGGGAAGAGACAAGCCATGGGAGATATGTTTCTGTACAGCATTGGGATGGTAATTTCGATCTAGAGAAGGCCACAGTGAGACTCTAGGCATATTTGGAGAAGGGCTGCTCATCACTGCAGATGCAATGAATGTGAGAGGCTAGGCTACATGGAAAGAACTTTTTGATATGAAATTGGTGGCAGCTGTTGAAGTATTGATAATTGGTGGGTTTCATATGTACAGAAGTCCTGGCTATTGGTTGATGAGGACCAGGTGACACATGGAGGAGAAAGTGTTGTCATTTTGGAGAAATGTGGATAGGGTGTCACCACCTGCAGTCCAGTTTATGAATAAGCTGTCGCTGAATTGAATCACATGAAAGGTTTGAGATTCTAGGCAGTTAGGTAGGATTCCTCTAAAAGACCTACAAATAGATTAGCATAAAATGGTGCCATGTGGGTATCACAATTTTTTAGAAATACTTGATTCTAAGTTACATGATTAAGGAAGGAGATGGAAGAGAAAAAAGATGGAGTAATCACGTCATACCAACTGCTGTCACTACATACTTTTCCATAACTTTGAGGGAATACACATTTTTATTCTGTTTACAATAAGAAAAATGTAGCAAAAAGAAAAATGTGAAGCTTGTTCTCATTAAATGTCCCTTCATCTACTGAGCAGCAATCTGTTCCTTTTTGCTTTGAAACTGTTTTATTCCGTTATAAACCTTTCCATACAAAATTATTCTAGCTAGAATGATATACCACAATAAAGAAACTTCTTGTCCATCTGCAGTATCACAAGATTTAGGGATAGTGGAAATGATGACACATGGACAGTGTAGGAAGATGGATGTTAATGAAGATAGGAAAGGTTAAGTCACAACTCTGTGGTCATGAAAATACAAAGCAACAGGGAAGGAAAAAATTAGAGAGAGAGAGAGGGGGGGGGGGGAGAAAGTAGAGGAATGGGGCAGAGAGGAAAGGAATGAGAAAGAGGGGGGATGAATGGAAGGGGAAACAAATTGGTAAGACAGATAAGGAAGGAAGGAGGGAGAGAGAAGGAAGGAAGGAGGGAGGGAGAGAGAAGGAAGGAAGGAGGGAGGGAGAGAGAAGGAATGAAGGAGGGAGGGAGAGAGAAGGAAGGAAGGAGGGCGAGAGAAGGAAGGAAGGAGGGAGAGAGAAGGAGGAGGAAGAGAGAAGGGGAAGGGAGAGAGAAGGGGGAGGGAGAAAGAAGGGGAAGGGAGAGAGAAGGGGGAGGGAGAAAGAAGAAGAGAGAGAGAGGGGGGGATGGAACAAGAGCCAGAGGAAAGCAAAGGTTGAGAGGGGGAAGGAAGGGGAGAAGGGGACAGAAGTGAGAGGGGGCAAAGGAAAGGAGAATAGAGTGTAAGAAGGGTCGAGGTTCAAAAGAAGAAGAGGGGATAGGATAGAGGGAGCAAGAGAGAGTAGGGAAGAGTAGAAGAGAGAAGGAAGTAGTGAGAGAAGGGAAGAGTGAAAGAGAGACGGAAGAAGTAAGAGGTAGGAGGAGGAAGGAAAGGACGAAGAAGGAAAAGAGAAGAAAAGATGGTGATGGAAAGAGCATAGGAAGGAGGGAGAGAGCAAAGAAGGGAGGGAGAAAGGGAAGAGGAAGAGAGAGGGGTAGGAGGGGGACAGAAAGATGTAAATTGGAGTGGGGGGAGAGCAAAGGAAAGAGGGAAAAGAGAGAGAGAAGGAAAGGAGGGGTAGGGAGAGGAGAGGGAGGAGAGGGCTACTACATGGTTTCTTGTCAACTATTTTCAGAGTCAGAGTCAGAACCTAGGGTTTTACTGCAAGGCAGGACAATTTTTAGTTTTTCCATTTCTTTTCTTCTATATATGACAATGGTGCAGTTGTCAGTTCAGATTTAATAACTGAAGCAGATAAAAAAATTAACGGTTTCTATTATTTATGCACCAAATCTTTTATTTAAAATTTTTAATGTTAGATCATATTCCACATTCAGTAGATATTTTTACACAAATAAGTATCAGATATGCAGATACTTACTTTTCCTTGGCCTTTCTCATATTGGTCATCAAGTAAGAATAGTAGCAGCAACCATAGTTCTCGAACACATGTACAACTAAATGGGGACTTCTTTCGTAGATCATTCACTGAAATCTGAAACATATTTCATAATTAATATAACACATGGAATGAGCAGCATTGGTCATAACCTGGCTTTATTAATAGCAAATCGATTTCAATCACAGAATGATCATCATTAGTGCAGATCTTCAAGCTAAATACAATATAAAATATACAAATACAAGAGCTATGTACAAAAAATAAAGAAAGCATTCAAGAGTACATTTTTAAATTATTGCTCTTACATACCACTCATATGAAGTTGCTTACACATGAAATTAATACACTTATTAGTATGTCATAGGACGTTGATAAAAATTTTATTAAAAGAGTGTAGACCTTATCTGGCTAATAAGTAATTTTGTGATGGACCAGTTATTTTTACATACACCATATGTGATTGTGCTAGTATTTAGAGTATTCTCTTTAAACTATTGTGTCATTTTCTTCATACTGTTCAATGTTATACTACCTGAAAGGCAAACAGCCTTGCCCAACATTCTTTTGACAAATTCATATGTGAATGTTGTATCTATTATATAAAGCAGAGTGTCTGTATATTTGTACGTGTTGCATACAAATCTACAGTTTTCTTCCAATCTTTATGAAATTTTATTTATGTAAGCTTCAATCCATAAAGATGGTCGCCGTAAGTGTAAGAATCACGTACGATACATAGTTCACGAGATATGACGTCATAAACAATGAGATGCGTGAAAAACTGCTGCATTTAGTGACTATGCTGCTCATTTTCTCCTAAACCACTGGACCGATTTCAACCAAATTTGGTACACACATTGCTTACCATAAGGTAACAATTGATGCATGGTTAAGAATCACATACGGCACATGGTTCAAAAGATATTACGTCATAACCAATAGAAATTGCAAAAAATGCCATATAATGTGGTGAGACTTTTGAAATACACTGTATGAGAATGACAGTACTTAACGACTTGCAACAAACTTTAAACATAATTTCAAACCTTTATTAAAGTTTTTCTCACTGGCAATCTTAGTAAAATGATGAAAGGAAAAGTTTCTCGCTTACTACTTTTCCGCTGTTTATGGAGTAAAACTACGGCTCTCGGTATGACGTTACAATTGATAATTTGTACACTACAAATAATAGCGACAGGAAATTTTTCATATAGGATACAAACATACAGTTGAATGTACCTTCTAAATTGTATCACAGTAAGACATGTAGTTCACGAGATATGATCAAATAAACATTAACGTTCCGCTGTTCATGGACTAAAACTCCGCAATTCGGTATGATGTTACAATTTATAATTTCTACACTACAAATTGTAGCCTTAGGAAATTTTTCAGACAGTATACACACATATAGTTGAATGTACCTTCTAAACTGTATCTCAGTATGACACGTAGTCCACTCTATATGAGCACATAAACAATAGCGTTCATGGAAAACCGCCCCATCACGCACCAAGTTTTAATCTATTTCTTCTTTACTACTAATTGTATATCCAAGAGATTTTACAGACATACAGCCCTTATACAAATGAATATATACGTGAAAAATGGCAGGAATAAAGAGAGAAATACCCGGGCAATGCCGGGTTTTCAGGTGGTGTATTATAGAGATTGCCTTATGGTATTATGTCAATTGCTTTACTTTGAAATTGTTCTCTACCACTTTATTTTCAATGTTACACACAAAAAGGACTTTAGGTCAGATCTGTGTGTCAGTTCTGACCTTCAAACATGTGGCATCACATTAATTTATACTTTTGTGCTGTAGATTTTTTATCTTTATATCATTACAAATGGTTTTGCTGTTTTTTAAGGTAATGTATTGTTATGCTATGTTCGATCTACAGTAGATGTCCTTTGATTGTTATGTTTATAAATATTTTTGTAATTATTATAATACTGAAGATTAAAATAAACGGGTATAGGCACATGTATGCAAACACGGAGATATGTTAACACACAGAGGGCAGCACTGCGGTGAATGAAGCCTATATAAGACTACACGTGTTAGATCAGTTACTGCTACTACAAAGGCTGGTCATATGGTTTTAAGTGAGATTGAACGTGGTGTCACAGTCGGAGCACAAGAGATGGGACACAGGTAGTGATGAAGTTGAAATTTTCCCGTACGACCATTTCATGAGTACACCATAAATATCAGGAATATGGTAAAACATCAAATCTCTGACATTGCTGTGGGCAGAAAAGGATCACGCAAGAACGGGACCAACGATGACTGAAGAAAATTGTTCACAACTTGACAGACGTGCAACACTTCTCCAAATTGCTGCGGATTTAAATGCTTGCTATCAACAAGTTTTATTTACTGTGTGAACCATTCAACAAAACATCATCAATATGGGCTTTTGGGACTGAAGCCTCCCCCCCCCCCCCCACCCCATGTACCCTTGCTGGCTGCACAACACAAAGCTTTACACCTCCCTTGTAATGATCCCGTAGTTAAGTCCCATAAGCTTTACAAACATTTGAACGTTTGAACCTCCCTTGTGCCCATCAGCACCAACACTGGACTGTTGGTGAATGGAAGATGTGGAATCTAGTTGCAATTCTATCATGTGGTTTGGGTATTAAAACAACGTCATGAATCCATGGAACCTGCAATGTCAACAGTGGTCTGTTCAAGCTGGTGTAGGCTCTGTAGTGGTGTCAGACATGTGCAGTTGGAGTCATGGGACACCTGATACATCTAGATATGACTCTTACAGGTGAAGAAATTTACTGAGCTGCTGACAGATACAAAAATAGATAATCACATTTACACAACTTAAATTTTCGGCCATGGCCTTCATCAGAAAGAGAAACACATACATACACGCAATCACTTAGGCAAATATACACACACAACTATCATGTCCAGCCACTCCAGCAACACAAGCTAGACTGTAAGTGAGTTGGGGAGTGGAAGGGTAAGGATGCAGGATAAAGGTGGGGATGAAACGTTCCGCATTGCATGATGGCATTTAAAGGCTCTGATAGGCGGTAATTTTAATTGCGGCAATGAATACAGAGAGGGGAAGAGGTGAGAAAGGATAAAAGGGAGGTGTAGCCGACTGTGGGGAGGGAGTGGGGGGATTCGAAATGAAAGAATGATAAGGAAAAATAAAAATAGGAAAAATAAAGTTAGGAAAAAAAGTAAAGTTGGGGAAGAGAGGAAAAAATAAAGTTAGGAAAAATAAGAAAAAAATAAAAATTAAGTATTATTAGTGGTGGTACACAGTTGTAAGGAAGACATGGATACAGGATAAAGGAAGGGAAAGGAAGAGGGGGGGGGGGGAGATGTTAGTCATAGGGTGCAGGGATGGGAAGTTATCTTAGGTTGATGCCAGCCAACAATCCACAATTCCCAAAGCCTAAACAATTCCAGAATACTGTTGTTAATCTTTCTGTTAAAACCCTCAATCTCACCTATCCAAAGGTCTCACCTTCAGACCCACACCCAAATTTTACCATGTTGGACTTTCCAAAGAGTTCCTCTCCTTCTGCCAATCCCTACAGTGCAAAAACTATTTTGCCACCAATCCTTTGAATCAAAGACAATCTAATTTCAACATTGAACTGTGCCTCTCCCATTTCATACCACCATCCAACTGTGACCTTCCCTCACTCTGCCCTAACCACCCACTGGTCACTTTCCAGGAATTCCTCATATCCAACTTGGCATCACCATCTTTCACCAAGTCATTTCGTAAGAACACCAACCTTTCGGCAAAAGAAAGGACACCGTTACACAACCTCAAAACAGATCCCAACCTAATCATCCTCCTTGCAGACAAGGTTTCTACTACTGTCGCAATGAATCACAGTGATTATGTGATAGAAGGTCAATTGTCTGATTCCTCCATTACAAGTTGTGCCATGACAACCCCGTCAAAAATGACCAACAATCCCTGCAAAAATCTTATGGCCCTTTCCAGAACCTCTCCTCTGAATCAATCTCCCTCCTCACCCCAACAACACCCTGCACACCTACTTTTACATGCTCCCAAAAATCCATAAATTTAACAATCCTGGACGCCCAATTGTGGCTGGTTACTGTGCTCCCGCAGAAAGAATTTCAGCCCTTGTTGACCAGCACCTCCAACCAATTGTTAGAAACCTCCACAACATCCTAGTCCATCCTTATGCCACTTCCAACCCCAACTCAAACCCCTTACTACAGGTATCATATTCTATCATATTCCTGTGGAAGACCCCAATGCAAAACCTGCCCAATCCACTCACCCAGCACTTCCTATTCCAATCCCGTCACAGGCTTATCCTACCCCATCAGAGGTCAGGCCACATGTGAAAGCAGCCATGTGATATACCAACTCTGCTGCAATCATTGCACAACATTTGATATCGGCATGACGACAAACCAGCTGTCCATCAGAATGAATGGCAACTGGCAAACAGTGTCAAAAAAACAAGATAGACCACCCTGTGGTACAATATGCTGCTGAACACAGCTCTCTGGATTTAATTGGCTGCTTCACTACTCAGGCCATCTGGATCCTCCCCTCCACCACCAGCTCTTCTGAACTGCGCAGATGGGAGTTGTCCCTTCAACACGTTCTAGGGTCCCGCAACCATCCTGGCCTCAACCTAAAATAACTTCCCATCCCTGCACACTATGACTATCATCTCTCCCCCTCCCCCTTCCCCACCCATTATCCTGTATCCATGTCTTCCTTACAACTATCACCACTTAAAATATCCCCTTAATTTATTACTTTTATTTTTACTTATTTTTTATTATTAATTTTTTTCCTGTTTTATTTTTCCTTATCATTCTTATCATTTCTAACCCCCCCCCCCCCAACTCGTCTATAGCTCCCCTTTATTCTTTCCCACCCCTTCCCTTCACTGTATTCATTGCCGCAATTAACATTCCCGTCCATCAGAGCCTTTAAATTCCATCATGCAATGCAGAACTTTCCATCCCCACCTTTACCCAGCCAGCATCCTTCCCCCTCCAATCCCCACCTCACTCACAGTCTAGCTTGTGTTGCTGGAGTGGCTGTGATAAAGGCCAGGGCCGAAAATTTAAGTTGTGTGAATGTGATTATCTACTTTCGTGTTTGTCAGTAGCTCAGCAAGCCTCTTTACAGCGAGTTGTTACCTATCCTGCATTATTGATATTCCTATCAAATTTTCCATTGTTAAAACTCTGACAAGTGACATGTACATACACATCCTGGATGATCACCTGCTGATTGTGTCCACTGTGCATTCTGACAGACTTGGTCAATTCCAGCAAGACATTGTGAAACCCCACATGTCTAGAAATGCTACAGAGTTGCTACAGGAACACTCTTCTAAGTTTAAACAACTCCGCTGACCACCAAACTCTCCAGACATGAACATTATTGAGCATACCTGGGATGCCTTGCAACATGCTGTTTAGAAGATATCTCCACCATCTCGTACTCTCACAGACGTATGGACAGCCCTGCAGGATGCATAATGTCAATCCCCTCCAGCACCACTACAGACATTATTTGAGTCCAGGCCACATGATGATGCAGCTTTCTGTGTGTTCGCGAGGCCACTACACAATATTAGTTAGGTGGACCAGTAACAATTGTACTGAAGAACTGTATAGTGATTATTACAGATGCTTGCATTCATTCATGTTGTGTATGTCTTTCTACTTCTTACAATCTTTGAAGCAGAATTTATGCCTTTTGGCATGTACATTTGCAGTAAGATCTTGTTATTTTTGCTAAATAGAACAAAAACTTTATACAGCTTACTTTTTCTCAGTTGTATGAAGATTTGTAAATTTGATATGGTTGGATGATTCTCATTACGAAAAACCTGTAATTCCCACTTCTAGGGAAAGTTATTTATTCTTTTTTTCTTATTAATTTTATAACTGACACCAAAACAAGCAGTGAATAAAAATTTTACAGTCATACAGCTGTATGAAAGCATGACTTCCAATATTACATGCATTATGTAAATCATCATCTTGAAGGGGGGGGGGGGGAAATAAATAAATAAATAAATAAATAAAATAAAAAATAATAATTTATATTACTTTACTTTATATTATTACAGTCAAAGCATATGACCTGGGTTACTTCAATGTACTTCACATAAATTGTTGACATGCAAATTTAATAAAATAATAAATAAATAAATAATATTATCTGTGAGGCTTAACACCAAATTCAATGTCAAAACAGAAAAGTAAGGTATACACACTTTATTTATGAAGACACAGTTCAAATTTACACAAAGGCAAAACAAAGACTACATTTCATTAGCAGAACACTTAGAAGATGCAACAGTTCTACTAAAGAAACTGCTTACACTACACTTGTGTGTCCTATTTTGGAGTATTGCTGCACATTGTGGGACCCAACCAGGTGGGACTGATGGACAATTTAGAGAAGGGTAGCTCGTTATGTATTATTGAGATATAGGGGAGAGAGTGTCACGGAAATGATGCATGAGTTTGGGTGCAAATCATTAAAAGAAAGGCGTTATTTGTTGCGGCGAGATCTATTTGTGAAATGTTTTTCACCACCTTTCTCTTCAGAATGCGAACATATATTGTTAACGCACCTACATAGGGAGACATGAACATCAGAATAAAATAAGAGAAATCAGATCGAAAACAGAAAGATTTAGGTGTTCCTTTTTCCCCGTGAGCTATTAGAGAGTGGACCTATAGAGAAATATATTACAAGTGGTTTGATGAGCCCTCTGCCATGAACTTCAATGTGATTTGCACAGTATCCATGTAGATGTAGATAGTTCCTTTAAGGCACAATATTGCTGTAAATAAACACTAATACAAAATAGGATATACTGTAATTTTATTCCAGGCTTACTCAACATGGAATTACAACTGCATATGAGTCATAAAGAATACGTCAAGTTGATAATAGAAAACACTGGAACATACCTTTCCAAATCTCGCAACTGCAAGCATCACAAGATCTGTTATCAGAAACAGAATGTTCTTCTCTGTTTCACTGCTGAAGTTATTGCCTTTTGTTTCATTGAAACTGGGTGTCAAAGAATCAAACTGTGTGTCTGTTACACACTTATAGCCGTCTATTTGCACACTTAAAATAAGATGATGCCATCGCAAATCTAGATGCAAATGGAACAGATGGTAAGAAGCCTGTGGACACTTAAGAGAGAATACAAATAAGCAATGATTGATAAAAGAAAAGCAAAAACAGGTATAAAATACTATGACTAACTGTAATAAATGTGTCATACTTAAGATGTACGAAACCTAAAACAGTAGCAAAGGCTAATAAATAGAAGAAGGTTTTGCTTATGGTAGCTCACATGGCAGAGGTGTATGCCAGCAGTTACAGAAAGTGTTGGGGAATGTGTACCAGGTCATTGGCATTGTGAAGCCTAGTGCAGGGTTGGATCAGGTGGTTGTTAACATAGGCTAGTTATACAAGAATTTTTAAAAGAGGATCAGGTAGTGATGCTGGGTGGGGTGAGGATGAGCCTTGATAGGGATGGGGAATATGACATAGGCGGTGATCTGTAAAAGATGGACACGGCCTGCATCTCGATAGATATGAGAAGGAGAGGTTGGCAATTTATAGGCAATACTTTAGTGTGGGGTGAGGGGACACTCACAGGGAAAATTCCTGCAGTAGTGTGTGTTAGCACTGCACCTTTATTTAGACTGAAGTGAGCTGATAGGTATTTCTGCTTAAAGGAAATCCCTCTAATGAAGGAACCACTTTTGGCAAATATTATTTATCCAAATAATAGAGGAATTAGCATATTCCAACAAAATATAGAAGATATTAAAGTTAGTGAACTGCTTATAGATGTTGATGGTTTCCTTTGCAATGGTACAAGTTAGCTTCATGTTTTTGCAAGAGTTCTTTTCAGTGTGGGGGACTGGCCATGTACATCCATCAATATTTCTAAACACTGACCTGAAACATATTTTAGTGTTGTGGAGGAGTGGTTCATTGCAGTGGAGTGAAACTTCCAATTGTTTTTATTTATAGGTCCACTGACTGATTTTAAAACATTTCTATATAGGGTTCTATGTACACTTTATACGAAGTACAAAACATTAGTAGTATGTGGTGATTTCAACATTAATTGTGTAGGTGACTGCAAGAAAAAGGATGTGTACAGATCTCTTTAATTCTTATCACCTGTTGTAAGACAATATTCTTTCCAACAAGAGTGTAAGGGAACAGCAACACAAGCACAGACAACTGTTTCTTGCTCATTTTTTATTATTAGAGGGACATTTGTTAGCAGAGTAGCAAATGGCCTTTCAGACCTTGATGTACAGCTTTTAAGTTTAACAGGTTTTTGTGTTTAAACATCCGTTAAATATAATTATAAACTATTTAAAAAATCTGATCCAGTTGCAATAGAGGCCTTTCCAAACATTATTACAGAAGAAGATTGGTAGGAAGTTTACAGTGCTGATAATATAGATGATAAATATAAGCCAGAATGATATTTTCACTCTGCAGCAGAGTGTGCACTGATATAAAACTTCCTGGTGTATCAAAACTTTGCCACTAGCAGGATTCCAACCTGGGACCTTTGCCTTTCGCAGGCAAGTGCTCTACTGACTAAGCTATCCCGGCATCCTTCATGGTTTGTCCTCACAGCTTTACTTCCACCAGTTGGTTGATTGGGTTGGGGTTTGAAAGGGACCAAACAACTATGGTCATCAGTCCCTTTTTTCAGTCACAGAGACAATATAATAGACCACTAAAATAGGACATAACATGTCAAACTACATCAAACAGTAGATGGAAAATGTTAGAAATTAAAGAATCAACTAAAGGGGGAAAAGAAAAGAGATTTAAAAGAGAAGACCGGAGTGTCCAGGCTGGGTGTTCACAGAAATAAAAATAGAATGTCCAGCCACTCTGCAACACATTAAAATCACCAGCCTAAAAATATTAAGCAGGTGCAGAATAAATAGATAAAGCATACTCAATAACGTCAGATGGAATTGTAGAATACACTGTTACGAATAAAAGTTAAAACAGAACCAGCCATAGAGGCATTGTTACCTAAAACAAGTTATAAGGAGTCAGGAAGATTAAAAGTCCGCCTTTGAGGGGCGAAAGTTGGGCATTCGAGTAAGATGTGGGCAACTGTCAAAGACGCATCACATGCGGTGAGGAGGATCCTTGTGATGGAGAATGTGGCCGTGTGTAAGCCAAGTATGGCCGATGCGGAGTCGACAGAGGACGACAGAATCCCTGCGAGGATTCCGCATGGAGGACCTCCACACATTGGTTGTTTCCTTTACTATTTGCAATTTGTTGGGCGTTCGTAGGGTACGCCATTCTGTACTCCACAGACCAAGAACTCAACTATGTAACATCAAACGCATGTCAGGAACTGGGATACCTATATCCAGAGTTGGTTTATGGGTAACCTCTTTCGCTAACCTGTCAGCCATCTTGTTTCTAGCTATCCCAACGTACCCTGGTGTCCAGACAATTGCTATCAACCGCGCGCAACAGTCGATGTAATATAGGGATTCTTGGATGGCGAGAGAAGCACTGATCGAGGTCCTGTTGACTGCTTAGGGAGTCATTGCATATGAGGAAAGACTCCCCCTAGTAGGAATGAATGTGATCGACTGCACGAAGGATGGCTACCAGCGTAGCAGTTAATACACTGCAGCCATTCGGCAGGGAATGTAGTTCCTTATGTCTGGCATGTATATGCAAAGGTGACACAACCATCTACCCTCAAGCCATCAGTGAAGATTACTGTGGATTCCTGGTACCCATCTAAAATTGACGGGAATTTCCCATGAAGTGCCTCTGGGTGAACGGAACGTTCGGAATGGTATGGCAAGACCAGTCGAAGTAGAGGTCGAGGTAGACACCATGGTGGTGTACACAACTGGAATTTGAACAAAGATGGCAATGGAAAAGACTCCAATTCACTCAGAAGAGATCGAATGCGGACACTGACCATCAAGCCCAATCTTGGCCGCCATTCTGGTATCTGGAGTACTCTGTTTGGAAAAAGGAGACGGTAGTTGCGATGGGTAGGCATACCATATACGTGGGCTGCATAATTTGCCATCAGTTGTTGCTGGCTGATTCGGAGAGGAGGCAACCCAGCCTCCACAAGGAGGCTGTCCACAGGGCTTGTTCTGAAAGCCCCTGTCTTGAGTCGAACACCGCAGTGGCAGATAGGATCCAGAAGCTGTAGCGCCGAGGATGATGTGGAGCCATATACTAAACTCCTGTAGTCCAAACGTGACAGAACAAGGACTTTGTAACAGTGCAGCAGAGTACTGCGATCTGCGCTCCAAGTGGTACTGATAAGGCACAAGAGGACATTGAGGTGCCGACAGCACTTCTTTTTAAACTGGCGAATATGTGGTATCCACATTAGGCGATCATCAAATTCCAGTCCTAAGAAATGGTGAGTTTCTACTACAGTGAGTAGTTGGTTGTTAATATAAAGCTCTGGAGGTGGGTGGACCGTCTGACACTGACAGAAGTGCATAACGCATGTCTTGGCGGCCGAGAACCAAAACCCATGGGAGAGGGCACATGTCTGTGCCTTGCTTATGACGCCCTGCAGCTGGCGTTCAGCTGCACCCATGCTGGAAGTGCTAAAATATATGCAGAAGTCATCAGCATACAATGAAGGTGATACTGACAACCCAACTGCTGCTGCTAGGCCATTAATGGCAACTAAAAACAGGGGGATGCTCAATACAGAGCCCTGGGGGACCCCATTCTCCTGGGTATATGAGGAGCTATGGAACGCCCCGACCTGTACACGGGAGGTACATAAAGTGAAAAAGTTTGGATAAAAAGTGGGAGTGAGCCCCGAAGTACCCAGCCATGCTAGGTGGTAAGGATGTGACGTCACGAGGTCATGTCGTATGCCTTTGACAAATCAAAAAAGACGGTAACCAGGTGCTGACATCGAGTTAAGGCTGTCCAGATGGTTGGCAAGAACATGTCTCTTAGAAGTGTCAGATAGATGCTTCAACATCTGATTGTGGATTCTGTTGGGTCCTGGGGCAGTGTCAAAGCAGTGCGCAAGGGCACTGAGAAACTCCCACTCACTAAACGGAGCGTTATACACCTCAGGGTGGTGTATGGTGAATGAAAGGGGTTTGCATTCAGTCCGCTGTTTTAATATGTGGAAGGCAGGCGGATAATTTTAGGATGCAGCAGCACGAGCTTAGTACTCTGCAAAAGTCTCAGAGATGACGCTGTGATCCGTACAGACAGCTCCACTTATAGAGACCCCAGGTATTTCTGTCTGGGTCTGGTAGCCATACAGGTGTCGGATCTTCGTCCAGACTTGGGGAGGGGCCGTACGCAACCCTATGGTAGAGACATACCTCTCCCAATATTCCTGTTTGTGCCTCTGTATTACCTGCCGAGCACGAGCTCAGAGGCGTTTAAATGCGATTAGAGTATTGAGTGATGGGTAGAGCTTATGGCGTTGAAAAGCACGCCTACGGTCTCGGATGGCTTCCGCAACTTCTGACAACCACCAAGGCACTGTCTTTCTCCAGGAGCATCCAGATGAATGGGGGATTGCATGCTCAGCAGCAGATACAATTGTCTTAGTGACATTCTCTACCACTACGTTGATCGTAACATTCAGGAGAGGTTCAAGAGTGATAGCAGGATAGAAGTCATCCCAGTTTGCCTTCTTTAAAGCCCATCAAGGAGGGCATCCTGGGCACTGACAATGGGGTAGTGACCGAAAGATAGGAAAGTGGTCACTACCACACAAATTGTTGTGGGTCCTCCAGTTGATAGATGGTAAGTGGCCAGGGCTGCAAACCGACAAGTCAATAGCTGAGAAAGTGCCGTGCACCACATTGAAGTGCATGGGGGCACCGGTGTTTAAGAGGCAGAGATCAAGCTGGGATATTAAGTTCTCGACATCTCTGTCACGGCCACTGGCTATTGCACCACCCCACAAGGGGTTATGGGCATAAAAATTGCCCAATAGTAAAAACGGGGGTGGGAGTTGGGGTATCAGTGCAGCTAATATCTTTGGTGGTACTACATCATCCGGTGGGAGAGATAAGCTGCAGATAGTTACGCCATGTGGTATCCTTACTCTGACAGCCACAGCTTTTAAAGGTGTCTGAAGGGGAACGGTTTCACTATAAACAGAAATAAGGATGTAGAGACAGACTCTACCTGACACCCTACGATGAACGCTGCGACTTTTGTAGTATCCCCTGTACCCACATAGGGCAGGGGTCCGCATTGCCAGGAACCAAGTCTCCTGGAGAGCAATGCAGAAAGCAGGCGTGGTGCTCAAAAGTTGTTGTAATTCAGCCAGGTGTTGGAAAAATCCACTATAATTCCACTGGAGGATGGTCTGGGAAGACATGGGGTACTAAGGATGGCTTTTATACCTCAGGATCAGTTGCTTTCACTGCTGCTGAGGCTGTTGGATCAATGTCCATAGTTTCTGAGATACCGTCGAGATTCAGGTCCTCAGGGGACACTGGATCCCACCTCATCCTTAGAGGCGGAGATATGGGGCGGTAGTGGAGGAACTACCGTGGTCTCTGTCTTTTCACTAGTTTTCTTTTTCTTCTTTTGTGTCTCTCACTGCTCCTTCGGCTTCTCACATCTGGTGGGCTTTGCTGACTCAGTCTACGGGACTGAGGATGACCTTGAAGCCCTACGACTGGCCTTCGTTGGCACTGTCTGCCATTCGTTGGGGTCTGCTTTTCCAGTGAAAGAAGCCAAGGAGGGATGGGATGCAAGCAATCCCTTTCTTATGAGAGGAGCCAGAGGAGGCTGCTCCTTGTCTGGCTCAGGGCTGGGGACCGATGTCCCTGGTGTTTGGGGGGTGGGTGCAGGGGAGAATTGCTCGCAAAGTTGTAGTTTTGGGAGCAACGCAGGAAGAGGTGCCCCCAACCATCTGGGGGTGGATGGAGATGGTAGGGCCTGTTGGCCTACTGCAACTGACTGAACAGGTAGTGGTCTTGACGAAGTGGCTGTAGCATAGGAGGTTATCTTTTCCTCTCTTTGTGCAAAACTGTGCAATGTGGCGAGCAGGGCGCGTTGATGCAGACTGGAGGAGGGGCACATGGGACTTTGGTATGAAAAGCACGTCTGCATTCCTGGCAGATTGGATTGGCATCACACCGAGATGACATGTGCCCAAACTTCCAGCACTTGAAACAACACATAGGTAGATCATCATCTTGACCTTCTCAGGCAACGAGAATCACCCTCGAAAGCCAAGATGAAAGTACCGGCGGCAACCCTGTTCTCCTTTGGACCCCTAAAAATATGCCGGACGTCTTGCCGCTCTAGGTTTGCTCGTTGTTCATCATCAAATTGCAAAAGGAGGTCTTTATGGAATATAATCCCTTGGACCATGTTTAAACTCTTGTGAGATGTTATTGTAATGGGAACATCACCCAGCTTGTCACAGGCAAGCATTGCCCGTGACTGCACTGGGGATGAAGTCGTTATGAGGAGAGTCCCTGATCTCATTTCAGAAATGCCCTCGACCTCTCCATACTTATCCTCCAGGTGCTCCACAAAAAATAATGGCTTTGTCAATTGAAAGGATTCTCCATCTGTCCTGCTACAGACAAGGTATTTAGGGGCGTAAACCTCACCTTGTTGATGAGCCCTATGTTCCTCCAATAGGGTGGCCAGGGAAGGGAACGAGTGGGGGTCATATGTTGCTGCATTTAAATCAGGCCTTCCTCTCTTAGAGACAATGGTTGTACATCTGGCAACATTATGGGATCTTTTCATGGTGTTCCCATGAGCAGCTGCGGAAAAGAGGTCCACCCAGGCAGAGCCCCGCTTTCCTGGATAAGCCTTGTACAACCGAGGTGCAGCAGGTTCCTCAGAGGTTGCTCGCTAGCGACTGTTCAACCTCAACAGTCATGCATCTCCTCGGCATTTCTTTTATAGAGGTTTGTGCCGTCCTCGCGACATGGGCTATTAAGCCAAGATCCCCGGGCTCTGAAATGTACATTCCACCGTCGCACTGAATGATGGTTGTAGAAGCATGCACAGAGTTTACGGTGTAGCGGACTTTTGGCGCAGCACAGCCCACGGCTCAGGTCCCCAGGTTCGCCAAGCCTGTACTCAGCAAATTAATGCTGAGCCACTGAGGGGACTTCCGCCAGTACCTCATATCCTACTTCCCAAATGTCACAGAAGTTCTCCTGTGAACCTTGCAGAACCAGCACTCCTAAAAGAAAGGATATGGTGGATAAATGTCTTAGCTTCCAGAAACATCATACAATCTGTGGCTAAGCCATATCTCCACAGTTTTAATCTACCAGGAAATCTGATAAATATAGTGGTTTCCTTAACACATTCATCATGTGCCCTTAGACTCAGGCGAGACCCCCATGCTGCTCAGGATGTGTGCTAGCCCCATGTTTTCCTTATTCACTTCTCAGGATATAACTGGCGTATTGTGATGCAATCAACACCATTGTTTATGTAAGATGTCAGGCTATAGATTGCTGTTGAAATAATATAGTGTGTCAATTGGTACACTCTGTGAGTGGCCCCGGAGGAAAGTACCTCGGGCCCCCTCTACATATATTTTCGTTAAAAGATCTGCACAATGTCTTACCTCAGCTTGTGCTAGGGTGCCGGCCTAACAAGATTCTTTATTTCACACTTCTCTTCCAAGTGTAAAGCGGCCGCACTACGACTCATACACATGCTGTCTCTGCTAAGTAAAATGTTTCTCATGCGATAAAAATACTTTGAATGTGTATATAAAATGGTCTGATAGAAGAACGAAATGAATAATGATAGTTTCAAAACACTTTTTATTTTATTTATTTATTAAATTTTTTTCAAGATGAGATTTTTTCTTGGAGTTCACTGTAACAGTAAACACATAGGACATGCTGCCACTGCTGTGGCGCAACTTCCAGATGCTGAGTTCCCAAGAAGAGTTCTGGATCAGGGTTGACTATAGTATGATGAAAAAAATGCATTACCCTCATTTTAGAAGGAAACTGAAAGCTGTATGAGAGGGCTCATGTGGAAGCCAGCTGAATGGCACCTTGGAGCTGGTGTTCAGCCGAGGCTACCAAGTGGGAGCCATACCATATGCAAAAGTCGTCGACGTACAGCGCAGGAGTGACAGGTAGTCCAATAGAGCTCACCAGCCCATTGATGGTGATTAGAAAGAGTATAACACTTAACACAGAACCTTGTGGAACGTCATTCTCCTGGATCCATGAGGAGCTGAAGGAAGAGCTGACCCTAGCCTGGAACATGCGGTGGGGAAAAAACAAAACTGACTGTTAAAAATTGGTAGGGAGCCTTGTAGGCCCCAGCCATAAAGGGTACATAAAATGTGATGTGCCTAGCAGTGTCATACGCCTTACAAAGATCAAAGAAAACTGCAAAAAGATGTTGAAGTTTTGAAAAGGCCTCTCTGATTGGTGTTTCCAGTCGAAATAGATGGTCTATAGTAGACTGTCTCTCCTGGAACCCACACAGATGAAGTGATAGAAGTCCACATCATTCAAGTACCCAGCAATCTCTGTGGGCAACCATCCGTTCAACCAATTAGTCAGGCTAATTGCCCATTAACTGTACAGGGATAATGATCCTTGCCAGGCTCAAGAAGAGGAACCAATACACTGTCCCTCCACTGCAAGGGGAAAACCCCTTGGAGCCAAATATGGTTAAATACCTGGAGGAGATATTGCTGTTGTGGAGGATTGAGGTGTTGGAGAAGTAGATTATGGATGGCATCAGGAATGCAGAATCATGGGAAGAGGAAAGGGCCATAAGTAGTTCCTATTCAGGTAAGAGTTTGTTATTAGGTTCTGCCTGGTGAGTGGTAGAAGATAAGTCGGAGGCTTCAGCTTATTGTTTCTTGAGAAGAAAGGCTGTCAGTTAGGAAGTCATCGTCAATGCCTTCACAAAGAGAGAAAGAGACCCACAAAGTGCTCTGAGAGAACAGATGGGTCAGTACAGACCCCATCTGGTAGGGCAAAGGCAGGGATTGAAGATGGCTGTTGGCAACTTTGGATGGAGCAGAGCATATCCCACACTAGTGACAAGGGAACAGAAGAGTCGAAGAGACAAAACATTCCCAGCACACCCGCTTGCTCTGTTTGATATAATAAGCCTTAGCATGAAGGCATTTTAAGTTAAGAGCAGTGTGGGATGGGTGATGCTTAAGATGCTGCAAGGCTTGACAGCACTCAGAAATAGCAGCGACAATAGTTGCGTTCCACCATGGAAATTAGCAGCGGCTAGGAGGGCCTGTTGATCAGAGAACAGCAATTCTAACAGTTCAAGTAATCACAGCAAACATTTCATGGATGACATCATCAATACAGTCACAAGGGGATGGTGTGGAAACCACCTGAGATGCGGACAAAGACCGATCAGCATGACAGAAAACCCAATGGGGTAGCTTGTCCCTCATCAGGTGGGAGAGGAGTGAAACAATTAGTGGAAAATGGAAGGTTATCATGCAGTGACCAGAGAAATGAAGGGAAAAAGAGGGAGGGGGAGTGAGTGAAAGATCTATGGTGAATAAGTGCCGTGAGCGGTATTAAAATGCATTACGGAATCATCACCGAGAAGGCAGAGGTTGTGGTCTGCAAGGAACTGGTCTATGAGGTGTCTCCGACTAGTTGCACGAGCACTGCTCCAAGAAGGATGATGGGCATCGAAGTCCACAAGAATGAGGAAGGAAGGGGGGAGTTGCTGAAGGAGGACTGTTAGGGCAGCAGACATATGTGGCCTGTCAGGAGGGAGATTCGCAGGTCCAGATCTGGGGTTCAGATGGGAGGCGAATAGTGTGACGATACATATGGTAGAGGCAAGGAATGTGAAGGGAAGTAGGAGAATTAATTTAGTTTTTCAGTTTATAGGACATAATATTTCTTTATTCTTTCATAAATGTCATATGTTTCATTTTGATCACTGAAATCCAGCACATGAAATAAAAATATTGATTGTAGATTGCTTACACAATTAGTAATAAGTACCTTTGACATAACATGATAGTTATTCATATGTTTGAAACAGATGAGTAATATTAATCTTCTGATGTCTATGAATGAAACAAGATATGTTGTATAGATATGATGGAAAAGTTCGCTCTAGTTTTGTGGAACACAAAGTTTAAAACCTTTGAATAGTCTTGAAAGTTATTTAGAATTCTCATCATAAACGTTGTCTGAGTGATTGTGTGAATGTATGTGTTTCTTTTTCTAACAAAGGCAATGGCCGAAAATTTAAGTTCTGTGAACTCACGATTATCTATTAGCGTGTCTGTCAGCAGCTTAGCGAACCTCTTTACGGTGAGTTATTATCTATCCTCCATTATTGATATTCTTATCATAAATAGTTATTGTCATGAGGTCTTAAACATGAACAAGGCCCGTTGATTTGCTGTAGTTATGTAAACCATTGTTTAGTATTTGAACAGCCAGGTGTAATATATGTTCGACAGAATCACTCTGAACTAATATCAGAACTTTAAATACTCATGATGATACTCATTTGTAATGCTTTTTTTCTTGAAATTGTTTAATTTTATTTTATTTCAGAAGGATTATCATTACAACGGATTGAAATGTATTGCACTGCTGGGTCAATGTCCATTACTGATGAGGAGGGACGACATCCATGAACACTGGATCACACACAAGTTCAGTGGCATTAGTTGGTTGTGAGGCCAAAGTTGGCACTTCAGGCACTACTGGAGAGGTCTTGTCTCATGTGACTTGGGTTTCTTCTTCTATTTCTTCTCTTTCTCTCTTGCAGTGTGGAGAGGGCATGTCCCAGAGAGAGAACTGGTGAGAGTGAGGTCTGGTAAGATGAAGATCGGACAACCTTGATAATTACAGACAGAATCCAGCTGCTGGTTTGAGGTGGAAGACCTCCGAACTGGTGATTGTCGGGAAGAGGAGCCCTGGGAAAGGGCACCTCCACCAGCAAGTGCCACAGAAGGGCAGCACTTCTCTGGCTGGGAGGGAGGAGGAGGATGCTGAGAGAGGAACAAGGGAGGTGCAGAAGAGGGAGGGGGAAGATTGGGGAGGGGACAAGATGAATAGGGGGGGGGGGAGGGGTAGAGGATGAAACCGAGACAAAGGTAGATAACATTTTCACATGGTGCAGATACTCAAATTTTCGGTGGGCCTCCTGGTACATTGAGCATTCAAGGGACTTGTACTCTTGTATCTTCTTCTCCTTTTTATACACCGGGCCTGGGCAGCGAGAAGTGTAGTGTTGTGGTTCTTCAATTTCTCCAGGCATCTTTCAAGATGAAATAGATCTCGGATGAGCAGCCTCATGTATGTGTGCATAGGACACAATATTTCGGCAATCAACCATGTTGCCATTATCAAGTGTGCTGATGTACTGCTGATGTGGCCTGGGTGGGGTATATATATCAGATTCCCTCCTCCCGGCGCTCTGTTCGAGCCCATCGCAGTCCATGCCCGGTCCACAGTTCAGATCCCACATCTTCTCGTGTCTGTCAGCTGGGTGTTCCCTCCTAGATCTCCATGTCCGGCCGAGGGGGGTCTGTCAGCAGAGGCATTCCATCAGTCCCCCCCCCCCCCCCCCCCCCCCGCAAAGTCAGTACACTGTGACATGTTTTATTCTTTGTCTTAATCTGGGTAATAGCTGGTTCCCAAGCTTTGCTAAGAAAATAGCCATTGTCTTGATTCAGTCCCAGGATTTCGAAGTTTGTGGTAGGGACTCGGTCTGATTATAATCCATACCACGGAAGTTCAACAGGCAGTGCTCAGCGATTGCTGACTTATTTGGCTGTTGTAATATTGTGAGCCTTTGGAGTTCGCGGCATCGTTCTTCAATGGTACGAATCATCTGTCCTATGTATTCCTCACTGCATTAGAAGGTATCTTGTAAACTCCTGATTTATGTAGACCAAGGTCGTTCTTAGCACTGCCAAGAAGAGCTCTGGTTTTTACCAGAGGGCAGAGGATGGTTTTAACTTGGTACCTGCATAAAATTTTTCTGGAAAAGGCCCCACAAAACGGAATGAAAGCCATGGCCATATTTCCCTCAGGTTCATCATCAGTTTATGTTTGTTGTGCTGTGGGCCGTAGAGCTTTCTGGATTTGCCTTTCTGTGAAACCGTTCTTCAGAAACACAGACTTCAGATGGTCCAATTCTTGTTGGAGACTGTCCTTGTCAGATACGGTGCGAGCTCTGTGTACAAGAGATTTTAGCACGCCATATCTCTTTGCAAGGTGGTGGCAGCTATCTGCATGTAGGTACAAATCAGTATGAGTCTTCTTCCTATACACTCTGTGTCCTAGTGTGCCTTCATCTTGTCTTCTAAGCAGAACATCCAAGAAGGGGAGCATTCCATCCGCTTCAACCTCCATGGTAAACTTAATATTCTCGTGCCTGGAGTTGAGATGCGTAAGAAACTCCATCAGGTTATCTGTTCCATGGGGCCATATAACAAAGGTATTGTTCACGTATCTGAAGAAATAAGTAGGCTTTAGATTTGCTGACTCCAAAGCTTTCTCCTCGAAATGTTCCATGTACAGGTTGGCAACGACGGAAGGGAGAGGACTCCCCAGGTCAATTACTTCTGTCTGCTTGTAGTATCCACCGTCAAATAGAAAACATATTGCCGTAAGAACATGTCTGAAGAGGTTGGTGGTCTCCTCATCAAATTTCTGTCTGATTAGTTCCAAAGATTTAGGTAACGGCACCCTGGTGAACAGAGAGACCATGTCAAAACTCACGAGTATGTCATATTCCTTGAGTGTCAGGTTGTTGATACGTCCTAGGAAATCCGTGGAGTTGCGGATATGGTGTGGACATTTCCCCACGTAGGGGTAGAGCAACTCCTTGAGGTACTTGGCGAGATGATACGTCAGGGCACCAATGTTGCTCACAATCGGACGACATAGCACAGATTCCTTGTGAGCCTTCAGCAATCCGTACAGCCTCGTCGGAACAGGGGCTCTAGGTTGTAGCTTCTTTGTCACCTCTTCATGAAGACAGGGATCTTTGAGAAGAGTCAGAGACTTCCTCTCGACCCTCTTGGCAGGATCAGTGTCAATCTTCTGGTATGCACTGTCATCTAGCAGGTCTTGAATCTAATTAGTGTAATCCTGGCGAGTACCCTTTGTCCACTGGTAAGACCACTTTGTCTGGATCTTCTCTTAGCTTCCAAACAGCTGCCCTCTCTCTGTTGGAAATGTTAGGTTTCATAGGTCTTGTTTTTGTTAGCACCCTGCAGGTTTCACAATACACCTCTTCAGCTGCCTTAGGTGGGAGTCGAGCAGCTATTTGTTCCACTGCACTGATGATGTCAGCAATGGGTGTTTCTTTAGGAGTATGAGCAAATTTCAAACCTTTTTTAACAACTGAGATGGCATCTCTGGTATCCCGGAAGGACATGTTTGAGAGCCCGCCAGACCACATGGACTGTGACAGCAGCTGTTAGGCGGCGCGCACAACCTACTAGCGCTGCCATCGCCACTAGAGCGCTGCACGCCGTGGCGCGTCTACCGCGCCGCACTATATAGGGCCGGAGCCACAGCTCGCTCCTCAGTCTTGTGTTGACTGAGCTCCGTTTACTTTCGCTATTCATTGGTTATCTGGCTTCGTACTCTGCTCTGTCACGGTTCCGATTTGGCTTTCGTTTGGATCTTTGTTTTTTCGATTAGTTGTTGTTATTGTCGTCTCTGTGGTTTCGTGGAGTGTTTCTCGTTAGCGGCGAGGCTTGATCGGTCGGTTGTCGCTAGTCGCTCCGGACCCAGCCAGGTCTTCGGTCACAATAGCATCATTATCCAGTTCTTTATTGGTAACATTAATGAAGTTCTTCTCCCTGTTTTCAGAAGGTTGTTCCTCCAATATACGTTCGAACTTGGATGTCTGTCCTTCAGTGGACTTCTTTTGGGCAGAGTACGCTTTGGCCCATGTGACCCCATCAACCCAATCCTATGTGCAGGAACTGAACTGGTTGGAGAGTTGCAGATGTAGTTGGAGGAGTACTTTATTGGTAGTATCCAGACACCACCAAGTGTAGTGAACTCTCTCTCATACCAAAGCTAGGCTGGCTCGTTTCTTAATTCTTCTGGCTGTTGCTGAGTTGATGTGGTAGCAAAATTCAGTACCACATGTTCTTCTTGGCACCATCTTGGATCATCTGAAGTCTGTGTTTCTGAAAAATGGTTACACTGCATCATCAAAGAGGCTATAGAGATCAGAAAAAGTAAACCAAAACTGAATCGAGACAACGGCTATTTTCTTAGCAAAGCTTGGGAACCAGCTATTACCCAGATTAATACGAAAAATAAAATATCCCACAGTGTAGTGAATTTGAAGGTGGGGGAAGAAACAGATGGAATGCCCCTGCTGTCAGACCCCCCTGGGTGCGGACCTGGAGATCTAGATGAAACGCCCAGACGACAGACGAGAGGAGGCGGGATCTGAACCTTGGACCGGGCACGGACCGCATATATATATATATATATATATATATATATATATATATATATATATATATATATCACCCAGGCTGCCCCCATGGCAGTACATCAGCATACCTGATGATGGCAATATGGTCGATTGACAGTTGACACATACAAGAGGTGGAACACAGTGGCTCCCCTCATGGAGTGGGCATCCACATTCACCATATACAGGGACCACTGTACAATGAGAAGACATGTGTCTAAACCCCATACATCAGAAACATTGCATGGCAGGTGGAATGTATGGTTTCACATCACATCTGTAAATCTTTACCATGATGTTCTCTTGGAGAGTATTCTTCTCGAAGGCCAAGACAAAGACACCGGTATCAATGCGATTATCCTTGGGGCCTCTCAGAATGCTGCAGACAAAGTTGGCACCTTGCCGTTCCAGACTAGCCTAAAGTTCTTCATCAGCTTGAAGCAGTAGGTCCCAAGAAAAATGACTCTCTGAACAGTATTTAAAGTTGGTGAGGGGGTTATAGACACCAGAACATCATCATGATGGTTGCAGGCACACAGAACAGCAGATACGGTCTTGATTAGTAGGGTGCCGGAGCACATCTTATTCACTGAGTCAACTTCAGCAAACTTGTCCTCAATCTGTTCTACAAAGAAATCGGCTTTGTGGCGGTGAACGTCCTGCTGCAGACCAGGTAGCATGTAAAGGGTTTCATTCCAAGCTGGCATTCTTCCCAAAGAGTAGCTAGGAGGGGGAATGTTCTCAGGAGTATCCACATTTAAAGTTATTTTCTTGTCTTCAGAGACAGCCGTCGTATGACCATTTTCTAATTTCATTGTGCAAAATGTCCACCCTACTACCACCCAATCCGATCAGGGGCTCTCCCCATGGGTGCCACCCAGGCACAGCAAAGGCCACCTGGCACAATGACCATTGCTGGAAGTCCTGATACCACAAGGAGGATGGGTATTGACTTCTTGGCACATATGGGGAGGTTACAGTTCTGGTACCAGCAGTGTGATCCCTGCATTATCAAGGGGGCTCAGCCATAAGAGTACATAACAGCCCCCCCCCCCCCCCCCAGACGGACTGGCTACATACGCTGGGGACCTAGCAGCAAGAGGTAATGCAGCACAGGGACCTGTATGCACCACATGTGTACCCACAAAAGAGCTGTGAGCACTGGCTGGGGGGAGGGGGGGAATAATTAACCTACATAAGCAATCATTACAATTCCCAATTAACTTCTTTGACAAAAGAGTTCAAATGAGGTTGGACATGGTATTACAGAATAAATAAAAACTCAACAATGATATGCCTCAAAGCAAATCTGTAGCACATCTCACCCTATCTTGTAAATAGCATCTCTGATAACACTAATGCCCAGCACACTCACAATAGCTGTATTGTTTTTGTTGCCAAAGTTTTTACAAAGTAACTGTTCTGTCCAAAATAGGGCATCTGCTTGCAGTGTTCATGTAGAGGTAAATTGGGAGAGTACTTTCATTTTGTGAGTGCTTGAGTACAGAAAAATATATAACAAAGATGTGGTAAAGTAAAACCTATGAAATACATCACAAATCCTGGATACAATATGGATGCTTAGCAATATCCAAGCACTCTCAGGTTTTCCAGCAATTCCAGAGTAATTTTTCTTCTCTACGGAAGGCAGCTATCGATAGATCTTCTCTACGGAGGGCAGCTATCGATGGACAAAAGGTTGGCATTTACAAAAGAGTTCAAAAGTCGTAGAGTGTGACTGTCTGAGATCTTGTCCCACTCTTGGACACTGCTGAGCAGCTGGCTCTTGATATAGCTTACACAGCATGCGATACTCACGGGAGCTCTCCTCAAGTGAAAAACTCTCATGTGTTTATCTAGGCTTTGACTGTACAGGAGGCAGTTTTAGTGGACACACAGTTGACCACTCAAAGTGCAACACCAAGTAGTACCAGAGATATTGTGCCCAAATTTATCTGGGAGATAATACATTGTACAGAGATCACAAGATTGAAAATACAGCCTCATCTGGAGTGAAGATGATGAAATCAGTTGCTGCTATTGCTGGCTACAACCATTGTGACACGCCTCAAAGTTGAATCAAGGAAGCTCTAGAAGAGTTGTTGTGGTATAGCAGTCCATGATGATTCAACATACTTAAAGTTGGTCTACTGTACAGGCGAGTCATGTATCCTGTGCCAATCATTCCACCAATCATCAATTAGACATTTTCAGTAGGTGAGAGGTACGGTGAACAACAATTCAATCCAATGGTAGTGATAAAGTCTTGAATATTGTGTGCTGCTTATGGTCCCTACACATTATCCTATTGCAATGTGGCTGTTGGCCAGCTCCAGCAGTACTGAAGGATAATGAGCTCCAAAACTTCAGAGACGTAAAGCTGGCTGGTTAATGTACTGGCAAAGCAGATTAGGCAGCTTTGGGGTTGAAATCAATACAATGCAAAACCACTAATACTGAGTGCAGTCCAGTATGACAATGAATAAGACAACAATTCCAATGTCTCTCGCCACAGTGTCTCTAGACTCTACTATGACAATTGTGGTGGTGCAGGCAGAATCAGGATTAATTGGTAAAAACAATTTCCTTTCATTCAGTTGTCCATGCTTGTCTCTCATCACTCCATTGCCTACACAGTGGTAAACACTGCAGTGATCACCCTGTAGACAGCCTGCCGTCTCTCTGGTGCTTGCTGTGATGTCACAGGCAACCCGACTGCTCTCTGTCCACACAAATCTCTTAAGATATACCTCACACAAACAACACAAAACCCACAGACAACAGAACACAAGTTGGCTTTTGAAACTACAAATATGAAAAATAACTGTAATTGACAAGAATGGAATCTGATTTACACCACCTTTAGGCCTGATGCACACTTGATGCAGTAGGGGCAGAGGTAAGGCACAGGGCCTCTGCGGGTCAGCGCACACTTCACGCAGCATTGGCAGAGGTGGGCAGCGGAGCTTGCAACACTCACACAACACAGCATTTGCTGCATGTCCACTGCAAGCCTCTTTAAGCAATTAGATTTAATTCCTGAATCTCCTTCAAAACACAATTAATTTAATTTGTGTGTTTGTGTATTCTGATAAAGTGAGTACAACAGCAGTGAAAGGCCTGTTGAGCAACTAAAGAACAGGGATATGTTTTAGGAATGTAATTAAAATCAGATTTATTTTTCTCTCAGTTCTTTTATAATTCATAAAAACAAGTGTCACTGCAAATTCAATAATTGAAAGAACCTTTATACAACCAACATATTTAATCATGATTGTGGTGCAGCATATACAATCAGAAACACTTTTCTTCTCAGGGACACCTGGTATGCTTTTCAGATGTCTTAGATTGAAAGATATATTGACATGAAATTTTTTTGGAAATCATAGTTGCAGTTGCACGCAAAATGTTTCCTTACTTAGGTATTTATTCGTAGCTCTTCCATGGTCCCGAGTACTGAGATACTGACGTCGGATTTTTTCCCCTTCTTTGAGGACAGCCGTGCTTGTACGGCCAGTATTTTATTACACTGCATTCATATTTTGTCTCTCTCATCATTTCTAATGATAATTACCATCAGCAGCGATCATACTTGTTAGTTATTAATGAAGCTATGCTGGTACTTTTGAAATTGTTGAATTTCTGAAAGTAGTACAGAATTCAGGTTGAAGAAAACTGATGATAGATGTTTGTAGCATCATCTCCACCCCCATGAACCACAGACATTGCCAACGTGGGGTGGCTTGCATGCCTCAACGATATAGATAGCTGTACCATAGGTGCAACCACAGCGGAGGGGTACCTGTGGAGAGGCCAGACAAATGTGTGGTTCCTGAAGAGGGGCAGCAGCCTTTTCAGTAGTTACAGGGGCAACAGTCTGGATGATTGACTGAGCTGGCCTTGTAACATCAGCTAATGTGGCTTTGTCACACAGTTACTGCGAACGGCTGAAAGCAAGGGAAAACTACTGCCGTTACCTTTCCCGAAGACATGCAGCTCTACTGTATGAACATATGATGATGGCATCCTCTCGGGTAAAATATTCCGGAGGTAAAATAGTCCCCCATTCGGATCTCTGGGCGGGGACTACTCAGGAGGATGTTGTCATCAGGAAAAACAATACTGGCATTCTACGGATCGGAGCGTGGAAGGTTAGAACCCTTAATCGGGTAGAAAAATTAGAAAATTTAAGAAGGGAAATGGATAGGTTGAAGTTAGATATAGTGGGGATTAGTGAAGTTCGGTGGCAGGATGAACAGGATTTCTGGTCAGGTGAGTACAGGATTATAAATACAAAATCAGTTGGGGGTATCACAGGAGTAGGACTGGTTATGAATAAGAAAATAGGTATGCGGGTGAACTACTATGACCAGCACAGTGATCGCATTATCATTGTCAAGATAGATACGAAGCCAACACTGACAACAGTAGTACAGGTTTATATGTCAACTAGCTCTGCCGATGATGAGGAGAACGAAGAAATATATGAGGAGCTAAAGGAAATTATTCAGACAGTTAAGGGAGAGGAAAAATTAATTGTGATGGGAGACTGGAATTCGGTAGTAGGAAAACGAAGAGAAGGAAAAATAGTAGGTGAATATGGACTGGGCAGAAGGAATGAAAGAGGAAGTCGCCTGGTAGAATTTTGCATGGAACATGATTTAATCGTAACAAAGACATGGTTTAAGAATCACAAAAGAAGGTTGTATACGTGGAAGAGACCAGGAGACACCGGAAGGTATCAGATAGATTTTATAATGGTAAAACATAGATTCTGGAACCAGGTTATAAACTGTAAGACATACCCAGGAGCAGATATAGACTCTGATCATAACTTGTTAAAAGTCATGAACTGTAGACTGAAACTGAAAAAATTGCAGAAAGGTAGGAAAATGAGGAGATGGGACTTAGATAAATTGAAGGAACGTGAAGTTCTGGAGAATTTCAGAGGGAGATTTAGGCATCAATTGACAGAAACAGGGAGAAATAAAACAGTAGAAGAGGAATGGGTAGCATTGAGAGATGAAATAGTGAAGGCAGCAAAGGACAAAATAGGTAGAAAGGCAAGACCTACAAAAAATCCTTGGATATCACAGGAAATACTAAATTTAATTGATGAAAGGAGAAAATATAAAAATGCAGTAAATGAAACAGGCAAAATGGAGTACAGACGACTAAGAAATGAGATTGACAGAAGTGCAAAATGGCTAAGCAGAAGTGGCAAGGATTTAGAAGAATGTATAAATAGGGGAAAAATAGAGACAGCCTACAGGAAAATAAAAGAAACATTTGCAGATAAGAAAAACAGCTCTATGAATATCAAGGACTCTGATGGAAAACCAGTTCTCACCAAAGAAGGGAAAGCTGAAAGGTGGAAAGAGTAAATAGAGCAGCTCTACAAAGAAAATGAACTTAGAGACGATGTTGTAGGAAGGGAAGAGGAAGTAGATCAAGATGAAATAAGAGATACTATACTGAGAGGTGAATTTGACAGAGCCCTGAAAGACCTAGGTCGGAACAAGGCCCCAGGAGTAGATGACATACCCTCAGAGCTACTAAAGTCTCTGGGAGAGCCAGCCATGACAGAACTATTTGAACTGGTGTATAGGATCTATGACACAGGCGAAATACCCTTAGACTTTTAGAAAAATGTAATAATCCCCATTCCAAATAAATCAGGTGCAGACAGGTGTGAAAATTACAGAACCATCAGTTCGATAAGTCGTGGTTGCAAAATTTTAACACGAATTATCTACAGCAGAATGGAAAAGCTGGTAGAAGCTGACCTCGGGGAAAATCAGTTTGGGTTCAGGAGGAACGTAGGAACCCGGGAGGCAATACTCACTTTACGTCTTATCTTAGAAGATAGATTAAGGAAAGGTAAACCTACATTTTTAGCTTTTGTAGATTTGGAGAAAGTGTTTGACAATGTTGACTGGAATACACTCTTTCAAATTCTGATGTCAGCAGGGGTAAAATATAGCCTTTCTCCGATGTTATTCAATTTGTACATCGAGCAGGCGGTGAAGGAAAGCAAGGAAAAATTTGGAATAGGGATTAGAGTTCAGGGGGAAGAAATAAAAACATTGTGTTTTGCTGATGACATTGTAATTTTGTCAGAGACAGCAAAGAACCTGGAAGAGCAGTTGAATGGAATGGACAGTGTGTTGACGAGAGCGTATAAAATAGATATTAACAAGAACAAAACAAAAATAATGGAATGCGGTCTTAGAAAATCAGGCGATGCTGAAGGAATTAGATTAGATAACGGAACAATGGAGGTAATAGATGAGTTTTTTTACTTGGGTAGTAAAATAACATGCGATTGTTGCAGTACACAGGATATAAAATGCAGAATGGCAATGGAAAGAAAAGTATTTCTGAAAAAGAGAAATTTGCTAACATCGAATATTAATTTAAGTGTAAGGAAGTCTTTTCTGAAGGCATTTGTGTGGAGTGTTGCTTTGTACGGGAGTGAAACATGGACGACAAGCAGTGTGGACAAAAAGAGAATAGAGGCTTTTGAAATGTGGTGCTACAGAAGAATGCTGAAGATTAGGTGGGTAGATCGCATAACTAATGAAGAGGTACTTAACAGAATTGGTGAGAAAAGGAATTTTTGGCACACCATGATGAAAAGAAGGGATCGCTTGGTAGGACACATTCTTAGACACCGAGGAATCATAAATTTAGCATTGGAGGGAAGTGTGTGGGGTAAAAATCGCAGAGGGAGACCAAGAGATGCGTATAGTAAGCAGATTCAAGTGGATGTGGGTTGCAGTTCTTATGAGGAGATGAAAAGGCTTGCTCAGGATAGAGTAAGGTGGAGAGTCTCCGGACTGAAGACCATAACAACAACAACAGCGTCATCGCGTCATCTATGGTTTGGCAGTGGGCTGAAGCTCCATGAAGGGGTGGACATTGTATTTCAAGAAATGGAAGAAGGTCTCTGATGGTAAAAAAAGAAAATGTTGCACATCCCTTCTGGCTTGAACAAACTTATCATTCAGTACTAACTGGAATTTGAGTTTACATAGTGCTGTCATTCCTGCGACAAAGTTTACTGAAACCAGAGACTATAGACTGTAAAAATACACAATCAGCATCATCGGTTTATGAATCTTGGTGTCTTTCTATTTCAGTAAGTTGTTCATTTCCAGCTTGGGTCTGTATCAGTAGCATACGATGAAGAGTTCAGCACTCTGCACAGCAGGCGGCAGCAGAAGCGCATGTGCAGCGTAGCTGACAACAGCTTCGCATCAAAAAACATCTGATGTATTTTCTAGAGAATGGAAAGAAGTATGGGTCTCCTTCTACTCCTAAAAGCAATTTTGATATGTTAGCTACATTTTGTATGCAGTAAGATATGGTGTAAAAGACACCTAATGCAAACTGGTCAGAGACTATATTTTTTTACAGCAAACTCTTCAAAATATGCACGGCATTGTACTTTATTTTTTATTATATCAATAACTATGGACAATAACTAACAGAAAATCAGTCCAATATTGTGTGGTGGCTTTTGGCTATAAGATACAGAAAAATTATTTTTTTTTTCAGGAAATAGTATCTGCAAAATTTATTGAGGAAGCTGCGTTAACGCAGAACACACACAAATCTGAAAATTTTAATTTTTTTATGCAGAAAGGAAAAGTGTTACAAAGAAACTAAATTCAGAGAAGAATGAAGGTTATATTCGTCTAAATAAAACAATTTTTTTGGAAGCATATCAGATGACTTGATATTTCACTTTGCAGCAGAGGTGGAACAGAGGTGCAGGAAAACTGTGCACCTCGGACAACCGAACAGAGGCCTGACCGAGGAAACGCCTGCCCTCCGCCGTAACTGGGTTGAGTGAGTGCTGGAAAGCATGGTTAACAGACAGCTGGCGGCCTATTCTCTGCCCAGGCTTCGTCAAGTGTGCGCCGGGCCTTAACCTGTTGTCAGCCTGAGATAACGACAGTCTTAAACCCCAAACAGTTCCCACTCCACATTCATTATTTTTTCACAACTGTATGTTACACGCCCCCTACAAGTATTTATGTTCTTTTTTTGACGAAGGCTGAGGCCAAAAATTTAAAATTGTGTAAACATAATTGTCTTTTCTACATGTCTGTCTACAAATCAGCAATAATCTTACTTGTGAATCACTACATAATATGTTACCTATCCTTATATTATTGTCATTCCAGCCTGAGATTTTTATTATTAGAATGTAAGAGAGAAAGGAATAATTTCAGGCTCACCTGTAGACGGGGATACCGCCCATCAGCTTTGACCTGTGATGTCATCGGATCGCGGTAGTTTTGAGGTGCGTGCATGTTTGTAAGAGGCGTGAGTGATTATGTGGTGGTTGAGTTAAAGACAATAGTTTGTTTACAAACAAAACGGATTAATATTTTGTGTTTAATAAGTGATCTGTAATTCCTCTCTGATGGTTAGGTGTAGGTTAACCGAGGGATTCTTCTTCGTATGTGAGCGCCGAAGGCGCAAATTTTCGGGATAAGAGCCGTGGTCGATGGAACATTCTGTTATCTATAATAACTACAGATTATTTGTATCTATAATACAGAAGTATTAAGATATCCCGCATACTGGTTGTCCTTCAATGGCAAAGAAATTTTTGCAGTAAAAGAAACTCTATCATGCACATTGACTACATGCCCTGGACATTGAATAAGAAAAAGAGAGAAAAATAATCGACATAGGACATGTGTTTTAAGAAGAATGGAGTACATACAGTGGGTGTATACAGTGAAGAAATGTGATGTATCTAGAAAGATAATGAAACTAATAATGGGTCTAATCCTGGCTAAATTGTAGTACAGATGAGTCCTTATTTCGACATGCAGAAATTGTCTCCGGCCAATGAGAACTCACTAGCTGTTAGCCAATGAGATGCTGTGTATGCTGTCAGCCAGTGAGATGTTGCGCGTTTCTTGCTTTCATGTACTAAAAAAAAACACTTCTTGTTTAATCTATATCTAACCTTCTTAAGGCTATGGTACAGATAACTTTTTTTTTTTTAAAAAAGTGGAAGTTAGGTTAGGTATAGGTTCAACAAGAATTTCTTTTTTGTACGTGTGAGCACATAGCGCCTGAATCTCCGGTTAAGAAACACGCAGCATCTCATTGGCTGACAGCTTATGAGTTCTCATTGGCTGGAGACAATTTTTGGGTGTCAAAATAAGGACTCGTGTAGTACAGTCCATCCACATGCTACTCTTATTTCTGGTGCAAACGATGGCAATGCCGTTACTACCAAAGATATTCTTACAATTCTTATCAAGGTACAGTGAAAGGACAGATGAGAATGGGAAGAGAAAGAAGGCCTACAAATAAAAACAGATAGAGATTGTAATAATGGAGACAAGATGACATCAATAGATCAAACAACCAATGACAAGTGGATTGCATTTTAATCATACATAAAGATGGTTTGGGAACTCTTATTGAGGCCAGGGAGAGCTCATACCTGTGTACAGCAGGGATGTGAAGATGATCTAGACATTGCAAGCAATCTTGTTCAGGACTTGTGTGTGTTCACGATGAAACATTTTCAAATTATTATTTGTAATCTGATTCCATAATGGAGATTTTATTACTTTCAAGTTATGCAACTGTACAATCTTTTAGGGTCTGAAAGCCAGATGACTAATTATCATTACCTATTAATGTCTGCGATGAACGTGTAGCGATCTACAGTGCCGATAATGCAAACAGCCGTTTTATCGGCGCGGCTGTCAAATGAGTCCACGCGCCTGCCGCTAGGAGTGCAGTGTTATGAAAATACTCTCTGGTGAAAGTGCGATGTTCCATGACAAGCACACTGTGTGCAATATAATAAACTTTATTTAGTTACTGTCTCCAGCTATTGTCATTCAAGTCTCATGAATTGACTAGTTGTACGATTTATGGATTTAAGTAAATAAAAATGTTTCCCTGTTTGTTCCAAGAAATTCAGTATTAATTATTCATAAAGAGCTGGCTGAGAACTGAACATCAAAATATTGTTTGGATCACTAATAACTAGCAAACTCCGACAAACAGCTTGCTTCTCAAAACAGCTGTCACTGGGTTCATTAGCAGTTTGTATTTACTCAATGAAATGGTGATAAAAACTTCAGCTTCTATTTGGATTTTATCTGTTTCCTCTGTTTGTGTTATAGGCTATGTCACTTTTTTCCACAGAAAAGCAATAATAACATGCATTAAAATAGATAATTATGCACACATTAAGAATTATATTGTGATGTCACTTAATCATTTGCGTGATAAATTTAAGTAAAAAGTATATTCCTCAGAGTGGTCTCATGCAGCAAGAGAACACTTTATTTGGTGTAACCAATGCTTTACACATATGGTATAATGATTTACATACTACACCACTTGCTTGCAGAAATAATCTGACCTAACAAATGTTGATATTCATCTCAAAGGCTTGTTACTAAGGCCTTGTGCCTATACAACTAACTAATAAAATATTTAATTCAAGAGTTGAGTACATACCTTATTTCCATGCGATGAAGCAGAATGGTGAACTATGTAATCAGGAAGATCAGTAATCTGCTTTATGAATAATCTCAAAGACTTCAAATGATCCTTGAGCAGTACTAACATCTTCTCAACAACCCAAGAATATTCTTCATCTGAAAACATACTGAATGGGAAATATTACTTCCATCATTATTTTCAGTGCTAAAAACATAATCACTGCATTATATACAACTATCAGGATCTGAGGCAACATACCAAGAGATGTATTTGCGGGTGTAGAATAAAAATTTACATATTTCTTTCCGTTTCAAGCAATAATCTACGTCGGCCGCTGCACTGAAGGCATTCATTACATTAGACTGTAGTTTCGATGCTGAATCTAACAACATAATTTCTTTTCTGTGTGGAAACAACGAAAATTAGAATACTGAAGATAACATAAACGAGTTAAATATATGCTCATGAAAGGATGTGCTGTACGGTACCTGGCTAGTCGAAAGAGCATATCAGCATAATCAAGCAATGCTGTTCCTTCGTTGAAGGAAAACCCAAAAAGATGGAGTGTCGAGTTAGAATCTATAATATAGGGACTAGACTGGTGGGTGATAAATTCCATTTCCCCATTAGCAACATATCCAGAAGGATGTAATGCATTATCTTTCATATTCACTTCCCCCATACAGTTGAAGCATTTAAAACGCCAAAGCGAGCAGTCTGAAAATTACAATTTTTTCATAATATGACAGGCTATAAAGAGAGCTGAAATTCAAAACTATATGCATTGTAAATCTGAGTAAAAACAGGAATTTCTCATCATTACCGCTTTCATTAATTTTGGGGCGTAGAACATCGAATTCCCCGTTGACCGGCGGAGAAATCGGAGGTGTCATTTCAAGAGTTTCTGAATTTTCCATCGTTGCTTCTGCTGGGGTTTTGATGGATAATATCAAAATACATTACATGTTTTCACAAAAAAATGAACTGTCATAGGAACTATTTGCACACGACCCAACATTATTTGTAAACATATGATCCACCGGGTCCACCCACGCATGTAAACTGTAGTTTACCGCCAAAAACACAGACTAGCCAACAAAATAGTTTTCGTTTTCAGAAACAAGATGACTTCGTTAAATGAAAGGACTTTTTAAATATTTTGATGCATATGAAAAACGTTCTAGCTCTTTACACTTAAAACAAACACTAAAAACTATTATTTGTGTAAAAATTATTTAAACAAATGAGCAGCGGTTGTGTCTGTCAAGTTGTCAGAAATGGAATAAAATCAAAGATGGTAACATGTATTTTGTTTATTAACATAGAGGTGTTTATATAGAGAAAAACATGTCGTTTAAGAAAGATTTGATTTTACTTTTAAAACCTTATTACTGCATAAATATTTTGTTGAGTTTGTCGTATATACTATGCAAGAAAGTTCCGTTTGTGTGCGGCATTTTGTTTCCAGGCAGCTATCCACAATGTGAATTAGATACCGTATGTACCAAAACAAATAGGTCACAGAATTTGACACTTTTTATACTCGTCTCTCATGTTTCTTATTGCGTTTACTATTTCAGAGGGAATCGGAGATCTTATTCTTCCTGTTGATAGTAGTAATGATGAAAACTAAGAAATCTGGAAGTGTCACTATGATAAACTATCTGACTTCCAGCTTCATTTACAATAAAGTAGCAAATATGATTTTATGGTTTTATGCTGACGTCCGCATGGGCATTATATTCAGCGTGATTTGTATATGTGAGTAGATATTACAAGTGCCGATAACTGTACTTTAAAATTGTACAGGATTAAATATTCACGCATGTAAACCAGGAGTTATGTGTGTTCCCTGGTTTTACAGTTTGCGGTATGGTATTTCCTGAGCCAGCGTACAGCGGTCCAGATAATGTTGTCTACTTTAGAACTGCTGCTGGTTTGGAAGAACAACTTGAAAGAGATCGGAGAATTACTTGGTTGGTTGTGTTTTATACTGCATGGAATCCAGCCTGTGTTACTTTTGCTCCAATATTTGCTGAATTGTCTGCAGAGTAAGTATGCATACACTTTTGATACATATAATGATCATAAAAAGTTTTTGCACACTCTCTGAAACTCATGTTTTATGTTTATTTGATCATTGTTCAATGCACTTTTGACCAGAGAATGTCTATGCAGCCACAGTGGAGTAGCAAGCACATTGAAGCTCTGCGCTCCGATGTGCAAGGCAGTTCCCTGTCAGGGGTCTAATCCCCCATTGGCCATGGATGTTTGTGTCATCTTTAGTATAAGCTAGTTTATAAGTAGTTTGTAACTTGAGGGACTGATGACCCTATAGTTATGTCCCTTAAACTTAACAAACATTTGAACATCACTGCATTAACAGCCACCCTTGTCTGAGGTATTGTTATTTATTAGTATATTTTATTAGAGGGTGTGGTTTCTTCTATTGCAAAGTGTGGGGTGTCTGCAATTTCCAGGAAAAAAATGTTACTTAAAGACTTAGTGGCCTAACAGCGACCTTTGAATGCTCTTTGAAAGCTGTATTGAATAGAATGAGAGGGGATTTAAGTTTTTATGTTGACTGTGAGATAATTAATGCTGTTCCTGCTCTATGGCCAACAGAGTCTTGTAGGCCTATGTAACCTTGTCTACACAGTAAATTAATTATCTTTGTAAAGCAAACATTTTGTCATCAACATTAGCAGACTATGCTGCAAATGCTGTTAGTGTAATTTAACCATTTACAGTGTGTTGGCATACCTCAAAGGGTCACATCATGTTTAAACTATTTGCATGTACATAGTCATTTTATAGGATTTTCAGTTGTGAAGTTGCCTATAAAACTGACATACACCACAGAAACATAATTCGTACTTCAACCCCTATGTTGTGGAACTCAGAACCAGGAAGATTGGTACTGCTGTGGCCACCTGCACAATGGTCACCATCTAATACACACTGTGTTCAGTTATACAATACAGTAGAATACATAGAACCTTGTACTGCTGTATTGAAAGTAACTGACAGGATTGTGTCAGCTAAGGCAATATGCATTAGCCTACCTTCAAGATAATTAATTTGAGTCAATATCATGCATCTGATATGATACATGATGTAAGCTAGTGTTGCAGTGTCATTGTTGCAAGATAATTTAGAATTGTCTGTGTTTACAGGTACTATGGTATGTGGGTTAAAGTGGTGACATGCTCTTGTGGTGAAAGTTAATGATTCTCAATTGTTTTTGGTTGTATTGTCCATATGGTGTGTGACATTCTTTGTTTCTGTGTAGTCTGGTTGCTTCTGTTAAAGTTTGTTACTGTCATGTGTGCATTCCTACACATTGTCGTAGTGTCGTGTTTCACTTTTCTATTTTTGTTAGTATGGATATGACAAACAAGATTAATTCTTCCTCGCTGCATGAGGCACTGGAGAGAGACTATATTAGTCACAATAAAATGTATTTTGCTGTGTGGTGTTATAGCTGATTAGGACAAATTTTACTGTGTGTAAATGTCATTTTTAAGTACTTTTCCTCAACATAATTTGTCTTAAAATGCATGTTTTGGAAAGATCTTTAATGCGATGTTTCATTTTCCCTCCAAATTTTCGTAGTAAGGAAGGTTAAATACGAAATCTGTGAAATACGGTACAGTACCTTGAACTGAAGTTTACACAACACAATGTTCCTTGGTTACACTGAGCACAGGCCACATGATGTAATCAGCCAACAGTAGTCGTTCAACATTACACTTTCCCATTGCGGCAACATCCAAATACGAATGATTATCGTTCAAGTTGAAATATGCATATTGTATAGTAAGAAACAAAGTTATATCTTCACGTGCTATGCCTGAACATTAACCTGGGCAATCCTGTGATTTCAGTAAAAGATAGATCTGTCTGCATCCCATGGAAATTTTTTTTTTAATTAAGTGAAACATGAAGATTCATACTGAACTTAAACGCAAGCGTAACATTTATGGAAGCGGTTGAACTTCTATCAAATTTATGGTTTTCCGAGGGCAATGTTATACAAGGACAGGTGATTTACTAACCGGACAAGGGTACATAGAGAAGCTGTGAACCATAGAGCCAGAACAACGTTAATTAATTTCCACAAATTTGTTGCTAATTCCGAGGGCACTTTCATGGTGGAACTGAAATTGCAGTAGGAACTGGAATGCAAAAATTCTTTCAAAGAATGCTGCAAGCAGGGCTAATCGACTACAATTATGTGCCCTTCAGTAAAATTCATCTCAGCATGACCAGGTATGTGATAGCATCTCTTTGCCTATTACTATACCATTCGCATATGATTTGTACATTTATCTTATTTCGTTCCTTATCCTCAGCGAAATTTGTTCTACCGTGTTGTAATTAACCAAGTATGGTTCATATGTTCCACTCGAACTCTGATTTCCGATTGGCTACACAGACTCGGCTTCATTGGGTGACAAAAGAACATTGCGATGTGTAACTTCACTTTCACACTTCCCTAGACTTGTGCACCGTATTTCACCATAAAAACACTCCTGATGCAACATTGCATTAAAGAACTTCAATAAACAAGCTGTTTTCGGGGCGACATATTCTTCGTAAGGTTGTTTTTACAGTAATTTCTATTAGTGTTGGTAGTAGTTGAGATTGTTTTTGTAAGGTTCAGATCACTATAAGGAGGATTTGCATAGTGTGTGTAGGTTGCTAACATACCATATTGCATATGGGTGGTGTTGTGTTAGTATTGTTTTTGGCAAAGCCAAGAAATGTGAAAGTAATATCTGTAGTGTGGCCCAAGGTCGTCTAGGTTAGGTTGGGAGGTATCAGTTTAGTCATGAGTTGGGGAAGCCATAAATGTAAGAGGTGGAACTCTAGTATTGGGTGTCAATTCAAGTTCTCGATTCGACCCAGCGGCTTTGATCAATGATGTCATATCTGAGTTAAACGAGGCCAACGAGAGAGACAGGCCATGGCACACCTGTCAAATTACGTAAGAAAGGTAGGCCTGAGCCGGCACAATCGCTAGCTGAGTGGCCCACTGCTACAAGGCAGTGGGCTGTGCCATAGCGCCTGGCCAATCCGCAGTGATCAGGCCTACCTTTCTTACGTAATTTGACAGGTGCACCTCAACCTGTCTCTGTTGTTGGCCTCTTGACTTAAAGATGGTAGTTTGTTTACATGGAGAATATGGATTATAGATTACGATTTTGTGTTTAAAAAGTGATCTGTAGCTTCTCTCTTATGGTTAGGTGTAGGTTAACTGAAATATTTTTTCTATTTTCTGCAAGTGAGTGCCAAAGGTAGGAATTTTTGGGCTGAGACCTGTGACTAATGCTACATTTTGTTGTGGTAATTTGTAATTTACGAGGTTAATCACAGATTATTATCTACAAGAGATAAGTATTATGGTATTGTCCATTATGTTTATATTCATAGACAGCGTTTGTTTTGCTAGTTGGTATCTCTGCATAGCGTATCTTGTGAGACTCAGGTGTGACGTCATTGGTTAAAGCCAAAAGATTGTATTGCGGTCTTCAATTATGCCTGTTTGGAGACAGGCTGATCTGTAGCATAGCCTCAGGTCTAGGTTAGATTAGGAGACAAGAATCCAATGACTGTGAAAATACAAGTATGTTTGTGGTGAAGAAGATTATGTTAGAATGCAACATTTGAAATGACTAGTGTTCTACCGACAATGACATTTGCTGTATTCACTTGCTGCTCATTAAAGCTGTAGTGTTGTGAAAGGTTAAATGTGTTCTGCTTTACAACATATTTATTGATGATAAGTGTGGTGTTAGGACTTTGTAGGACACTGCCAGTAATTTGGACTATCAGCTCCCTCTGTGGGGTCACATTCTTCAGTATGGATTACAATCTGTGGTTGATTTTGTTCAGCAGCTGGTTACGGTTACGGCAGCTAAGGTGGAATGCATGGATACTATAGCGTCTGTTATTGTGACATTGACTTTGCCCTCGCATCATCATTGCTTCCCCATTTTCTACTCCGTTTCCTCTGCCGTTTTCTGGGTTCAGTGACACTTAGGAAAAATGGATGCATCGCCACAGCAGCCTTGTCCTTTGATGAAATGTGTTGTTTGCTGTCTGCTTATTATCAGCCCCATACTCATGTCATTGTGGCTCGCATGGAACTTTATTGGTCATGGAAGAAGCATAATCAGTCTTATTGTGTGGATGCTGAACTCCACTGTCATAGTTGCCACTATATGTTTGTTACCTCTACTCGTCGGTAATCCTACATGGACGACATGTTTTGCGATGCTATTCTACACTGGGCGCCAGATTGCGGGGTTCATCAGTGTGCTTTTCCATTTGAAAACATGACTCTTGCTGATGTTTTGAATGTTCCACAGTCATTCAAGGTCTCCCATGCAGCTGGGTTCAGATTGAGGTCTGGGTGGACGTAGCTGCTGTCTCTTTAGTTATAGGTCCACTGGCTGCTTCTGATACTTCTGAGGTTGCTGCAGTGCAGGAGTGCCCCACTAGCCGTGTTCGCAGCCATCAGTGGGTTCTTGGTAACAGCATCAACGGACTCCACAGTAGTGTTGGGCAGTTCGGATCACTTCACTGTTTCGAAACATACGGATCATCTGAGTCTAGTGAGTCGACTCACTGTTTCGGCACACGAAACATCTGGCGTGCCGCAGAGTCATGCACCGCACTGCCTTTCCTGATTCATGTGAACCGTGACAGCCGCAGGGCGCCATAGTGAGTCGACTCACTGCTTCGGCACTCGAAACACTTGACGTGCCGCAGCCCTGCGTCCTGCTACCTCCGCTGATTCACGTGAACCGAAAAATCTGCAGTAGGGCAATACAGCAAATACGAAACATCTATGGAATATCGACATGGTTTTAATACATTATTCACTAGACTTAATTGAATGGCGCAGGATTTGTTTGCTACTGCGATTTTACAATCGTGTTAAAGCGTAAACGTTTCCTAAGTTACTCGTATATTCATACAAACAAATATTGTAACAAAGTTAGCACAAAATAGAAATGTTAAATTCCAAAGTCATGAAACTTTTTCCAACCTTCAAAATTCCACAATTAAAATAAAACAAGAAAGATCATGGTTCAAATGTCTATGTGCATCCAGAAATGAATAACTTTTTTAACCAATCAATGTAAACAAAATATTTACAATTTGTTCCTATGGCATATTTAATGCAATCAACAGTTATTACTACAAGTATTAACACAAGGAAACACGTTTCTCAATTTACGTGAGGAAATCACAAAACTGAACTACAATTCTTCTATGTCCAGATACGTATTCTAATAATCAGATTCATCTTCAGTCTGTCAAATAAAAGACAAACAGTTACAGTTTCTTTAAATTGAAATATATAAATAAATAAATAAAACATAATTTTTGACATCATATTGAAAATGCAGTTTCGTCTGAGTGAAATTATTTGCCCTTGCTTCGAAAAGATGCGTTCACCTGGCACAGATGTAGTAGTAACAATGCATAGTAACGCTTAGTTCACACAAAACTACTCAAAACACCGAAGTACTTCACAACTTTTCTCGGTGGTATCCCAGTTTTCAAACCTCAGTTGAAGGTACCGGTAGCATAATTCAAAATCTCGCGTGGCGCTTTACGGGAACAACTTCAAACCCGTAGCACGCCTCGGCGCTGTGTCGAACACACCCAGGCAGGCGGACAGCAAAACGCATGTTAACGGTATCTAGCATCCGATACATAAATCACAAGATTCGTTGTTTTGAAACAGTGCCGATTCAAGTTTTGACTCAATCGAACAGTTCGCTGACTCGATTCACTGAGTCGAAACATCAACTCAGTAGCCAACTCTACTCCACAGTGGGTACAGTCCATCTTGTCCATTTTGCTTTGTGGATCACTACCAGGCAGCCTGCCCGAAGTGTTGGGTTGTTTGGAACAGTTGTCATAGAAATGGCTACATGGCCTCTGTGTGCCACTCCCATCAACATGGACATCAATTTTAATTTTGTGTGAAGTTTGCAGGCTTGCCCCGATAAGTTGTTTGTTGATATTTTGTTGTTTGACAAATCTGTCACCTTGCAAGTAGATACCGAGGCCTTGGTTTCTTTCCTGAATTATCACTCATGTGTTTGCCTGGGTTCGCCACCATCTGCATCTCTCTCAGGAGCCACCTCTGGTGCCTTCTGCGGTAGACGCCGCTGCTGCCCCACCCTCATGTGCACCTCTTGCTGTTTCTGTCAGTGTGGCTCCAGGGTGTCTCTTACGTTCTCCGCTGTGGTGCCTCCTGCTTAGGACTCGCCTGCCATCATCTCTTGTCCAGGGTTGATGCTGCCAAGCTGTCTTTATGCTGTCAGCTAGCTATGCACTGCTGGTACATTGCAGCGCACAGTTTGCCAGCAGTTCAGAGTGTTTAAGCTGTTCCCTCGCTGCTGGCACATCGCTACACACTTGCAGCTGGTGTAATTAACACGTTGTGGACGGCACCCAAGCCAGACTCGTTCAGCACTTATTAGTCAGGTGGATGGCACCCGAGTCTGACTCGTGCAACGCTAAAACATTAGTAGCTGCCATTTCACAACATGCCCTATGTTGGTAACCATGTAAAACGAAAAATGAATGTTCTATTCATTTTGTTGCCACATAGTGAGTTTGGCTTTAACTATTTGTACACAACAATAGGCCTTTGCATTTCGCGCTCCCTGTTGAGTCCTACACTGCTTTCGCCAGCTATCTGTGAAACTGTCTGCCAAGTGCTTGTGCTCCACATATTCTCGATATAGAAAAATTAGTTGGGAGAAACGTTTTTAATTTCCTGGAAGAGCAAACTGGCGATTCTGGTTCAGAAGTGAAGCTGATTATCTGTAAGAATCATATGCACAAGGTTTTATTATTATTATTATTATTATTATTTTGAATAGATAGAAGAGGTTTCATTGTTTCATGTGAGATAGCAAACTCATTTATTGCATTCTTAGCTAGAAAGCTGTTAAAAACAGCAGTCCTGCAAGCCCCATCCATTGTAACTTAAGCCAGTCTTGAATGTGTTAAACCCACACCTGTTCATATTGATTGCAGTAGTGTGAAGCATAAAAAATCTTCTCTGAATTGTCTAATGATGGTGGAAGTATTCATTCACTGCAGAAATGCAGTCATCGTAACTGTAGGGCAAAAAGGGGGAAATATGGTGTGTATCTTATGAATTCAAAATGTCCAAAGTATTAAACTTTCACCAGGTCAACAAAAAACTCAAAAACATCAAGAGTGCTTCTTCAAACAGTTTCGAATGCCACAACAGATTTTTCATTATATATTTAATATTATCAGTACATGGAAATTCAGACCAACAGTTTCCGTTTAAACGTGACTGGTGCCGGCTCTGAGTAAATACCGATGGTGCCAGTTGATTGTGAGTATGCGTATCACCAGAATTGACACTGTATTCGCTGATTTGTCCAGTGTTATGACTGGAACCCTCTGGATTCAAGTTTCCACTAGCTGTTCTAGGTTCAGAATTATGTACTGGGTACAACAAGGAATCCAAATACGGCTGCCTCAGTACTGAACATGTGTGAGCAGCATCTCCTGACATGTACTTTTTAGAACTGATATCAAAGAGTTTAGACAATCGAAATGAAGTGATCCAATAAAAACTAAGTTTGTTGCTTGTACATTTTTAAATAAATAAATATTATAGAGGAAAAATTCCTAAAAGGAAAAATATACGTAAAAAATAGATGAAGTACACTTACCAGGCGAAAGGGCACAGGCAGTAATAGCAACAAATAAACACACAGACACACACACACACAAAAATGCTAGCTTTCGCAGCCTAGCTGCTTCATCAGGCAGAAGGGAAGGAGAGGGAAAAGGAAATGATGAGGGTTTTAAGGAAGGGGGTAAGGAGCCATTCCAATCCCGGGACAGGAAAGACTTACCTTGGGGGAAAAAATGGAAGGTAAATAAATGCACATACACCCACACATTCACACAGACACAAGTACACTTAGGCAGACATACTGTAGAACTGTAGAAAGCAAAGAAGTTAGAAGTTAGACAGAGATGCCACTTGAGGCAGAGGCTCTGTCCAGAGAACCAAGGCAAAGATGTTAAGATGGTGGGTGGGAATTCGAATTTAGCGGAGGTTGAGACCAGGTGGGCAACGGGAAGAGAGAATATGCTGAAGGGCTAGTTCCCATCTCCGGAGTTCTGAAGGATTGGTGTCAGTGGGAAGTATCCAGATAACCCGGACGGTGTAGCACTGTGCCAAGATGTGCTGGCCATGCACCAAGGCATGTTTAGCCACAGGGTGATCCTCGTTACCAACAAACACTGTCTGCCTGTGTCCATTCATGCGAATGGACAGTTTGTTGCTGGTCATTCCCACATAGAACGCTTCACAGTGCAGGCATGTCAGTTGGTAGATCACGTGGGTACTATCGCAAGTGGCTCTGCCTTTGATCGTGTACACCTTCCGGGTTACGGGACTGGAGTAAGTGGTGGTGGAAGGGTGCATAGGGCAGGTTTTACAACGGGGGCGGTTACAAGGGTAGGAGCCAGAAGGTAGGGAAGGTGGTTTGGGTATTTCATAGGGGTGGACTAGGAGGTTACGGAGGTTAGGTGGGCGGTGGAAAGACACTCTCGGTGGAGTAGGAAGGATGTCATGAAGGATGGATCTCATTTCGGGGCAGGATTTTAGGAAGTCGTATCCTTGCTGGAGAGCCACATTCAGAGTCCGCTCCAGTCCCGGAAAGTATCCGGTGACAAGAGGGGCACTTCTGGGGTTTTGTGGAAGGTTCTTAAATTGGGGAGATGAGGAAGTGGCTCTGGCAATTTGCTTCTGTACCAGACAAGGAGGATAGCTGCGGGATGTGAAGGCTGTTATCAGGTTATTGGTGTATTGGTTCAGGGATTCAGGACTGGAGCAGACTCGTTTGCCACGAAGACCTAAGCTGTAGGGAAGGGAACGTTTGATGTGGAAAGGATGGCAGCTGTCATAATGCAGGTACTGTTGTTTATTGGTAGGTTTGATGTGGACGGATGTGTGTAGTTGGCCGTTGGATAGATGGAGGTCGACATCGAGGAAAGTGGCATGGGATTTGGAATAGGACCAGGTGAATTTGATGGGATCAAAGGAGTTGAGGTTGGAGAGGAAATTCTGGAGTTCTTCTTCACTGTGAGTCCAGATCATGAAGATGTCGTCAATGAATCTATACCATACTTTGGGTTGACAGGCTTGGGTGTCCAGGAAGGCTTCCTCTAAGCGTCCCATAAATAAGTTCGCGTACGAGGGGGCCATCCTGGTCCCCATGGCTGTTCCCTTTAGTTGTTGGTATGTCCGGCCCTCAAAAGTGAAGAAGTTGTGGGTTAGGATGAAGCTGGCTAGGGTATTAAGGAAAGAGGTTTTAGGTAAGGAAGTGGGTGGTCGGCGTGAAAGGAAATATTCCATCGCAGCGAGGCCCTGGGCATGTGGGATATTAGTGTATAAGGAAGTGGCATCGATGGTTACAAGGATGGTTTCAGGAGGTAACAGGCTGGGTAAGGATTTCAGGCGATCAAGGAAGTGGTTGGTGTCTTTGATGAAGGATGGGAGACTGCACATGATGGGTTGAAGGTGTTGGTCTATGTAGGCAGAGATTCGTTCTGTTGGGGCTTGGTAACCGGCCACAATGGGGCGGCCGGGATGATTGGGTTTGTGAATCTTGGGAAGTAGGTAGAAGGTGGGGGTGCGGGGTGTCGGTGGAGTCATGAGGTTAATGGAGTCAGGTGAAAGGTTTTGTAGGGGGCCTAAGGTTTTGAGGATTCCTTGAAGCTCTGCCTGGACATCAGGAATGGGATCACCTTGAAAAACTTTATATGTGGTATTATCTGAAAGCTGACGCACTCCCTCTGCCACATACTCCCGCCGATCAAGTACCACTGTCGTGGAGCCCTTGTCGGCAGGGAGAATGACGATGGAATGGTCAGCCTTCAGATCACGGATAGCTCGGGATTCAGCTGCGGTAATGTTGGGAGTAGGATTAAGGTTTCTCAGGAAGGACTGGGAGGCAAGGTTGGAAGTAAGGAATTCCTGGAAGGTTTGAAGAGGGTGATTTTGAGGAAGAGCAGGTGGGTCTCGCTGTGACGGAGGACGGAACTGTTCTAGGCAGGGTTCGATTTGAATGATGTCTTGGGGAGTTGGATCATTAGGAAGAGGATTATTTTTCTTCGTGGCAAAGTGATATCTCCAGCAAAGACTGCGAGTATAGGATAGTAAATCTTTCACAAGGGCTGTTTGGTTGAATTTGGGAGTAGGGCTAAAGGTCAGCCCTTTGGATAGGACAGAGGTTTCAGATTGGGAGAGAGGTTTAGAGGAGAGGTTGACCACTGAATTGGGATATTGTGGTTCCAGATTGTGTGGATTGGAATTTTGAGGTTTGGGAGGGAGAGGAGTTGGGAGTGGGAGATTGAGTAGATGGGAGAGACTGGGTTTGTGTGCAATCAGAGGAGGTTGAGGTTTACTGGAGAGGTTGTTGAGGGAGAGAGTATTGCCTTTCCGGAGGTGGGTGACCAGGAGATTGGATAGTTTTTTGAGGTGCTGGGTGGCATGCTGTTCTAATTTGTGGTTGGCCTGAAGGAGGATATTCTGAACTGCAGGTGTAGATGTAGGAGAGGAAAGGTTGAGGATTTTGATTAGGGATAGGAGTTGACAGGTGTGTTCATTGGCGGAGTTGATGTGTAGGTTAAGGATTAGGCGGGTGAGGGATATGGATTGTTCAGTTTGGAATTGGTATAGGGCGGGATGAAAGGATGGATTACAGCCAGAGATGGGAACTTTCAGTGTGAGGCCCTTGGGAGTGATTCCAAATGTCAGACAAGCCTGCATAAAAAGAATGTGGGAGCGTAATCTGACTAGGGAAAAAGCATGTTTACGGAGGGAATGTAAATAAAACTGGATGGGGTTGTTGTAGGGATGTTGTAAGGAAGGCATAATATATGGATGAAGGAAAAGTGAGAAAAGTGAGAAATATGGGCTATGTAACAGGTTGCAATGAACGAATAAAATAATATAATAAAATAAAAAAGTATAGAAATATATATATATATATATATATATATATATATATATATATATATATATATATAAATTAAAAAAAAAATGAATGTGAAAAGTAATTCTGATAAGCAAAAAGGAAGGAAATAGAAAAAAGAAAAAGTCGTTAAAATTCGTTGTTGAAACTGTGGTCACCTGAAGTGGTCAACCACGTAGTATTAATGGTTAGGTAGTGGTATGGCGGGCAAACGGGGTTTAAGGATGGTGAAAATCGGAAAAAAGTACGAGAAAATCGCGTGAGAAAGCAAGGAAAACGTCTAAATAGGATTGGTGGATTCTCACGCGATTTTCTCGTACTTTTTTCCGATTTTCACCATCCTTAAACCTCGTTTGCCCGCCATACCACTACCTAACCATTAATACTACGTGGTTGACCACTTCAGGTGACCACAGTTTCAACAACGAATTTTAACGACTTTTTCTTTTTTCTATTTCCTTCCTCTTTGCTTATCAGAATTACTTTTCACATTCATTTTTTTTTTAATTTTTATATATATATATATATATATATATATATATATATATATATATATATATATATATTTCTATACTTTTTTATTTTATTATATTATTTTATTCGTTCATTGCAACCTGTTACATAGCCCATATTTCTCACTTTTCTCACTTTTCCTTCATCCATATATTATGCCTTCCTTACAACATCCCTACAACAACCCCATCCAGTTTTATTTACATTCCCTCCGTAAACATGCTTTTTCCCTAGTCAGATTACGCTCCCACATTCTTTTTATGCAGGCTTGTCTGACATTTGGAATCACTCCCAAGGGCCTCACACTGAAAGTTCCCATCTCTGGCTGTAATCCATCCTTTCATCCCGCCCTATACCAATTCCAAACTGAACAATCCATATCCCTCACCCGCCTAATCCTTAACCTACACATCAACTCCGCCAATGAACACACCTGTCAACTCCTATCCCTAATCAAAATCCTCAACCTTTCCTCTCCTACATCTACACCTGCAGTTCAGAATATCCTCCTTCAGGCCAACCACAAATTAGAACAGCATGCCACCCAGCACCTCAAAAAACTATCCAATCTCCTGGTCACCCACCTCCGGAAAGGCAATACTCTCTCCCTCAACAACCTCTCCAGTAAACCTCAACCTCCTCTGATTGCACACAAACCCAGTCTCTCCCATCTACTCAATCTCCCACTCCCAACTCCTCTCCCTCCCACACCTCAAAATTCCAATCCACACAATCCGGAACCACAACATCCCAATTCAGTGGTCAACCTCTCCTCTAAACCTCTCTCCCAATCTGAAACCTCTGTCCTATCCAAAGGGCTGACCTTTAGCCCTACTCCCAAATTCAACCAAACAGCCCTTGTGAAAGATTTACTATCCTATACTCGCAGTCTTTGCTGGAGATATCACTTTGCCACGAAGAAAAATAATCCTCTTCCTAATGATCCAGCTCCCCAAGACATCATTCAAATCGAACCCTGCCTAGAACAGTTCCGTCCTCCGTCACAGCGAGACCCACCTGCTCTTCCTCAAAATCACCCTCTTCAAACCTTCCAGGAATTCCTTACTTCCAACCTTGCCTCCCAGTCCTTCCTGAGAAACCTTAATCCTACTCCCAACATTACCGCAGCTGAATCCCGAGCTATCCGTGATCTGAAGGCTGACCATTCCATCGTCATTCTCCCTGCCGACAAGGGCTCCACGACAGTGGTACTTGATCGGCGGGAGTATGTGGCAGAGGGAGTGCGTCAGCTTTCAGATAATACCACATATAAAGTTTTTCAAGGTGATCCCATTCCTGATGTCCAGGCAGAGCTTCAAGGAATCCTCAAAACCTTAGGCCCCCTACAAAACCTTTCACCTGACTCCATTAACCTCATGACTCCACCGACACCCCGCACCCCCACCTTCTACCTACTTCCCAAGATTCACAAACCCAATCATCCCGGCCGCCCCATTGTGGCCGGTTACCAAGCCCCAACAGAACGAATCTCTGCCTACATAGACCAACACCTTCAACCCATCATGTGCAGTCTCCCATCCTTCATCAAAGACACCAACCACTTCCTTGATCGCCTGAAATCCTTACCCAGCCTGTTACCTCCTGAAACCATCCTTGTAACCATCGATGCCACTTCCTTATACACTAATATCCCACATGCCCAGGGCCTCGCTGCGATGGAATATTTCCTTTCACGCCGACCACCCACTTCCTTACCTAAAACCTCTTTCCTTAATACCCTAGCCAGCTTCATCCTAACCCACAACTTCTTCACTTTTGAGGGCCGGACATACCAACAACTAAAGGGAACAGCCATGGGGACCAGGATGGCCCCCTCGTACGCGAACTTATTTATGGGACGCTTAGAGGAAGCCTTCCTGGACACCCAAGCCTGTCAACCCAAAGTATGGTATAGATTCATTGACGACATCTTCATGATCTGGACTCACAGTGAAGAAGAACTCCAGAATTTCCTCTCCAACCTCAACTCCTTTGGTCCCATCAAATTCACCTGGTCCTATTCCAAATCCCATGCCACTTTCCTCGATGTCGACCTCCATCTATCCAACGGCCAACTACACACATCCGTCCACATCAAACCTACCAATAAACAACAGTACCTGCATTATGACAGCTGCCATCCTTTCCACATCAAACGTTCCCTTCCCTACAGCTTAGGTCTTCGTGGCAAACGAGTCTGCTCCAGTCCTGAATCCCTGAACCAATACACCAATAACCTGATAACAGCCTTCACATCCCGCAGCTATCCTCCTTGTCTGGTACAGAAGCAAATTGCCAGAGCCACTTCCTCATCTCCCCAATTTAAGAACCTTCCACAAAACCCCAGAAGTGCCCCTCTTGTCACCGGATACTTTCCGGGACTGGAGCGGACTCTGAATGTGGCTCTCCAGCAAGGATACGACTTCCTAAAATCCTGCCCCGAAATGAGATCCATCCTTCATGACATCCTTCCTACTCCACCGAGAGTGTCTTTCCGCCGCCCACCTAACCTCCGTAACCTCCTAGTCCACCCCTATGAAATACCCAAACCACCTTCCCTACCTTCTGGCTCCTACCCTTGTAACCGCCCCCGTTGTAAAACCTGCCCTATGCACCCTTCCACCACCACTTACTCCAGTCCCGTAACCCGGAAGGTGTACACGATCAAAGGCAGAGCCACTTGCGATAGTACCCACGTGATCTACCAACTGACATGCCTGCACTGTGAAGCGTTCTATGTGGGAATGACCAGCAACAAACTGTCCATTCGCATGAATGGACACAGGCAGACAGTGTTTGTTGGTAACGAGGATCACCCTGTGGCTAAACATGCCTTGGTGCATGGCCAGCACATCTTGGCACAGTGCTACACCGTCCGGGTTATCTGGATACTTCCCACTGACACCAATCCTTCAGAACTCCGGAGATGGGAACTAGCCCTTCAGCATATTCTCTCTTCCCGTTGCCCACCTGGTCTCAACCTCCGCTAAATTCGAATTCCCACCCACCATCTTAACATCTTTGCCTTGGTTCTCTGGACAGAGCCTCTGCCTCAAGTGGCATCTCTGTCTAACTTCTAACTTCTTTGCTTTCTACAGTTCTACAGTATGTCTGCCTAAGTGTACTTGTGTCTGTGTGAATGTGTGGGTGTATGTGCATTTATTTACCTTCCATTTTTTCCCCCAAGGTAAGTCTTTCCTGTCCCGGGATTGGAATGGCTCCTTACCCCCTTCCTTAAAACCCTCATCATTTCCTTTTCCCTCTCCTTCCCTTCTGCCTGATGAAGCAGCTAGGCTGCGAAAGCTAGCATTTTTGTGTGTGTGTGTGTGTCTGTGTGTTTATTTGTTGCTATTACTGCCTGTGCCCTTTCGCCTGGTAAGTGTACTTCATCTATTTTTTACGTATAAATAAATAAATAAATAAATATAAAAATAGAAAAGAGATGACTTACCAAAAGGACCGGCTCGTCGAGAGAAACAAATAAAAAACAAATAAAATCACACACAAACACACATACAAGCTTTCGCCACCACTGGCAGCTTCTTCAGGAAAAAGAGGGAAAAAGGGGAGGAAAAGGGAAGGATATGGGTTTTAAGGAAGTGGAAAAGGAGTCATTCCAATCCCAGGAGTGGAAGGACTTACCTTAGGGGACAAAGAGGAAGGTAAACAAATACACACACACTCAGACATATCGAAACGCAAACACACCTAGACAGACATTTGTGAAAAGCAAAGAAGTTAGACAGAGATACCAATTGAGGCAGAGGCTCTGTCCACAGAACCAAGGCAAAGATGCTAAAGATAGTGGGCGGGAATTTGAGTTAGCGGAGATTGAGACCAGGTGGGCAACGGGAGGAGAGAATAAGCTGAAGGGCAAGTTCCCATCTCTGGAGTTCTGAAAGGTTGGTGTCGGTGGGAAGTATCCAGATAACCCGGACGGTGTAACACTGCGCCAAGATGTGCTGGCCGTGCACCAAGGCATGTTTAGCCACAGGGTGATCCTCATTACCAACAAACACTGTCTGCCTGTGACCGTTCATGCGAATGGACAGTTTGTTGCTGGTCATTCCCACATAGAACGTGACTGGTGCCGGGAATGGTGCGTTTCGATATGTCTGAGTGTGTGTGTATTTGTTTACCTTCCTCTTTGTCCCCTAAGGTAAGTCCTTCCACTCCTGGGATTGGAATGACTCCTTTTCCACTTCCTTAAAACCCATATCCTTCCCTTTTCCTCCCCTTTTTCCCTCTTTTTCCTGAAGAAGCTGCCAGTGGTGGCGAAAGCTTGTATGTGTGTTTGTGTGTGATTTTATTTGTTTTTTATTTGTTTCTCTCGACGAGCCGGTCCTTTTGGTAAGTCATCTCTTTTCTATTTTTATTTTTGTTTATCCCACCGGGAAAGTTTCCATATATATATATATATATATATATATATATATATATATATATAAAATATAAAAAATAGACGAAGATTACTCACCAGGCTAAGGAGCACAGGTGTGACAGCATCACAAATAAATAAATGAATACACACACACACACACACACACACAATCGCAAGCTTTCGCAACCCAGTTGCGTCTTCAGGCAGTAGGGAAGGAGAGGGAAAAGGAAATGATGAGGGTTTTAAGGAAGGGGGTAATGAGCCATTCCAATCCCGGGAGAGGAAAGACTTACCTTGGGGGAAAAAATGGAGGGTAAACAAATGCACACATGCTTGTTTACCCTCCATTTTTTCCCCCAAGGTAAGTCTTTCCTCTCCCGGGATTGGAATGGCTCATTACCCCCTTCCTTAAAACCCTCATCATTTCCTTTTCCCTCTCCTTCCCTACTGCCTGAAGACGCAACTGGGTTGCGAAAGCTTGCGATTTTGTGTGTGTGTGTGTGTGTGTATTCATTTATTTATTTGTGATGCTGTCACACCTGTGCTCCTTAGCCTGGTGAGTAATCTTCGTCTATTTTTTATATTTTATTTTTCCTGCTAGAATTTTTCGTCTTAATATATATATATATATATAAATAAATAATTGAGAAGTACAAAACTGTTTTAAATTTTCTTTTTTATCTTGCACCATTACTGAATGGCGACCATTTTTGTTGGTAATCATGTGACCATATTTCAGTTTGGAGACATTAGTGATAATTGGAATATCTTCTATGTCAGACACGTCATTACACCATTAGCCCTATTCTTCTTAGTTTCATTAATAATGTGTCATGGTATTAGGTTCTTTATGTAATGAAATAAGTTATAATACTAAAGGAAATTCCTGAATTCAACAACATGTAAGATATAGGCAAACACTCACCTACATAGTAAAGTTTTTCCAGTTACATGCCTTGATCTACTATGGATGATTATTGTAATTTTTTCCATTATCAAATAATTTTTAATTTATGATTTGAATATGTTTGTTGATACAGATATGGCCTTGAAAATTTGAAATTTGGAAAAATTGATGTTGGTCGATATCCCGATGCAGCCAAAAAGTATAATGTTAATGACTCATCAATGAGTCGCCAGTTACCAACTTTGGTACTTTTTAAGGATGGAAAGGAAGTTACAAGGCGCCCTGGATTTGATAATAAAGGGAAAGTTATAAAGTTCTTTTTCTCTGCCGTAAGTAGTGCACACATAATAGTTATTGGTATATTATTATTTTGAAATAAAGGGTTACTAAATTTTCTGTGTGATCTGTGTTAATTGAAAATTGTACTGTCACAATTGGTGAAGTTTAAAAATTCAGTTGGTAGAAACTGGTCTGAGAGATATAGCAGTGGGCACTGGGGAAGATATCCTGTTCTGAAATAATTCCTAATTATATTTAAGTCTCAGTTGGGTGTAATGTCCAGTGTTTCCTGCCTCCCCCGACCCAAATCCTTTAATACATTGTAGACATTATGAGATCACAATATGAAGTGGAAGCATAAAGAAGTAATATATTAAATGCATGTTTAACATATCAGTTATCTACAGACAAGATTCCATCTATCTCTTGTAACGTCATAATTGTATGAAGTGAATTATATATATAACGAGCATGTTACTAAATACCATTTATAGCAACATTGGTTTTTACGACATATTGGCTATAATGACAAAATCTAATGGTCCTGTCTAAATCCATGTAACAATAAAGATGACAGATGAGTTTTGTTTCTTGGACAGTAAAATAACATATGATGGTCACAGTACAGAGGATATAAAATGCAGAATAGCAATGGGAAGAAATTCGTTTTTGAAAAAGAGAAATTTGTTAACACCTAATATTGATTTAAGTGTAAGGAATTCTTTTCTGAAGGCATTTTTGTGGAGTGTTTTCTTGTACGGGAGTGAAGCATGGACAATAAACAGTATGGACAGGAAGAGGATAGAGGCTTTTGAAATGTGTTGCTACATGAGCATTTTGAAGACTGGGTGGGTAGTGTCTGTAACTGATGAGGAGGTACTGAACAGAATTGGGGAGAAAAAAGGATTGATTGGTAGGACATGTTCTTAAACATCAAGGAATTGTGAACTTGGCATTGGAGGGAAGTGTGTTACAGTAAAAAGTTACAGAGGCAGACCAAGAGTCAAATACAGTAACCAGATTCAAATGGATGTGGGTTGCTGTTCTTATGAGGAGATGAAGAGGCTTGTTCTGGGTAGAATAGGGTGGAGAGCTGCATCAAACCAGTCTCCAGACTGAAGACCACAACAACAACATTCTAATTGTCTTGATTGTCTCTTAGTGAACACATTACTGATGGGATGTAAAACCTTAATCTGTCTAAGTCTAAATATGTTGTGATTTATGAGGGTATTATTGTCTTAAATTTCAAACTTTAACATATCAACAGTATAATGAGGATAGCTTGCAACTCACTGCAAAGATAAGCATCAAGCTGCACACAGGCATTTAAAAAAGACAATTTACACATACAACTTAGTTTTTGGCCAAAGCCTTTATTGAAAAAGAGGATACGCACAAAGTCATTTAGAACAATCACATAGGCACAACTCACCAACACACAACTGCTGCTTTCATATATACAGTAAAACCTCGTTTTTACATTCTCGGTTTTTACGTTTTCCCGCCATTTACACCATTTTTTGTCAGTCCCGTCAAATTTCCTATGTTTACAATGTTAATTCATCCTCGTTTTTGCATTAACATATTTACACGTTTCCCGCGTTTTACGATTTTTGAAAGATGTTCGTGAAGAAAAATGATGCTAGCATGGCTTTCCCCATAAAGTATAGTGCTTAAAAATTATTCGCAGTCGAGTTTCTTGACACTTTGATTGTATTCAAATGTATATTTCGCATTTCGTTGTTGACTTATGACGTGCCGATTTCTGACGATGTAGTTCCTCTTTCCACCAGCTTCTTTGACAGAGCGCCTGGCGTGTACTCAGAGAAACAGAATGGTTTATTGACGAGAGAATAACGCTGATTTGTGGCGGTGTAGTTCCTCTTTCCGCTAGCTTCTTTGCCAGAGCGTCTGGCATGTACTCAGAGAAACAGAATGGTTTATTGACGAGAGAATAACGCTGATTTGTGGCGGTGTAGTTCCTCTTTCCGCTAGCTTCTTTGCCAGAGCGTCTGGCGTGTACTCAAACAATCAGGTCCAGTTGCTTGGTTGAAGTGAGAATAAAATAAAGAGTTGCATTGTTTTTGTGATAGATATTTCTGATTAATAAAGAACGTTATCTGTCAAAGTTGGGTATCGTAATACCCACAACCTCATTGTGTGAAACATCTAAAAATACAAACAGAACGGAACTTTTTGAGTTTTACTACGTAAATAATTAATGCCGGTAAAAGGCAGTAATTTTGAAGATGTTACATAGCTTGGCAGCGGCGTCCAAACGATATCTATCGAAGCGGTTCAGGTAATTTTGAAGATGTTACATAGCCCAGCAGTGGCGTCCTCAATTATAATGAATGAAATTACGTCAAAAATTTCTACTTCCCATAAAATTACATTTTGCCTGGCGCTTAAAATAGTAAAAATTTGGATAACCTTCCTGGCGAGTATTTAGATGCCTATTATGTACGTATATCACAAATAAATACGAAAATTCAAGTCTGATCCAGTAAGCATATTTTACCATTTAAAACATTATTTCCTGCATTTTACATTTTCCTGCATTTTACGCCATTTCACTGAAGTCCCTTGAAAAGCGTAAAAACGAGGTTCTACTGTAGTTCTGCCCCGTATGGAGCATGTAGGTAGTAGATGGGTGGAAATAAATGCAGGGTGTCTGTGGTGGTGGTTGGGGGGGGGGGGTAGAGAAAATAGGAAATGGGAGGAGTAGAGAAGGGGAAAAATATAGTGCAGATGGTTCTTAAAGAGACAAGCTGAAAGAGTGAAGCATTCCTGGTAGGAAAAATATGTATAAAAATAGAGATGGTTTAACTTACCAAAAGCACAGGCTTATTGACAGATACACAATTAAATACACACAAACACAAAAATTCAAGCTTTTGCAACCGTTTGTTGCTTCATCAGGAAAAGAGAAAGGAAGGAGGGGAAAAAGGGAAGGATGCGGAGTGGATGAGGAGTCATTCCAATCGCGGAAGTGGAAGACTTACCTTAGAGAGAGAGAGAGAGAGTCTGTGTGTGTGTGTGTGTGTGTGTGTGTGTGTGTGTGTGTGTGTGTGTGTGTGTTTACTTTCCCACAAGGTAAGTCTTTCCACTCCCTTAAAACCTGCATATTTCTCTTTTTCACCTTCTTTCTTCCTCTTTACCTGATGAAGCAACAAATGCTTGTGAAAGCTTGAATATTACTGTTTGTGTGTGTTTATGTGTATCTGTCAATGAGCCTGTACTTTTGGTTAGTTAAACCATCTCTTTGTTTCTTTTTCTTTGTGTGTAGGAACAATAGGTTAGCATATGATTAGGCCTGGGCAATTTTGGGATTGGAGAATGTTCTGTAAGGATAACTTCCATAAGTGCATTTCAGAAAAGCTGAAAGAGGGAAAGGGGGAGGGTTCAAAATAATCTGAATTGTGAAGCACCCTATTTCAATGGTTAATAAACCTGTCTTAATATGTTGTAGTACTCTGTTACCTTTAATTTTTGCACAGCCTTGTGATGAGTAACTGCGTTCAACTCAGTTCATGGCCACACCGCAAGATTTAGCTAGACTGTGAACTTGGAATGGTAGTTGAAGCTAATCGCTTGGGATATTTCATTTCAGAAGGTATTAGGGAATTCATTATATTGATAACCATAATGTTAAGATGGTGGCAAGAACACCAAATTTCAGCTACTATCTCACTATAGGCAGTGCAATGGCTGACAGCTTACACTTACTGCTCAGGAGCAGTAATTATGTCCTCCTATTTTACCTCTTTAATAGTGACAAAGTATATCCTTGAAATTACTTTGTATTTAGTTGTTTCTGATTACAACATGTATTATTATCAACTTTACTTTTCTTAACAATTGATTTGTGCTTTTTTATTTGTTTTCAGGATAATGTTAAAGCATCTTTTGATCTGAACAACTTATACAATGAGTGTAAATCAAACCCTTTAAAAAAGAAGAAAACTCTTACTGAAAGGACTGAAATGACAGAAACTCTGAACAGTCACATCAAATCTGAATAGTGCTAAACCCCTTCATTAAGGCTAGCGGCATTTAGTATTTTTTTTTTCTCCAATTGGCTGCATGTTAAACAGTTCATGTGCGTTATCACTATACTAGTGATTCGTCCAAGGGAGTAAGATTTACAACTGTGAAGATTTTGGCAAGCGCACACATTGGTCACGGACTTTTCTAAAGCCAGCGACCAAGCTTGTTGCTTAATTTATTGTACACGAGTTTTATAAAGAAAATAGCTCCAAACCAAAGATGTTACAAAATATGAGTGATATGTGATGTTTATAAGTGCTTATATTAGGAAGAACAGTGCTCAACATTTTATGTGTACCAGTCACCAGGAAATTCTCTTCATTGGCTGGACTATTGTTAATTCTGAGATCATAAATATATTAAAACTGCATGTTTATGTCATAATAATGTGATGCTACCAAACATGTAACATTGTGAAGTATTGATGTTTGATAAGAAGTATGACTTCTATTTTGTGGATCAGTTTACTTTTCCATTTCCATTTATGATTACAGTTGTTTGAATAGCAAAACTGGCTTCCACTGCAACCTGAAACCAGGGAGACCATAAGATGCATATAACTGCCCAATTCAACCACCCACCCGGCACTTCATACTCCTGCCTTGTCAGAGGCTTATCCTACCCCATCAGAGGTTGGGTCACCTGTGAAAGCAGCCATGTGATTTTCCAACTCTGCTGGAATCATTGCATGGCATTTTATATTGGTATTCGATGCACCAGCTGTCCACCGGGAAGAATGACCACCGCCAAACTGTGGCGAAAAGCAAAGTGGGCCACTCTGTGACACAGCAAGTGACTGAACACTGCACTCTGGATCCACCCCTCCACCACCAGCTCTTATGAACTGCACAGATGGGAGTTGCCCCTTCAACACATTCTACAGTCCCACAACCAACCTAGCCTCAATCAAGATAACGTCCCATTCCTACACCCTATGCCTAACATCTTCTCCCGTCCCCTCCTTCCCCACTTATTATTTTCTACCTTTCCAATTCACGTCTTCCTTGTAAATGCTTGTGGCCCCTTTACAATTTCCCCTTAATCACTCTTTTATATTTATTTTGTATATATATAGTTTAACTTATTATTTTTATCATTTCAAATCCCCACACTACTCTACACCTTCCTTTTATCCTTCCCTTCACTGTATTCAATGCCACAATTCAAATTCCCACCTTTCAGAGCCTTTAAAATCCGTTATGAATTGCGGAACTTTCCATCCCCACCCTTACCTGGCATCCTTCCCACTCCTCTCCTCAGTCTAGTTGCTTGTTGTGCTGAAGTGGCTGGACATGATGGTTGTGTGTGTTTAGTTGTCTTAGTGATAGTGTCAATTTATGTGTTCCTTTTTCTGATGAAGGCCATAAGGCCATGGCCAAAAAATTCAGTTGTGTGAATGTGTCTATTTTTCGTGCCTGCAGCAGCTCAGCAGCCTCTTTGTGGTGATTTGTTTTCTATCTTCTGTTATTGATATTGGAAACAATATAGATTTGTTATTATTATTATTATTATTATTATTATTATTGATTCTTCCATCATTTCTTGATAGAACAATTCCATATATCGGGTTAAAACAAATAAACTGTTTTTGTTCTATTGATTTTTTATTTTCTTCAAACTAGATCCTACCACACATTCATTCCCCCTCAGCAGAAAGAACCATAACAAAAACCAACTGGTATACAATTCCATATTTAGAAAGATTTCCAACAAACTAGCCAAACCACTTAATATATTGTGATTACAAAACTTCATTCTATGTAAGAGGCACAACAGCTCATATCTTATTAAATAATAAAGATAAAAGAGATTTATTAAGCAACAGTGGGGGTTTATAAAAGCACTTGTAATGACTGCAACAAAGTATACATTGGAGTAACAGGCAGGGCTATATAAACTAGGTTAACTGAACGTGAGTGTAGTTGGAGATAACAAGACAGACATACTGGAGGAAGGACACATATATAAAATCCACACACAAGTTCTACATATAACCTAGGGGAAAAAACATAATCACTGGTAGTAAACAAACATTTCTCTAAAAATCTTCATCTAGTCACAAGTGACCAACTACAGTTGACAGCATCCCAGTTATTAATTTTAACATAATACAATTCAGCCAAGCACTTAGCACAGAACACACTAGCCATCACATATTCATTTCATTCGTATTGTATAGCCAGTTAAAATAACAATACATCAATACACAGTTGTGTAATAGGGATTATTAGATTTTTCTTAGAGTCTGCGGGTATTTCCCACGTCTCATACATCTTACGCACCAGGTGAAATAGTTTTGTCGTGGCTGGCTCTCACAGAGACTTCAGTAATTCTGAGGGAATGTCGTCCACTCTAGGGTAGTCTTGTGTAGTTCCTTTTCCAAAGACTGATGGGGAACAGCGAGAGGACGTGAGAGCGTGCAGAATCGCATGATTCCCGTCTGCCAGTTAACGACATTTCGAGCTGAGATGCAGCTCAGCTGTAGTTTCATAGTTCACTGCCACAAATGTTCTTTTCTAAGGTATTCAGCGGTGTCTAAATATAACCCTCATTCCATAGTGTAAAGATGTAAAGAGTACTCAAAACTTAAGCCAAAAAGAGCGCATGGACTAAAAAGAGTGACCTACTTCGTAGCCGAGCTGTGAACTAAAAGGAGCACTACAGGTCGCGAACTAAAATATGCATGATTGGTCGCGAACTAAAACATGCGTTACCGGTCGCGAACTATTATGCCAGACGTACTTTGCTTCTTAGTTCATTGGATTTTTTTCCGAAGACTGACGGGCAATAGCGAGAAGGCGCCCACAGAATTAAAAATCACGTGTTTGCCTTCTGCTGAGAGCCATTTCGAGGTGAGCGTCTGCCTGCTGGATTTCATAGTTCAGTGCTACGAAATTTCTGTTTTGAAGTATTCTGAACTCTGCAATATCTGACTAATAAATTCCATAATGCCAAGATATAGAGATAACTCTAAACTTAAATGTGAGAAATTATCCACAAACTGTTTCTTTTGGTTTGCATGATAGCGGCTGAAGCAGCAAGCGCATGAAGCAGCTAGGTGGGGGAACTTCTCCCTCCACCTGCATGTGCAGACCACGCCGCTCAGCTGTCACTGGGAGCGGACGAACAAAAAGAACGAACTAGTTCGCGGCAGAGCTGCGAACTAAAGTGAGCGCTCCCGATTGTGAACTATTATGCGCAAGTCTAATCCAGGGGCCTTGTTTCGACTTAGGTCTTTCAGTCCTCTGACATATTCTTCTCTCAGTATATTATCTCTTATTTCATCTACATCCTCTTCCCTTCCTACAATATTGTCATTTCCTTTGTAGAGCCCCTCTATATACTCTTCCCATCTTTCAGCTTTCTCTTCTTTGCTGAGAACTGGTTTTCCATCTGAGTTCTTTATATTCATACAGCTGCTTTTCTTGTCTCCAAATGTTTTTTATTTTCCTGTTATCGGTATCTATTTTCCCCTACTTATACATTCTTCTACAGGCTTGCATGTGCCTTCTAGTCACTCCTGCTTAGCTGTTTTGAACAATCTCATTTCTTAGTCATCTGTAGTCCATTTTACCTGTTCCATTTCATCAAGTGTGTTAGCCAAATTGCAAGTTCAACCTTTCCAGATGGGGCTACCTCGATGGGGAAGCTCTGTGCGAATGTCTGGATGGATGACCACTTACTGACATGCACAAACCTCAGCACATGCTGTACCACCCTGGATTTACAACTAGCAAATGACAAGACCATATGTGTAGCTGATTATTGGACAAGAAATACCTGAATTTTAAAATTTATTACATGGACTAGCACTAGATTGTAATGGAAGGTGTTATGGACATGAAAAACAAATACATCTCCTATCTTGCTCTTCCCTTTACACAACACTGCCTTCAAGTTAATTTCCCTTGACAGCCACTTTTTGGCTTCCCAGTCTTTGCTTAGTTCTTGTTTTTCATGTAAGATCCTGATATTTATATAACTGCTTTTTTCTTGTAGTTGCTATCTATCTTTCCCTAGTTATACATGTTCCCATGCATTTGCATTTTTTCTCTAGCTATGTCTGCTTAGTCTATCTGCACTGTCTTTCAGCCTCTATTTCTAGGCTTATGTACTCCCTTTTTGTGAGATTCCTCTTTTACTTTCTCCTTTTAACAATTAAGTTCAGTATCTCCTGTGTTGTCCAAGAGTTTCTAGTAACAATTGTTCAAACGAGATAGATTGGCTGGCCAGTACTTACCTTTGTGCTGTACCGCCGATAGTTACACAAATGAAGAACCAGAAAAAAAGGGGACAAAAAGGACAAGCTTTCGTAACACAGTTCCTTCATCAGGTGGGAGAGAAGGGAAGAAGAAAGGATGGGCATGGAAGGGAATGGTAATTCACGACCTAGGTCATGAAGGCGGTGTTTCGGGAGTGGATGTCAGAGATACTGCATGTTCCTACTGAGCCAAGCCAGAGAGGATATATATAACCAAGGGGTGTAGGAGGGGCAGGGGGTTGTCTAAAACGTTCTTCATTAACAGGGAAAGATGGACACACACACACACACACACACACACACACACACACACACACACACACGCGCGCGCAGGGGGGGGGGTTAGAGAGAGAGAGAGAGAGAGAGGAGGGGGGGGGAGAGAGAGAGGTAAGGAAGGGATAATGCATAGGTGAGCTGAGGAAGGGGAGGGGTTAGCGTAGATTTAGGCCAGGGGGTGGCAGGAGGAGAGGATATGTTGGAGGGCAAGTTCCCACCTCCGTAGTTCTGAGGGACCGGTGTTTGTTGGTAGCATCCAAATGGCACATGTGGTGTAACACGTGCCCAGGTCCCTGGAGTTATGCTGGAGAGCATGTTCTGCCACAGGATATTGGGTGTCCCCCAGGCGAACAGTCCGTCTGTGCCCATTCATCTGCTCAGCCAATTTGTTAGTACTCACACCAACATAAAAGGCTGAATAATGGACACAAGCCAGCTGATATATGACGTGTGTTGTCTCGCATGTGGCCCTGCCTTGAATCGGGTAGGTTTTTCTGTGGTGGGGCTGGAGTATGTGGCAGTGGGAGGATGCATAGGACAGGTTTTACAGCGGGATCAGTTGCAGGGGTAGGAACCATTAGGTAGGGAGGGTGGTTTTGGGATGTTGTAAGGTTGGGCGAGGATGTTGCGGAGGTTGGGACGACGGCGGAAGGCTACTCTGGGTGGTGTGGGAAGAACAGTTTGGAGTGATGATCTCATCTAAGAGCATGACTTTAGAAGGTCATAGCCCTGTTTGAGGAATTTGTAGAGGCATTCCAGGCCAGGGTGGTACTGGTGACTAAGGGGGTGCTTCTGGGTGGTCTGGGGTTAGGAACATTGTTGTTGGAGGGAGAGAAATGGACAGCTTGGGAGATCTGTTTGTGGACGAAGTCTGTAGGGTAGTTGCGGGAGAGGAAAGCATTGGATAGATTGTTGTTGTAGCTGGTGAGGGATTCGGAACTGGAACAGTTAAGTTTCCCACGGATGCCCAGGCTGTAGGGAAGGGATCTTTTAATATGGAAGGGATGGCAGCTGTCAAAGTGGAGGTACTGCATACATGCCAACTCTCCCGATTTAGGCAGGAGTCTCCTGATTTTTCACTTTTTCTCTCGCCTCCTGATTTTGCCATTATTTCTCCCAATTTTTAGCTTATATCCTGAAACCCAAGATTTGTTTTTTGGCCAATGGTCAAAAGTCATTGTTCGTTTATCACTTTAATCTAAATACGTATCGAAATTCATAGAAATTAGGAGTTGCGCGAGACTTGTATAACGATTATTTTTGCTCTTTCCGCATATTACTAAATATATTTGTAGTGTTTTGATGTGCTCTTTTTGAATGTTTTGTTATTTTACTTAAGTGAAATCACTTCAGTGTTTTTAATCGATGAAAACCTTTTGAGTGGATAGTTAGGAGCATACGGGAATTGCAGATAGTCAACTTTTGTGTAAACAGCTAGTTTTCGTGACTATGGGATTTCAATTCTGTGGTATGTGTTCTGCTTTTTAAGCAGTTTTCGGAACATTATTTGTATTTTGTACTTTTTGTCGATGTGGTATTTCCACATCACATGGTGGAAAAAGCGATGTACCGGAATACATGCAAAGAAAATGAAAAATGTGTAACAGTGAAAGACTGAAACTGCTGAGAAAAGTGAAAGTGATACATGCAGACTGCTTATTTGCATTGTTTATTTTAGAGTACCATTTACCAATTAATGCGATGAACATATGGGTCACTTGTTCCATAAAATGTTCCCTGGTAGCAGTATAGCACAAAAATACAGCTGTGAAATTTTTTGTTTTGGTAAAAAAAAAGTCAGTCACTTCACCTGAACTGGCTACAAATTAAGATGTATTCAACATTTGGGTTGATGCAATTGTCTTTTTGTAGTGTCGTGAGATGACTGGAAAACACTAAAATCAGTTATCTTAAGATTTATAGTAAAGTGCGCCGCAGTTTTTGACAGAATGTATCTACTGATTTTTAAGTTTTGAAGGTTGGCAGGTATGGTACTGTTGTTTGTTAGTGGGTTTAATATTGACTGAGGTGTGCATGTGAGACTCAGCAAGGTGAAGCTCAACATCAAGGAAGGTGGTTTGAGTTTTGGAGAAGGACCAGGTGAATTTTAGGTGGGAGAAGGAGTTAAGGTCGTGGAGGAAGTTCAGAAGGGTTTCTTCACCGTGAGTCCAGACCACAAAGATATCATCTATGAATCTATACCAAACCAGGGGAGGCAACTTATGTGTCTTAAGGAATGCCTCTTCCATGTGGCCATCCTGATACCCATAGCTGTCCCCCTGATTTGTTTGTAGGTCTGGCCCTCAGAGGTGAAGTAATTATTGTTGTGTATTAAATTATCAAGTGTAACAAGGAATGAGGTTTTTGGGAGGCTTTCAGGTGGGCATTGGGAAAGATAGTGTTCCAGAGTTGATAGACCATGGGTGTGAGGGATGTTGGTGTACAGGGATGTAGCATCTATGGTGACAAGTCAAGGAAGCTATCACGTGGGAGGGGCATAGGGATGGATTTGAGGCGTTCCAGAAAGTGGTTTGTGTCATTGATATAGGATGGGAGCCTGCAGGTTATAGGTTGGAGGTGTTGGTCTACCAGAACTGAGACATGTTCTGTTGGAGCTTTGAAATCTGCTACTATGGGACGGCCAGGATGATTCTCTTTGTGGATTTTAGGGATTAGGTAGAAGGTAGGGGTGCGAGGTTCAGGTGGAGAGAGAAGTTCTAAGGAGGCAGTGGTGACACCTTGTAACATACCCCTCCCCCCCCCCTCTCTCTCTCTCCATGTGTGCGTGTGTGTGTGTGTCTCCATCTTTCCCTGTTAATGAAAAACATTTTAGACAACCCCCCGCCCCTCCTACCCCCCTTAGCATCATTCAGTTCACTCATCTTCTCTTCTCTTTACTACTTGATCTTTCCTCTTTGGTTATATATATCCTCTCTGGCTTGGCTCAGTATGAACATGCAGTATCTCTGACATGCACACTCCCGAAACACCACCTTCATGACCTAGGTCATGAATTACCTTTCCCTTCCATTCTTCTTCCCTTCTCTCCCACCTCATGAAGGAACTGTGTTCCAAAAGCTTGTCCTTTTTGTCCCCTTTTTTTCTGTTTCTTCATTTGTGTAACTATCGGTGGTACAGCACAAAGGTAAGTACTGGCCAGCCAATCTATCTCATTTGAACAATTATTTATCATCTCTGAGGAGAATTTTCATCATTAATCGAGTTTCTAGTAACAGTTATCCTTCTACCTATTTCATCCTTTCTGGTGTTCTATATTGCATTCCCTCAAAGTTACCCGTTCTTGTTCTAGTGTATCACTTTATCCTGTTTTGTTTAATTGTTGGCCAATGCTCCTTCTGAAACTGAACTGACTCAGGTTCCTTTAATTTCCACCACAAGTTACATATCCTTCCTTTTCTATCCTTTTGCAGTTTCTTCAGCCGTACATTTAATAACCAATAAGTTATGGTGGGAGCTACATCTGCTCCTGGATATGCCGCAAAGTTTAAAATCTGGTTCCAAAATCTACATCTTACCATTGTGCAATCTATCTGAATCCTTCAGGTGTCTCCTGGTCTCTTCCACATATACATCCTTCTTTAATGATAATTAAATTAAATGTTTGTAATGATTAATTTATGCTCTTTGCAAAATTCTACCAGTCAACTTCGTCTTTCATTCCTTTTCACCAGTCCATATTAACATACTATTTTTCCTTCTCTTCCTTTCCCCACATCGAATTCCAGTGCCCCATAACACACAAGTTTTTTTCTCCCTTAACTGTCTGACAATTTTTTTATATCCTCATATATTTCTTCAATCTCCTCATCATTGGCGGAGCTAGTTGGTATATAAACATGTACGAGTGTGACCGGTGTTGCCTTCATGTATATCTTGGCTACAATAAGGTGTTCACTATGCTGTTCATAGCCGCTTACCTGCATCCTTATTTTATTCTTCAATATTAAACCTACTCCTGCATTACCCCCAACTAATTTTTATTTATAACTCTGTACTCACCTGATCGGCAGTCCCGTTCGTCCTGCCACCGAACTTCATTAATCCCCACCATCTCCAATGTCAACCTATCCATTCCTCTGGTCAAATTTTCTACCTTAACAAGCTGGTTAAGGGACAGAAAGTTCCACCGTCTGATCCATAGAATGCCTCTTTTTTTTTTCCAGGTGAAAGATCTTTCTGAGTAGTCCCTTGCTGAAGATCTGTATGGGGGATTACTTTACCTGAAGAATATTGTATCCAAGAGGATGTCATCATCAAGCATCTGCACAGTAGAGCTGCATCTACTTGGGAAAAGTAACAACTATAGTTTCCCTTTGCTATCAGCTGTTCTCAGTAACTGTATTGCAAAGCCACAAAGCTGATGTTATAAGCCAGATCACTTACTCAGACAAAGTGTTGACACTGCAACTACTGAAAAGGTTGCTGCCCCTCTTCAGGCTCTCCTCAGATACCTCTCTGCTGGGATTGCAGTTATGTATGGCTATCTACCTCAGTAATGTCTGTGGTTCATGACAGTGGACCATGCCCTGAGCTACTACTTATAACTTGTCCTTTCGTATACAGATTAAAAAAAAAAAAAATCTCAGTATGCCATTTGCCTTTAAACTGTTGGAGATGTGTACGTAGATATTCATGCATGCGCACACACAAACATCATTCAAAGTGTAAATCAGACTTCATACGGCAGCCAGAAATGTCTTAAACTGGTCCTGGATAATTGTATGAAAACCAAATGGTAATCTGTGGCTGTGTAGCGACTTTTAGGTTTACAGTGAATCCCCAACTGACTATAGACAGATACCCTCCATCTTGTCAGTATGAACTGTTCGCCAAACATGCTGGGAGGGAGGGGGAGGGCAATATTTTTGACAGATTGACTAGTCAGAAGCATATCACCAAGTCCTGTTGGATGAAGAATCTAAGAAAATTTTTGTGATAACTCACATGTACGACTCTTATCAATATCAGAATTTTCTATTTGGCACTGCTAACATGTCTGCCATTTTTCAACATTTCCTAGGCAAATTAACTGTTTCTGTTCTCAATGATATAAATTATCATGATGATATTGTAGTTGTGTGTGTTTCCAACGCGAAACATCTCTACAATTTACATGCTCAGTTTAGGGGTTTGCAGAATGCTGGCTTTAAGTGCAACTTGGCTGAATCATAGTTTTTCCACCTTCCATTGTCCACCTTAGGTATGAAATTTCTCAGTAGGGGGTAAAGCCTCTACACCAACAATTGCTGTAGTTAAGGCTCCCCCTTGCCCTACCAATGTCAGTGAGCTCCAAGCACGTTTGAGCAGAATTGCATATATTACAATTTTTTCCCAGTGCCCTGTGCTAGCTCGTCATCTCCCACAGCTGTTACACAAAAAGTGCAGTTTTTGTGAATCTGAGTGTGTGAATAGGACTTACTGCAGCTGTAAGTTACAGTCTGAATGTTGCTCAGTTACCTTTTTATAAGGGCCATCGTTTAATTCTGCCTACATGTGCTGAGCCGAAGTATGAAGATGGCCCTTGTACATTCGATAGCTTTAAATATCCAAGGCACATGAGATGCTCAGCTGTGTTATTCACATATTGAAAAGGAGGTGCTTATGATTGTCTTTGTTTTGGAAAGTTTTATTGTTTTTTGAATGGGTCTACTTCACCCCATGACAAGCCATGAACCCCTAGTTTCCTTTTTTTTAGTCCATCAGCCTCATTTCCTGATAAAGCTGCACTTTACTTGCAACAATGGGCTTTGTCACGTTTTCAGTCCATGGCACAACTCACAAATGGTGATGCTCTGTCCAGATATCTCTTCAGCTGTGATTTTTTTTTTTATCAAAACAAGCTCCTGTTTACACTTGGATGAGGAGGTGCAACATACTGTTGATGAATTTTATATCGCAGATGACTAACGCTATGTCTGCCAATCCTGTCCTGAGTCAGATAATTTGTTGTATTCTGAAGGGGAGGTCAGACCAATCTTCTGACATGGTCTCCATCTCCTTATGCAACTACCATATTTACATAATGAAATAAAAAGTTTTCGCTTGGTAGGCAATGTGAGATGCTTCTTTTATTAAACTTCAAAACATATCGATTTCGTCCCTATGATGGGACATCATCAGTGCAGAATTGCAAGTCATGATGTGCTCTGCTTAAAACATTTTTATCAGTCATGTCACAAGATTTTATTCTTGTGACTTGTACCGGCAAGACCTTTAAATGTTTTTTATGACATGACTGATAAAAATGTTTTAAGCAGAGCACATCATGACTTGCAATTCTGCACTGATGATGTCCCATCATAGGGACGAAATCGATATGTTTTGAAGTTTAATAAAAGAAACATCTCACATCGCCTACCAAGCAAAAACCTTTTATTTCATTATAATTCTGTGGTGGGCTGGCACAAAATGGAATCTAGTTACAAGGATATTTACATAATGTTACAGACTGAACAGAAAGGTGGTGGAAGTCTACTTGCCAAGGGAGCCTCTGTGAGTAGTGATCCTACTGTTCTTCTGCAAGAAGTATTTCACCTTTTCCATCAGGGCCATGGGGTGTGCAAGCATGTTTCTTGGCTTGGTGTTAATACTGACACCAGTGGTGCCCTGTGCAAAATCTTCTTCATGGCCAGCTCCTCAACATCATGCAAGTGTACTCTTGTAAATTTTGTGGGCCCCTTCCGCAGCTCATATTGGCTACTGCTGGTTGATGCTGCTTCTAATCTATATTTCCATACACAGTATGGTGCCCATAAACTACTGACGAAGCAATTACTTGGGTTCTGTCAAAAATATTTTCCATTGAAGGACTTTGTAATGTCCTTAATCTTAAAAGTTGTTATTAGTTAGCCCTATGGTCGCCTGTTAAGTCAGAATTAATGACAACATTACAGTATTACGGAATTGATGCTATAAATGTAACACATCTGCCTAGTTGTTATCCCAAAAAATCACTTATAAGGTTCTAAAAGCATCAGATACCGCCCAGGATGAATATATTTACTTTGGTTGTGAACACGAAACCAGCCTTAAAGATATGTTGCCACTACACTAAATTGCAATTGTGGGTACTCAACTAAAATTTATGGTCACATAACCTAACATTGTTACCCACTCTAAGTTAACATCCCCTTACGTAATATGGTACAATATTAATAAAAATGAATTTCTTCATCAGTGATAGATGTTTACTAGTCTTGTATAGTGAATATTAATTTGATATTAGTCAATATGAGGAACGAGACAACTGTAGTTTTTACCAATGAGCTGAATACCATACCTTGGCTTCCAATAACAGATAAAAAAAAAATCGCACTGACATGTTTTACGGCCCATTTTAGATTTGTAGTTTTATAAGTTTTTGCAAACATTTTGGACCAAAATAATAATGTAAATAATAATAAATTAATTACTAAGAGTGTTTATCATTTATTGTACGAAGAACGAAGTCTTTTTGGTAATTCTTCAGTGCGCCATTGCTTCGAAATGACAACGTGTTAGTTACAATAAGAAAATCATAAAAATACACAGCACAAGATGGTGTATGACAGAGAGTTCTCGGTGAGGAATGTCACGTACCATTTGCGAACGGCTGGTTTTCATTAATTTAATGGAGGGTGTCAAAACACTGTTATTTTTGCAAATATCTCTCAAACGATACGAGATATGAAAAAAAAACATAAGGGAACAAAGTTGTAGAGAATTTGTTTATTCAATTTTCGCGTCAGATGAACGGTTTATTTGCAATTAAAATTACATTACAAATGGCTTTTTTTGGTATTATTAATGTATTTCTTGTCCGAAATATTTAAAAAAGCGAGGTTCTGGTCTCTGGTAGCCAACTATTATGTCTGTAAAATTTGGTGCTGATCGGTTGAATGGTCGACCTAAAAAGTGGGAACACATTACAAACAGACAGACATTGTCAAATCGCTGTTATTTTTGCAAATATCTCTGCAACAATGCTAGATATAAAAAAAACCATAATAGAGCTAAGTTGTAGAGAATTTTCCCCTCTACCAATTAGGTTATTCAATTTTCATGTCAGATGCATGGTTAAGCCGTTATTTTCATTTAAATTTCGAGCTGTCAAAACATGATCGCAAAAGCCCACTTTTAGTGTTACTACCATAACCTAAAGTGGGCCAAAATGAAATTAATTCCTTCACTTTAAAATTGTTTTGAAGTACTTTCAAGGACAAAAATAAACTCCTTTCAATGATGGATTTGTGCACGTAATTTATGCTTTTTACTTCTGAAGTATGTTAGTTTATTTTTTAAGCAACATTTAATTTTCACAGAAATTACATTCATGTAAACAGAGGTTCTAGTTGTATCACCCTCAACTGATAACTTATGAATAAAATACAGTCTTCCCTTTTAACCCAGTACCTACGATTTCCGATTTAAATAATTTCTTTGATTTCAAAATTCGTATCTTCACAGATCGACAATATTTAGTACCTATTTTAAAAGCAGTAATTACTGATATTTATCTCTCTCTATATTATTTCTTTAGGATCTGGTTTGATCACTTCCTACAAATCGATATTTTATTCAACTTTTTATCTCTCTGAGTGATTTGCTATCTACTGAAATAAGAAAAAAATAATCAAATTTATTTTATTTTCTGCCTCCAGGCTTGGTATTTCGTTTTATTGGAAAAATTTTTTATTTCAGTTACAAATCTTAGCATTTGAGTGACTCCTATAGACTAATCCCCTCTAACTATATTTTTAATGAGAGTAAAAAATAAATCTTACATAGTCACCACCACTTACAGCCCCATATTTAACTTTAGTAAATCCTGAAGACAGCTTGGAGCCTTCTTCAGGTGTTGACCTGTACTCGACTGTACGAAATTGAACTTGGTTTACCCACCAAACCTAAGTCAATCTTAGCTGATTTCTGATTACTTGAGAGATCTCCAAATAGATTTATTGGTTCCAAACCCTATTTATATGCTTTATCTGTCACAGTTACAGTTTTGGTTGCTTTGTCGCATAATAAGCTGGTTTATTTGTCCTGAGGTAACTCACAGAACACTTACCAAAAACGTGACCTCAGAGCCAGTCAAAATACAGCAAGAGCATGCATGTCTTATATGTGACCCAAATGAACTCCCACGTGATTCATTTCAATACAAATAAACTGCTCTGGGCAAATTGTAAGTTCCTTAATTGAGTTACCCTTTGCTGTTACACAGCAAAAATTCCGAATATCCTTTCGGAAAACCAAAATACTCTTTCAAAGTACCACCGCTACTACATCCGACAAATCATTGCGAACTTACCCAGTTAGCAGGGTAACGTTTTACCATATATAAAGATTACTTCCGGATAGTGTATGGCACAAAATCACCCTGAAAACGGCTTGTTTATTGAAGTTCTTTAATGCAATGTTGCATCAGGAGGTTTTTTTTTGTTTTTATTTTTTTTTGTAATAGTGAAGTATAATAACGAAAATGGCGAAATACGGTGCACAAGTCTACGGAAGTGTGAAAGTGAAGTTACGCATCGCAATGTTCTTTTTTTACCCAATGAAGCCGAGTCTGTGTAGCCAATCGGAAAGCAGAGTTCGAGTGGAACATATGAACCGTACTTGGTTAATCACAATACAGTAGAACAAAATTTGCTGAGGATAAGGAACGAAATAAGATAACTGCACAAATCATATGTGAATGGTATAGTAAGAGACAAAGAGATGCTATGACGTGCCTGTTCATGCTGGAGGTGAATTTTACTGAAGGGCACGTAATTGTAGTCGCTTGTCCTGCTTGCAGCATTCTTCGAAAGAATTATTGCATTACAGTTCCTACTGAAATTTCAGTCCCACTGTAAAAGTGCCCTCGGAATTAGCAAAAAAATTGCAGAAACTAATTAACGTTGTTCCTGCTCTATGGTTGACAGGTTCTTGATGTACCCTTGTCCGGTCAATAAATCAGCAATCCTCGTGAAACACTGCCAACGAAATTCAAGACAAATTTGTGGAAATTAATTAATGCTGTTTGTGCTCAATGGTTGACAATATGAATCTTCATATTACACTTAATTAAAAAAGAAAAATAATCTCACTGGATGCAGACAGATCTATCTTTTACTGCAGTCACAGGATTGCCCAGATTAATGTGCGGGCATAGCATGCGAATATATAACTTCGTTTCTTACTATACAATATGCATATTTCAACTTGAACGATAATCATTCATATTTGGATGTTGCCGCTGTGAGAAAGTGTAGTGTTGGATGACTACTATTGGCTGATTAATGTTATTACAGTGTGCTGTGGTTGGCTGACTACATCACATGGCCTGTGCTTAGTTAGTGTAACAAAGGAACATCACATTGTGTAACGTTCAGTTCAAGGTACTGTACCGTATTTGACAGATTTCATATTTAATCTTACTTACTATGAAAACTTGGAGGGAAAATGAAACATCACATTAAAGATCTTTGCAAAACACTAATTTTAAGACAAAGTATGTTGAGGAAAAGTGATTAGAAGTGACATTTACATACAATACAATTTGTCCTTCACCAGTATTACCAACGTAACCTCCATAAGCTTTAACCCTGACTGCGTAATAAAATTTCACTCTACACTTCCTGACAGGAAAGAACTGCAATTAAGTCACTTCAGAAATATTCCTAATACTTTCTATAACAACAATTACTGATTCCCAATCCTTGAAAAGATGTTAAACTGTTTCATGGATATTAATTCGCACAGGTAAAACTTTACGATGCTTCTTGCCGGGATCCAGTGCTTATCTTGGCAACAGATGAACAATAAAGTGTAGAATTGCGTTAATACTTTTCATGAGTTACAGAGTAAATACTGTACATGCTCTATGGTTCTCAGGTTCTTGTATGCACCCTTGTCCGCTCAGAATTTTTTTTTTTTTTTAATTTAAGTTGTCAAGACAAAATATTTATTAGTCATCTGAGTTGTGCCATTAACCATTGGTGCCAACATAACCACTGCAGCCCTGCGAAAAGCGTCATACAATTTAACATTCGCACAGTCACCATTAAGTGATGATCTGCCTATCCAAGCTCACAGATCAAACTCTCACATGCAACTAACTGTAAATATTCTTAGGAACCAACAACTCATTTGGAGATATTAATCTTTCATCTTACAATAGTCTTTAATATTCTTTTCTGATCTTTGATAATCTTCAAACTCCTTTGCTTTCAAATGTGATCTCTGACTTCATGCCCGGAGTTTCATATAAATTTCCTCTTGCTTCAATGCAGAAAAATCTAAAACATACGGCAGAGAAATACATTGTAGGCTAATTTTACAAATATTACACACATTTATATTTTAATGGAAATGTCAGAAATAATCATTAATATAACCTATTTTCGTAATAAGTTGAAACGAAACCTTTCGAGAACGCCGTAACGAACCAGAAAAATATTTTGCCCTGTTACAACTTCCATGAACACCAATAATAGTCCACAAGTTACCTCTCAATCCTTTAATGAGTTTTATGACCAGCACGGTGTACGAAATTTGGCAGCTCTATTCTTCCACCCCAATCAATCAGTATGGTGGAAAGGCTTGTTTGAATATTTTAAAATGCAGATGAAGTATGTCGCTCAGTCTACTACAGCTGAAACTCTCACTCATTTCTGTAATTTATCACTTCACACTGATTAGGGTCCTTAGTGAGGCAGAAATGCACCATGTCCATCATCCCAAATGCTTCTACAGCTATTCAGGCCATCAAGCTCTCATGCGTCAGATTGTCATGCCCTGCAATTTGTTTCTGGTGTGATGGTGTGGTGTATGGGCTGCCACCCCCAAATAGATTTCATCCACAGTGCAGCATTGTCATGGTAATCAATTTTGCATGGTACACACCAGTGTAGGTTTGGTGATGCTCTGTCATGACCAGCCACATTCTTTTATCACAGGGTAGCCCCATGTTTGCCACCTACATTGCTCCTGCCTCTGATTCAGTGGGGCTGCACTACAGCCTGGCAGGACATGCCATCTCTGTGGATGTTAAACTACCTGAACTTCCGATGGCCTCCATTGTTCATAAGGACACACATTCAACACAACACAACAAAGTGGCATGTGCTTAGTGGTGTAGTGCTAAAATAAAAAAGCCAATGGAATAAAAGACAGAAACAAAATACGCTCTGAAGTCACCAAACACCACAACATGTAGACAAGCATCTGCCAAATTTGTAAGTAATAACAAATGTATCATTAATTATAGCCTATTTAGAAAACACACCAGAACTGTTTATAACCTAAAATACTAAAAATGTAAAAGCCGAAATATTGTAAAACATAATTGTGTATATATTACAGGCCACTGGAGATACCTAACAAATAAAGGTGAAATGCATATGGCAAATAAAGTTGTGTTATTCAGTTGAATAGCCGGATTAGATAGATATCTATATTAGTTAAAAACACCATCTTTTTGGTTTTGCAAAACAGCTAAACTTCTTGACTGCACTGTAAACAGTACGTGATAGCAATAAAAGAAAGGAATTAAGTTACTGGCACACTTTTGTTAATTAACAAAAATAAATATTTATTTATTTTGCAAATGTTACAACAATGTACAGGTAACAATATACTTTATAACGGTGGCCATAACAATGCAGCTTCATTATGCGCAGATTCCGGCAACCATTTCTGATAAGCTTCCAACAAATCTGAAACAAAAATGATACGTTGTTTTAAGTAAGAAAGGTATAATTTGTTTTCAATAATACATTTATCATTGACAAATATTAATTAAATTGTCCTGCAATACATGAATTGCTAACAAACTGGTCACTGGATCTGGTTAATTTGCAAGAAGTCTAAGATCTGAGTATTATGCTGCCTCTAGCTATCTCTACTACCACCATAGGAGTCAAAGAGCAATCTTATGATGGCTGGAGAAAATGGAAAGGAAAGTCATTTGGCCAAAGAAAATATAATTTTAGCAGTTAACTAGCAAATGAAACGTCCTGGCAGATTAAAACTGTGTGCCAGACTAGGATTCGATACTAGGATCTTTGTCTTTTGTGAGCAAGCATTCTTCCAACTGAGCTACCTGTGCATGCCTCATGGTCCATCCTCACAGCTTTAGTTCTACCAATACCTTGCCTTCTTTACTGTCAATATAAGAGGTCCTGGCTTTGAATCCTGGTCTGGCATGCAGTTTTAATCTGTGAGTAAATTTAATTCCAGAAGTATCTCCTAGACAGCGGCTAAGCCGTGTCCCCACAATATGTTTTCCTTCAGGTGTCCTAGTCATGCAAGGTTCACAGGCGAGCTTTTGTTTTGGATACGCGTTACTAATGTAACAAAATCAATAAGTTTGGTCCATTAGTGCAAATAGCCATCACCAAACTATGACCAAAAACAAAGTAGACCATCCTGTGGCACAACATACAGCTAAGCATATGATCAAATTCAATCGCTGCTTCACAACCCAGGCCATGCGAAACCTTGGCTACATTATGTACTAATGTGGATGTTTCAGCATGTATCAACACCTTGAGCTACTGATTTGTACATGTAATCAGTTCATTAACTTTATTTGGGCTGTTCCAACAACAAATCTTGAATGAATTAAAATTTTTATTTCCAGCAATGTATGTAGCTTCTCCCTCTTAACTGTCAAGCCAATATTAATAGTATATAAAACTGGTGCACCAAGAAGGATTCAAGTTAATTTTTGTGATTTCCAAATGATACCCTGTTATAAATAATACGACAAAGATACATTCAATTTATTTTATTTTATTATAATTTTTAAAGTACTGTAATAATATGTTAGGGTTATCTTTCTCATGTAATGGGCTTCTAGCATCCTGGGGCAGAAGTCCAAGTTACTTTGATTGCAATCTTCTGTGATATCCAAGATGTCATTTTATATTTATCCATTGTTTGTTATAACCATATTTGTAGTTATTTAAAAAGCTGAAGGAAACTTTTTTCAAAAAAGATGTAGTGACTAGCCAGTACCTACTTCAACTCAGAACCACTGACAGTAACACAAAAAACAAACAAACATAGCGACGAGCTTTCTAAGAGACTACGAGGTAAAGATGGAGTAAAGGGTGTTGAGTGGAAGTCAAAGATACTGCACCTTGCCAACTGCACACCAAAGAGGATAGACCACAAAGAAAAGATAAGTAAGATGATCTATATGAATTGCAACTAATAATGCTGAGTGGGAGGGCAGCTCAGTCTCTGACAGATTGCTACCCCAACATACCTACTGAAAATGCTCATAGTTGGAGGGTATGGACAATTAAAGCTCTCACTAAATCAAATGGTTCATACAAGTAACCTCTTATCAGTAACATTTAGATGCAGTCCATTCCTTGTGTGATGTGTACACACAAAAAGTGTCACAACAGCTAATGTCATATATAAACATGCCTTTCATTAAACATATTATGCACAACATAGCACAAATATATCAGAACTGAACTTTGGAAATATTTCAAACAATATAAAACTGATGATGGACTAAGAACAACATGAAATTGATTCTACTTGTCATATAACAGAGGCACTGAGTGATTGGTAGGTATATAAAAAAAGTCCTCTTTGTTATCAGCTATTGAAAATAGGGGGCAAAAAGGAAAGGTTATCACTACCTAGGTTCCAGTGGTGGAGCTAGAGTAGGTGGTTGTGGAAGAACGCATGGGACAGGTTTTGCTGTGGGGTCAGTTAAAGAGAGGCTGATAAAGGGAACCAGCCTAGCTGTTCCACTGTAGCAGGCTTCAAAGCTCCAATAGAACATGTGTCAGCTCTGGTAGACAAACACCTCCAACCTATAATCCACAGCCTCCCAGCCTACATTAAGGACACGAACCACTTTCTGGAATGCTTCATCTCCATCCCCTTCCATCTGAAAGCTTCCTTGTCACCACATATGCCACATCCCTCTACACCAACATTCCTACATCGATGGTCTTTCTTCCCTAGAACACTACCTTATCCAACACCCATCCAAAATCCTCATTCCTTGTCACACTTGCCAATTTCATTCTCACCCACAATTACTTCACCTCTGAGTACCAGACCTGAAAACAAATCAGGGTGCCAGCTATGGGACCCGAATGGCCCCTTTGTATGCCAACCTTTTCATGGGCCACATGGAAGAGGTGTTCCATAAGATATAGCAGTTGCACCCCATGTTTTGGTATAGATTCATATATGACATCTTTGTGGTCTGGACTCATACTGAAGAAACTCTTCTGAGCTTCCTTCAAGATCTCAACTAGTTATCTAAACTGAAATTCACCTGGTCCTTCTCCAAGACCCAAGCCACCTTCCTAGATATCGACATTCACCTTGTTGAGTCCCACATCCACACTATGGTCCATATAAAACCCACAAACAAAGAAAAGTTCCCCCACTTTGATAGCTGCCATCTCTTCCATATCAAACGATCACTTCCCTACAGCCTAAGCATCTGTGGCAAACATATCTGCTCCAATAACGAATCCCTGTCCCATGCTTTCCTCTCCCACAACTACCCTAAGACCTTGCCCACAAGCATATCTCCCAACCAGTCCATTCCTCCCCTTCCAGTCCAATGTTCCTAACCCCAGACCATACAGAAGCAACCCCTTAGTCATCAAGTACCATCCCAGCCTGGAATTGGAATGCCTTAACAAATTGCTCCGACAGGGCTACGATTTTCTCTTGTCATGCTCTAAAATGAAATTATCCCTCCAAAGTATCCTCCCAACATCACCTAGAGCAACCTTTTGCTGTCCTCCCAACGTCCTTGTTAAACAATATCCCATAACCACTCTTCCTACCTAATGGTTCCTAGCCAACTACACTGCAAAACCTGTCCAACGCATCCTCGCACAACTACCTACTCCAGCCCCACCACAGCAATTTATGGCCTAGGTTGTGAGTAACCTTTCTCTCTTGTCCCGTTCCTCTTCCCTCTTCTCCTACCTGGTGAAGGAAAATAACTTTATTAACACAAGAAAAACCAATTCTATACAGCAAGTGTTTTAAATCATGGTTCACAGCTGACTCCCGTGCTCCGAAGAGTCCGGGCGAGCCCCACTTCACTTAGGCGATGCTGTCTAATTGCTGTAGCACCCCTATATTACTTTGCGCGCACTATGCGTGGTGGTAGCTTTGAATTTACAACACACTGTCACAACACTTTTCCCCCTTTCGAGAATTCAATTCAAATTGCAGAGGTGTTGTACAGTGCTGAGACATCCTTTGGCTCTTGATGTGTTGCGGCCAGGTCACACAGTGCCATGCAAATATATGGACAAAAGTGCCCCCGGACAGGGCCCTTTGCACGGAACACTGACTCGTGACTGAATGATGGGTGACATCTCTGAAGTACTGGCTGCAGGTCGCGGAGATGTCGGCACGCTCTCTGCTGGAGGGATGAGTCCCCGGAACTGAATGATGGGTGACAGCTGCGATGCCTCTGGTGCATGTGACTGTGATGATGCTGGCACACCTTCCCGAACAGTTAGCTCATATGATGGAAGCACATCTTATGCAGGATTATGTTGGGTGCTCCGAGTTGAGCAGTAAAGGTGGGACCGATAGATGGTGTCTATTGGATTCTGAAGGAGTATGAATAGTCCTGTGTGGAGACAATATTCACAATAGCAGGTCCACTGCCTACAAACGTATCTGGTCAAAATGGCAAACAATCATTCCTTCATCAGTACGTATGACAAACAGCCGTCGACCTCTAAAGTTTTTGATGGTTTCTTTGATCCACTTGGCATTAGAGCCATACCCCCGTACCCAGACAGGAGCACATACCTGGAACTTGTCTGGAGGTTGAGAAACAGCCCAAGACTGTCGGAAACAAAGAAGATGTAACAATGTGTGCGGCTGACTACCATGTAAGAGCTCGGCCGGGCTGTGATCACCCATGGGCATAAATCGATAAGAACTTAGAAAGTGAAGTAAAGCATCTTCTGTAGAAAACTCAGTGAGGAACTTCATGTGATATTTGAATGTGCGTACAAGATGCTCAACCTCCCCATTTGACTGTGGATGGAAGGGCGGCTCTGTGACATGACGGACTCCGAGGATGGAACAGAAATCTGCAAAAGCCAGTGAGGAAAACTGAGCGTAGAGGGTAGACCTTCAAGGGCGAAAATCTTTGCCAATGCATTTGTGGTTGCCGCAGTGGAAGGGGACGCACAGCGAAGCACAAAAGGAAAATTTGAATAAGCATCAATGACAAGAAACCAGTAGGCACCAAGAAAAAGGCCGGCAAAATCGGTGCAGACCCCTTCCCACGGGCGCACTGGGGCATGCCATGGGGAAGGGTTGCTCGGGGGTGACCATGCGTGAAATGTCTGCATCAATTCTTGGCCAGTAAATGTGTTTGGGAGCCAGATTTATAGAGCGGGAAATGCCCCAATGTCCCTGGTTTAACAACTGAAGAACACGTTGACACAGAAAAGCAGGAACCACCACCCTTGGAAATGCTCCGTCTGTAGAGAGGAGAACCACACCGTCACGAACAGACAGTCGCAGCTGCCAGGCGTAATAATTACTAAGCGGGTCAGAGGCCTTGCCAGAGGGTCTGTCAGGCCACCCTCGTTGAATGAACCTAATCAACTTACAGAGAACTGGATCTTCGGCTGTGGCAGAAGCAACATGGTCCCCTGTAATTAGAAAACCATCAACCACACAACATTTGTCCTCATCCACGTGGAAACAGAGTAACTCATCGCGGTCGAAAATGGGGTCAGGAGCCATAGGCAGCTGCGATAAGGCATCAGCATTTGCATGCTGGGCTGTGGGGCGGTAATGGTTTTCATAGTGAAATTGAGACAAGTATAAAGCCCAACCTTGCAACCTGTGTGAAGCTTTATCCGGAAGTGATGCTGAAGGATGAAACAAGGAGACAAGAGGCTTATGATTGGTAATGAGATGAAACTTGGAACCATACCAGAAAACATGAATTTTTTTTAAGGCATGCACTATGGCAAGTGCCTCTTTCTCAATCTGAGAATAACACCTTTGAGCATTGTTGAGTGTCTTCGAAGCGTAAGCAATAGGCCGCTCTGATCCATCATCATATCGATGTGCAAGGATGGCACCAAGACCATATTGGGATGCGTCCGTGGCCAACACGGGCAAAACGTGACTAGCCACGGCGCCGAGTGAAGTTGATCTTTGAGGCAGACAAAGGCATGTTCGCATTCGTCAGTCCAGTGGAAAGGAATGTTCTTACAGAGCAGCTGATTCAAAGGGTGGACCACGTCAGCCGTGGAAAGAAGGAATTTATGATAGGAGGCAATTTTGTCAAGAAATACCTAAAGGTCTTTGACATTGGATGGCCGTGGGAGAGCCGCTATAGCATCAACGTGCTGACAGATACACAACAGAAGACTGAAAAAATTGAGATTTAGCGAGATTACACTTCAACCCCGACAACAGGAGAACTTGAAAAAGCGTGCAAAGATTGGCAAGGTGCTCATCCGTGGAAGCCCCTGTAACTACAATATCATCTTGATGGTTTATGCAACTAGTAACGGAAGCCATCAGTTGTTCTGAAAATGCTGAAATATAGCCGGCGTGCTGGCAATGCCGAATGGCAACCGTTGGTTGATACAGGCCAAATGGAGTGCTTAAGATGAGAAATTTTCTGGAATCTGTGTCTAAAGGCAGTTGGTGATATGCCTCCGATAAATCAATTATGGAGAAGAATTGACCGCCTGCAAGTTTGGCAAACAACTCATCAGGACGAGGAAGCGGGTAAGTATCAATAAGATATTGGGCATTGATGGTCTTTTTGAAATCTCTACATAACCGCAATTTGCCATTAAGTTTGCAAACCACAATGAGAGGGGGACACCCATTCACTAGAAGTAACTGGTAGGAGAGCCCCCAAAGACACCAACCTATCTAATTCAGCCTTGACTCGGTCATGTAATACAACTGGAAGGGAATCCAAAAAGCCGGAAAGCATCAAACCCAAGCACGATTTCCGTTCCTGCATGATCAACAACAATAAAGGTGAGAGAACGAACAACCAACTTGTAAGAAGTGGACGCCTCAAATTTGCCGATAATCAGAATTTTCTGTTTGTTGTAAGTCTGCAAATTGCGCGTGACAGGAGACAAAGGCAGAGAACCCAATTCCAAGTACGTTGAAAATTTATGAGAGTGACAGCAGAACCTGTGTCTACCTGCATGCGAATATTTTTGTCAAGGACCTGAACATCTATATATAACGTACTGGTATTGGAAAGTCATAACAGAATTGTCATCTTCAACAACAGCAGGAGTCTTGGTAGACCGGCTGACTGAGGTAATATGACCTTTCTTATGATAGGTGTGACATGCTCTCCAAATATTATCGAAAAACACCCATGTTGTTGCTTCCCGGGTGGCTTTTTACAAGTGCCGCAAGCAGCCGCATCTGTCATACCGTGCATGGGCCGTGGAATTACAGGGCCTTAGTAGATGATGTCAATTTGTTATGAATGTGCATCATGAGTCTTATGCCGATTCCATGGTTAGAGATATCTATTCTTAGCTTGGCTCCGGATAAGGAATTCAGACAACGGGCCCTCCAGCTCCCAAATCCCTCTTTATCTGAAGTATTGAGTATTGCCCAGTCGTTTGAAATTACTTGTGCCGCCGGCACCCAAACTGATGAATACATGGATGTCAGTGTTGTGCAGTCTGATGCTGCGCCAGACGACGTGTCTGTTTCATATGATGGGGAAGTTGCCGCTATACATGCGCATCAACAACAATGAGCGGTACAACCACACGCTATAAAGAAGCAGCAGCGGCAGCAAAATCAGATATGTTCAGCGCTTCCATCCTGTCCACGTTGCTTTATCAACCACGAGAGGGTAGATTGTCCTCAACACTGGGCCACATGTCACAATAGAAAATACTGTATTTCTGAAAGCTAGTGTCCACATTTATCTCCATTTGCTTCTTTTCTTTTTGGGTTTGTATGACTGTCATCGGTACCAACCAAAGTCATACTTGCCCCTCAAAACCTCCTCATTAAAAAAAAAAATCATTAGCAGGTAAACATTTACACAGTTAAAAGAGCAATTCTTGTCATTGTTGAGTAGTAATAATGACTTACATTTTGGATTGTCTTTCCAAATGTCAATAAGCTTTCTGCGGGAGTCTGCTCCTTCAGATGCAAGAGTCCTCAGCAAAATTTCAGTTCTTGGCTGCAAGCTGCACACAAAAAATGGTTCCTTTCAGGGTGTATAGAAATTAAGATACAATACAATAAAAATAGGTTATTTATGTTAATACACTGTTGAGTTGCATATAAACTTTTGTTTTAAATAATTCACATTTTTTTCCTTAAACCATCAGTTCTGTATTATCATCCTAAATAAATACTCAATTTGATTTTTTGTCCAGGACACGGCCTCAATAAAGGAACACACTAAAAGAATTCCATTTCTTGCCAAAATGGCTTAGGTACACGATTTTTTCCGTCATTGTTTGTGATCCTCTCATTTTCATATGATTGAATTTCTGTAACTGTCAGTCAGTAGCTGCTGCCACCATGTCCTGAAAATAGAGACTCCTATCCAAGATTCTTATGACCCCTTCTAAAGTGGAGTTCTGTTGTCCACCCGACATCCACAGCACCCTAGATAATCTGTACACCACTCCAAATGCCACCTATTAGCACAGGTATCATCTCCATGCCATGTGATTTACCAACTCTGCCACAATCATTGCACACTGGTGTGATTAACAACTAGCTGTTCAAATTTTTGTAAATCTATGGGACTTAACTACTCTGTTTATCAGTTCCTAAGCTTACAAACTACTTCAACTAAATTACAGTAAGGACAACAAATACATCCATGCATGAGGACTTGAACCTCTGATGGTGAGCAGCCATGCGTTCTGCAGCTAGGCACCTTAGAATGCTCAGCCACTCCACTGTAGAGCCCTGCATCTGCGTGGCCTGTCTGCATGGCTCGCACGCTCTACCGTGCACTGGTGATGTATGAGTGAGAGCGTGAATACACTTTGGGAGTACTGGTGAATGATGCCGAAGATGACCGATGCTTTCCTGCATAATACGACAAGCGCGTGCACAAGTACAGAGGCCACGTGGATGCCACACGGACGCAACACACTTAAATTCGTCACATACTGGTTGTGAATTTGCAGCTGCGCAAACCTCTCAGCATAGCCACTAACTTTAGCAGGCAGTGGAATGGGGCAGCGGCTGCTGAACCGGCAGTGGCTGTCAACCACATAGCCGGCCACACAGTCGCTGCAACACATGCGGTGCGGTACAGTACTGTGTGCGGTGGCCACGCATTTGCCAACATTAGAGTGGGCGTGCGAACCACTGGTGGGCTATGAGTGGCACTCACATGCTTCCACCACACGGATGCAGGGCTCTACTCCACCGCAGCAACTAGCTGTCCATCAAAATGAATGGCTACCATAAAATTTTGGCCTTAAGCAAAATGGATCAGCCTGTAACACAGCATACTGCTGAGCTTAATATGCATGCTTTTAATGGCTGCTTTACAACTCTTGATCCTCCCCCTTCGGAACTGCACATTTGGGAGTTGTACTTAAAACACAATCTATGGCCCTGCAACCATTCGGGTCTCAACGACCGGTAATGTATCATCCTTAAACTCCATGCACAAAGGTACCCCCATCTCCTCTCAATTATGTCTCTCTTCCAACTGTATGCCACTTTTTTTTTAACTGTTTGCACCTCCCCTCTTCCTTCCTATGCCTTCTCCCTTTACTGCTTTCCAAGTTTCTCACATTCCTATCTACCAATGCCTTTACACCTCAACAGACAGCACGAAAACTATCTACCCCTACCCTTGCCCTACATTCTTCCAACTCCCCTCCCACATCCATTCACTACCAAGATGCCAGCTGGGCCACAGTGACCAAAGATGGTGGTCATGCGTGCATGAGTGAGTGCCGTGGTTTCTCTCTGTGATGAAGGCTTGGCTGAAAATTGTGTGAATGTGATTGTCTTTTTTACCTGGCTGTCTGCAGCTCAGCGATCATCTTTACAGTGAGTTTCTCATGTCTTCATTTAATTTTTTTAATTCAATAACATTGCTATTTTCCAGCAAAACTGACACATGGCTTAACAATGCATGGCCCTATTGCTTGAAAAACTAGGCACTTAAAAAATGGGAGATGGTCATCTAGTACATTCACTGACATGGAATGAGCCTGACATAAAAATTTCAAAGTTTCATCCAGATACAAGGCACACAACTCAAACTCCACCCCCCCTGCCCTCGGTCTTTTTCATCTCCTACCACAAAAAATTCATCCTTTGACAACAATCAAAAAAATCTGTGTGTAGGGTGAGCTATATATTATGTTTTACACGCATCAGCACAATATGCTGTGCCAAAACCATTAGATTACAGAGTGTGAATACTGTTTGTAGATACAAAAAATACCTCATGACAAACTATTCACAATAGTAAGTAGTTTTTTTTCCTGGAGCACCATATTGAAACCAAAAATGAAATGTACTAAGTGTAATTAAGAATATGGTCTCTTTCTTACGAAGTTTCATTGATGAACTCTTTTCAGGTTATCAGCTGTGCAGAAATGGGTAGAAAATTAATCAAAATGTTGCTTTGAGACTGTGCTGTCACTCAACCAATGTACTGAGAAGATTTCACTAATAATAATGTTGTTGTTTTATGTTTGAATACACTTTTGGTTCATGGTATAGCAGTGACCATTGATTTCTTATAGATTGAATTCATGTTAGACATGATCAGTATTAGAGTGTATGTCAGCAAGTGTAGTTACAATAGATCCAGGTCATGTAGTCAAAATCGATCTGCAATAAATCAATTTATTTGATGACTGATCGCTGTTTTCTTGTCATGTATTGCATCTATTTCAGTATATTTTTGGATGAGCTACTTACTTAGCCCATGTCTTATTCATTGTTGCTGGTACTGATAGGAGAGACTTCGTAAATCTTTTCAGCTTGGGGAAAATTTCCCCCTCAAGTAAGAATCTTGCAAACCACTGATACCGCTGTCTTCCAGCAGGATACTCCAATTCAACCACTGGTAACTGCCATCCTGCTCGACCTGTCAAAAAATTATTTACAAAACATAATTTTTAGCTGCAATTATGGAATACTATGATTACTAGGTAAGAGAACATAACTGTAACATACCAAATGTTCCAGTGATGTGGCACTTTACTATACCATTTTCTTGGCAAAAGTGAGGTGGAGGATCTGATTCTGGTTCTGAAAAGTTGCACAATGCTGGAGCATATACTGGTAACCACTCAGGCTCTACTGCTGTAATTCCTCGCATGTATAACTTTCCATTTGTTTCATACACTTCCTGATACACTACCCACTCGGGGCGCTGTCGTTTCAGAACTGAGTGGGCATGGAGAAATACTGGTTCTTCCATCTCAAGGCATCTGCAAGCAAACCAATAAAAATTGTTCCATCATCACTATAGAAAGTACTTCTTATTTCGTTACTGTTCATGATGTAGTGGCAACAAAGTAAAAACAAACTGAGCAGCATTAAATATGGACAGCAGTGTATTGGGGGCATGAGGGCAGGAGCATGTTAGGATAGATAAACTTGAATTTTAGGAGTCATTGTAAATTTATATTTCTCAAGATCTGTTTCATCTGTTTCCAAGCCCTTTACAACAACCCTTTTAAGGTAACCCTAAATACAAGATTTTGCTAAAAATTATTTGTAACAGATGAGGCTTGTAGGTTTCTAGCCTTCAGATAATTACAAACAGAATATTTTGATGCATCTTGTACAGCTCTTTAATACATACAGCAGATCTATAAAAGTGGAAAAATTAGGTAATCACACTACATTGCATATAATGCAACAGCTTCAGGGTTTGCCAATAGAAGAGACTGTCCAGTTTGCTTTTCGAGTCAGAATGCATCAGCTGGAGACGATGGTTGTGTGTCTGTGTTGTTGTATGAATAAGAATATGTATTTCTTTTCTGATGCAGTCTAGTGGCCAAAACCTGAGTTATGTGAGTATGAGTGTTATTTATTTCTTTCTAATCTGTTTATTTTGGGAGAACATAAAAAGTTTGATGAAAATACAAGGATGCAAGAAGGTGTGTTATCGGATGTTTAGGAAAGATAGTAACATAATGTAAGAGAATACACATAATTAAAAAAGATTAGTAAAATCAATTAAAATTAAAGTATCACACCTATAAGCATGTTTCCAACGCGGTCTATCTGCTGCATCCTTGATTTCATCAAGATCCACACGACGAGCAACCTGATCCACCAAGCCAGAAAGCAGCAGCTGTCGAAGATGTCGTGCCTGGGCATCAGAAGGCGGAGGCATGCTTGGATCAACCGCTAACTCCAGTTCAGGTACAGCAAGCTGTAACTGTGATGCCAGCTGCACACGTAGTCTTCGTACTTCTAGCATGGCCTTGTAACGAAGTCCATGTTCAGAGCAAAATGACTCCAGATCTTGACCACCACGAGAAGCAGCATACTCGGCAGCACCGACAGCACGCAAGAGTACCATAGGATCACCTAAATTATATTACAGAGTAACTGTACAACTTATTCAAAGATGGGAAGCCATATACATTCATTGAATAAGTTTTCTTTCTACTAAAAAACACTGTTGCCAAAAGAAAATTGACAGTAAGGCAGTAATATGATCAAGCATCACAGGCAATGTGTTTTTGCTTTATTGGATCCATCATCAATATGGAAACTGGACTGCAGCCAGTCTACATATTTTGAATTAAATGGAACCAAAAGTCATACACTTCAAAATTATTTTAATACATAACCAGTTTTGGCTCTACAATAAAGCCATCATCAGACTCCTAAATGAAACGGAGGACTATACACACACAATGTGTCTCCAATTGCCACCAACAATAACTGCGATGACAAGATCATGCACAGCTGCTTGTTCTTGCAATTATTGTTAGTGGCAATTTGAGACACTTCCTATCATTAGGAGTCTCCGCTACCAGTTGCAAGACTCCTAATAGTTTGCAAAAGGGGTATGGAACTTCAATTTCATTTAGGTTTGGCTTTAATGTAAATTTGAAACTCATTGCTCAATAAATTAATTCAGAAATACAGATGTTGGTTCTGTTTAATTCAGTGTGTTTTGATGTAAAGGAATATAGCTTAAATCAAACCTGTAAAGGTCAGTTCAGAAAACAAATCAATACAATGCGAGGACATCTAATATATAAAGCAGAGTGTCCTTATATTTGTACGTGTTGCATACAAATCTACAGTTTTCTTCCAATCTTTATGAAATTTTGTACACTTAAGCTTCAATCCACGAGGAAGGTCGCCGTAAGTGTAAGAATCACATATGATATATAGTTCACGGGATATGACTCCATAAACAATGAGATGCGCGAAAAACTGCTGCATTTTGAGACAATGCTGCTCATTTTCTCCTAAACCATTGGACCGATTTCAGCCAAATTTGGTGCACACATTTCTTACCATGAGGTAACAATTGCTGCATGGTTAAGAATCACAAGTGGCACATGGTTCAAAAGATATTATGTCATAACCAATAGAAATTGCAAAAAATGCCATACAATGCAGAGAGACTTTTGATATACACTGTATGAGAATGACCATACTTCGCGACTTGCAACAAACTTTAAACATAATTTCAAACCTGTATTAAACTTTTTCTCGCTGGCAACCATAGTAAAATAATGAAATGAAAACCATTTCTTGCTTACTACTTTTCCGCTGTTAATGGAGTAAAACTACAGCTCTCGGTATGACGTTACAATTTATAATTTGAACACTACAAATTGTAGCAACAGGAAATTTTACAGACAGTGTACATATATATTTGAATGTACCTTCGAAATTGTATCACAGTATGACACATAGTTTATGAGATATGAGAAGATAAACAGCAACGTTCCATGGAAAACGGCCCCATCACGCATCAGGTTTTAATGTATTAACTTCTTTACTATTAACTCTGTTCGCAACAGATTTTACCGACATACATCACTTATACAAATGACTATATAACTGCAAAATTACTCAATTGTACAACATGTAATTAAATAAAAATGTGTTCATTGGCCAAGGGGAGGGGCGGGCCAGCTCTGGAGAGTGGTGTTGGCAACTTTGAGCTCTGAAGCGCACATGGATACAACTGACAGCAATAGACTTCTATAGAGTTATAAGGAAAGGAAGAGAATGAAACAGAGTACATCCAACTAATACCCATTATTTACAACAGATCTGGCTTTTAACTTCAAGAGAATACAGTCTGTAGTGAAACATGCATTTTCTGCTGTGATTAATAAACCACAGGGCAATCTATTCAATACTGTGGAGTGGATTTGATAAACCCATGTTTCTCAAACCAACAGCTTTATGTCGCTTGCTCAGGGATGGCCTCACCAAAGAAATTATTCATATTAGATCCTGGACAAGTAACAAGAAATATTGTTTATAGTGCAGTTGTGAATTAAATGAATGTATGAATGTTACATATCATATGTATTTTGATTACTATCTTTCTTTGTTTGGATGCTGTACTTAAATTTTTTAATATTACACAAGACAGGCACATTTCTTATATATTCTGCGATAAATATAACATGTTATTAAGAAGGAGAGATGGACAGAGAGAGAGGGAGAGAGAGGAGGAATAGGAGTACTAACTCCTGGCCTGAATGAATAAATAAATAAATACCTGGGCAACACCGGGTTTTCAGCTAGTACATAATAAGAGAGTATTCAACCAAACTGTGTATAAAACAGCTTAATGACACAATGTACCATAATGAATTTGACAGGAAACATCCATATTCTCTAAGGAATAGTTAATTTGGTAATAGAGAGATATGAGGGTGGTAAAAATTGTAGAGGCAGTCATTAAATAAAAATGAAGAGACTTGCATAGGATATACTAAATGTTCAAATGTTTGTTCAGCTTAAGGGACTTAACTGCGGGCTCGTCAGTCCCTAAACTTACAAACTAGTTATGAACTAGAATGAAACTTCACTCTGCAGCGGAGTGTGCGCTGATATAAAAACTTCCAGGCAGATTAAAATTGTGTGCCGGAACCGGGACTCGAACCTGGGACCTTTGCCTTTCGCGGGCAAGCGCACTACTGATGTGCTATCCCGACACGACTCACGATGCCGCCTCACAACTTTACTTCCGCCAGTACCTCGTCTCCTACTTTCCAAACTTCACAGAAGCTCTCCTGCAAACACGCAAGACTAGCACTCCTGGAAGAAAGGATATGGTGGAGACATGGCTTAGCCACAGCCTAAGGGATGTTTCCAGAATGAAACTTCACTCTGCAGCGGAGTGTGCGCTGATATGAAACTTCCTGGCAGATTAAAATTGTGTGCCGGAACCGGGACTCGAACCTGGGACCTTTGCCTTTCGCGGACAAGCGCACTACCGACTGTGCTATCCCGACACAACTCACAATGCCGCCTCACAACTTTACTTCCGCCAGTACCTCGTCTCCTACTTTCCAAACTTCACAGAAGCTCTCCTGCAAACACGCAAGACTAGCACTCCTGGAAGATAGGATATGGTGGAGACATGGCTTAGCCACAGCCTAAGGGATGTTTCCAGAATGAAATTTCACTCTGCAGCGGAGTGTGCGCTTATATGAAACTTCCTGTGAAGTTCGGAAAGTAGGAGACGAGGTACTGGTGGAAGTAAAGTTGTGAGGCGGCATCGTGAGTCGTGTCGGGATAGCACAGTCGGTAGTGTGCTTGCCCGCGAAAGGTAAAGGTCCCAGGTTCGAGTCCCGGTTCCGGCACACAATTTTAATCTGCCAGGAAGTTTCATATCAGTGGACACTCCGCTGCAAAGTGGTTTCATTCTGGAAACATCCCTTAGGCTGTGGCTAAGCCATGTCTCCACCATATCCTTTCTTCCAGGAGTGCTAGTCTAGTTATGAACTACCTTATACTAAAGACAACACAAACATCCATGCCCGAGTGGGATTCGATTGTAGCAGCCTCGTAGACTGTGACTGGCGCGCCGCAGACCACTCGGTCACTGCGACTGGCTAGGATATACTAGTGAGGATAATGTCGTCAAATCAGTCTTTGCACTGATGGCTACAATAAGATTCTAGAAACAAGAGTGTTTAAGTTATTTGAATGTTCCATGGTTCACAACTGCAAAGTTTCACTGATGTGAAAAAAGTCAATTTTACAATCACACAGTGGAAATCTCGTCAACATTTTGATAATTTACATTACTTTCTTAAGTTTTACATGCAGCAATTAATATTAAACTACATTCAAAATCTCTCTCTCTCTAGCGCGTGGGCGCACACACGCGCGGCACACACACACACACACACACACACACACACACAAATTATACTACTACATCTACAAAATAGAAGGATTATTCAAGCTATTTTGATTTTCGCTTAAGTTTGAAGTTTACTTCCTTATCTATTACATTTTTTAAATAAAATAAACATGTTTTTAATCATTCTACCTTTTGTTCTTCTATCAGATCATTTTATATTCTTATCGCATGAATAAATTTTACGTCGTGGAGACAGCACATATATGAGTCTGTAGCTACAGTATGTCTACCTAGGTGTGCTTGCGTTTGCGTATATGTGTGGGTGTGTGTATTTGTTTACCCTCCTTTTTTTCCCCCCAAGGTAAGTCTTTCCTGTCCTGGGATAGGAATGACTCCTTACCCTTAAAACCCTCATCATTTCCTTTTCCCTCTCCTTCCCTTCTGCCTGAAGAAGCAGCGAGGCTGTGAAAGCTAGCATTTGTGTGTATGTGTGTGTGAACTTATTAATTTGTGATACTATCACATCCTGTGCTCCTTCGCCTGGTATATATATAACGAAAATTATAGAAGGAAACTTTCCTGGTGGGATAAACAAATACAAAAAATAGAAAACTGATGACTTACCCAAAGGATAGGCTGGTCAATAGACACAAAAAATCACACACAAACACACATACAAGCTTCCGCAACAATTGGTCGCTTTGTCAGGAAAAGAGGAAGAAAGGAGGGGAGAAAGGGAAGGATATGGGTTTTAAGGAAGTGGAAAATGAGTCTTTCCAATCCCAGGAGTGGAAGGGCTTACCTTGGGGGAAAAAAAGGAAGGTAAACACACTCACACATATCCAAACACAAACACACCTAAACAGACATTTGTAGAGAGCAGAGAAGTTGGACAGAGATACCACTTGAGGCAGAGGCTCTGTCCACAGAACCGAGGCAAAGATGCTAAAGATGGTGGGCGGGAATTTGATTTTAGCGGAGGTTGAGACCAAAAGGGCAATGGGAGGAGAGAATAAGCTGAAGGGCAAGTTCCCATCTCCGGAGTTCTGAAAGGTTGGAGTCGGTGGGAAGTATCCAGATAACTCGGATGGTGTAACACTGCGCCAAGATGTGCTGGCCATGCACCAAGGCATGTTTATCCACAGGGTCACCTTCATTACCAACAAACACTGTCTGCCTGTGACTTTACTACATCTCTGCTTCAACAAGAAAATAATTCATAGATGCACTACAAATGGATGACATAAAACAGTGAATGCTGGAAATGTAAACACAAAATAAGATTTCACTTACCCAGCATAAGGGAGTTTCCAGAGCCAGCCCAGGCCCTGCGTGTTTGTAAAACTTTGGAGCCTGCTGAATGTTCGTCTGTTAATAATAGTTCCTGAACAGATAGGGCTGCAACCATACAGACTGCATATGGTAAGAGATCGTGCTGGTGACCGAGAGCTAACATTTTGCCAAAACGCGGAGCTAGTGGAAGCACAGCCACAGCACGACCAAGTTCTGTTACTTTTGAAGACCATTCACTATCTTCTTTTTCAGTTTTTGAATCTACTGCTTCAAGTATACCCAACAGCCTCAGGCGTCTCTCTGCTGCTCGCAGTTGCAATCCATCTGGGGCTGAAGGGAATGGAAAATTCACAACCTGTGGAGATATGATAGTTGTATTTTTTTCAAGCTAAATTTTCTGTATATATATGTTCCACATTCTTAGTAACAAACAGCTCTTACACTGTACAGACCATTAACAATTATCAGTAATTCTATACAAAATTGCTGCCACTTGCCAAAGCTGTACTATTTTTCTCCGTTAATAGAAAAGTGAAAAAGGTAGATTGCTACTGACTGTAAAGACAATAGGCTGAGTACTTACATGGTACAACAGGAAGACTGTTCACATAAGTTTTCAGCTAAAGTCTTCAGAAAAGGATTCAAAACACAGCCACATTCATATAAGCATACAGTTAAATTTCCACATACATAACCACGACTTTGGGGAGCATGCAGAAAGTGAGAGTGTGATAGGGATCAGGAGAGAGGTAGACTCTGGGAAGATATTGGATTTATAAATTGCTGTCACTGTGGCAGAATTTGTAGGTGAATAAATCTGACATTTGTAGGACTACGTTGGTGAGGACTATGAACTGATTGAAGATGGATATCATTTTGCAAGGAGGGATTACTGTTGGTGTCGAGTAATTTGATGATCAGGCCATTTGCGGAGGACTATGAGGTACGCTAAAATGCGTGACAGTATGTGGGACTTAGTTCTGGTTAGGGATAGAAAACTTTTCTGTATTGGTGCAGACAAAAGGAGGTAGGATCCATGATAGAAGAAAAAGAAAAAAATAAACCATAGCCTCACGCAAAAGTACATACCAGTCTGCAAACATATGTAGAAATACAAACAAATATGCAAGAAGGCTCAGAAACACAGAAATAAATGAAACCAAGAAAGGATACAGAGAACTACACAGGTACAGTATAGATAACACTGGTACAGTTTAGGTATGTGGAGGAAAGAATGAAACCAAGCAAGAATGTGAAAAAATATGTAAACAATGCAAGAAAAAGTCAAAAAGGATGGTACAGTTGAAGGTGGGAAAAACACCTTAAAACCAACAGGAATGAGGCCAACAGCAGAACTAAACTTGTCATCAAATTGAAAGTCTGAAATAATTACATCACAGAAGAATTTGAGACATGGGTTGCTATACCAACAATCCACAAAGTCTCATAGTAGTGTGCTGACAAGACCACTGATATAGCATTATTTGGAAACACTAAAATTTCCATAAAATAACATCAAATTTGACAAATAATAACAATTTTGGAAATAATGGTATCAGCACCTGTGAAACAATTTTAAGAAATAATACTGAATATCAAAAAATAACACTGAAATGGGTAAGAAATAACTTTAAAATTGGTAAAAATAGTACTAAAATTGGTAAAAATAGCACTAACATTAGTAAAAAAAGCACTGAGACTGATATAAATCACACCATAACTGACAAAAAACAAGAGTGAAAGAGACAAAAATGTAACACTGTAATTGGGCATAAAATAATTTTTTTCTGTCGTTAAAAATTACCAATAATTTACTCATGATACATTTTATCAATTGTTCTTTTTTGTATCTAAACACAAATGGCACACAAAAAAATTAACAGAAGAAATCTAATAGTGATTAACACTGGAAACACCAAACTGGAACCAATATTTGACAAATAAAGCACTACATTCTGTTCTTAATAAATAAAAGAAAATTATCACATTGTGTATGGTATTAATATAATCAAAACCACCATATGCAAATTTGGAATTCTTCAGTGCCTATATCTTGGGTTCTAACCATCGCAGAAATAAGGGCAAAAGTGTTTTGGATATCCCTTGGCCTAGTGATCATTTGTATACATTTTAGAAGAATCAGAATACTGTAGCAATCCTACAGTATAGGATCAAGATTTAAATATTAAACACTTCCAAGATCCCATCCAAATTGAATAAATTGGTTGGTTTTTGTACAGTACAGGTGGTCTATGCTGGGCTAAATGGCTTATAAAATCATCATTTATTTATGGGCAGATCCTAAAAAAAAAATTCCAAAATCATGAATTGCGGGAACGATATTTCCTACTCACTGAACATCGTTGAAGTTTTTATCATGTGTTCTTAGACAATATTCTCAAAATACTTTTTCAGTTTTTACTATACCTTTATCCGTTACCAAGATCCAGAGGTTCAAACTTATCATACTGTTGCAAAAAATGGCAAAACCTAACTTTTAGCCATTTTTGCCATGTGTCACAAATATCTAAATAACTAATCATAGCAAACTGCTGAAATTTTAACAATATATCCTGTAAACATTTATCTAGAATCAATTTGTCTATTTTCGATATATACCTGAAAAACAATGATGTTCGGGTAGGAAAACTGCAAACTGTGCCGAGTGGCAGCATTAAGTCCATCCTGAAACTTACTGTCCAATTTTTAGGACTTATAAATGTTCAAATGCTTGTAAAACGTATGGGAGTTAACTACGGGGTCATCAGTCCCTACGCTTACAAAGTACTTATGAACTAGCTAATACTAAGGAAGGCACAAATATCCATGCCCGAGGGGGGATTCGAAACCTCGACCGCTTGGGCACGGCAGCCAGTTAGGACTGATATCTTTGCTCAATGAAGGGGTGATTTTATATTCATTATTCTTCATGATGTTCAGCATTTAATTTAGTATAGTATTGCAAAATAATTCAAATGTTTGCAGAGGTAGAAACACAGTCCATAGACTTTTTTTAATATTGTTGTTTGTAAGTCATACATAGCTTTGTATGAAACATCAAACTTCATTAAAGTTGTGAGCAGCACGATATCTCATTTGAGTCTTGAGATATCCATCTGTAGACAATAAAATGTGATATCAATATGTCGGAAAAATCACAAGTGAAAATACTATTTTTGAGGAGTCGTATCTTGGGGAGTAACAAATGACTCATATGTCAACTGTACATTGTTTAGATGTTTATCTGGAAAATCTGGATTCATTATCACGATGCACTAGAAAAAATCATTTTTGGGAATCAAAAGTACCAAGTGTGTGGATGGGCACATGGAGTATCTATTCATGGTGAAATGTTGAAAATTTTATGATGTTTTCTTAAGATGATGATCCCAGAAAGCATCGAAAGTTTACCATGATACTATCCAATACTAAGGGTTCAGGGTTACTGTACATATGCACGTAATACCTGGACTAACAGCAAATGTACAGGAAGAGTTATGGGTTCTGTGGTCACAAAACTATGTTTCTAGTCAGAAATTACTGTAAATTTGGTCTGTGAGAACACATTTTGAAATTGTTACTGGTATTCATCACAGATTGTCTTACAATGTGCCTGTAACAAATATTTTCCACTTTTCACAGAACACCCATCACATTTTGCCATAAATCTCGTACGTAATGAAAAATTTTGCAGTTAAGACTGTATACCCATAATATATTGACATTAATTGAGGCTGTATTAACTAAATTGAATAAAATAATTGTCTGCCAAAAAGCTGTCAAAATCAAACAATGGAAATTCTAGGAGGGATTCACTAATATTTTTGAAAGGATGAGTACGGCCCATCATCCCAAATTCTGCCTATTATATGCATGTATGTGTACATGATAATTTGTTTCTTCACAAAAAGGTGAATTAGTATCTACCATGTATTCCATGATTATTTGAATAATCCGGCCATGGCTGAAAAAATTATCACCAATGTTTCTACTAATCACAGTTAAATTGTAATATCACTTTAAAACACCTGAATGTTTCCACCTACCCATTTACTGACTATGGCTTATGAAATGATTAACAATGGCACTACTAATCCCAGGAAAGTAAGAAACAGTCACAGCTCTGAAAGTTTTGTTGAAGAAATACAATAGTGTAGTTTAAGGTAATCTGTACCATCTTAAAATACATGTTCTGATGCATTAACTTTATTTTTTATTTCATTTACCTTATAAGTTTAAAGTGTGACATTAGGAATGCCTGAGCCATTAGCACGGCAATGGTGAACAGCTTGGTTCACAAAATCATTTTGGCCCTTGCATTAGAAGAAATACATATGTAAGGAAGTGAATGAATAAATAAATAAATAAATTAGAGGTAAGCAACAATAATTTCTTGGAGAGTAGGTAAGTTGGTCATTCCGGTGGGTGGTTTCATTTTTGTATTTTTACAGGGGAATTGGAAACAAAAACATTTGCAAGAAAAACTGAATACAAAGATCAACAGGAAATTAGTTACAGGAGTAAACCTTCTGCCAATGAATATTTGTATCTTGTTAGATAATCACACAGGATAGAAAAGGGTGGAGAGCTGCATAAAACCAGTCCCTGGAATTAAGAACAAAATAACAACGGAAGTTTTACTTTTAGCAGCAACCTTTCCAGTAGTGACAGGGAAAACAGACTGTATGATTGACTGAGCTGGCCTTGTAACATCAGCTATTGTGGCTTTGTCATCAGCTACCGTAAACAGCTGAAAGCAAGGGGAAAATACAATAGTTTATTATCCCGAGGACATGCAGCGCTGCTGTATGAATATATGATGACGGCATTTACTTGAGTAATATGGTATATTCCAGAGGTAAAATAGTCCCCAATTCTGATTTCAGGGCAGAGACTACTCAGGAGGAGAGTGTCATAATAAAATAAAATCAGCTATGCCACCCTTGCACAGCGAATGTGCACTGATGAGAAGTTCCTTACCAAATATTCCAAACGCCCTTACAAAGGCTTTCACCAACAGACATTACCCTCCTGGCCTTGTCTGCAGATTTCCCATGCCACATCCCCACACACCACCAAACTTCCCACCATTCCCACTAAAAATTCACAAAAGTGTGTCCGCCTCGTCACCCAATACCACCCTGGACTGGAAAATTAAATCATATCCTCAACAGGGCTTTCATTATCTGTCATCATGCCATGAAATGAGAGACATTCTATACAAGATCCTTCTCACTCTTCCTAAAGTGATGTTCTATCACCCACCCAACCACCACAACAACCTAGTCCATCCCTGTGTGACTCCCAATTCCAACTCTTTACCACAGGGATCATATCCCTGTGGAAGACCCCAAACAAAACCCACTCAAATCCACCCACCCAGCACTTCTTATTCCAGTCCTATCACAGGCTTATCCTACCCCATCAGAGGCCACACCACCTGTGAAAACAGCCATGTGATTTACTACCTCTGCTATCATTACACAGCATTTTACATTGGCATGACTAAAAACCAACTGTCCATTAGTATGAATGGCCACCGTCAAACTGTGGCAAGAAAGAAAAATGGACCACCCTGTAGCACAGCTTGCGGCTGATCATAACATACTTGATTTCAATGACTACTTTACTACCCAGGCCATCTGGATCCTCCCCTCCACTACAAGCTCTTTTGAATTGTGCAGATAGGAGTTGCCCCTTCAACACATTCTATAGTCCCCCAACCACCCTGGCCTCAACCTAAGATAACTTACCATCTCTAAAATCCATGTCTAAAATGTCTGCCCCTTTCCTCATATGTTATCCTGTACCCTTCCAATTCATGTATTCCTTCCAACTGTGTGCCACCCCTTATTTTATTTAGATGTCTGTAATACGAGGGTCATCCACAAAGTACATTCCATTTCTATGTCTATCCATGGCAGCACTAGAATTGCAGTTCCGAGCAAGCGTGGCAGTTGCTCTGACTCGAGGAGAAGTCATGTATGCCATTTTGCCGCTGCCGGCATGTGCTTTTTAGTGTTCCTTTATAATGTCAGACATAATTGAAAATGTTGCCGCATGTGAAATCATATGTGTGATTTGTTTTCTAAATGCAAAGAAAGTTAAAACGACAGGAAATTCATTGTGAAATGTGCAAGGTTTATGGACAAAATGCTATGAGTGATTCAATGGGTCTGACTGTGCAATGAAGGGCGTGATCAAATGCATGATGAAGAACAAAGTGGACACCCGTCTAATGGTTACTGATGAACTGTTTCACACAACTGAAGAGAAGATAAAGCACAAGCACAACTTCTTATTACACCTAAAATTTGTCCTTCGCGGTCAACATTTTAACGATGATGACGACCTGAAAGAATATGTTACCACATGGTTTAACACACAGGTGGCAACCTTCTATGACAAAGGCATACAAAAACTTGTGCCATGCTGTGACAAGTGCCTACAAAATTTTGGAAGCTATGTAGGAAAGTAATTTAACAGTTGTAGATTTTTGTGCAACAAATATTTTTTCTATATCTGTGCACATTTGTTCTATATATAGGCTAGGGTATTAAGGAAAGAGGTTTTAGGTAGGGAAGTGGGTGGTCGGCGTGAAAGGAAATACTCCATCGCAGCGAGGCCCTGGGCATGTGGGATATTTGTGTATAAGGAGGTGGCATCAATGGTTACAAGGATGGTTTCAGGTACTTGATCGGCGGGAGTATGTGGCTGAGGGACTGCGCCAGCTTTCAGACAATACTACCTACAAAGTCTGTCAAGAAGACCCCATTCCTGATGTCCAGGCAGAGATTCAGGGAATTCTCAGATCCTTAGGCCCCCTACAAAACCTTTCACCCGAGTCCATCAAACTCATGACCCCACTGACACCCCGCACCCCTACCTTCTACCTACTTCCTAAGATTCACAAACCTAATCATCCAGGACGGCCAATTGTGGCCGGTTACCAAGCCCCCACAGAACGAATCTCTGCCTACATAGACCAACACCTTCAACCCATCATGTGCAGTCTCCCATCCTTCATCAAAGACACCAACCACTTCCTTGATCGCCTGAAATCCTTACCCAGCCTGTTACCTCCTGAAACCATCCTTGTAACCATTGATGCCACCTCCTTATACACAAATATCCCACATGCCCAGGGCCTCGCTGCGATGGAGTATTTCCTTTCACGCCGACCACCCACTTCCCTACCTAAAACCTCTTTCCTTAATACCCTAGCCAGCTTCATCCTAACCCACAACGTCTTCACCTTTGAGGGCCGGACATACCAACAACTAAAGGGAACAGCCATGGGAACCAGGATGGCCCCCTCGTATGCAAACTTATTTATGGGACGCTTAGAGGAAGCCTTCCTGGAAACCCAAGCCTGTCAACCCAAAGTTTGGTACAGATTCATTGACGACATCTTCATGATCTGGACCAACAGTGAAGAAGAACTCCAGAATTTCCTCTCCAACCTCAACTCCTTTGGTCCCATCAAATTCACCTGGTCCTACTCCAAATCCCATGCCACTTTCCTTGATGTCGACCTCCATCTGTCCAACGGCCAACTTCACACATCCGTCCACATCAAACCTACCAACAAACAACAGTACCTCCATTATGACAGCTGCCATCCATTCCATATCAAACGTTCCCTTCCCTACAGCTTAGGTCTTCGTGGCAAAAGAGTCTGCTCCAGTCCCGAATCCCTGAACCAGTACACCAATAACCTAATAACAGCTTTCACATCCCGTAGCTATCCTCCTGATTTGGTCCAGAAGCAAATTACCAGAGCCACCTCCTCATTCCTCCAAATCCAGAACCTTCCAGCGAAGAATCCCAGAAGCGCCCCTTTTGTCAGCGGATACTTTCCGGGACTGGAGCGGACTCTGAATGTGGCTCTCCAGCAGGGATACGACTTCCTTAAATCCTGCCCCGAAATGAGATCCATCCTTAATGACATCCTCCCCACTCCTCCGAGAGTGTCTTTCCGCCGCCCGCCTAACCTTCGTAACCTCCTAGTCCATCCCTATGAAACCCCCAAACCACCTTCCCTACCCTCTGGCTCCTACCCATGCAACCGCCCCCGTTGTAAAACCTGCCCTATGCACCCTTCCACCACCACTTACTCCAGTCCAGTAACCCGGAAGGTGTACACGATCAAGGGCAGAGCCACTTGCGATAGCACCCACGTGATTTACCAACTAACATGCCTGCACTGTGAAGCGTTCTATGTGGGAATGACCAGCAACAAACTGTCCATTCGCATGAATGGTCACAGGCAGACAGTGTTTGTTGGTAGTGAGGATCACCCTGTGGCTAAACATGCCTTGGTGCACGGCCAGCACATCTTGGCGCAGTGTTACACCGTCCGGGTTATCTGGATACTTCCCACTGACACCAACCTTTCAGAACTCCGGAGATGGGAACTTGCCCTTCAGCTTATTCTCTCCTCCCGTTGCCCACCTGGTCTCAATCTCCGCTAACTCAAATTCCCGCCCACTATCTTTGGCATCTTTGCCTTGGTTCTGTGGACAGAGCCTCTGCCTCATTTGGTATCTCTGTCCAACTTCTTTGCTTTTCACAAATGTCTGTCTAGGTGTGTTTGCGTTTCGATATGTCTGAGTGTGTGTGTATTTGTTTACCTTCCTCTTTGTCCCCTAAGGTAAGTCCTTCCACTCCTGGGATTGGAATGACTCCTTTTCCACTTCCTTAAAACCCATATCCTTCCCTTTTCCTCCCCTTTTTCCCTCTTTTTCCTGAAGAAGCTGCCAGTGGTGGCGAAAGCTTGTATGTGTGTGATTTTATTTGTTTTTTATTTGTTTCTCTCGACAAGCCGGTCCTTTTGGTAAGTCATCTCTTTTCTATATATATATATAAATATTGTTGAAATGAGATAGAATGGCTGGCCAGTACTTACCATTGTGCTGTACCGCCGATAGTAACACAAAATGAAAAAACAGAAAAAAAGGGGACAAAGGGACAAGCTTTCGGAACAGAGTTCCTTCGTCAGGTGGGAGAGAAGGGAAGAATAAAGGATGGGAATAGAAGGGAAAGGTGGTTCACGACCTAGGTCATGAAGGTGGTGTTTCGGAAGTGTGGGCGTCAGAGATACTGCATGTATGTACTGAGCCAAGCCAGAGAGGATAAATATAACTAAAAAGGAAAGATCAAGTAGTAAAGAGAAGAGAAGAGAGTGAAATTAATGATGCTGAGGGGTGTAGGAGGGGCGGGGGGGGGGGGTGTCTAAAACGTTTTTCATAAACAGGGAAATATGGATGGATACACACACACACACACACACACACACACGGAGAGAGATAGAGAGAATGACAGAGAGAGCGAGAGGGCGGTAGAGAGAGAGAGGGGGGGGGGGGTAAGGAACGGATAATGAATAGGTGAGCTGAGGATGGAGGAAGGGGAGGGGTTAGCGTAGATTTAGGCCAGGGGGGTGGCGGGAGGAGAGGATATGTTGGAGGGCAAGTTCCCACCTCCGTAGCTCTGAGGGACTGGTGTTGGTTGGTACTATCCAAATGGCACGTGTGGTGTAACACGTGCCCAGGTCCCTGGAGTTATGCTGGAGGGCATGTTCTGCCACAGGATATTGGGTGTCCCCCAGGCGAACAGTTCGTCTATGCCCATTCATCCGCTCAGCCAATTTGTTGGTAGTCATACCAACATAAAAGGCTGAACAGTGGACACATGTCAGCTGGTATATGACATGCGTTGTCTCACATGTGGCCCTGCCTTGAATTGGGTAGGTTTTTCCTGTGGTGGGGCTGGAGTATGTGGTAGTGGGAGGATGCATTGGACTACTCCAGCCCCACCACAGGAAAAACCTACCCAATTCAAGGCAGGGCCACATGTGAGACAACGCATGTCATATACCAGCTGACATGTGTCCACTGTTCAGCCTTTTATGTTGGTATGACTACCAACAAATTGGCTGAGCGGATGAATGGGCATAGACGAACTGTTCGCCTGGGGGACACCCAATATCCTGTGGCAGAACATGCCCTCCAGCATAACTCCAGGGACCTGGGCACGTGTTACACCACACGTGCCATTTGGATAGTACCAACCAACACCAGTCCCTCAGAGCTACGGAGGTGGGAACTTGCCCTCCAACATATCCTCTCCTCCCGCCACCCCCCTGGCCTAAATCTACGCTAACCCCTCCCCTTCCTCCATCCTCAGCTCACCTATTCATTATCCGTTCCTTACCCCCCCCCCCTCTCTCTCTCTACCGCCCTCTCGCTCTCTCTGTCATTCTCTCTATCTCTCTCCGTGTGTGTGTGTGTGTGTGTGTGTGTGTATCCATCCATATTTCCCTGTTTATGAAAAACGTTTTAGACACCCCCCCCCCCGCCCCTCCTACACCCCTCAGCATCATTAATTTCACTCTCTTCTCTTCTCTTTACTACTTGATCTTTCCTTTTTAGTTATATTTATCCTCTCTGGCTTGGCTCAGTACATACATGCAGTATCTCTGACGCCCACACTTCCGAAACACCACCTTCATGACCTAGGTCGTGAACCACCTTTCCCTTCTATTCCCATCCTTTATTCTTCCCTTCTCTCCCACCTGACGAAGGAACTCTGTTCCGAAAGCTTGTCCCTTTGTCCCCTTTTTTTCTGTTTTTTCATTTTGTGTTACTATCGGCGGTACAGCACAATGGTAAGTACTGGCCAGCCATTCTATCTCATTTCAACAATATTTATTATCTCTGAGGAGAATTTTCATCATTAATCGAATATATATATATATATATATATATATATATATATATAGTTTGACTTAACCAAAGTACAATCTTTATTTTATACATATTTTTCCCACCAGGAAAGTCTCCTTCTATTATATATATATATATATATATATTAGGGGAAAAAAAGGAAGGTAAACAAATACACACACACTCAGACATATCGAAACGCAAACACACCTAGACAGACATTTGTGAAGTCTTGAATATATTCTCAGTTCTAATACAGTAAATTTCCTTGAGACAGAAAAGCTTTTGCCCACGCATCAACATGACTTTAGGAAGCATTGATTATGTGAAACTCAGCTTGCCCTTTTCTCTCACAACATTTGAGAGCTATGGATGAAGGCCAACAGGCAGACTGCATATTTATTAATTTTTGAAAGGCATTCAAAATGGCGCCGCTCTGAAGAGTGCTAATGAACATACAAGCATATGGAATAGGATCCAAATATGTGAATGGCTCAAAGACTGCCTAAATAACAGAACCCATATGTTTTCCTCAATGACGGGTGTTTATTAGAGACTAGGGTATCATCAGGAGTGCCTCAGGGAAGTGTGATAGGACAATTACTATTTTCTATCTATATAATTGTCTGATGGCAGAGTGAGTTGCAATCTGTAGCTATTTGCTGATGATGCTGTAGTGTACAGGAATCTGTCATCACAGAATGACTGTAGTGGGATGCATGACGACTTGGACAAAATTTCTAAGTGGAATGAGGAATGGCAGCTAGCTCTAAATGTATAAAAATGTAAGGTGATGCAGATGATTAGGAGAAACAGTTCCATAATGTTGGAATACAGCAATAGTAGTGTGCTGCTTGACAGTTGCATCAATTAAATATCTAGGCGTAATGCTGTACAGGAAATAGCATGTAAAGACAGTAGTGGAAGGCAGATAATCAACTTCAGTATTGGGAGAACTTTAAGATGTGATTCATCTCTAAAGGAGACTGAATATAAAGCTTTTGTGCGGCACCGTCTTGAATACTCTTTAAGAGTTTGGGATCCCCATCAGATCAATTTAAAGGAAGATACAGAAGCAATTCAGAGGCAGGCACCTAGGTTTCTTACTAGTAGGTGTGATCACTGTGTGAGTGTTACTGAGATGCTTCGAGAACTCAAATGTGAGTCACTGGAGTGAAGGCAACGTTCTTTTCAAGAAAGACAAGTGAAGAAATTTTGATGGCCAGAATATGAAATGATTCTACTGATGCCAACTTACATTTTGAGTAAAGACCACAAAGCTATGATCATAGATATAGATGCCTGTCAGTAGCTCAGTGATTGTCTTTACAGTGAGTTGTTATCTATCCTCTATTACATTCTAACCAGGATTTTCCATTGTTAGATTTTGTCTCGGTTGCACAGTGGTAGAGTGCCAGACTATGAATTCAAAAGTCATGGGTTCAATCCCCGTCTGGTCATATTATTTTAATCTGTCACTTTTCACTTGTTTCACCTCTGGCAGTATTGCTCATGTGAAAAATACCAAGTAGTACCATGGTTCGGAACCCACATTAAACTGTAGGTCCCCCTATAACTAGCTAGGTAAGTCATTTCGAAGATCAGAGGAAGGCAACAGCATACCACCTCCAAACAGGACCATTCCTAGTAAAGCACTGTGGTGTTCAAACCTATCTTCGGATTGTTGACTGATTTACCTACTTTTTTTTGTCTTTCATATCATTGATTAATACTGTGCACATATTCAAAAATGCTGCAGGCAAAAATGGAATTATTAAGGGACCCACATCTTGGGTTTTATTGTTCACAGAGATAAGTGTTGAAGTGTTTTGAACAGCCCTTGGCATAATGATCATTTGTGTACCTGTCACATAGCCTACTGTAGCTATCCAGCAGTATAGGGTTTAAACATTACACTCTTCCTGTAGCTCAAACAAACAGATTGAGAAATTTATCTATAGCGAGCTTTATGCAACCTATAAAAGCATCATTTATTCGTGAAATGGATTATGAGAAAATACCATAAAACCAACATGTTTGGGTACATAACTTCTAATTGTGGGGTGCCTCTTCTATGCTTTTTATTAATTGAAAATTGTTGACTTCTTTACCATATTTTCATAAGATTCTATTCTCAAACTGCTATTTTAATTTTTCTCAGTAACAGAGTCGAGAGACACATAGTAGCCAATGGCAGTGAAAGGGAGATACTGTGGATGAAAATGTCATTACAGTGAGAGACTGGGTAAAAGATTTAGCATGTTCCATGTTAAATGGGCTCGAATATTGTAATGTTACCTCTGCAGAACTTTAAATTCTACAGGATCGTGTATGGTAAATTGGTATAGTACCATCACTACAAAAACTCTTTATTTTGTTGTAATTTAAGTAAAATTTAGTCTTCTGGCTCGGTTTTTCCCTGCAATTAAGATGACGCAATGAGAGGCCCGGCTACTCTGTTCCTCGTGCGTTTTCTTCTTTGTATAAATATACTCGGACTCATAATAATTTCAGAGAATACTTTTTGGACAGATCAGAGAGAATAATAATAACGAACATTTACTGCCCAGTAACTTCATAGGAGATTTATAGAAGAATAAACTTCTTTATTGTTCAAGAGAATACATTATTGACTCCAACTTGAGACAAATCAACTCATCTTACAACAAAGAAGAAGAAGAAGAAGGAAGCTTCGGATATAACATCCCGTCGACAGCGTGGTCATTAGTGACGGAGCTTACGCTCGGACATTCGGGGAAGGGTGGGGGAGGAAATCAGGCGTGCCCTTTGACAGGAACCATCCCGGCATTTGCTGGAGCGATTTAGGGAAATCACAGAAAACCTAAATCTGGATGGCCAGAGGTGGATTTGAACCACCATCCTCCCGAATGCGAGTCCAGTGTCTTACCACTGCGCCACCTCGCTCGGTCATCTTACAACAGTCTCCAGCAATACTCCTCTAACAAAATCACATCAACTCATCAAACAAAAGAGACAAGATTCAAAGAACATGCAAATTACATACCTATTCCTTGACCTTAAAGTTCATTTACATTGAAATTCACTTTACATAATACTTTTCATCAAAAAATAATTGATAACTAATCTGAAATGGTTGAAGATAAAAAAAAAAAAAAAAAAAAAAAAAAAAAAAAAAAAAAAAAAAAAAAAAAAAAATATCAAAGAAAAGTTTTCCATAAATGGTATTTAAATAAACTACAGGCTGTCACACAAAAGACGCCTGCCAAGCGTTCGCAGATTGCACAGTACGGCTTGCAGCCCCCACCACCGCATACGCCGGCCACGGCAGCACTCGATTCTCAGACTCTATTGTGCCACGGGCACATACACCACGTTGAAGTCTAAAAAACATTGCCTTCTGAGTAACCTAAGCTAATCTTTATTTACAGTAGACTTTCAAAATGATGTCCCTCTACGGAAAGAGCAGTCTGACATCGCTTGAACACATTTGCGAACACTCAAATTTCGGCTACCGAAATCTGGGAAATGACTAGTCAAATCCTGTCTTCCAACTCTTCGAGTGTATGGGGATTGCTTGCATACAGCTTGTCTTTTAACATTCCCCAAAGGTAAAAGTAATAGGGATTTAGATCTGGAGAACGATGAGGCCAGTCAACTATCCTATCATCAAAAACACTTCGTATTGCTGCCATTGGCAATGTGTGGTCTTGCTTTGTCCTGCATGAAATAACCGTACAGCTTTTCGTTGGGTGAAAGTTCTTGAAAAAATGGATGCAGGAAATTGTTCACATACCTGTCAGAATTTATTGTTTTGGGGAATAAAGATTGGCCCAATTATTTGCCTCGCACTAATTGCACACCACACTCCAGTTTTCATGTCACGAAGAGGTTGTTGATATAACTCATGTGGATTTTCTGAGATCCAACGTCGATTGTTCTGCAAATTTATGTAGCCTGACAAATGCAGCCATGCTTCATCAGAAAAATAAAGCTTCTCAGGATCAACTTTCCCATCATGCACAGACTGTAACAGCCAGTTACAGTAATGACGTCGAGCAACAGTATCTGAGTTCGTGAGTTGATGCACTACCTTTATTTTGTACGGCTTCAAATTCAGTTTGTGTACTGCTCTGTGAGCAGATGATCTTGACACACCCGTCTGAAGTGCCAAACGGTGAAGAGATTTTCTCGTGCTTTTTTCCAAGGCCTCCCCTATCTCATCTAATTTATTTTCGGTTAGAACTCTACCTCCATTAGGTCTTCGTTCATCTAACACAGATCCAGACTCTTGAAATTTCTTCACTAATCTGCGTATTGTGAATTCATTGGGAACATGCACACCAGGAAATTTCCATATTAATTCTAGCCGACATTCCACATACGATTCTATTTTTGCATAGTTCAGCACAAGAAACACTCGTTGATCCTTCGTGTATACCATACTGAAAGGAAACTCGACAGCAAACTCAAAACAAAACACCCAAACACTCTGTCACATAGTACAGAACACAAGAGCATGGTGTTTGACAATAGGGCTGGACTCGGCGCTGTTGCCAAGTGTCCCAGAACACGCATAGTGGCGACCGGCAGGCAGAGCGGCAGCAGCCGGCAAACACGTCTCGCAACTCGCAGACCTCTCCCAGGTGTCTTTTGTGAGACACCCTGTATTTGACATTCTTATGTCAGTTCATTGGGTTGTAGTGCCACTTGTTATACTACATATCCCTCCCCTTAGACGTAAGATTGCAAATACCACCTATCAAGAATTTAATTACATACATGAAAATATCACATCTACAAACATTAAGTTAAGAGAATGATAAAATGTTGCATCTTATTAATATAAATTTATTATTCCTTAAGTTCATTCTTTTTGACACAAATATCTTCTTATTAAATGGTATCATATTGCAGCATAAAGTAATACTTCCACATACATAATGTAAAATGTTTGTATCACATTTTCTTTTCTCACTCTCTTTAGTATCACTTGTTACAACTGAGTCCTCAGTAAATGTACAACTAAACCTTTTTTCTTTTCTAAGTAACATTTCTTTTGACAAAAACAGGTCATATTTCATTAAAGGTAAAATTATTTACTACTTCTTTTTGGATTTAAAAACATCATTTTGATACGGGTAATTTTTTTTTTTTTTTTAAATCTTACATGATTTTATTTACACTTCATTGTAATACTCAATTTGAATCTCATGGGGGTTAGGAATGGAAGGCTTGTCCTCTTTCATTAAGAGATTTCTCTCAGCTATAAACACAAATTCTTAGCTATAATGATATTTAACTTCTTTTGGGGCATATATATAGTAATCTTAATATGTGTAAATTCTGTTACCAGAAGGATTAGCACACCTTACTGTAAGTTTAAAGAACAAGAGGAAAAACTGAGGATCACTCCTCACTTGCTTACTCATAACCATTCAACTGGGAAACCAAGAGCAACCTTACAAAGTTAAGAGGAAAAGCAAAATTACCTTTGATGGAGTCCTCTAAAAAAAAAAAAAAAAGAGACAGCAAGCTTCTACTTGACTGTCCACCTTCCTACTCCAAAATGGGTTGCATCCACTCTATGGGCATCCTCAACCCGATCAGGCCCTTTCACTAAGGCTCCTGATCATGAGTAGTGGCCTCTTCTGTAGGACTACCTACTCACTCAAACACCACAACACCTACACTACATCTACTAGGGATTCCTTAGGTAACGCTTTCCTCATTCTCATTCAGCATTACTCCAGTCCCATAACACCACTTTTCTCTCATTAATCTTTCCAATCGGTATATTTATACCTTATTTACAGGCTCACGTACTCTCTTACTCTTATTACTAGGTGAATTTGCTATCCTACTAATTACCTACTTTACACTAGATAAGCATAAATATTTTCATCTAGCCTGAGACACTCTTAAACTATATACCAACTAACTATAAAAATCCTATCATACTCCTAATTTCCCACTCTCTCTTACCACCTGTGTGTGTGTGTGTGTGTGTGTTCTTGAATGCACTGTTGTATATAAAAGTCTTTATAATTTATAGTATAAAATATAGACATATGCGTGTATGTGTACGTCTGAGCATGTTAATTCTCTGGTGATCTATTCCAGGGTTAACACTGGGGGTTGAAGTCAGTTGATAAAAAAAAAACTGGCACGGAAAAGAAGGTCTTAGCAATAAAGACATATGTAAAGTGGAAAGGGGACTAAAAGACTAAACACTGGTAAGAAAGGAAAAAGAAGAATTGGAGATTGGAGCGGAAAAAGGGTAGACAGGATGGTAAAAAAATCTAAATCATTTGATCAGTGCAAGTTTACTTATATAAGACAGGTCTGTCTGCATATGTTAATGACTGTCTTACCTTGTCGATACCCATAGCTTTCATCTGCAATACAAGATCATCTACAGGTTTGCGCTGAATTTCTGGCACAGAAAAATTCTCAAACTGGTCATTGAAAACTGCTGAGGAATAAAGCCTGAAAGATATACGAATAAGACAAGAAAATGAAAAAATAGAATTGAAACTTTTAAGATGCACATAACCAACTATGTTACAACACCATCAGCATTACTTTTAAAAACAAATGACGAATTCAAAAATATTAACTACAATGGCATAAAATGCTACATCATTGGCAGTTCTTGACATACACAATGAAAGGGTTATACTGTGGGAGTGGAAGGTGTATGCATGGGTCAAATTAAAGAGATACTTGGGAAAGACAAAATTTCCATTAAAAAAAAAAAAACCTCTTAATTAAAACTTGACTTTGTGTGTGGAAAATAAATAGCAAATATTTGTAAATTCTATGTAGAAAGAATTACCTCTGAGAATTGATACGAGGTAACACAGTTTTCATCAATTGCACAAATGGCTAAAACAAATTTTCTCCATAACCTTGTAGCCTTGCAGTGTGTTGAAGAAGCCATTATGGCACCAAATAAAATTGCAAGTTATATACGGAATATAATTTTAGCCTTCTAAGTCCTGGGAATTTTTTTTCTTTCGATTTTTTTGCAATTTATTTTATTTTATGATTAATAATATTCCAAAAAGGTGTCAAAATATTTTTAAAAAAATCCTGAGTCTTTATATTCTACAAAAACTCATGTCTGCTATAGGGGACATCACGACATTAGGTATCTCAACAGTCAGTACGGTGTGTGACATAACTATGCAGTTTATGTTAATATGCTTTGATTTATTTGTGCTAATAATACTATAGGCCGATTTTACATTAACTAAGAAGTTCCATGGAAATTTGACTGTGTAGATAGCAAAAAAACCGTCTTTTCATTCTAGCACTTTTCATTTTAGCACTGCTGCAGAGTGAACAATGGGCAAGCTGGTGTGACTTTTTTAGTTCTGCACAAGGCACAAATACATAACAATGATCTCGGAAAGGTACCAGTTAGTTGAATGTAATTATTTACATTCACTGGAAGAGGAATGGTCAAGATACAGGGACACACTACTGGAAGCAGCTAGACAATGTCTTGGAACTTTAGTGTGTAAAGGCAGGAAGAAGCAGACAGCTTGGTGGAATGACACAGTCAAGGCAGCCTATAAAAAGTAAAAGAAGGCATTTCAAAAATGGCTCCATACTAGAAATCAGGCAGACAGAGAAAGTTATGTTGAAGAAAGAAACAAAGCCAAACAGATAATTGCAGACTCCAAGCAGAAATCATGGGAAGACTTTGGAAATAAGCTAGAAACTCTGGGTCAAGCTGTGGGAAAACAATTTTGGAGCATAATTAGCAATCTTTGAAAGGGACGGAAGAAGGAATTAACAAGTGTTTTGGACAGGTCAGGAAAGCTGCTAGTCAATCCTGTGGATGTCTTGAGCAGATGGAGGGAATATTTTAAAGAATTGCTCAATGTAGGAGAAACGTTCAATGATGTGTCAGATTTTCAGGTAGAATAGGATAATAACGATGATGGAAACAGGATCTCATTTGAGGAAGTGGAGAAAATGGTCAGTAGATTACAATGGAATAAAGCGGTTGGGGTGGATGAAATAAAGGTGGAACTCATCAAATACAGTGGAATATCAGGTCTCAAATGGTTACACAGGATAATTGAGAAGGCGTGGGAATCGGGACAGGTTCCGCCTGACTGGACGAAAGCGGTAATCACGCTAATTTTCAGACATGGAAACAGAAAAGGTTGTAACAACTATCAAGGTATCTCTTTAATTAGCGTTGTAGGCAAAATATTCTCAGGTATTGTTGACAGGAGAGTGCGAGTATTAATTGAGGACAAGTTAGACGAAAATCAGTGTGGGTTTAGGCCTCTTAGAGGCTGTCAGGACCAGATCTTTAGCTTATGGCAGGTAATGGAAAAGTGCTATGAGTGGAACAGAGAATTGTATCTATGTTTCATAGATCTAAAAAAAAATCTTATGACTGTGTTCCTAGGAGGAAGCTACTGTCAGTTCTAGAAGATTATGGTATAGGAGGCAAACTTCTGCAGGCAATTAAAGGACTTTACGTAGACTGTCAGGCAGCAGTTAAAGTAGATGGCAAATTAAGCTCATGGTTCATGGTAGTTTCAGGGGTAAGACAAGGCTGTAACCTGTCACCACTGTTGTTCATACTATTCATGGATCATATGTTGAAAACAGTAGACTGGCAGGGCAGGATTAAAATAGGTCAAAACATAATAAGCAGTCTCACATATGCAGGTGATTTAGTTGTAATGTCATATTTGATTGAAAGGTTGCAAAGTAATATTTCAGAGCTCAATCAGAGGTGCAAGGATTATGATATGAAGATCAGCATCTCCAAAATGAAAACTAATGTCTTTTGGAAAGAGATTTAAACAGATTGAGTGCCAAATAGGAGGAACAAAGTTAGAACAGGTAGACAGTTTCAAGTACCTGGGATGTATTTTCTCACAGCATGGCAACATAGTGAAAGAACTGGAATCGAGCTGCAGCATAGCTAATGCAGTGAGTGCTCAGCTAAGATCTACTCTCTTCTGCAAGAAGGAAGTAAGTACCAAGACTAAGTTAGCAGTGCACCGCTCTATCTTTCGACCAACTTTGTTGTATTGGAGTGAAAGTTGGGTGGATACAGGTTACCTTATTCATAAGGTAGAGGTTACAGATATGAAAGTGGCAGGAATGATTGCTGGTACTAATAGATGGGAACAATGGCAGGAGGTTGTCCATAATGAGGAAATCAAAGAAAAACTTGGAATGAACACCATAGATGATCAGTTAGAGCGAACAGACTGAGATGGTGGGGTCATCTTATACGCATGGGAGAAGCAAGATTACCTAAGAGACTCATGAGCTCGGCAGCAGAGTGTAAGAGAAGTCGAGGTAGACCAAGAAGAAAGTACTTAGATTCGGTGCAGAATGATTTTGAAGTAAAAGGCATAACATCAGACAAAGCATCAATGTTAACATTGAATAGGGGATCATGGAGGAATTTTATTAGACGTACTATGCTCCAGACTGAACACTGAAAGGCATAATTACTCTCTAATGATGATGATGATGGACGATGATGCTGGAAGTCAACAAATTTTGCTTCTTCAGAAATGCTTTTCTTCCCATAGTCTTTCTGCAGTTTGTATCTTCTTTACTTTGGCCATCAGAAGTTACTTTGCTACCCAAATAACAAAACAAAATGCATATACTACTTTTATTGTCTCATTATCTAATCTAATTCCTTCAGCATGGTCTGATTTTCTTAGACTACATTCCATTACTCTTGTTTTGGTCTTATGAATGTTCATCTTATACACTCCTTTCAACACACTGCCCATGCCGTTCAATTGGCACTTAAACCAAGTGATTGATGTTATATGCTGGGTTAAATGGGAAAGTCAGCAGATGTTGAATACCATTGCAGGTACAAAAATCTTCACAGTGCCACAACACGGATTGTGATCCATTATCGGAAGTAAGGGTACCCAGCAATCCCTCTGTGTTAAAATGAATGTCAATATACAAACCATGGCAGTCGAAAATGTGAAGGACAGCATGGTGGCATACAGAAAATTTGATAAAAATTACGAGGGAAGATTGGGGTTTAATGTCTATTTGACATCATGGTCATTAGAAACAGAGCACATGCATGAGGTCGATATTTTTGATAAGGATGGGAAAGGAAATCAGCAATACCCTTTGAAAGTAACAATCCCAGCATATGCCTGGAGGGGTTTAGGAAAATCACAGAAAACCTAAATCAGGTTGGGGCAAATCATTGACCATCAACAACTACATGTCACCCACAAACGACCATACAAAATCTATATGCACTCTGTCCCAGGAGTGCTCTGGGGCCAGCCAAGAAGGAAACTGGTATTTGGAGAGCAGACTGGATTTGTGCACAGGCCCGCAGCACCAGATACTTGAGATCTCGAGAATTGTCACTGGTCAGTAGACATCTTGTAGCATTATGCATCATGTGCCACTGTGACACATGTAATAGCTGGAGGATGTGTCATCACAACTATGGAGGGACAACCACTTGACAGATTTGATTATTCATGGAAAGCATAGGATTTCCTTGCAACATTGAGGTGACGGCAGAAGAGAAAAAATGGACACCAAACTGGATCTTCACCTGAAGAGACGTGCTGTAGCCAACCCTTTTGAACAGCTGAAGGTTGGTGGCCATGATTGCCATGACCTCATGTATTGTCAGCAGGAAATTCGAGAAAGTCTGTTGCATGGTGTTGACCAATGTAAACAGAAGAGCCTCTTGCTGATGAAACACTGGGCCAGGCCCCACTGACAACTGCTTTAGGGCATGATCATTTGCATGTTGGGTCATGGAGCAGTTACAACTCTCAAAGTGGTGACTGCTTAGAAAGAGGGCCCATCGCTACAATTGATGGGCAGACTTATCCAGTAGTTTGGAATTATGACTGAACAAGGAAACCAATGGCTTATGGTAATTGTTAAGGGGGATCTTAATCATATCCTGGCTACCTCTTTAGAATTCACATAGTTGTGAAAACAATGCTGCTATGCAACACAGCTGGCAACCCACCATGTGGACTGATGGTGGTTTAGACAGCAGCAGGGGCAGACCCACAACAGAGGAAAGGGACATACTGTGCAAGTCATCTATACAAAACCATGTAGCGACTAGCACAACAAGGTGCTCATATGGCAGGTATGGGTAACAAACAACTCCAATCATGGGCACAGTACATAGTATGTATCATATACACTCTCCTGTGATATTACTCCACTGCTCAAACCACACTAGCTCCTCAGCCTTTATCATGCTGATCACTAGTGAGGGACACGTAACACTGATTTGGCAACAACTGTTATCTATTTAATAGCACTCATGAGCATCAGAAGGTGTCATAGATGAATGTTGATATGAAAGCATCAAAATAATGGAAACATTGGAACAACCTGAATTAGGCTACTCACAATCTTTAAGAGTAGTGATATGAATCAGACTAGGAGAAAAATAGAAAGTCAATGCTTTGAGACAAAGGCATCGTTCTGTACAAACATGAGAGGGCGAGGAGAGCATGAGTTGCAAAAGTACCAGGTAATGCATTATAGTTCAGAGTTACGAGAGGTAGTCAAATAGCAATGTTTACATTTTCATTGCTGCTTTGTAAGTTCTATGTAAGTCTAAAACTTAATATTTTTAAATGATTTTTGTCATTATTTTTCCTTAGAAATTCCTAACACAATTTCATCTGAATTTTAACAATATCAGTTGGTTACATAACCTAGAATTCTTCAAAGGAATTCCTTAGGCATTTTCAAGTTGTGATTGATAGAGACTGACACATAATCGCCTGAAAGATCGACATTTAATACATAAATGAAAGTTTGAGAAAACTTTATTTCTTCATATTTGCAAGAATTAAATTTACTATATGATTAACATACCTGTAAAATCTAACAATTAACATACCGGTAACAATGTCCTGGTCCCATACGACCTGCGCGGCCGGCTCTCTGGTTGGCAGCAGCTTTGCTGGCCCAAACAACAGTAAATGCAGAAACACCTGTCACTTTATCATAGAGACGAGTTTTAGTACGGCCACTATCTACCACATACTTGATGTTTGGTATTGTCAAAGATGTTTCTGCGACATTTGTTGCCACAACACACAGACGGCAGCCCTCTGGAGGAGTTTCAAATACCTAAAATAATAAAACACTTTGTAAATAATAATAAAGAATTGAATTACAAAAGAAAACATAAAAGCAGCATGAAACAGAGATGTGAGACTGACTAGACATAATTAAATATGTGACTGCAGGTATCAGTGCTTAAAACAATAAGCTGTTCTATATAAAGAGGAAAAAAGAATGTTAGGAATGGTCGAGTCACTCTTAAGACGTTACACGAATCTAGAGAAAGCTGTTACAGAGATTGGGGAAAAGGATAATTCCCAAAGAGAAATTACTTACTTCGCTAGGGTGTATACATAGACAAGGGAGGGAAGGGAAGGAGTCTCGAATTTTTCCCAATCTCCTGTTTTTTAATTAAAAAATCACTTTTTCTCAGGTTGAAAATACAATTTTTCCATGTTAAGTGACAATTGACTTTCCCCTGGTGCTTAAAACATTTTGATATATATGCTGTTTAGATGCTCTAAAAGGTAATAAGAAACTTTCTTCACTCTATTACAAACTTTTATTTTGATGAAATAAAAAATAATTGCAGAATGAAGTCCTAGAAAGAATGGATTACTTTTTTTTTCTTCAAAGTGGAAGAGTCAGAAATAAAACCTGAAAAGATTAGTAGTTATTTTGGAAGTTAAATAAATAGATTCTTAAAAAATAGGATGTGTAAATGTTAAATAATTTTATAGTGACATATCAGGCATTCCATGAGTGACGGACAGGACATTCAGACACAGAGAAATCTGCGTTTAATTGATGTGTGTGTACTTGTTACTGCCACAAAGGCATTTCAGAACTGGGAGAAGTACTTAACATGCAGATTGCGTAGTCTGGACGGTTAAGCAAGGGTATTTTGTAGATTTATTTATTCTTTCTACCATTTAAGATCACATAACTTTTCTGCATATAATTTTTATCCGTGGAAGATTTAAAAATCAGTACTAGAAGTCAGTTATCATGCTTCATTTCTAACTATTCTTGTTCAGCATAAGAATTATACAAATGTAAACTTTAATGTGATACGTATATATTCCCGCATTCGCCGTTGTCTTTTGAGTTTGTTAGGCAAACAGAATTTAAATGTGGTGACAGCTAACACGGAAGATTACATGGCACAGTGTTTACATTTGTATTATTATTATGGCGAAGAGAGAGTGGAATTTATGAATCATGAGTCACAGGAACAATTCATAGCCCCTAATAGAAAAACACGTAACTTGTAGCATGAAGGCAGTGGTTGTAGTGTCAGGCATACTGACGCAACACATGCTTGCCAGTCGGCTTTATGTAGTAGCTTTTAGATAACACTTCAAATGTATGGCTATTGTATAAAACTAAATGTGTAAATATAAAAATTTTATTAGACTTATAATATAAATTTTAAGAAATGTTTATAATAGCAATTAGATACCGGTATGGTAATTCTGAGTCACAGTTCCTTTATAGTACAGAGCATCAGCCCTCGTACAGTCTAGTGCATTCAACATCAAACATTTTTAAATGCCAGTTATGCAATCTGATTTGGAACACACTTCCATGTATCATCGTTACATTGGCACACTTGAGCGTTTTACACGACCCGTTGGTGTCAGTTGTCTGTCACTTTTCGAAAGGCAGTAGATTTACATGTGTTTAAGCTTTAGCTTACACGATTTATTGAAACAAACGTCAAGTGGTTGCTGAACTGATGACATCCCGCCTGGATGGCACACGATTAGAACTTTTTATTTTTTGCACATAATAAATAACTTTTCCCTTAAAATCCTAGTGCTTCATTACAGTTCACATACTCCAGCACGTCACAAAATTCGATGAAACAATCAGTGAAATCAGAATGAGGCAACTCATGCAAGAATCCTAAAGCCTTATGTGTTGTTGGTATTTATGTGAAGGAATTTATTTTTGTTGCTACTTATATTTCAGTTCAGCAATACATCTGAAGTTCAGCAATACTAAAGTTCTATTTCCTTCGTTGGATGGTGTATTAAAATTGATTAGTCGAAAATAAAAAGGAAATTAGACTTTTCTGGATGCTTTATAACATGCTCATTTCAACTATGAATAGATTCAATTCAGTTATGAAAAACAAATTATCAAAAAGCAAATTAAATGAGATACAAATTTGTAATTTTACAAAAATCGAAAGTTTGGCCTGATTTATGTAGAAATCGGGAAAACGGTATGTGAATGACATTTTACACTGGGAAACCTTATGTTACTAAGTTGTCGTGTGCAAAATTTCACACTTATCGTACTTTTCATTAAAGAGATATAAAACCCCAAAGATAAAACCTTTTTCACAGCACTATTTTTCTGCCTAGTTTGCTTCAATTTATGTAGCATTGTTTGTCAATGTTCGGAACTCATGTCTCTGTGGTTCCTTAAAACATGAGATTTCATATGAGACTGGGTTCAAAGCTTTACTAGAAACCGGTATTTGTAAAAGAAGTGTCGAATACAGCCTATTTTCACCTTCTCACAAAAATCATCATGTTTACGACAGTTTTGTAGAATACTGGAAAATAGTAGGAGACTGAATTTTTTTATGCTACATCACTGTGCTGCCAAACTAATAAGTACAAAGTTTCATGTTCAGCAGGCATTTAGTTTAGCAGATATAAGAATCCAAAGTTTAACACTTTTTTTGTACCGTGATTTACGCATTCAATCACTGATTCAAATTATCTAGCTTTGTTAGCTTGTGTTGGGTGATCAAATACACTTTTATATGCAGTTAAAATAATGGCCTTTCTAGTCAGGCCAGTTTGAAAAGTTTTATAGAACATAGTTTTTTACAAAATAAGGTCAAAAATACCACATTTTTTATCTTTTTCTAAAATCTTCAACTTTTCAGTTTATTAATTCAGTATTGGAAAGCGAAACCTAAATGAAATTTTATATTTGAGAACCTTGTACTGTTAGGTTACCACATGCCAAGTTTCATGTTTTAGCCCCCGAGATATAGGAAGCCAAACTTCGAAGTTTTTTTGGGTGCCGGTTTTTTGAAGTACTTTGGTTGAATTTTTCTGGCTGTATATGGCTTATAAAATTATTGTCATTATTATTTGCAAGAGAATGCATACAGTTGCACAAGATGGCCAAATGTCATTTCTTGCAACAAAATATTGCCCGAGTTATAACAACTCAAGGTCTTCAAAAATTCACGCTCATCCTGCGCAAAGCTACAAATGGTGACAAACTGACTATATCTCGGACAGTATTGCTTTGACGAGCCTTAAAATTTACCATTGTTCATTGGGTACATGTGTGAATGTTGACATAAAATTTCATTAAAATCCGTGATGCTCGAGCAGGAAAATATTCCGAAATTGGGCGCTTTGACATGGAATGAATCATGATGATAATAATCCTCAGAAGAACATAAGATATAAACAACATAGTAATATAGCTGAGAAACATTTTGAAAAATAATCTCTTTTTAAAATTTATGGTAAGAAAGATATAGTGAAAACAATCTGTAACTGTGCCTTTAAAGACATGGTCATTTTAATCCATTTCCTCACAATTTAAATTTAGAGTTTTTTATGTACTTAATAACACAAACCTTAGACTGTTCGCGAGTAGAAAGTAATGAGTATAGTGGAAGCACCCACAAGGGTTGGCCGCCTGAGATTTGTCTAAATTCCCCTTCCTTTTCCCATTCATTTTCCAAGTCATCATCATCTTCAATATCACCTTCATCGTCTGCCAAGAGATCTCCTTCTGTATCATCCACAGGAATTGCTGAGTAACTACTGAGATCTATGTCAGGTAATGCCATAATTTTTGACTTGCTTGATCGATTTTTACGGACGCTTGAAATTGCTCGCTTCATATCCAACTCTAACTCTTCATCGTCTTCATTTGTCTTTGAAAGGTTGCTTTTCTTTTCTTCTTTGGTGTCATTAATATTTGCAGACTTTTTGTTCTTATAGTATGGGAATGTCTTCCTCAGTTTTTGTACCAATGTCTTCACTTCTTTTTGACCTAAAAGGGAGATATAAGAAGCAGTTGTAAAATATGCAATGAAATAAAAATAATATGAGAAAGACTATGATGTCAACAACTGTTGCAAAACGCATGAGTTTTCTTGTCAAAAACTGTGTTTTTCAGTGTACTACTAAAATAATATTTGCAACAATGTTGTAGCATTACTAAATGTTGCAGTAAATGAACATGTTCCCACTCCTAAACTACAACTAATACATGTTGTTGACTTTAATGTTTTCATATTAATTTGTAAGTAAAATAGACAATCCCAGTTCTCTTATATTTAGGGGTATAAAAATTGTGAATGACATAAATAAAACTTAGTACACATATGACTTCTTCCGTTTAATGTTGCTTCTTACAAATATCATACAACTATAGAAATGCCTTTTATTAAATTTTGCTACTCCATATCAAGAAAGTCTTATTACATAATTATGTATAAAAAATAGAAATTGGATAACTCCTTCCCTGTTCTTTGCCTGAAGAAGCAAGAAATGGTTGCGAAAGCTAGCATTTGTTTGTGTGTGTGTGTTTAGTTTATGTTACTGTCACCTCGTTGTGTTTGCATGTGTATGTGTGTGGGTGTGTGTGGGATTTTTTCCTCTTAAGGTAAGTCCTTCCACTCCTGGGATTATAATGACTCCTTTTCCACTTCCTAAAACCCATATTCTTCCCTTTCTCCCCTCCTTCCTTCCTCTTTTCCTGAAGAAGCTTGTGTGTGTGTTTGTGTGTGTTTTTATTTGTATCTGTTGACGAGCCTGTGCTTTGGGGAAGTTATCCGATTTCTATTTTTGATACATATTTATCCCACCAGGAAAGTTTCCTTCTATAATATTCATTTCATCAATTATTACATAGTTAGAAACAATAATCAAACAGGCAAGTTGCTCTTACAAAATGAGTACATGACATCGGATGAATTTTAATTTTCTATGACCATATACGAAGATTACACACCAGGTGAAGGAGCACACGTGTGACAGCAGCACAAATAAATAGAACACACACAAACACAAGCTTTCGCAACCCAGTTGATTCTTCAGGCAGATGAGGGTTTTAAGGAAGGGGGTAAGGAGCCATTCCAATCCCGGGATAGGAAAAACTTACCTTGGGGGAAGAAAAGGAAGGTAAACAAATACACACACACACCCATACATTTACACAGAGCAAACACACCTAGGCAGACATATTATAGAAACCAAAGAAGTCTACGTATGTCTGCCTAGGTGTCTGTGTGAATGTGTGTGCATTTGTTTACCCTCCATTTTTTCGCCCAAGGTAAGTCTTTCCTCTCCCGGGATTGGAATGGCTCCTTACCCCCTTCCTTAAAACCCTCATCATTTCCTTTTCCCTCTCCTTCCCTTCTGCCTGAAGATGCAACTGGGTTGTGAAAGCTTGCGTTTGTGTGTGTGTGTGTGTGTGTGTGTGTGTGTGTGTGTGTGTGTGTGCTAGGAATTTTTCGTCTATAATATTCGTATATATAAGTAGAAAATAGATGAAGTCTACTTACCAGGCGAAGGAGCATAGGCAGTGATAGTAACAAATAAACAAATAAACACACAGACACACACACACACACACACACACACACACACACACACACACACACACAAATGCAAGCTTTCGCAGCTTAGCTGCTCCGTCAGGCAGAAGGGAAGGAGAGGGAAAAGGAAATGATGACGGTTTTAAGGGAGTGGGTAAGGAGTCATTCCAATCCCGGGACAGGAAAAACTTACCTTGAGGGGAAAAAATGGGGTAAACAAACACACACACACTCACACATTTACACAGACGCAAGTACACTTAGGCAGGCATACTGGCTTTCTACAGTATGTCTGCCTAAGTGTACTTGCGTCTGTGTAAATGTGTGAGTGTTGGAAAACCTTCCTTTTTGTCCTGTAAGGTAAGTCCTTCCACTCCTGGGATTGGAATGACCCCTTTTCCACTTCCTTAAAACCCGTATCCTTCCCTTTCTCCTCTCCTTCCTTCCTCTTTTTCCTGAAGAAGCTGCCAGTGGTGGCAAAAGCTTGAATGTTTGTGTGTTTTTGTGTGTGTTTTATGTTTCTGTCAATGAGCCTGTACTTTAGGTAAGTCAAAAATCAGAACACTGAAAATCTGCTGATCCTTAACTTTAAATTATTGCAATTTGTTTGTAATATAGCACCGAAGTAATGCATTCTGAAAAATTTTAACTTAAGTAGATAAATGGTGCCTCCCCAAGGATATGATTTTTGTCTGCTCACTTGGTTTCATATATTCCATAAGGAGTTGTTTCAAATAAGAGAGGAAGGTGAGGAACAGTTTCGTTTATCTGTAACAATACACAAGTGACCAACCTGTTACAAAAACGAGTATTCCACCTTCTGGAAGTTGTGTATGGATCTTACAGGTCTTCTTGTAAGCTTCTCTCACATAATCAGGCCATGTTCGTTTATTAAAATGAACTGTTACAGGAAACTGCCGAGAATCTACCTGAAAAAAGAAATATCAGTCATAAAGTAAACAGCTTTCATAAATTCTGCATGACATTTCTAAGCTATGACAATTACACGCTTTAAAATCTTTGGAATGTAAAATGAACAAATCAAGTCCCAATATCTGTGATCATGTTCTTCACCTTGCAGTGAAGCACTAGATTATAAAATAAAAGCCTCTCAGAAAGAAAAATTTGGCAAACAACCAAACAGTGAAACACCGTTGGTTATGGAGCTATATGCTACAAAAACTAATGAGAAATGAGAAGTGGTAAATGAAAATATCTGTATTTGACAATAACAATGGGTCTAAACATGTAATTATTTATTATTATATTTTGCAGATGTACATTACAAATTATGAAAGTTTCTGACATCTGCTGCTCTTCTAAAGTTGGACAATCAATTTGCAACACAAAATTTGTGCTGGACAGGGACTCAAACCCGGGTCTCCTGCTTTTTGTGAGCAGTTGCCTTAACCACTCGGCCACCCGTGCATGCTCCCCAGTCAGACCCAAACTTCCATGTGTTACACATATCTCTATCCCTCAAATGCTCATATACATTATAGTATAACATTGGAAGTTTGAGTCTGGCCGGGAAGTGTGCATGGGTCGCCGAGTGGTTAAGGCAAAAAGTGGGGGACCTGGGTTCGAATCTCACTCTGGCACAAATTTTCATGTGATGCAGATCAATTATCCATCTTTAGAAGAGCAACAGATGTCAGAAAATTTTGCAATTTGCAATGTACATTGTTGAATATTTACCACTGCTGTGGACCACCACCAAAATCTGTTCTTTAGGAACAGACAATTGATGATAATATTTTTTAAATTCTGCAGCGCCATAGTCTGCACTGCAGTAATAATGTTTTACATTTAAAAAAAAAAAAAAAAAAAAAAAAAAAAAAACAAATACTGTGCAGCACTTGCCTGAAAATGACCATGGTATAAGCTTCTAATTACTGTCATTACAATTTTACATCTGCATTGGATCTTTTTATTTTTTTCTCCCCTGAATGATGTTATACACCGTGGATTCGTTCTTGTACTTCTGTGCTGATTCATGTAATGTAGGAAATTTTTCACTACCTTGTAAAGGCACTTATATTAATCTGGAGCTCACAGATGCATAGGAACAGATTGTAATGTTACAAAATAACTACATTCTCCTTCATGATCAACTTGAGTATATCAAGGCTTTAATTTGCTTACGAGCGGCCTAGTATTGTAGTAGCTACTGCGAGAATCTGTCTTTGCTGCAGATATGATAAGCAGTCGGTCACTGCACAGTGGATGCTAGGAGAAGGCAGACAAAATCCACAGAATAAATCAATATGTAATCTTTGTTTTTGTGTATAAACTCCGTGTACATTATCTTTTGTTTAAATTATTATTACCATTGCTGTTAATGAGATTGATTCACTTGGAAGTTCTGTAGAATCACACGCAATAACACGTAACTGAAGAATTTACAAAAATGTTTTAGTGTGTTGAGTTATTTCAACATGACTTTCACTCTCATTGGACTCTAAAAAAAAGAAACAAAGTCTGTTAGCCTTAGTGGCAAAAGAATTTGAAGAAGTTTGAAGGCACAGCGTAGCTGGACCTCAATTCACTAATAATTTGTTAATCAAGACATATTGAGCAGCTACAACAAAATTTCACTATCTGCACGCACACGCTGTAAGTGCGTTTTCCCTGGTAAATACTAAACAACTTGGTATCCAAGGGAAATGAGGTAAGTTGCAGATACTATTACGCTCTTTACACCCGTGTCATCTTGCAATAATGTAAGATATTAGTTAGATATGGTTTTGAAGTTAAAGATATTTGTGCAAGACCTGAGGGTTTGTGTCCACTTTGTTTCCTTTACACTGAAATTTTAATAGGGTCACAGCAAAAGAAGTCACATAGCTTCAAGAATGCTTTCCTTGCATCCTTTAGTGTCTTATGTTGTGAGGAATTTCTTAGTCATTTTCAGGTTACAAATTTTCTATTTAAAAGTTTTGGGACAATTGTCATCAGTTACAATACAGAAATGTTATCACTTCTGTCTACTGTCTCATCAAAACATAAAATACATTCAGTTAAATTGAGGAATACAGTTGTTTGTACACCACAGACAGAAAGATTTTCCTGGTGGAATACAAAGCAATGTATTAATAATGTACACATGTCTTAATCCTAAGTGGGTCAGAGTTGTTATGAGGACTCACCTTTATAACAGGAGGAGGAACTTTAAATAGCCGAGAATTTTCTGTGAAGTCCTCCAGACGTAATGTAGCTGACATGATTATCAGTTTTAGAGGATTGCCTCGTTTGTTCCTCAAAGGCACAATTCGAGATAAAAGACCAATCAGTATATCAGTGTACACACTGCGTTCGTGAGCTTCATCCAGGATGATTACAGAATATTTAGTCAGCAGGAAATCCTAAAAAGATAATAAAAATAAGTTAGGCTGTACATAGTTTCTTAGTATCCATAATAACTACCTAAAGTGTAACAGATACTCTTAAGACACAAGTGAAACAATAACAAATGAAGAAATTTCTTTCCCTCTCAACTTTATTACAAAGTGGTTATTTAAAGCTGAACCAGAAATCTGAATTATATCACTTACAAGATAAACTTCCTTCAATAGGTTGGTAAGAAATGCATGAAGAAAATACAGAGTCAGAGTGTACTCCAAAGGGTAAATAAAGAGGCCTGAGAAAGAATAAATATCAGAATGAAAACTGCCCCTCAGAGCACAACACGATATGAATATGTCTTGGCTAGAGTCAAAGATGTAAAAGAGGAGAATTGGCTTGTCAACTTACCTGGCATTTTCAAAACAATTTAAATAAAAAATTAAAATATTTGCTGTTTCTAACAAGTTAATCCAGCTTCTCCTAACACAGTGAGATATGGAGGGGGCAGGGAGGGTGGTGGGATATATTTGTAATAGCAAATATCCTTGCATGGGAATTTACGCATCGTAAACTTCAATGACATGTATTGTCATATAGTGCAGCATGAGAAATGATATGCTGTATAACATTATGCCTAGGGACCTAAAATTTTAGAGTCTATTTTTTTTGTAAAATTTGCTTTTATTTTCATGAAAACTCACATCTATTTTGGCAAAATTTGCAGCTATTTTATTTACTTAGTTTTAGTGATTAGACACAAATGTGCACAAATGTAAAGCCTTAGTGCTTTGAAATTGAATGTTAAAAATGCCATGTTAGGGAACTTTTTGACTACAATGTTTGCTTTTTCAAAAATTTCATCCGTTTTCCGAATTTGCCCTGGTATTCTTTTTGTGGCTGTTTGAAGCTTTCAAGAAATGATCATTCCTTTGAGAAGTACCAGCATTTTCCAGCAGCTGAATGGAATTTACCTCTAATGTAATGCATTTTTCAGCTTTATTTTTCTTTTCCAGCACAATACAGTAAGTACAAAATCTGAAGAATATTAATTTTATTGTTTTCAGTGCATTCAAAGCCGTACTGCATCTATGTGACAATGCTACAGGCAAAACACTTAGTATAGAAGTAGAACCAAAAATGACTTTATTTGTATTTTAAGAAGCAAATTCTAGTGCATTTGAAACATGCGAATACTTTTTATTTTCCAGTCGCTGTGATACGTACTGTATATATTCACAGACAGCCATGAGTGTAAGCAATCTACTACCCCCAAAGGAGAGAAATGGTGAAGGATGCCTATTCATTTTTATTCATTCATCTTTAGTGAAAGCAAACCTGTTACAAGGTCACAGCACTCACCAATTCTTCTGTTTTTGAGAGGGGTCATTGGCAAAATCTATGACGGATCAACCTTAATCCATTCACTCTTTTCAAAATAAAAAACAAACATTGGGATTTCTACTGTGCAACTGCTTTCTGACAATGGCAGTGTATTCACTGTGTTGCAAAATAGGAATTTCTGGCCTGACGTCTAGTGAAATTCAATGCGACTCCAGTTCAAAACACCTGCCCCCTAAAAGTGCCATATTAAGCATATCCAAAGTAATACAAACGTATCTGTTTGTAGTAATAAAACGCTAGGTCTCATGACAGTAAACTACTACAATGTGCTACACGGCACACGTCTAATACAGACAATTTTACCACTCCAATTGGCACCGAACCTTGAAATAGAGCGTACTGATAAGCCGCTGCCTTCTCGCATTTTTTAAAATTTGTAAACACATTCTTATGCACTTATCTTTCCAAATTGGCCTTCGTCAGGTTACATAAAATACCAGCAATCAAAAATTGGTTACATTTTAAATAATTATTAGGAGAAAATAAAAGCAATTTCAAATTATCACTGACAAAATTGTTACTCAAAACACAATTCACTAAAAATAGCGGCTATTAGATAATTTTGCTTTTAAAACTTCCTGGCAGATTAAAATTGCGTGCCAGAACCGGGACTCGAACCTGGGACCTTTGCCTTTCACGGGCAACCTATCTACCACTGAGCTACCCTGACATGACTCACGATCCTGCCCCAAAACTTCATTTCTGCCAGTACCTCACCGCCTACTTTCCAAACTTTTTTTTTTGCAGTTAGGCACAAAATTCGTATCAATATTTACACTTATCACAAACTGTGAATTTTTCAGGTCCATAACTATGCCGTATGTCATATTGTACGACATGGCATCATGAATCATTTTATTTGACACAATTCACGGCATTACATGAAATAATGTGTTATATGACATGATACGAAAAGGCACAACATAGTGTACTTATGTAAAAAGAAGTGACATGTGAATAAATTAAAAATGATGTGAGACAGTATGTTACATTATGATATATTAAATCTGGGGCACAATGTGATGTGATGTCACATATTGCATCACAATATGTTGTTACTTATCACATAAAAAAAAGTATATAATGAGAACAGTTTACAACTCACCATAAAGATGTATGAGGACCTGTGACAGGCACATAAAAAAAAAAAAAAAAAAAAAAAAAGAAAAAGACACACACATACAACACTTAAACTATAGCCCATTAGATTCTATCAGAAAACCACAAAAGCACACTTCACAGACACACAACTGTCATCTCCAGCTGTTGGGGTTAGGAGAAGGGGGAGGGGAGGGAAACAGAAAGGTTGCTAGGTGGCTCCTGTCATCTCACCATAGAGTGTGATTCAAAATTTAGTGGTCAGAGATGACAGTTGTGTCCCTGTGTGATTGTGTTAATGGCAGACAGCTTAAGTGTTGTACACGTGAGTATCTTTTTTATGTGCCTGCTGCAGCTCATCATATGTTCTTATGGTGAGCTGTAAACTATCCTCATTATATTGTTGAATTCCAAAATGGACTTTCCATTATTAGATTAAAGTGTAATATTTTGTGGCATAGGACACAACATAGTTTGTGAGTTATAAGGCAGAAGATGTTTCATATATAAAACAGGGCATGATGTCCCAACACTTTACATGCAGCTTCCCTTGTGGCAAAATGTGCACCAGATTACCTTCCATATTGAGAGGACATGTGCCTTACAGCTGTATTGAATTTCAAAATAGAGTAGTCACCACTAGTCGTTGCTGAGACTTCAAACTTTATTCAAACAAATCTACATTTCAATAATCAAATAGCCATTCTCAATGCATACACTTGAAAGACATACTTTAGATTTGCTTGAATTAAATTTGAAACCTTGATGACTGATGTTGCTGACCACCCTATTTTGACATATGTTCCTGATGTGATATTTTACATCAAAGGGCATGATGTGACAAAACTTTCATGGGGCTTCATACATAGTGTCATGGGACAATTTATGCACATTTGATACAAGATGGCATGTAGGACACAGCATTATAAGTGACAGGAGGCAAAATTGAATGTGTGAAATAAGTAATAAAACAAAGAAGCAAAAAAGTCCAAACATGTCAAGATTTTTTTGATTCAACTGTTTCCAAAGAAAATAGTTAAGCCACAAAGTTAATTCTCTTCTTTTACATTTTTGACTCTGGTCAGGAATCACTGTACCTCAACAATGTCTCCTGTTCAGATAGGAGCTGAGGACAAAGACCGCCACAAAATGCAATTCTGCACACGAATAATATTATAGGTTATGAGCATTTCTTATCTATTATTATATACTGCTGATATCGTTGGGAGAGGCAGTAGTGAAAAAATTGTTTTGCCTAGTATGCAAGATGTATGAGACGGGAAATACCCTCTGACTTTAAGAAGAATATTGTAATTCCAATTCCAAAGAAATCAAGTGCAGACAATGGAAAAAAAAATACAGAACTGTCATTTTAATAAGTCATGGTTGCAAAATACTAACACAAATTATTTACAAACGAATGGAAAAACTTGTGGAATCTGACTTCGGGGAAGATCAGTTTGGATTTAGGAGAAATGTAGGAACATGGGAGGCAATACTCACATTATGACTTATCTTAGAAGATAGGCTAAGGAAAGGGAAACCTACATTTTTAGCATTTGTCAATTTGGAGAAAGCTTTGGACAATGTCAACTGGAATACACTCTTCCAAATTCGGAAGGTAGCAAGGGTAAAATATAGGGAGCGAAGAGTCATATTCAACCTATACAAAAACCAGACAGGGGTTATTAGAGTCGAAGGGCAAGAAAGGGACGCAGAGGTTGTAGCCTTTCCCCAATGTTGTTCAATATGTACTTTGAGCAGGCAGTGAAAGAATGGAGGGAGAAATTTGGAGAGGGCATTAAAGTTCTGGGAGAAGAAATAAAAACATTGTGGTTTGCCGATGACATAGTAATTCTGTCAGAGACCGCAAAAGATCTGGAAGAACAATTGAATGGAATGGACAGTGTCTTGAAAGGAAGATATAAGATGAACATTAACAAGAGTAAAACGAAAGTAATGGAATGCAATGTCAGAAAATCAGGCGATGCTGAAGGAATTAAATTAGGTAATGAGACAATAAAAGTACTAGATGAATTTTGTTATTTGGGTAGCAAGATAACTTCTGATGGCAGACATAAAGAAGATATAACATGCAGAATGGCTACTGGAAGAAAAGTGTTTCTAAAGAAGCAAAACTTGTTAACATCCAATATTAATTTAATTTTAATGAGCGGCTATCAGAAGTGGTTAAGACTGCCAGTCTTGCTTGCAAGATGAAAGCGGAGCTCACCATCTGCAGCATTGTCGACAGGACTGACTGCGGACCTTTGGTTCAGAGCCGAGTGGAGGGTCTGAATCAGAGGCTCAGACGGTTCTGCGACCGTGTCGGCTGCAGATTCCTCGACTTGCGCCAAAGGGTGGTGGGTTTTCGGGTTCCGCTAAATAGGTCAGGAGTCCACTACACTCAGGAAGCGGCTACACGGGTAGCGGGGGCTGTGTGGCGTGGACTGGGCGGTTTTTTAGGTTAGATGGCCTCGGGAATACACAAAATGGGTTTCAGTCTCAAAGGGGGCAGGTCAGACACGGGAAGAAAGTAGACATAAAAACCATTGGTGTAACAGTTGTAAATTGTCGTAGCTGTGTTGGGAAAATTCCAGAGCTCCAAGCGCTGATAGAAAGTTATGAGGCACAAATCGTTATAGGTTCTGAAAGCTGGCTGACGTCTGAGATAAATTCGGCCGAAATTTTTTCAAAGGGCCAAATGGTCTTCAGAAAGGATAGAATAAATAAAACAGGGGGTGGCGTGTTTATTGCTGTTACAAACTGTTTATCCTGCAATGAAATTGAGGCAGATACTTCCTGTGAATTGGTCTGGGTAGAGGTTATACCTGACCACCGAAATAAATTAATAATTGGATCTTTTTATCGGCCCCCTGACTCAGACGATGCGGTTGCAGAAATGTTCAAAGAAAGCTTGAATCATATTTCAAATAGGTATCCGAAGCATACTGTTATAATCAGTGGCGACTTTAATTTACCCTCGATATGTTGGCATAATTACGTATTCAAAACCGGGGGCAAATATAAAACATCGTCCGAACTAGTTCTGAATGCTTTTTCTGAGAACTACTTCAAACAGTTAGTTCATGAACCCACTAGAATAGTACGTGGTTGCGAAAATACTCTTGATCTCCTAGCAACAAATAATCCCGAGATAGTAAAGAGCATCAAAACAGATACACGGATTAGCGAACATCGAGTTGTAGTAGCGAGACTGAATATCGAAATTCCCAAATGCACCAAAAGTAAACGAAAAATATATATATTCAATAAAGCAGATAAAAATTCGCTTCACGCTTTCCTGAGTGATAGTCTCCAGTCCTTCAAAACTAAAAATGCGAGTGTAGATCAGTTGTGGCTTACTTTCAAAGACATAATATCAGTAGCAATCAAGAGATTTATACCAAATAAATTAATAAAAGAGGGGGCTGACCCCCCGTGGTACACAAAAGAGGTCAGATCACTGTTGCAGAAACAAAGAAAAACGCATGCAAAATTTAAAAAGACACAGAATCCACAAGACTGGCAATCTTTTACTGAAACTCGCAACCTAGCGCGGACTTCAATGCGAGAATCTTATAGTTGTTTCCACAACGAAATCCTGTCTCGTATTCTTGCAGAAAATCCAAAGAAATTCTGGTCATATGTGAAGTACACTAGCGGCAAAACACAAACAATACCTTCATTACGCGATAGCAATGGTAATACTACCGACGACAGTACTGCTAAGACAGAATTATTAAACACAGCTTTCCGAAATTCTTTCACCAAAGAAGACGAAGTGAACACTCCAGTATTCAATCCAAGAACAGCTGCCAGCATGCGAAACTTAGAAGTAGATGTTCCTGGAGTAGTAAAACAACTTAAGTCACTAAACAAAAATAAATCTTCTGGGCCAGATTGTATACCAACTAGATTCCTCTCAGAGTATGCTGATGCAATAGCTCCGTACTTAGCTATAATTTACAACCGATCACTCAGCGAAAGATCCGTACCCAAAGACTGGAAAGTTGCCCAAATTACTCCAATATTCAAGAAAGGCAATAGGAGTGATCCCCAAAATTACAGGCCTATCTCATTGATGTCGATTTGCAGTAGGATTTTGGAACATATACTTTGTTCGAATATTATGTACTACCTCGAAGAGAACGACCTATTAACCAATAGTCAGCACAGATTCAGAAAGTATCGCTGTTGCGAAACACAGCTTGCCCTTTATTCACATGAAGTGTTAAGTGCCATCAACAAGGGATCTCAAATCGATTCCATATTTCTGGATTTCCGGAAGGCTTTTGATACTGTACCCCACAAGCGGCTTCTAATGAAATTGCGTGCTTATGGAATATCTCCCCAATTGTGCGATTGGATTCACGATTTCCGGTCAGAAAGGACACAGTTCGTTGTAATTGACGGTAAGTCATCGAGTAAAACAGAAGTGATATCTGGCATTCCACAGGGAAGCGTTATTGGTCCCCTACTCTTCCTCGTGTTTATAAACGATTTAGGAGATAATCTGAATAGCTCCCTTAGACTGTTCGCAGATGATGCTGTCGTTTATCGGTTAGTGAAGTCAACAGAGGATCAAAAGCAACTGCAAAGCTATTTAGACAAAATTTCTACTTGGTGCGAAAATTGGCAATTGACACTAAATAAAGAAAAGTGTGAAGTAATACACATGACCACTAAAAGAAATCCGCTGAACTTCAATTACGCGATAAATCAGTCAAACCTTAAGGTCGTAAATTCTACCAAATACCTAGGAGTTACAATTAGAACAACTTTGACTGGAGAGAACACATAGAAAATATTGTGGGGAAGGCGAACCAAAGGTTACGTTTCATTGGCAGAACGCTTAGACGATGCACCAGCTCCACCAAAGAGACTGCCTACATCACACTTGTGTGTCCTCTCTTGGAGTACTGTTGCCCCTTGTGGGACCCTCACCAGGTGGGACTGACGGAAGATATTGAGAAGGTTCAGAGAAGGGCAGCTCGTTTTGTTTTATCACGTTACGGGGGGGGGGGGGGGGGGGGGAAAGCGTCACGGAAATGTTGCACGAATTGGGGTGGAAATCATTAAAAGAAAGACGTTATTCATTGTGGCGTGATCTGTTTGCGAAGTTTCAATCACCGACTTTTAGTTCTGAATGTGAAAATATTTTGCTAGCACCCACCTACTTAGGGAGACATGACCATCCCAATAAAATAAGAGAAATCAGATCGAAAACGGAACGATTTAGGTGTTCTTTCTTCTCGAGTGCTATTAGAGAATGGAACGGTAGAGAAAAGTTATGAAGGTGGTTAATGAACCCTCTGCCAGGCACTTAAATGTGATTTGCAGAGTATCTATGTAGATGTAGATGTTAGGAAGTCCTTTCTGAAAGCATTTGTCTGGAGTGTAGCTTTGTATGAGAGTGAAACGTGGACGATAAGGAGTTCAGATAAAAAGATGATAGAAGCTTTTGAAATGTGGTGCTACAGACGAATGATGAAAATTAGATAGGTAGATCACGTAACTAATGTGGAGGTGCTTAGCTGAATTGGGGAGAAAAGGAGTTTCTGGCATATCCTGACAAAGAGAACGGATAGATTGGTTGAACACATTCTGAGACATCAAGGAATTGTCAACTTAGCATTAGAAGGCAGCGTGTGGTGTAAAACTCATGGAGGGAGACCGAGGGACGAATACAGTAAGCAGATTCAAAAGGATGTAGGTTGTCGTATGTATTCTCAAACGAAGAGACTTGCACGGGACAGGGTAGTGTGGAGAGCTGCATCAAACCAGTCTGCATTCTGAAGACTACAACAACAACACAATATATACAGTACAGTATTCTTTTAATACTGGTATTGGGTACAACTCTGCATGCACATTGCTGATGGTTAATGAGTTTCCCATACACTTTATGCCCCAGATTTCCACTATGACTTCAGTATACTTCTATACACATGAAGTAACCAACTCATTATTCTCTATTTACAGCTTAAACTGTTAGTTGTAATGTAGGTTGTTAACATACTGATGCAGCTTTAATAGTTCTACCTCTTCATTTGACCAGTAATGAATGTGTCATCCACATTGAAAATCTAAAAATATGTGAGCAGCTGCATGAAATTTAGTGCTGCTTGTTGGAAAGCTTCTACGAACACACCAGCTATTACCAACAAAAGGAGGAAGCATATTGCTTCTGTCAACTTGGTAGAATTTACTCTGTCTTATATAATGTGTTGATGATGGGAACAAACGTCCGAAAGGATTTTATTCAAATTGGCACTTACCATGAAACTTTGGGCACTTGTTTAGTGCTGCACATGAGTGCCTTTCCCCTTGTTTTCAGTTAGTCTGCCCCTTGCAATGGTTATGTGTTCATAGTACTGAAATATTGCAGTCTACATTTATGTAACTACTCATCAGTTCATAATTACGCGAGTTTGCAGAGGATTCTTGTAAGCACTTTCAGACTATTTCTTAACCATTTTACTCTCAAACAGCATGTGGGATAAATGAACAAATAAACCTTCCCACACAAGATTTGATTTCTATTATTTATTTATTTTTATAATGGTCATTTCCCCTTCTTTACTTGGTAGTCAATTAAATGTAACAACATGTGGAGGAGAAAGTTGGTGATTGAAATTTCAAGGAAAGACCTATATCTATGCTCTACAAAGCACTAAGAAATGCATGAAAGAGAGTACATCATACTGTACTAGTCATTGTGGGTTTTCTTCATTCCATTCACCTAGAGAGTGTAGAAAAAAAAATGATTGAATTCTACTTTTAATATTTTTTTTAAGTTTGCTTCATACCCTGCTCCTAAAATGGTTTTCAAGTGTAAAAATATTTGTCATTAGATAATTAGATGGTACAGTTTTAAGGTAATTATCAGGTAAGATGTGTATTCATGACCTACAGTGATTTTTGTGTTCTAGCACCGAGAACAGTCACTGTCTAATTGATTTGCTATATAATAAATGCAAATAATTAGGACCAATGCTGATTTTATTCCCTTTTTATTAGAATGAAAAAATATTGTTTAAATGCTTCCACACTGCTGTAATTTGACTAATCTTATCCTTGGGATCCCTATGGGATGCAGCATATATATTCTTAAAGTCAGCATTTACAGTCAGTTTCTGATACTTTGTATGCAAATTTTCTTGAGATTGTTTACACCTATATCCAAAAGTCTCCAGTTCTGTTTCTTCTGTAGACTAAATAGTGCCCATTCATACTGCATTCCCTTTGTATGTACCATATCCCCCCCATTAGTCTTATTTTGTTACAGATCCTAGACATGTAAAACTGTAGGATGGCTCACATCAATTGTCTGCAATGGATAACATTTCAAAAGTATTCCACCAATAAATTGAAGACTATCAGCTGATTTACTTATGACTAAGTCCATGTAATAATTTCACTTCATATGTCTGTTACATCAAGGTATTTAACAATGGAAAGTCTGGATTGGAGTGTCAATAATTATTAGGATAGGTTGCAACTCCAAATTTTCTGCCACAACCTTCATAGGGAAATGACCACACATATGACCACTTGTGAAAGCAGCCATATGATTTATAAACTCTGCTGCAATCATGCATGCCCTTTTTTTTCCAGTGTTTTCCATCAATCCTTTCTGGTAAACGTATTCTGTCCTGCAATACTGTAGAAGATAAATATAATGTACACAGTCACCTCAGCAGATTTGTTGTACAAGGCATAAGATAAATATAATGTACACAATCTCTTCAATAGATTTGTTGTACAAGGTGCATCTGAAAAGTTCAGTTTTACTAACCATGCTGGCAAGGAGAGGTGCCAGCACATACACATTGAGACACATGTCACTGAGTGGCCCCCTTATCATGCAAAACACTACTGTGAAGTGGTGGTACATGCTGTGACCCAGCTAAAGGGTCAGTGTGAGAAGTTGTGACATTGCAACATGGAGTGCAAAATGAAGCAACACATTAAATTTAAGTTTAGTTTCAAATTAAGCAAAATGGCAACAGAGACCCCTTGAATTTTGATGCAAATGTATATAGTATTGAAGCACTGAGTACAAAGTGTGTGTCTGAGTGTTTTAAACACTTTAGAGATGGAAAGGAAGGTGTCGAGGATGAAGCACATTTGGGTCGACTGTCCACAATTACAGTCCAATACAACATTGAACGAGTGTGACGGATTCTTGCAGATGATTAGCCCTCAAAGGCTTATTCAACAACTACAAAGATCCAACAACATGTGACCACAGGACTTCGAGAGATTCCAGAAGAAGCGTTTGCTATCACTTTTTAACTACTGTACAACTGATGTTAGAAGTGTATTGTAGTCAATGGTGATTACTTTGAAGGCCAGTAAAGGTGTGTTTTTTGTAACTCTTGTTTCCTACATTTACTGAGACCCTTTACCAATTTTTCAGGCACCTTATATATATTCTAAGTGTTCTGCCAACAATTCAGTCTTTGGTTCACCTTCCCCAAAACATTTTGTGTGTGATGGTTCCAGTTTAACTTCTTTGTAACTGTACAATACATATTTAGCTGAATTAGTTAGTACCTTTATTTTTTGTGATTTATTGTGAAACCAAAATTTTGTGGATTTAATACTCATATGGGAAACCTTACACATTATATTGTTCAGGGACCACTGCCAGTTTCCACATCATACAGATATCTTATCTACATCATTTCATAACTTGTTTTTATCTTCCAACAGCAATAGTAAAATGGTAAATGAAAGCATGGTCTATAGAAAATCTAAGACAGTTGTTCAGATTGCCACCCAATTTGTTCATATAGAACAAGAACAATAGAGATCCAATAATAGTCTCTTGAGGAGCCTAGGATAACACTTTCTTTCATTGGAGGAATTCTTATGAATTGGTATGAACTGTGATCTATCTGACAGGAAACAGTGAATTCAGTTGTACTCCACAGACACATGTGAAAAAGAACCGTTTGTGAGCGGAAGTGTCAAAATACCTTCTGGAAATCTAGAATAACATATCAAGTTGAACTTCCTTGTTGCTACAACGCTTTACTACGCATTTATAAAGAGCCATTTGCGTAACACAAGAACAACATGTTTTGAATCTGATCTGGTTGTGTATTAATGGATCACTTTGTTTCAGGCATTTTACAATGCTGGAAAACAGTATGTATTTAAAAACTCTACTGCAAACCAGTGTCTTTGAAATAGGCCTTTAATTCAGTAGATTACTGAATTTCCTTTCTTGTTTACTTGTGAGACCGAAAGAACTTTGGAGACTTAAGGTGTGGATCTACCTTCAAGTGACTAGTTGCACATGATTGTTAGAAACAGAGCTATTTCATCTGCTTACTCAAGTGGATTACCCTAATTTTTATAGACATTCTAGAATATTTACTTAAGAAATTTTGGAAAAACTGGTTGGTAACTTCTCTGAAGCAAGATGCGAGTTTAACATTTCTTCATGGAGGAAGTCATCGGAGACAGAGCACAAGCTCAGATTGCGGAAGGATATCATCCTTGACGTTTCAAAGACAATAAACTCAAAATTACGTTGTGATTCACATTTCATCAAGCTGACTGGTAGAGCCAGCTGCCATCCAAAAGTAGTGCTCACTGTGTTGTAAATATGTGTAGTGTGGCTTGCTATGTGATGGCAAGACTGCCTCCCAACCCCCCGCCCCCAATTGTCATCTGAGATCACTAATTATTTTAAGTGATTTAGGGAAGGAATATAAACTTAAATCTGCATAGGTAGATAAAGGCTTGATTGCTGTGCTCTTGATACTAGTGCAATGTTTTATCAGTGCACCTACTTTCATGGTAACTGCATTTTATTTGGGACATAAGGCTGAACTTTGAGGCAGACAGAATGTAATGTTTGCAAGTAGATCATCGATGATAAAATGCATGGTAACTGCATTTTATTTGGGACATAAGACTGAACTTTGAGGCAGACAGAATGTAATGTTTGCAAGTAGATCATCGATGATAAAATAATACACATACTTTTCTTCTTGCTACTGCCAGGTTTCTTTATTATGTAGCAGTGATTGTGTGTGTGTGTGTGTGTGTGTGTGTGTGTAAAACACATCTGTGCACAAAATACATTCTTGATGTAACTCTGAAGTTGGATCTCTTCCAGTATGTTGGCATTCTGAATTTGTATAGTCTATTGATTAAGCAATGTTTCTACTAACAATGTCCTTTTTCTTATATGCCTGTTCCACCATAGGAATCTTTTACAATGACTCTTCTATTATTGTAAGAATCAATTCTCCAAAGTAATTAATGGTTATGCTACATATTCTGTGCCAAGACACTTGAATCACCTGAAACCCTTTTACGCCATGGATGTTTTCGATCCCAGAAAATATCTCCCTCTATAATGAGCATTTTTCTTTGAAGAATTAAAAACAACAGCATTCTTAAACACAATTTCGAAATTAAAAAGTCAACATAAGCAGAACTTTGCTTACTTGACTTTGGACAGTATCACAGAAGTTGTTCACAAAACATTCCTGTGCTAATGCTTGAAAATATTTTGAATCGTGATTATTATAAACAATCAATAAATTCATGTTTAAGTGTTATTCTCTAAAATTACATACACTTTGTATTTCTTTAAGAAGAACTCCATCAGTCATAAATTTTATTTTTGTGTCCTTGGTAGCATTCCCCTCAAATCTTATGAGATACGAAACTTCTTTAGATGTTAAATTCATTTCCTCAGCAACACGAACTGACATTGAAATTGCTGCGACACGCCTGGGCTCAGTAACCCCAATTATTTTTCCATTGCTGTAAACAAAAATATTTTAATTTAGAAAGCAGAAAGAAATTCAATTGGAGGTGAAAGGCTATCAAAGTTGACTTTAGAATTTTATTTTTAAATTAGGGCTTCCATAATAATACAAAAATGTAAATAAAATACACCAGTATGTTAGAGTGTGAGACAATGGAACTCCTCATTCAGGGCAAATGAGTTCTTTGTAGGCCACAGTTGCAGAACTAAATCAATAATTTAATCAATAGAGGCAGAGTCTTCAGTACATCATTATATCTAGGAACACCATGAGACAGGGCTGTGCAAGAAATATCATTGTCAGTGCGAGGTATGTGCCCTGTCAAATTCAATGCTAGGTTGGAGCCCAGAAAACAAGCACCTGTGATATGTGCAACACACACCAGAGGAATAGAACTGAGGGTTGCTGTCTAAACATTCTGGGAACACTGATAAGAGTAACTAAGCTGAAAACTTGGAAAAATGGAGATAATCAATTCACCTAGATGGCTTTAAAGATCACAATAAATTAGTCATGATTTCAAGTGGTATAACTGTATTTTACCCTCTCATAAATTAAGTCATATCAATTCCATCGCCTGAACAGTGAGGAGCAACCTGACAGGTGACTCAAGTCATGTGTATGCAAACCCTGTCTCCTACACTTTAAATGACTGATGCCATTTCTCTAGGGGGAGATCGGTCTCACTGATTTAATTCCTCAAACTGGATTAGAAGCTAGTTTGAGAAACAATATATATTAATATTGATGATAATTCTCACTGTTGTTATAGATATTCAATGACACAGTAATGTTTTAGCTATTTTTTAACTGTAAAATTAAAATATAAATTAAGAAACCCTGAGACAGTTTTTCATCTCAAACACATTCAAGACATTAAATGATAAATAAAAAGCAATGAATTAAAATTTCTGATGCGGCCGGGAATCGAACCCGGACCTCCATGCTTATTAGGCAGACGTCTTACAGTTAGACCACCGCACCACTAACAGTTAAGGCGCCTTCGAATAGTCTAAGTATGACTTCCCTCCACGTCACAAACTTTAATTCAGCTTCTGTATTCCAAAGCCCATACCTAGTTTGTATTCATTGAAGGCGACATCATAAAATGGACTGACGGTGAGAAAACCCTACCCATAGCTAAAGGAACCTCAATATCTTTTCCTCCCATTTGCTTCAGTGTAAATCTGGAACTGAGTCAAATAATTTTAGGAAGTCAAAAAATGCAGCACCTATATGATTGTCTTGCTCCATGGATCTCCCCCCCCCCCCCCCCATTTTTCCTGTAGGTAGAAGGAGATGGAGTAGCTTGTCTTCGTATGACTATTCACGAGAGCAGACAGTTAATAAATTTTCATGCCAACACAGAACGCAACACACTGTTTGCAGCTAAGTTTGTAGATCACATGGCTGCAATCACAGGTTGCTCTGCCTTCATTACGGTAGGAGATGTCAATGACAGGACCAGTGGCAGTGGCAATGAGAGGCTGTATGGGACAGGCCTTGTATTTGGGTCTAATACAGGTATGGGAGGTTTGTGGACAAGGTTGGGAGACAACAACTATTTCCTCCAATAAGTCTCCACAGTTCCTGTCCCTTTACTAATCAGCCCCTGCTTGTCATCGTTGTTGCGATCTCCTTCTACACCAACATCGCCAAGGTTCACAGTCTGCCCATTACTGAACACTACCTTTCTCAATACCTGAATGACTCCAAACCTACAGCTTCTTTCATGGCCACTATGATGAACTACAGATGAACTCCAGAGAGTTGTGTGGGGGGAAGAAAAGAACAACCCACCATGCAAATCTTGTTACAATATTGCATCAATGCATAAGTGTAAACACTGAGATGCAACCACAGCGCACAACTGACATACATGTATTGTTCTGTGATAATCAATACAAATGATCAATGAAATGTGTGATCTCTCACACATCCAAAGAGGTCAAATAGATGGAATGTTACAACCAATTACATCCTTGGTAATGAGAGCCTACACAGAACAAGGCAAAGCATAATTGGCAAAGTGGGATAGTGGACAAAACCCAAAATTAAGTGACAACATCTGAAGAGCATTAATAATGAAAGAGATCTGAAAACATAAAACTACCATGGCAAAACTGATTGTAAAACTCGACACTCACTAGAGTAATACTGTTTCGATAAAAACACTACAGCTGAAGCTTAATGTTCATGTAATGGATACAGTTGCTAAGCTCTTAATAACAGAAGCCAACAAAAAGCTGTGAAGGATGTGGTGCCACAATTGTAAAACCTAGACAAGTAATGACTGGAAGTACATGGTATGGACCAGTGAGTCATCATTTACATTGGTTCCTACAAACAACCAGGGTTATGTATTGAAAACCCCAAAAGACACTTACAATAAAGCATGATTGCTTCCTTCACTAAAGCACGAGGGAGGTTCCATTATCATTTGGGAATCTGCTACGTGATATTCAACAGTTTTTGTCATTATCCTCATTAGCCGCATAACTGTGGCTAAATATCTCACTATCCTTGATAACAAACTGTTTACTTTGACTATCATATTGTTAACAAACATTGCCATATTCCAAAATGATAATGCTCGCACACACCCCACTGAAAAAGTTTAGTCATGCTTTGTACAGCATCAGAAACTTGTCAAACGTATCCCCAGGACAGAAAAACCTCCATTTATCAGCATAGCTGAACTGTTATGGGGAGTTTTAGGAGAAGGAGAGAGAGAGAGAGAGAGAGAGAGAGAGAGAGAGAGAGAGAGAGAGAGAGAGAGAGAGGGGGGGGGATGATAGGTATTATTATTTTATTCAACCACTAAGCCACAGAAAGGCACAAATAATAGACAACAACATTAAAACTTTTGGTCTTTTAGGCCTTCGTTAGTTAGAGGCACAAACATACACACAGACACGACCGCCGTCTCCAACCACTGTGTCGGATCAGCCACAGTGGTCGGAGATGGCGGTCATGTCTGTGTGAGTGTATTTGTATGTTTGTGTCTCTAACTGATGAAAGCTTTAATGTTGCTGTTTATTATTTGTGCCTTTCTGTGGCTCATTGGACGTCTCTGTGGTGAGTAAGCAACCTATACTTCTCAAAAATATTATTGAATTCTTCCTGGAATTTCTATTGTTTGATTTTATTCCACTCCTGTATGTCATCATTCATAAATACTTCTCATTTGAAGGCAACCTCTAAAAACACTTCCATAATACAGCAGTGGGTACCTGCATGTCACTATCCTAAACTAACCTATACATGGGCCATCTAGAGTAATTACTCTCAACCACCCTGAACTCCCACCACCCACCCCAAAAAAAAGTGAATGGAGTTTCACACAATTTCTAATTGGCATTGCTTGTACTTACAGAGAACAGGGATCATTCCTTAAAAAGCTGTACAAGACTTTCTTTGGAAATATTGGGGGCACACAGTGCATGGTCCTCAGAGGCACAACTATTTGGGGTGTGTCTCATCAGCTTTCATTACTACAGGAAAGAATTAAGAAGTCAGCAAACAACTGATTTCAGAATGGAAATTACATAATAGAGTACCACAGTGAAACCAAGTGTGAGTAGAATGAGGTGTTTATGTTTCATGAAGTAATAAGGAAGCACTGACTTTGTAATGATTATAAGAATCTTCGTAATTAATAAAACAATGGAAACTCCATGTTGGAATTCAACAATATGATAAAGATAATTGTAAACTTATTAATAAACTCAAAGCAATAACATATGTTTGCAAATCTCTGATACTTTCATAGGTATATTTAATCTGGGAATCAACAAAACAATGATGTCAGAGGAATGTAATCTGGTAAAAAATATACAGTTGAAAGAAACTCATAATAAGTCACCGACATATTTACAAGTAACTTTGGGTGTGTGTCCCCCCCCTCCCACAAAGATGTTTATGTTGCATAGTAAAGACCTTGATACAATATTAATAACAACATTAGACTTTTTGCTTATGATGGAGTTATTAGTAATAAAGTACTTTCCAAAAAGCTACAAAAATATTCAAACAGATTTTCAAATACTGGCGATATGCTTTAAGTGTTCAGAAATATAAAATATTGCACTTTGCAAGATCAAAAGAAAGACATTACACCTTATGAGTAGCAGTATCAATGAGTTACATTTGAAATCGGTCATCCCATACAATTAACTGTAAGGATACGAAACGTAGAGAGACAAAAATATGTTTTAGTGTACAGTCACAATATTTTTATTTTTTTTTTTATTTTGTGATTGCGAGCTAAAACATATTTTTCTCATTGTATTGGTTTCTGTTCCAACAGACAATACGTTAAGTGTATGGGATATGAAGTAGAACAATACACCCCATATGATCAGTTGCAGATCTTATTGTATTGGTATAAAGAGAAATTTTTATCTTTGATTTATTTAAGACAACTCGTTTCAACACTCAATGGTGTCATCTTATTGTCTCCTACAATTGGCAATTAGTTGCTTATTAAAGGGCTCCACATATACTTTGGGCCCTGTTCTGGTTGACAGTCAGATGTAAAATCTTGTGCTACTGGATAGTCAGAAATAAAATGAATGGCTGGTCAGGATTTAAACAATAAAAACAGAGTCACCATAGTGCACATTTCGGCTGAGCACCTCCAGAAATGTGCTCCCTGCAACCGCCATTAAGTGGCACCAATACTAGCGGAACTGAAATAGATGCAAAAGTCATTGGCAAATAGGGAGTAGGAAACCGATGACACTACTGCTGCAGCAAGACCATTGATTGCAATCAGAAATAGAGGAACACTAAGAACGGTGTCCTGAGGGACACCATTCTCCTGGACATGAGTGGAGCTGAGAGAGGTACCAATCCAAACCTGAAAAGACCGAAACTAGAGGAAGTTCTGTATGAAGATTAGAAGTGGACCACATAAGTCCCATTCTTGAAGTGTTGATTGAATACGATGACACCAGGTGATATCACAGGCCATCTGGAGATTGAAAAAGACAGCAACAAGATGTTCTCGGTGAGTAAAAGCTATATGTACAATCAACTCCAGTGACACAAGATTATCAATAGCAGAGTGGCTCTGGAAGCCCCCTTGTTGTGGGGCCAAGAGTCCCCGATCCAGTTGAGCCACCGACTCACCATATGTTCGACGAGCTTGCACAAAATGGTGAGGCTAATTGGATGGTAACTATTAGCCACCTGTGGATTGGCGCCACGTTTAATCATAGGGATGATGATGCTATCTTGCCGTTGGGACAGGAAAACACAATTAAACAAAGCAAGCAGATGGTTTTTAAATTCTGATGAGAGGTGACGGACAAACTGGCTGTGGATGCTGTCTGGTTGTGGGGAGGTATCAGGGCATGCAGCAAATGCACTTTGGAACTCCCACTCAATAAATGGAGCATTGTTGTGCTCCTGTCGATGTGTGTGAAATGATAGTGGCTCTCTATCAACTTGCTCTTTGAGGGTGCGGAAGGGTGCACTGTAAGCTGTGGTAGAAGAGCTATGTTCTTAATGCTCTGCCATTTGCTCGGTGATAGCAATTGGGTATGTACAGAAGAGTACCCTGAATGTGGAGACAGGGGATTCCTGCTGTTGGAAGATACCGGAAAAGCACCGAACTGGGGACCACACCCAAGGTGGGGAGGCACAAGGTCCAATTGAGGCTACCTACCTCTCCCAACAATCCTGCTGCCAAATGAGTCGTCGAGCTCAGGCCCGGAGCCTTTTAAAGGCAATCTGGTGCTCTGTGGAAGTGTGGCCCTGGAGTGCATGCCAATGATACCAGATGGTCTCATCGATCTCTGGTGTCCACCAAGGCATGGATTTACATTGAGTGGGGCCAGTGGTGGTCAGAGCAGTTACCTCAGTGGAGGAAACTATGGCAGCAGTGCCGTGTTGAACCACTGTATCCGTGTCAACTAGGAGTGGAACAGAAACCACAACAGCCAGGGTGTAACCCTGCCAATCAGCTCTATGGCAAGACTAGCGGGGGAGACGGTCTGCAGATTGAAACTGCAGGACTGACAAAAGGATGGGAAAATGGTTGCTCCCACAAAGGCCATCCTGGACCCCTAAACCAATACATGGATGAAGGCTTGAGCTACAAACAGACAGGTCAATTGCTGGGTATCTGCCATGCGCTATGCTAAAATGTATGGGAGCACTGGTATTCAAAAAGCAAACGACCTGCTGTACCAGCAAAGTTGCAACATCCCTACCAAGTTCCAAGATGTGGATACCACCCCACAAAGGGTAGAGGGCATTGAACTCCCCCAAAAGGAGAAACAGAGACACAACCTCATCTGGGGAGAGGTAAAGAGAACAGATAGTGATGTCCTGCAATACCCGTATCCTGACAGCCACTACCTCGAGAGCCATGCTGAAAGGCATGGGAGCACTGGGGATGGTGACAAGGACATACAGACAGACACCGCCAGACACTCTGTCATAGGTTGCATGGTTTACGAAATAACCCAGATAGCCACGAAGGGCAGGGGTCCAATGGGCAGGAAACCAGGTTTCCTGCAGGGATACACATAGTGCAGGAAAGTGGGACAGTAACTGCTGCAATTCAGCCAGCTAGCAAAAGAAACTACCACAGTCCTATTGTATCATCAGACTGTCTCCTGACTTACAGGGTTTGATGAAATTGAAGGCAGAGTAACTTCCACAAAACACTCTGTGATTGCTGGATAAAGAGGTTGAGCCTCAACGTCCACGGCTTCCGAAGTCTTGGAAATAGCCAAGTGCTCATGGGATGCAAGGATCTCCACCTTATCCTCAGAAGCAGAGGTGGCACGGTAACCACTAGGGATACTTTTTTCTTTTTCTTCTCTTGCTGGTCATTTGTTTTCTCATGCTGGGAGGGCTTTGCTGACTCAGTCTCAGGGGCTGAGGATGCCCTTGAGGCCCTACAACAAGCAGTTCATGGCTCTTTCAGTCACTCACTGGTGTCTGCTGTTCCAGTGGGAGAAACCGTTGAAGAAAGGAATCCAAGCGATCCCATCCTTGCGAGAGAGGCCAGAGTAGGCAATGCAGTCCCTATCCAGCAAACTAATGCTGATCCCCCTGAGTCAATATGGGGCATAAACAGAAACAGATGTGCAGATGGTATATATGCCTTCCAGATATTTAACAGAAGGCCACAAATAGAAGGGATGATTTTATTGAAGGTGTGAAACTATAAGTACCTCTGTCAATTAAGTTGTTTCAGAGAAAAAAAATAGTTTTTACTACTTTTTATCCAACCCTATCACAAAATTTCTGGAACCATCTTAATTTATGAATCTTGGAATGAACTTCAGTCCCCCAGATATTGTTCCCACAGTGATTGTGAAGATATCATTAAACTAATTATGACATGCATAGAGGCATTAAACAATTATTATTATCATACTCTACATGTGGAAACAAATGACTGGTACAACTGAAAGTATCCTCTTCTAGGCAGTTCACAATGGTTTGAAGGGAACAGATCTAGACATATTAACTGCCCACAGATCTGAGAGCCTGATAATGATGCAGCAGGCTGATTTTCATTTATTTTAATGACTTGGATGTGCAGCAACTGACATACATGTCAAAGTGTGACATGTATTTTCATATCTACACTTAATTTGTAAATAATTTCCCGCATCTTCTTCAGGGATTCATAATGTAACTCATCCGAATCAAACATTTAGCTACCAGATGAATTAACTGAAATCAATCAATGTCCTGATGGACAATTAACAAATTATTTAAAACAAGAGAGGAAATCAGAAAGTCTTTGCCCCTATTTTTAGCCAAGTCACAGCTGTGAATGCAAAGTCAACATCCATTCCCAGCAATACACCTTTCTTGGTCTGAACTGACCTTATCTGCCAGTAACTGTGGAGGCAATGGTGAAAGCAGATTGACATGTGAAAATCAGTGCCATTTCCTGGAAGCTTGACATATCATATGGGAATATTTGTGACATTGTTCATGGTCCTTAGGGTAACAGAATATTTCACATCAATGAGTGCCTAAGAGTTTGATGGTGTAATGAAAGACAAGTGAATGATGGCATCACTAAATCATCTGGAACAGTACTCCAAGGTTGGTGAAGATTTCCTGGACCACATTGTTACTGACAGCAAAAAGTGGATACTGCATTTCACCCAGAATCTAAGGGGCAGAGCATGATGTGGAAACATTCAGGTCTACCTGTGACAAAAGAAAATCTGTTCAGTGCCATCTGTTGGGAAAGTGATGTTACGGTCTTTTGGGATAGTTGTGGACTGCTCCTGCTGGATTTCTACCGCAAGGTGCAACCATCAGTGCCGACAGATATTGTTCTGAGGACTGCAAATGAGTGAAAGTGCCAAGGTATTCTCATTGTGACAACATGAATCTGGTCCATTCCACATTTTTGGCCTGCTGAAAAAGTTCCTGGTAGGTCTGTGAGTCATAAGTAATGATGAAATCAAAATGCCAGTCTGCCAGTGGTTTCATAGTCTGCTGGATAAATTGTTGCTATGGGACAAGTGAGTGAACTGATGTGGGACTATATGAAAAAATAAAGTTCATTGAATTGGGTATAATGACCTATGTGCATCACATTTTGACTAATAAAAATGAATTTATTCTTAGACAGAAGGATAAAGGCAATTATTTATCCATAAGTGAATTATCGATGATACACAGAAACATGTAACAGTAGAGACTTATGTCTAGCCTTCAAACTACAACTCTTTGTGTAGTATTAATATACACTTTCACATAAACAATGGATACAGCTATGTGGAATTTGTATACATTACAAATGTTAAATAAGCGCTAAATAAGTGCAAACAAAATGTGAACTCTGTTAATTTCAATAGAAGTTATTAAAATTAGTTTCAACAAAATATATCTGCATACCTGCCAACTTTGAAAAATAAAAATCCAGAAGACCCCAAATTGCAAAAATTTAATGTGGACATGTGTCATAAAGTCATCAAATATAATGAGAAAAAAAAAAAAAAAAGACTACACAGGAAGAGATTACATACAATGTAGATTGCTTTTTAAGATCGGAGTATTCAAACTCTGAAGTTAGGTATGTATTCAAGTTACTTGCTGATGACTGTTCATTTGTTGTCACTTAACATTAGTAACAGTTCAGACACTACACAAAAATGAGCTTTTCTGCAAGGCACAATATGAATTACAGTTTCAAAACTACTAAACTGGACATTTATATCACAGAACATATGGAACAATACAAATGTTTCACCTTTCTGCAATCACATTATACACGGAAATAAAGCAGAATATGCATTCCTGAAAGAATGATGATAACTTTTCTTAGCTGAACTGATCACAAAACCACTAAATCTCACAAAAATTGCATGCATAACAGCAAGCATAGATTTCACGCTAACATGCAGTTGAAGCACATTGTGTGAGATGTAATTATCAATAGAATGTTCAATCGGCTTTCGCTGCTGGTGTATCAGACACACAGACTTGGGTGACAAAAGCGCATCGATATTCTACAAGAAGGGATTATCAAGAATATTGTTGGTCAACTTTCAGTCTAATTTAAAACACTCGCATCTCAGAATAGCAACTATTATCAAAAAGAAAAACTGAATTTTGATGTGATTGCAGAGGGCAGGAACACACCAGGGAGATGAAAATCTAGAAAAAAATATGTTCATCAGGAAAACAGGAAGATTATCTCAAAATTCTGGGAAAACCTGAAAACTTGGCAGGTATGCAACTGAATATATAGGTGATACACTTTTACTGTTTTCAATATACCCACAATTAAATGTGGAATCACCATATAAAAATGCCAAAAGTGTGAAAATTATAATTAAAAAACACTTGCTGCATAATGACATAAAATATGTACTACATACAACATTTTGTTTTTCTAAATTACTGAATAATATTTTCTGTAATAAGAAAAAAGCTAAAATTATTTGGTACTGATTTCCTCCTTTAATGCATAGTGTAACTGATCAGCTACATGCCTTATTTTTCCCATAATCTCTCAACTGATCAAAATTTTACCACAAATTCACTTGTAGCTGGTTGTATACATATTGTTACATATGCTAGTAGCGTGTCCTAGAAATCATAAATTGCAGAGCACTACTGAATCAGTTCAACAGTTAGCTGCCTTGAGTTACTCCTGAAATGTGTGTTTGTTTACTTTAGTATTCCTCCTTTGCCATGCAAAAGTAGTCAATCACATACTACTGTTGCATTATGAGTTACTTTCTGGAAAGATGAGAGGCACAATAATGACATTTTATGCATTGACTACATCATGGAAGCACTATACTGCTGACCAGCTATGAACGGTTTGTTGCTTATAGTGCATAATAAGTGTTGCTTGATGAGTGTGCACAATAGCTGGTATAAGGTCTCCATATTTATTAAAACACTGCTGACGACAACGCATGGAGTATTTCACAATTTGTCGCCACTTAAAGTGTAATAACTTTATTAACACAAGAAAACAAACTCTATACAGCTAGTCTCTTAAATCATGGTTCACTGCCGAATGCTCCGCTGAGTGCAGGCGAGCCCTGGTTCACTTAGGCGGCACTGCCTAATTGCTGTAGCGCCCCTATATTACTTTGCGCACATTACGTGCGGCAGTAGATTTAAATTTACGATGCACTGTCACAACACATGCAAGCTTCAATCCATATACGGTATGAGAATGACAGTACTTAGTGACTTGCAACAAACATTAAACATAATTTCAAACCTTTATTAAACTCCACCTACAGCAAAATGATGAAAGGAAAAAAGTTTCTCGCTTAGTACTTTTCTGCTGTTCATGGTCTAAACCACGGCATTCAGCATAACATTACAATTTATAATTTCTACACTACAAATTGTATCTACAGGAAATTTTACAGACTATATACACACATATAGCTGAATGTGCCTTCGAAATTGTATCACAGTATAACAAGTAGTTCATGAGATATGAGTACATAAACAGTAACGTTCATGGAAAACTGCCCATCATGCAGAAGGTTTTAATCTATTACTTCTTTACTACTAACTGTATTCGTAACAGATTTTACCAACAGACAGCACTTATACAAATGTATGTATACCTACAAAATTATACAATTTTACTACATACAATTCAATATATGTGAGATCATGAATACTGCGATGGGTAAAACCCTTTCACATCATGCACCAAGTTTAAATACACTGACATATTTACTACTTAGACACTTCTGTATTCCAGTCAGCTGAAAGAAATTCCTGAAAGCTGACTGTGCTGTTGACAACTGTGAAGCAACTGTAGAGCATACTTATATGTAGGCAAAAGAAAAAGACTCATATAGAGCTACAGGTAAAGGAAGAGAATGTGTACATCGAACGAGTACCCATTATTTCTGGCAGATCTACTTTTTAACTTCTGGAGACTTTAGTTTTCTATTACGATTAATAAATCACAGGGCAAACTATTAAGTACTGCAAAGTGGTTATGATATCTCCATGTTTATCACACAGACAACTACATGTCACTTGGTGAGGGGTGGGCTCCCCAAAGAATTTATTCATATTAGATTTTGGAGAAGTAACCAGAAATATTGTTTATAATCAAGTTTTGAATTAAATGAATGTATTAAGGTTACATATCATTTGCATTTTGATGCCTACCTTTCTTTGTTTGGATACTGCAGTTATTATTTTGTACATTATACAAGACAGCCTTATTTCTTGACTGCTCTCCCATAAATATGACATGTTATTAAAAAAAGGAGAGAGAGAGAGAGAGAGAGAGAGAGAGAGAGAGAAGGGATATAAGAATTACTAATTCAAAGCTTGAATAAATAAACAAAGACTTGGGCAATGCTGGGTTTCAGTTAGTCAATTTATAAAATTGACCAATGTTTTGACTTGCCTTTCTTTACACCCTAAGGAAAGATATTTGTAAGACTAGCCAAAATATCAGGCAATTTTATAAATCAACAATGTGGTCCATATTTTGAAGAATTTAATTGACATTGACAACAGACACAGAAGCCTATGCTTACACTAATGTAGAGTGTTAAAAATAAGTAGCTGTAAATTCACTTTGCAGGAGTGCTGCAAGTCCTATCAAAGAAAAAGAAGGCTTTTATTTTGTTTCCAAGGTTCTCAGAAGTCCAGTTGGACCCGATCTTGAAGTCCCACGATAATTTGGCTCTGCCATCATGAGGTGGTGCTGATGAAATGACATGTCTGCTATCTGTCAGCGATACTTATAGCTGCCGAGTTCATGTTTGTTTTCCTGCACCGATGGCTGGCAGCACACCACACGGTGGGGGAAGCCGTGGCGGCATCGGGGTGGTGGGGCATGCAGCTCATCTCCAAAGGCCGTGTGGGAGGATCTTTTGTTCACATGCAGTGTTACTCCTTGATGGTGATTTCAATTGGTTTCCAGGCAGTGATAAGTTGAAATCTGGTGTCCTTGTTGATGAGGTCAATCGTAACCTGATTTATGTTTTCCTTGAAGATGCTGTCTCAGTAGGTATTTGTGCAGGCCAATATTTTTCTCTCTTTGTAATATGCTGTGTGTCGGCTGTTGAGAAAAATGTTCAAATGTTTGTTGAGCTTATGGGACTTAACCATGGGGTTATCAGTCCCTAAACTTACAAACTACTTATAAACTAGCTAATACTAAGTCCGGCATAAATATCCATGTCCGATGGGGGATTTGAACCCCCGGCCATAGTGGCCGTGCAGACTGTGACTTGCGCGCTGCAGAGCACTCGGTCACCAAGGCCGGCTCTGCTGTTGATACAGTGTTATGCTAGGTCCGATTGCCTAGGTTGGTGTAAGCAAGTGTGGCGCTGGTGTTCATTGCATCGGTCTTCGATATTCACTGGTCTCATTATTTTTCACGACTGTTGCCTGCGAACGGCATAAAGGCTAGAGCTTTCTTTTCCTCTACAGTTTGCTCTTCATCTTAGTCCCTACTGCACTTCTATTTCAGGAGGCCCTTTGGATTTGGTGGTTGTGATACCCATTCTTGTGGAACACAGTTTCAAAGTGTTTAAATGATCTGCCGAAATATTGAGAGACTTCTTCGATTAGATCTGGTTGGACACCCGAAAACCTCAGAAATGGCACATATGCCAGGAAAGCATCAGATCATGGCTTTTATCTTCATGGCAAATATTATTTTGTGTGTCGCTTTGGTAAACAGAAACTCATCCGGGAGGACAATCTAGAAAAACACTTTAAATGTTCTAGTCACTAGTTGTTAAGGAAATAATATTACTGTGGGTCATTTCAATATCTAAACACACTGAAAAATAGAAATTATAGATAAATGCAAATTTCAAATTACTAAATTTCCAAAGTTCATTTGCTAGCTCTAACAATTACATAGACCCCTGATTAATCTATGTATGCAGGTCGCTGTGGCTATTGGTGGATATATTTGTGGACTGTCAGTATTTGTATATGCATAATTCATCTGCAAGCATCGCTTATATAGCGGCCGCTGAGCGATAAGCGGTTGCTTAACTTGTTTTCAACTGCTACGTCAAGGCCAGCGCCTCAGCGCATGTTGCCTATGCGGGCTGCATAAACAATGGTAAATGTTATATGACATCAAACATGCCATTTTTTATAAGGACGAGGAATATTCGCAGAATTAATGAAATGGAATCTGTAGCAATTTGGTATAAAGGATTTGGTTGTTGTTCAAGCATAAAAATCATTGGTGATGTAACAGACTATTACAGCAACTGATTAAATGTATGTGAATATTAATGTGTGTTAATTATTTGTGACCCCCCCCTTTAACTTATTGTTTCTAACCTGGAAGACATGTTATTGTAAAGTTCTTTAATCTTCAAAACTTACTTGGCATATCCTGCTTCATACAAGAACTGAGGCACTTGAGTTGTTTTCCCACTACCAGTTTCACCTGCAAGTACAACCACAGGGTTTTCATTAATAGCTTCCATTATTGCCTGTTCCTCTGCAAGAATTGGAAGCTTAAGTCTACTTTCCTGCATTTCAGCAGTTCTATGAACGGGAACAAAAACAGCTGGTTGACATGGTTTCTTTGTGGTCAGTTCAACAGCATTCCCAACAGTGGAACTTTCAACTTTTTCACTTTCAACATTTTCACTACAACTATGGCCTGCATCAACAGGCGGCACTCTGTTAATTTCACTTCCTATGGGGCTATTTTTCAAGGACTTTGGAACACACTGGCTTGAATTTTCAGATTTAGTCGTAGCATCCATTTCATCAGATACTTTATCTTCTTTTGTATTTGCAGCTGGAGAAGTGTCACTGACTGCCTCTTCATTTTCAGTCTCATTTTCACTACTGCTAACACTTTCGTCCTCACTGTCACTATCATCACTGACATCTGAATCCTGAAAAATTTATATGGTAAGTAGGATTAATATGTGCAAACTGAAAAGTGATTACATTTTAAACATTTTGCACTGTACAGCTTGAGAAATTCTAAGAATAGAAAGCAATAATATTAAACAAAATAATTAATGTCATAGCACTTCTTAGAATGGGAATATTAAAGGAATATAGAAAATTTATCCACTGTGGAAATGGAAGTAATGTAACAGATGTGTACATATATAAATCTCAGTTTGACATGAAGGTACCACACTACAAAAATTCAGGTGCAAAGTAACCCATGTTGAATTTTCTGAAAGATAGGAAGTTTTTATTCTTGTATTGAAAACAAAGTAGAGACAGATAGCAAACCAACCACCAGATAGCACTGTTTCCTTCCCTTAGTATTTGAGCGATCTGTGAGTCACTTCATACATCTACACCTACATCCCTACTACACAAGCTACATCTTGGTGTGTGATACAGTGTACTCTATGTACCACTGTCACTTCCTCCTTTTCCTACTCCAGTTTTGTATGGTTCACAGGGTGTGTACACAAGGGGGGGGGAGGAGGAAAAAATTCAGATATGACTGTGTGGGCTCTAATTTTATCTTCATGGTCCATTAACGATATACATATGAGGAATCAATTCAATATATTGGTTGTCTATTCAAGAAACAAACATTATCAGAACCTTGACAGAAGCCACCATCATGATAAAGCACATTTCTCTTGCAATTGTTGATTTGTTAGGATGGATAGGATGTGTGTATTTGCTGTGTATGGATGCAGGAAGAGCTGGCAGGTGTTTGTGGACAGCTGAGCATGGCGTTGGCCGTGGTCAGCCGTCTTCAGGCTGCTACCATTCGTGTTGCGGCAGTAGGGTGTCTGGTGAGTCACATGGGACACCTCAGGTCCTCTGTTTTGGAGCTGAGTGGAAGGCTTAAACCAGAGGTTCAGACGATTCTGCGGAGATCTGAGGTGCAAATTTCTCGACCTCTGCTATCTGGTGGAGAGAGGGGAGGGGGGTTGTTTGGTTGGGGCAGGGGGACTTAACTACTGAGGTTATCAGTCCCCCGGTGGGGAGGGGAAGGAGTGAGGATAGGAAAGGAGGAGAAGGGAAAGGAAATGCAGGCCAAGGAGCAAAGAAGGAAGAAAGACTGCATTAGCTTTGGGCCCCGTGCTCGCCATGCACATACTCACGAAAGAACTGTGAGCCCCTGGAGTGTCAGGTGGAGAAATGTAGGGTCCTTCTGAATAGATCAGGTGTACACTACATGCAAGAAGCAGCTATAAGAGTAATGGAGTATGTGTAGAGTGCTCATGGTTTTTTTTTAGTTAGAGAACTCCCTCCCTAGGTCTGACTAGCCGCCTCGTAAGCCACGACAAGACAGTAGTAGGCAGAACGCAACAGGGAATGATACAATCCATGTATTATTGGTTAACTGTATGAGCCTCTATAGAAAGGTCCTAGAACTGTTCTCATTAATAAATGGTCACAATGCCCACATAGTACTAATCTAAGGACAGAAAGTTGGCTGAAACCAGATGTAAACAGTAATGAAATTCTAAATTCAGATTGGAACATATAGGGCAGAGACAAGCTGGACAGTGAAGGGGAAGGCATGTTTATAGAGATAAAAAGTGCAATAGTATCGAAGGAAATGAACGGAGATCCGAAATGTGAAATAATTTAGGTGAAGGTCACGGTTAAAGCAACATGGTAATTGGATGTTTCTATAGGCCTTCTGGCTCAGCAGTTGTCGTGGCAGAACACCTGAAGGAAAATTTGGAAAATATTTCGAGTAAATTTCTCGATCACGTTATAGTTTTGGGAGGAGATTTTAATTTACCGAATATAGACTGAGAGATTCAAATGTTTATAACAGTTGACAGGGACAAAGAATCCAGTGAAATTGTTTTAAGTGCATTATCTACATCTATACGGGATACTCTGCAAATCACATTTAAGTGCCTGGAAGAGGGTTCATCGAACCACTGTTATAATATTTATCTCCCATCCCATTCTCGAATAGTGCACGGGAAGCAAGAACACCTGAATCTCTCTGTTTGAGCTCTGATTTCTCGTATTTTATTCTGATGATCATTTCTACCTATGTAAGTGGGAGTCAAGAATATATTTTCGCATTTGGAGGAGAATGTTGGTGATTGGAGTTTCGTAAGTAGCCCACACCGCAGAGATAAGCGTCATTGTTGTAATGATTCCCATCCCAGATTGTGTATTATTTCCGTAATGCTGTCTCCCCCGTATCGTGACAATACGAAACGAGCTGCCCTTCTTTGGACTCCATCAAACCCACCTGATAAGGATCCCACACTGGGCTGCAATACTCCAAAAATGGACGGACAAGCACAGTGTATGCAGTTTCTTTTGTAGTTCTGTTGCATCTTTTAAAGGTTCTGCCATTAAAACGCAGTCTCTGGTTCACCTTTCCCACGGCATTATCTATGTGTTCTTTCCAGTTTAAGCCTGAAGTAATAGTAATTCCTAGGTATTTTGTGGAGTTTATGGCATTCACTTTTGATTGATTTATCTTGTAAACAAAGTTTAACGGATTCCTTTTCATACTCATGTGGACAACTTCACACTTATCATTATTCAGAGTCAATTGCCAATTTTTACACCATAGTGATATCTTATTCAGATCGTTCTGCAGTTGGCTTTGATCTTCAGATGATTTTACTAGAGGGTAAATGATGGCATCATCTGCAAACAATCTAAGAGAACTACTGAGATTTTCCCCTAAATTGTTTATGTAAATAAGGAACAGCAGAGGACCAATAACACTACCCTGCGGAACGCCCAATATCACCTCTGTTTTAGTTGATGCCTTACCATTGATTACTACGAACTGTCTCCTCTCTGTCAGGAAATTCCCTATCTAATCGCAAATTTGGGATGATATACAATAACCACACAATTTGATTAAAAGCCGTTTGTGAGGTACGGTGTCCAAAGCCTTCTGGAAATCAATAAACACAGAATCGATTTGCAAATCCTTGTCGATAGCACCCATCACTTCGTGTGAATAAAGAGCTAGTTGTGTTTCACATTAATGATATTTTCTAAATCCATGTTGACCTTAGGTCAATAGATCATTTTCTTCAAGATAATTCATAATATTTGAATGCAGGATATGTTCCAAAACCCTGCTGCAAATTGACATCAATGAAATAGGCCTGTAGTTTAGTAGGTTACTCCTACTGCATTTCTTGATTATAGGTGTGACCTGTGCAACTTTCCACTCTTTTGGTACAGATCCTTCTTTGAGAGAGCAGTTGTAAGGAGCTATCGCTTCAGCATAACCAGATAGAAATCTAATGGATATACAGTCCAGACCAGAAGACTTGTTCTTGTTAAGTGATTTTAGTTGCTGTATACTCCGATGATATCTACTTCTACGTTCTTCATTACAGTCTCTGTTCGTAATTCGAAATGTGGAATATTGGTTTTGTCTTCTTTGGTGAATGAGTTTTTAAAAGCTATGTTTAGTAACTCTGCTTTAGTAGCTCTGTCATCAGCAGGATCACTATTACTATCACATAGTGAGGGTATTGTTTGTGTTTTATCCCTAGTATATTTAACATATGATCAAAATCTCTTGAGGTTTTCAGTCAAATTTCGAGAAAGAGTTTTGTTGTGGTAAGTATTGTACGCATTTCACATTGAAGTCCTCGCTAAATTTTGAGCTTCTGTGTAGGATCGCCCATCCTGGGGATTTTGTGTTTGTTTAAATTTAACATGCCTTTTCCGTTGCTTTTGCATCAATGTCCTGACCTGTTTTGTGTACCAAGGGGGATCAGCTCCTTATTTTATTAATTTATTTGGTATAAAACTTTCAATTGCTTTCAATACCACTTTTTTGAATTTGAGCCATATCTGGTCTACGCCTATGTTTAGTGTTAGAAGCAAGTGGAAGCTATCTTTCAAGAAGCAATGTTATTTTATTTCTATCTGCTTTCCTGAACAAATATACTTTTTGTTTATTTTTGGTAACTTTTGGATTTTCGATATTCAGTTTCGCTATGACAGCTCTGTGTTCACTAATACCTGTATCCGCTTTGATGCTCGTTATGAGCTCAGGATTATTTGCTGCTAAGAGATCAAGTGTGGTTTCACAACCATTTACAATTCTAGTTGGCTCATGAACTAATTGAAGTAATCCTCAGAGAATGCATTGAGTAAAATTTGCAAGATGTTTTATGCGTACCTCCTGATTTGAAAATATACTTTTGTCAACAAACTGAGGGTAAATTAAAATCACCGCCTACTATTATGGTACTGAAACAGAGGCCAACACTCTAAAGGCTGAAATATTTAATGGTTTTTTTTCTTCTCTCCAAAGCTGTTTCACAGAGGAAGATTGCACTATAGTTCCTTATCTAGATTATCGCACAGATGACAAACTGGCAGATATCAAAATAAATGACAGAGGGATTAGAGCCCATACAGAGGCCTACCGACAATTTTTCTTTCCATGAAAAGTTTTTAATTCTCATAAAGTAATAAGTGCTATTGACAGGGGATCTCGAATTAATTCCTTACATCTACATTTCTTCACAAGTAACTTGAAATTAAATAGCAAGTGTGACTGGATCCATGATTTCTAGTCACAAAGGTCACAGTTTTTCATAGTAGAAAGAAAATAATCGAATAAAACAGAAGTAATACTTGTGTTGCATAAGGAAATGTCATATGCCTGTCCTCTGCTGTTCCTAATTTATATTAATAACTAGCTTATATGCCCGTGCTTCACAACGGTTGTTAAAGAGGAACCTGTGTATATCATGGTTTCTAGGGTTCCGGACCTAGGTCAACAAAACAGAAACCTTGTTGGATCGCTCTGTTAATAAACTCAGTTTTCCTAGCCAAGATGTCAAATTTAAGTAGAAGTCATTGTCGAAAACGCCGAATGTTTTCATACAAAAAGTGAAATTAATTTAAGTCCGTACTTCAGAACTATGTAAATTTAATGATAGTTTGTGTTCATAATGTTAAGACGGAGTTGTGAAATTGTCTGTTTGGTGTAAACTTCTGAAAACACTTCTATCGTTGAGATGAAAAATAGTAATAATAATAGCAGCGCCATGTATTGGTTCTATGGTGTAGTACTAAACTGTAAGTGTATGCTGAAATATTAGTATGTTGCAGTGTTGCACTGGGCACAATGTAGTTATTCTGTATGCAGTGCTCCCTATTATCGAAAACTCGACGAATGCTGAAAGTTTGGTTATTAAATTAACAGAGCAGTTCATGTCTGTATAAATAAGACATCATGGTGGTGTCAATGTGCAATAAAGTAAGTCTGGGTAATCGTTGAAGGAATGCCGTCAACTGATCGTATGTATAGAATTTTCCATTAAATATAGTATTTCCAGTGAATTGTCTCGACGTGTTAGCAGCATCAACCACTCTTTCACCTAACACATGTCCCCACGTCCTGCAGTGATTACTTCGTAAAGCACAAAATTGATACCGACCTTCTGTAATAGAACTATATATTCAGAACACTGAGTACAATTTTCTCTGCAAAAGAAGACAGCTGTGTCTATCTTAATGTAGTCCACACCAAAAGTAAGTAATTTAAAATTGTAATCTCAATATTGTATGGAACAATTATGAAAGCAGAGTGGTTTCTGATGAGTTTGTTGCTCATGTGTGTATATTATCTCTAGTGGCAGGCACAGAGCAGAAATATCTCTGGAGTGAGCATTCAAGTGCACAGAACAATTTTCGTGTCCTAAACATTAAGGTGGAAATGTCACGTAATACTGGGAAAAATATATTAATCGCTGAATTTATCATGGTCCTTTTTTGTTCAGTTAAGACAGATGACTATGTGTAAATGGCTCTTTTAGCGACGCTTCCTCAACTTCCTTGTTGCTTCTGTGACACATTTATTTAGATATTATTTCATGTTATGTGGTTGCTCTGAAAAAAAAAGAGGCGGGGGGGGGGGGGGGCTTCTTTGCAGCCAATGCAGTACAAACCAATTGTAGGAGCAAATAAATTTGTGCCCTACCCGGGTTAAAATTTACTTGCAGCGGCAGCGATTTAGTTTGCTATCGTTGGCAACTAACTATTCGCTTTAGGATGATGATTAATTTACTGGCCAGGGCAGCAGAAATTATTTATTTGATCGGGAAAATAAAGAATTATTCCCCTCATACAACGGCTCTTGCCAACATCAGCATACATCGCCGCCGCCATAAGTAAAATTTTACCCCTTCTTGTAGTGTATTACACTATATTTATGGGAATGAAAAAGAAAAACGCAGCAACGCCACAATTAGTTCTTTGGTGTACTATGTAATTAACATCACCTGACATTGTCCTTTCCTGTACTATGGTGTTTTCGAGGTATTTCTAAAGAGAACGCACTCAAAATGTAATGCGGATACACCGAAATCAAAAGGCGGACTACATAAATTCAATTTTTCTTGCAAAAAATTCTTATGTAAATTACAGTATCGATAGACGCGAAGGAATGTCGTTATGTTTTTAATTCAAATGTTCCCTGTCAAAAGAAGCAAAGATACGTCGTTAAGCTGTAAATATACAATGTGTAATTAGCAAATCGATGTTCAATGTTTGTTAGTATTTATAGAGATAAGATTGCGGATCTTAATTCAAAATACTTCTGTCACTGAGGGAATACGCACTACCTGATCATGTATTGTTTCTTTGCAGCACTATGAAACCAACAGCACCTTTAGTGGTTCATTGCTGTTCTATGGCGTAATCATCGAAAAGAAATAAAAGATAAAAGAAAATTTGACAAATTCAGTAGTGCCAGCTATTAGTTCTTTGGTGCACTATGTAACTAACAGGGCCTTTGTTAGTTCTGTACTGTATTATCCAGTTTTCTAGGCATTACATTACTAAACATAATGGACTGTAGATGTAATAAGTATGCACCGCAAAGAATTCTTAGTAAATGGAAATATCGATAGACGCGAATGAAAGTCGTTATGGTTTAAATGAAGATGATACCCGCGGAAAGAAGCACTTTTTTCTTTCCACGGCATTGCAAGGCATGTGGGATACAGCTGGGTTAAATTTTACTTGCAGTGGCAGCGGTTTAATATGTTAATGTTGGTAACTAAATATTCGCTTTAGGAGGATCATTAATTTACTGATCGGAACAACACTATTTATTTATTTCATCATCAAGACAAAGAATGATTCCCCTCATTGTACGTGACTGATTTTTCAAAAAGTATTCAATGGCCGTTGCCAACATCAATACACAATACCGCTGCCGTAAGGAAAATCGTAGCCCTTGTGTGAGTGTATTACACCTGCATTCATGGAGAACACTCCCCTAACGTACTTTAATAATACAGTGCCACCAAATGTTTGTTAGACTGCTTGTTTTGGTAGTGCTACAGTTTAAACTAACACGTCACTAATTGTCAGTTGGAGTCGGGTGCAGGGGTTATGTTTTCATTGTTATATAGTACTACAAATGACAACATTAGATCACTAATCTATACATAATAAACCTTTAAGCGTTTGCACTTGCAGATCATGATAAATAACAGTGAATAAATACAATACAAAAAAATTCTCACACAGATAAATGCATGAAGTGATTGCTACCTTATTTGGTATCTACAAGCGTGTTTCAACCACATTTTAAGCATACTCGAGCAGTTTGGAACATACGTAAACAATTTTTCTGGAGTTTTTGTAGATGTACTTGTACAGTGCTGTACTATGCAATATTTTTTTAACAATTTTCCAAAACATGAATGCCCAAACAACATATCACTGGTATACCAAGCGTTACAAGAGTGGGATCATTAAGCTGAACTGAGCCGTTACACAAAACACAAAACGCAAATAGTGTGTCTTAGTGGGCTTTCAAATTATTTATATTTAATTTTGTTATATCAAAAAGCATGGTGCAAACTTACATGGTTGAAAGTACATGATAATGGCAGCAAAAATGGGGCAGTAAATGTGACCACTAATGGGCCATTTGCGAGATAATTAAGATTGTGTGGGTCTAAGCCACCTCTGATGTCATTGTAAACATTGTCCTACTTAGTATTCACTAATTTGATATTTAGACTTTACTATTAAGATTTACATAACATTCAGTTCACACGTTACTGACTTTGTAAACATCGTTCTATGTACTGTATATATAAAATACTCATATACACAAAAAAAAAAAAAAAAAAAAAGTTCCAACCACATTATGTGCATTAGTTGACATAAGTTAACCATTTAAAATGATTTCTAGAAAACAGTGAAATACCTTGCTGTGACAGTTGCAAAGCACTTTCCAGGTTCGCTGTTTGTGTAATAAATGGTGCCAAGAGGGCAATTCGGCCGGGGCGCCTGAATGGTTAAAGCTGGCCCTGCCTCCTCTGATGTACATGTTTGTATGATAAGTAGTGACCAAAATCTGGACTGTTATGTAGAGTATCACTTGTCAGATAGACTGCAAACACTTGTCAGATACTGTAAAGTTGATTGGGACAGGGAGACCAAAGTACCTAGGTCATGAGTCCTCCAGTGGGGAAGGTGCAAGCTTACACATGCATTTTGCATTGGGTGATGGTATAAGAAAATGTCAATGATTCATATAAATGTTTATAATTACGCAGCTCAAGCCCCCATGAGCTAATGCACAACAAACAATTTTAATCACCCACACAAAATGACATATATTTCCTTCAGAGCTACGTGACATATGGCTGGGCTTGTAATAAATTGGCTATGTTCAAGTCTAAAGGGGCACCAACCACATCTGCCGCAATGTCCACAAAACATGTAACAAAATTTTAACACTTGCAAACTGGAATGTTCACTGAAAGTAGGCTTGTTTTACTTTTTATTCTTTTTATATTAAGTGTCATTTATTCAGGCATTTTATAGCCTTTCACTCGACTCCAAAGTATGCCTAAGACAGGCATCAATTCATGAAAACCAAAATCAAAGTTTATCACTGGAAATGTTTGTAAGTACAGCTCTGCGAATCAGTTGGAAATCACAAGTCCCATAAACAAAATATTTCAAAGTTCCACACTGGGTGTAGAAAGTTTAAGTTCCACAAACGGCACTCCTAAAATTATTCTAAGTTCACTAACTTCACTGAAAAATCCAAGTATGAGGCAACAGCCTAGTCGCTCAACATACACACTTGTCGTTGCACTTTAAATGATGCGAACACACTGTCCCTAAACCAAAATGGCGGCCCCCTTAAATACCCTCCTAGCAATACTCTGGAGTCAAATCATTGGTTATTCAATAAAAACACTCTTTTTTACAATTAATATAAATGATAAAAAATATATGTTATAACAGAAACTTTCCTCTTAATTCGGTAATGTCATCAGAATTTGTATACATGATTTGGTTTTTAATTTATTTAATAAATATGAAGTTTTCATAAGGCTTGAAAATCACATTTTGGCCTCTTATTTAAATTCCCTGGTTTTGACAAAACAGGTATATACAGCACTTAACATTACTAAATGAGGGCTTTCATTTAAGCCCTTGTTTGAGCAATTTTCTCAAAGCATTTCGGAAATATACATTTTACAAAATTATTATTTAATGACAATATTCAATTTACTATATCTCAAAAACTATTAATGTGACTGGAGGCGTTTTTACATGAGCACAACCAGCTATTCAAAATGAGACTACGAGCTCCTTCGTATCATATCAGAGTCAGCTGTTATTAATTTTTAAATAATATGTAAGATAATGTTTCGCCTGAAAATGGGTCCTCTCCAGCAGCCGCCATTTACACAGTTCTAACCACCAGTATTTTCAGTCACGTGATTGTTATGCCTGAGCGATACTTATGAGAGCTGCTGCCAGCTGTCAGCCAGCTATTGAACTCAGTTGACAAATCTGTCAGATTGACAAATGACTACCTTGTTTTTGCAAGCTGTCATAACACAGGCCAACTGTGTGCGCCTGTGTTGTGGAACCCCATAGGGTAACATAGCCTCACCAGGGTTTTCTCTTACAAGCAGAAGGAGTGAGGGTAGAAAAGGAGAGTAAGGGAAAGGAAATGCAGTCCAGGGAGGAAAGAAGGAAGAAAGACTGCACTAGCTCAGCTCCCTGTTCTCGACACACACATACTTATGAATATCTGTGAGCCCTCCATACTGTAAGGGGTTTGCTGATCCTTTAAATATACTGGACCATGTGCCAGGAACTAGTGTATCTGCATAACATATAAAACATAAACTTTGAACTTCCTTAGGAAGGAAGGATCCTATATATCTGAGTTAAACTCTTTGCAGAAGAGTAACGATAATGGACTTGGACTGATGATGGTTATTTTTAAAAGTTAGTGTGCAGTTTTGCTTTACAGTTTTTTTTTAATTTTTTTAGCATTAATCTAAGATACTCTCAAGCTGGATACAGCCTTAATAGCAAGTGTTATGAGAATTCAAATGTAATGTTATACTGTTACAGAAATTTGTAACTTTCTCATTATAATAATGGAAAGTCCAGGTTGGAATTAATAATATAGTAATAAGGACAGTTTACAACTCACTGCAAAGTCGTGGTAACGAACTGCGACAGGCACATACAAAAGATATACACATACAACACTTTCCTCTATCGGTTGGCCATGGCTTTCTTCAGAAAATAGAACATTCACGCAATCACACAGGCACACAACACAGTCAAACAACCATCACCACCAGCAGCTGAACTTCGATTCTGAACAAGGCCATGGACAATAGCTGAAAGTGTTGTATGTTTGTATCTTTTGTATATGCCTGTTGCAGCTCATTGCCATGAATTTGTGGTGAGTTGTAAACTGTCCTTATTACTATATTATTAACTTTCTAATTACTTACAGTAAGATACATAGGAACTTACTTCAAAACCAACAACATTTGGGTCATTGTGATACTTGTTACTCTTTTCCTCTTCAGCATTTGCTAAAAGTCGTCTTCTCTTTGCACTTCCACTTATGCTATTAAAAACAGCACCATTTTCCACATTTTGCTGTTCAGGATTCTTCTTGTTGCTGGTCTCAGATTCTGATAAGTGACGTTTCAAACCTTCAGTCTGTATTTTTGTAATAGATGTCAGCTGATTAAGAACTTCAGGTGAAGCTTGTACTTTAGACAAGGCTTCAAGTAAGTTGGCACGCTGTAAATAAATACAACTCTTTTATATTAAAATGAATAAAAACACAATAACAAGCAGCACATTGTTTAATGCTAATCAATGATTTTTTTTTCATTGTCACAGTGGAACTAAAAGTATTCCATTAGATTCTGATTATTCTCTGGAGATTGACATTAAGAGTGTTTTTACTAATAAAAAGAAATAATGAACCTACTGATATTATCATCAGCATTATAACTCCAGATATCAAAATGGCGAACACAAACTACTTATTGAAATTGAACATGTAAAACACATGCTATAACAATAATTACATTTATTCTCCTGAAATCATATTCATTGAACAGTTTACATCCAAAATGTCACCTTTCAATCTAACATAGGTCATGCACATGTAGTGAATGATTATGATGATGTTTGTAAAATTTTCTTTTCATTTACGTATGTAAACTCTTAATTTTGCGAGGAAGTATTATTATTAAATTTATTATCTTTGTCTCAGTTATACTCTGTGATGGAAAATCAATAGAAAGGCTCTAGAAAGCCAACAGCAAAATGTAATAAATAAAATAAAAAATCCTTGAATGAGAATTGTATTAGTTCGATGTTTTGGTGAGCTATAAACTCAACACGTTCTGTTCTGGTTCACTAGCAACTGGGTACGCTCTTAAGTCTCATTCCATAATCGTGTTTCAGTTAATGAAGTTTGTGTTAAAAATTTTGAATCAGCATTTTTTCAGTTATTAGCTTTACCATTGGTGACTCATTTTAGCTATTTTCATTGTCATCTTCATGCTTTACCCTGGGACTGCAAGAGTGAAGGTGAATTGTTAGAGGGTGCAATGACCAAATGATTGCTACAATAGCAAAGCAAATAGCACCCCTGAGATTGGTGACTGATCTCTTAATGTAAATTTATAAGAGATTCATACAAGTTAGCCAATCTTTGGGTTGACAGGCTTGGGTATCCAGGAAGGCTTCCTCTAAGCATCCCATAAATAAGTTAGCGTATGAGGGGGCCATCCTGGATCCCATGGCTGTTATGTCTGGCCCTCAAAGGTACAGAAGTTGTGGGTTAGGATGAAGCTGGCTAGGGTATTAAGGAAAGAGGTTTTAGGTAGAGAAGTGGGTGGTCAGTGTGAAAGAAAATACTCCATCACAGTGAGGCCCTGGGCATGTGGGATATCGACAGACATGGGTAGAATCACACACAAATGCACATGCAGGGTTCTGTGGCCGTTGGTCGCTTCTTCAGGGAGGGAGGAGGAAGGGAGAGGAGAGGGGGAGGAATGTGGGTTTTGGGGAAGTGGAAGGGGAGTCGTTCCAGTCCCAGGAGTGGAAGGACTTGCCTTGGGGGAGGGGAGGGAAACAAATGCACACACACTCGCACGTGTCCCAGCACAAACACACCTAGTCAGACATTTGTAAAAACAATGTCTGTCTAGGTGTGTTTGCGTTTTAATATGTGTGAGTGTGTGTGTATTTGTTTACTTTCATTTTTTCCCCTAAGGTAAGTCCTTCTACTCCTGGGATTGGAATGACTCATTTTCCACTTCCTAAAAAGCCATAACTACATCTACATACATACTCTGGAATTCACCGTAAGGTGCGTGGCGGAGGGTACACTGTACCACTACTAGGCATTTCCTTTCCTATTCCACTCCCAAATTGAACGAGGAAAAAAAGAATGCCTATATGCCTCCATACGAGCCCTAATTTCTCTTATTTGTCTTTGTGATCTTTACGCAAAATGTACGTAGGCGGCAGCAAGATCGTACTACACTCAGCTTCAAATTCCGGACCTCTAAATTTACTTAACAAAAATTCACGAAAAGAAAGTCGTCTTTCTTCCAGCGATCCCCAATTGAGTTGCCGGAGCATTTCCGTGACACTCGCACATTGGTCGAACCTACCAGTAACAAATCTAGCTGCTCGCCTCTGAACCGCCTCTAAGTCTTCCTTCAAACCGATCTGCTGCGGGTCCCAAATACTTGAGCAATACTCAAGACGTGGTCGTACAAGCGTTTTATACGCGGTCTCCTTTACAGGTGAAGTACATCTTCCCAAAATTCTCCCAATAAACCAAAGTCAGCTGTCTGCCTTACTCACAACTGTCCTTACATGCTCGTTCCATTTCATATCGCTCTGCAATGTTACGCCTAGATATTTGAACGACGCGACAGCATCAAGAAGCTCACTACTAATGCTGTATTCGAACATTACAGGATTGTTTTTTCTACTCATGCGCATCACCTTACATTTTTCTACATTGAGAGCTAGCTGCCATTCTTCGCACCAACTACAAATTTTGTCTAAGTCAACCTGTATGCTATTACAGTCAGTTACAGACGACACCCTCCCATACACCACAGCATCATCAGCAAACAGCCGCAAATTACAACTTACTCTGTCCATCAGAACATTTATATAAATAGAAAATAATAGCGGTCCTATCACACTCCCCTGGGGCACGCCTGATGATACACTCGTCTCTGATGAACACTCGCCGTCGAGAACAACGTACTGCGTTCTATTACTTAGGAAGTCTTCCAGCCAGTCACAAATCTGTGAACCTATTCCATAAGCTCGTATCTTCGTTAGCAGTCTGCAGTGTGGCACCGCGTCGAACGCCTTTTTGAAGTCAAGAAAAACACAATCCGCCTGTTGCCCTTCGTCCATGCCCTTCGTCCATGGCTCGCGAGATGTCATGTGAGAAAAGGGCAAGCTGAGTTTCACATGAACGATGTTTCCTAAACCCGTGCTGATTCATGGAAAGAAGCTTTTCCGTTTCAAGGAAATTTACTATATTCGAACTGAGAATATGCTCCAAAATTCTACATGAAACTGATGTCAATGATATTGGCCTGTAATTGTATGGGTCAGTTCTCTTTCCTTTCTTATACACGGGAGTCACCTGCGTTTTTTTCCAATCACTAGGAACTTTGCGCTGAATTAAAGATTCGCTATACATGCGAGCTAAGTAGGGGGACAACGCCGCAGAATAGTCTTTGTAAAACCGAACTGGTATTCCATCCGGACCAGCAGACTTTTTCGTATTTAGCTCTCTCAGCTGCTTCTCTACACCGGAAATACCTATTGCTATGTCCCCCATTTCGGAATTAGTATGTTGATCAAATGATGGTATATTTGTGCGGTCCTCCTGCATGAAAGATTTCTTAAAGGTTAAATTTAGAACTTCAGCTTCCCGTTTGCTTACTTCTATTACTGTCCCGGAATGATCAACTAGTGACTGGACAGTGGCCCGCTTATCGATTTTACATAGGACCAGAATTTTTTCGGGTTCTCGGAAAGATCTTTTGCTAAGGTATGGCTGTGATAATTATTGTATGCTTCACGCATCGATCTTTTTATAGACGCACGAATCTTTACTAACTTTTGCCTGTCATCATTCGCGTGTTCTTTTTTTAATCAGGAGTGCAACAGCCTTTGCTTTCTCAGCAGCTTTCTAACATTATTATTATACCACGGTGGATCTTTTCCATCCTTAATCATCTTTACTGGCACATATTTCTCTAACCCTTTATTAACAATGCACTTAAATTTAGTCCACAATTCCTCTACATCCATAGTCCCGGAATTAAACGATGCCCATTCATTTTCTAAGTGCGATCGTAACATTTGCTTGTCAGCTCTTCCCAACAAAAACACGCTCCTAGCCTTCTTGATTGGTTTATGAACTTTGGTCACCATCAACGCTATGACAATATCATGATCACTAATTCCTGTCTCTACACAGACATCGTTAATAAGGTCAGGCCTGTTTGTGGCTATAAGGTCTAGAATATTTCTATTGCATGTGGGTTGTCGGTTTAACTGCTGAAGACAATTTTCGGAGAATGTGTCCAAAAGTAGCTTGCAAGACTGCTTGTCTGTACCGCCTGAAATGTAACTAGCGAGGTCCCAGTCTATACTCTTAAGGTTGAAGTCACCTCCGACTAATATTACATGGCCCGGATAACTATGCACTACCTGGTGTAGACTTTCCTTGAATAATTCTAAAACTGCTACAGCAGCACTGGGGGGCCGGTAAAAACACCCAACTATTAACTTTACTTCTTTTAGACCTGTTATACGTGCCCAGATAACTTCACAGTTACTTTCAACCTCTATCTCCGTAGAAACAATATCTTTGTCCACAGCGATGAACACTCCTCCAGTTGTATCAGATCTATCTTTCCGATATACATTCCACGCTTCGCTAAATATTTCTGAACTTGCCACATCATCATTTAGCCAGCTTTCGGTGCCTAAAACTATCTGAGCGCAATAACTTCCATGCAGCGCTGCAAATTCGGGAACTTTGTTTCTAATACTCTGTAAGTTCGCGACTAATATTTTTATGTTCGAATTTTTGTTCCGAACGTGGCCTGAATTCGCTGTTTGAATGCTGACAGGCGAGTGCTCATCAGAGTTAGCGCCTAGCCTAAAAAACCCCCATGTGCACTCCACAAGTACTCTGCTACCCGAGTAGCCGCTTCCTTAGTGTAGTGCACCCCTGATCTATCTAGGGGCACCCTACAATTCCCCACCCGATAACGCAGATCCAGAAATCCGCAGCCATGACTGTCACAGAGTCAGCGAAGCCTCTGGTTCAGATCCTCCACTCGGCTCCAAACCAAAGGACCCCGATCAACCATGGGAACAATGCTACAAATCGACAGCTCTGCTTGCACCCCACATGCGAAGGCAGCAGCCTTCACCAATTCCGCCAGCCGCTCGTAGGACCTGAGGATGTCCTCAGAACCCAAGCGACAAACGTCATTGATGCCGACGTGAGCCACGACTTGCAGTCGACTGCACCCCGCACCGTCGATAGCCGCCGGCAAGGCCGCCTCCACATCTCGGATGAGGCCCCCCGGCAGACACACCGAGTGCACGTTGGAATTACTTCCAGATCTGGACGCTATCTGCCTAAGGGGCTCCATCACGCGCCTAACATTGGAGCTCCCAATAACTAATAATCCCCTCCCCCCGTGCACCTGCTCGGACCCTGCTGAAGGAAGGGCCACACTTTCACTCACAGGACGAACGGGCGCGGATGGACGTCCAGCCTCCAAATTGGCCTTCCACCTCGAGCGACGCGAACGCCGTACAACCCGCCACTCCCCTTGCGGAGAAGGCGGCTCGATGACGTCCGGTACACCTGAAGGTGCTTCGGTAGCAGGGACAGAGAGCGAAGCGTGAGACACCTGAGGTGTCCCACTCGACGCACCAGACTCCCCACCATCGCTGCACCCCCAGACAGCAGCCTGAAGACGGCTGACCGTAGACAGCAGCACGCTCAGCTGTTCCCGAACCGCGGCCAACTCCTCCTGTGTCCGCACACAGCAGGCACACATTCTATCCATCCTATCGATAGAATTAACTGCAATTAACAACTTTAAAGAAGTCTAGTACTCTAATGAAGGCGGCTGGCTGCTGACTGAACTGTGGTCAGTGGTAGCTACACTGTCAAATCAATGAAACTGAGTCCGGCAGCTTGGCGCTGTTAATGCGGCTTTGGTGGCAGCTGGCACTGGACTGACTGATAACGAAATTTAGTAACGGTCTCTGACTTGTTTTGAAATACACCGGTCAAAGACGAAAACTAAACACAACGGTATTTATCAAATACGATAGAATAAACTATTAATACAGTAGTACAAACGAAATCTGCAAGTACGCGGGAATAAATCTCTTAAAACAAGGTACTAACGAAAATGAACTAGACTGGCAAATTAAATTTGACGCAAATTAAATTCAGATACTTAGCGCTGTAACGATGTGGCACTGGTGGCAGCTGGCACTGGACTCCCTTTCTCCTCTCCTTTCTTCCTCTTTCCCTGAAGAAGCGACCAACGACAGCGAAAGCTTGTATGTGATTTTATTTGTGTCTGTCGACAAGCCTGTCCTTTGGGTAAGTCATCTGTTTTCTACTTTTTATATTTGTTTATCCCACCAGGAAATGAACACACCTGTCAACTGCTATCCCTGATCAAAATCCTTAACCTTTCCACTCCCACATCCACACCTAGAGTTCAGAACATCCTTTTACAGGCCAACCACAAATTGGAACAGCATGCCACCCTCCATCTCAAAAAACTATCCAAACTCCTGGTCACCCACCTCCAGAAAGGCAATACACAGTCCCTCAACAACCTCTCCAATAAACCTCAAGCTCCTCTTATTGCACAGAAACCCAGTCTCTCCCACCTACTCAATCTCCCACTTCCAACTCCACTCCCCCCCAAACCTTAAAATCCTAATCCACACAATCCTGAACCACAACATCCCAATTCAGTAGTCAACCTCTCCTCTAAACCTCTCTCCCAATCTGGAACCTCCATCCTATCCAAGAGCCTCACCTTTAGTCCTACTCCCAAATTCAACCAAACAGCCCTTGTCAAAGACCTACTATCCTATACTCATAGCCTTGGGAGGAGATATCACTTTGCCACGAAGAAAAATAATCCTACTCCTGATGATCCAGCTCCCCAAGACTTCATTCAAATTGAACCCTGCCTAGAACAGTTCCGTCCTCCATCACAGCGAGACCCACCCGCTCTTCCTCAAAATCACCCTCTTCAAACCTTCCAGGAATTCCTTACTTCCAACCTTGCCACTCAGTCCTTCCTGAAAAACCTTAATCCTACTCCCAACATTACCGCAGCTGAATCCCGAGCTATCCATGATCTGAAGGCTGACCATTCCATCATCATTCTCCCCGCCGACAAGGGATCCACGACCGTGGTACTTGATCGGCGGGAGTATGTGGCCGAGGAACTGCGTCAGCTTTCAGACAACACTACCTACAAAGTCTGTAAAGACGACCCCATTCCTGATGTCCAGGCAGCGCTGCAGGGAATTCTCAGATCCGTAAGGCCCTCTAAAAGAACCTTTCACCTGAGTCCATCAAACTCATTACCCCACCGACACCCCGCACCCTTACCTTCTACCTACTTCCTAAGATTCACAAAACTAATCATCCAGGCCGGCCAATTGTGGCTGGTTACCAAGCCCCCACAGAACGAATATCTGCCTACATAGACCACCTCGCACCCAAACTTATTCATGGGACGCTTAGAGGAAGCCTTCCTGGATACTCAAGCCTGTCAGCACAAAGTTTGGTACAGATTCATTGATGACATCTTCATGATCTGGACTCACAGTGAAGAAGAACTCCAGAATTTCCTCTTCAACCTCAACTCCTTTGGTCCCATCAAATTCACCTGGTCCTATTCCAAATCCCATGCCATTTTCCTCGATGTCGACCTCCATCTATCCAACGGCCAACTTCACACATCCGTTCACATCAAACCTACCAATAAACAACAGTACCTGCATTATGACAGCTGCCTTCCATTCCACATCAAACGTTCCCTTCCCCACAGCTTAGGTCTTCGTGGCAAACGAGTCTGCTCCAGTCCCGAATCCCTGAACCAGTACACCAATAACCTAATAACAGCTTTCACATCCCACAGCTATCCTCCTGATCTGGTACAGAGCAAATTGCCAGAGCCACTTCCTCATCCCCCCAAATTCAGAACCTTCAATAGAAGAACCCCAGAAGTGCCCCTCTTGTCACCGGATACTTTCTGGGACTGGAGCGGACTCTGAATATGGCTCTCCAGCAAGGATACGACCTCCTTAAATCCTGCCCCGAAATGAGATCCATCCTTCATGACATCCTTCCCACTCCACCGAGAGTGTCTTTCCGCCGCCCACCTAACCTCCGTAACCTCCTAGTCCATCCATATGAAATCCCCAAACCACCTTCCCTACCCTCTGGCTCCTACCCTTGTAACCGCCCTCGTAAAACCTGCCCTATGCACCCTTCCACCAACACTTACTCCAGTCCCATAACCTGGAAGGTGTACACAATCAAGGGCAGAGCCACTTGCGATAGTACCCATGTGATTTACCAACTGACATGCCTGCACTGTGAAGCGTTCTATGTGGGAATGACCAGCAAAAAACTGTCCATTCGCATGAATGGTCACAGGCAGACAGTGTTTGTTGGTAATGAGGATCACCCTGTGGCTAAACAGGTCTTGGTGCATGGCCAGCACATCCTGGCACAATGTTACACTGTCCAGGTTATCTGGATACTTCCCACCGACACCAGTCTTTCAAAACTCTGGAGATGGGAACTTGCCCTTCAGCATATTCTCTCTTCCCGTTGCCCAACTGGTCTCAACCTCCGGTAAATTCAAATTCCCACCCACCATCTTGAACATCTTTGCCTCGATTCTCTGGACAGCCTCTGCCTCAAGTGGTATCTCTGTCCAACTTCTTTGCTTTCTGCAGTATGTCTGCCTAGGTGTACTTGCGTCTGTGTATATATGTGTGTGTGTGTGTCTTTGTTTACCCTCCTTTTGTTCCCCCAAGGTAAGTCTTTCCTGTCCCAGGATTGGAATGTCTCCTTACCCACTCCCTTAAAACCCTCATCATTTCCTTTTCCCTCTGCCTGACAAAACAGCTAGGCTACGAAAGCTAGCGTTTGTGTGTGTGTGTGTGTGTGTGTGTGTGTGTGTGTGTGTCTGTGTGTTTGTGCGCGCCCACGCGTGTGTGAATTTATTTGTGCTACTATCACTTCCTGTGCTCCTTCGCCTGCATATATATATATATATATATATATATATATATATATATATATATATAACAGAGGAAAAATTCCTAACAGGAAAAATATATACGTAAAAAATAGATGAAGAACACTTACCAGGCGAAGGGGCACAGGCAGTAATAGCAACAAATAAACACACAGACACACACACACACACACTCAAAAATGCTAGCTTTCGCAGCCTAGCTGCTTCATCAGGCAGAAGGGAAGGAGAGGGAAAAGGAAATGATGAGGGATTTAAGGAAGGGGGTAAGGAGCCATTCCAATCCCGGGACAGGAAAGACTTACCTTGGGGGAAAAAATGGAAGGTAAATAAATGCACATACACCCACACATTTACACAGACACAAGTACACTTAGGCAGACATACTGTAGAACTGTCAAACACTAAGTGTGTTTGGATGTGGATATGTGTGAGTGTGTGTGTATTTGTTTACCTTCCTTTTTGTCCCCTAAGGTAAGTCCTTCCACTCCTGGGATTGGAATGGCTCCTTTTCCACTTCCTTAAAACCCGTATCCTTCCCTTTCTCCTCTCCTTCCTCCCTCTTTTTCCCGAAGAAGCCACCACTGGTGGCGAAAGCTCGAATGGTTGTGTGTTTTTGTGTGTGTTTAGTGTTCCTATCGACCAGCCTGTACTTTAGGTAAGTCAAAAATCTTTATATATATATATATATATATATATATATATATATATATATATATATATATATATAAAGTAGATGAAGTTTATTTACCAGGCAAAGGAGCACAGGTAGTGATAACAACATAAAAAAACTCTCACACAGGCGCTCACACACACACACACATAAACGCAAGTTTTCACAACCCAGTTGCTTCTTCAGGCAGAAGAGAAGGAGAGAGAAAAGGAAATGATGAGGGTTTTAAGGGAGTGGGTAAGGAGCAATTCCAATCCCGGGAGAGGAAAGACTTACCTAGGGGGGACAAAAAGGAAGGTAAACAAATACACACCCACCCACACATATACAGTATGCAAACACAATTAGGCAGACATACTGTAGAAAGCAAAGAAGCTGGACAGAGATACCACTTGAGGCTGAGGCTCTGTCCAGAGAACCGAGGCAAAGATGTTAAAGATGGTGGGCGGGAATTTAAATTTAGCGGAGGTTGAGATCAGGTGGGCAACGGAAAAAGAAAATATGCTGAACGGGAAGTTCCCATCTCTGGAGTTCTGAAAGATTGGTGTCGGTGGGAAGAATCAAGATAATGCGGACTGTGTAACATTGTGCCAAGATGTGCTGGCCTTGCACCAAGGGGTGTTTAGCCACAGGGTGATCCTCATTACCAACAAACCACTGTCTGCCTTTGACCGTTCATGTGAATGGACAGTTTGTTGGGTCATATGCTGTCACGTTTAAGTCAGTCTTCCCACACTTAGAGACGACGTTTTTGTGTGCGCCGATGCTGTTAATTGCTCGTTTCGTCCTGTTCCCATGAGCAGCTAGGGAAATAAAGGTCCACCCAGGCAGAGTCCCGCTTGCCTTATACAACTGAGGCAATGGGAAGAAAAACATTTTTGAAAAAGAGAAATTTGTTAACATAGAGTATTAATTTAAGCATAAGGAAGTTCTTTCTGAAGACATTTGTGTGGAGTGTTGCTTTGGTGAAACATGGACAATAAAAAGTGCAGACAGGAAGAGGATAGAGGCTTTTGAAATGTGGTGCTATAGAAGAATGCTGAAATTAAGTGGGTGAACTGCGTAAACTAATGAGGAGGTACTGATCATAAATGGGAAGAAAAGAAATTTTTTGGCATACAATGACTTTGAAGGGTTCATTTGGTAGGAAACATTCGTCGATGTCAAGAAATAGTAAATTTGTGGGGTAAAAACCATAGAGGGCGACCAAGAAGTGAATATAGTAAGCAGATTAGATTAATACGTGTTCCATAGATCATATATATGACATTTTGTAATAATGTGGAACGTGTCAGTTTAGTAAATGTTGTCTGTTATGACAATCAATATTTAAAGAATTTTTTATGTACATTTTTTTCTTTTTTTATTATTATTTTTAAGTTTTATCTAAAAATTCATGTACAGTGAAAGAGTTACCATTCAGAAATTCCTTTAATTTCTTTTTAAATACTAGTTGGCTATCTGTCAGACTTTTGATGCTACTTGGTAAGTGACTGAAGACCCTTTCTCTTAGATTTAAATGGATGTAGGTTGTTGTTCTTATGAGGAAATGATGAGGGTTGCTCAGGATAGAGTTTGTGGAGAGCTGCATCAAACCAGTCTCCAGACTGAAGACAACAACAACAATTTGTTTGTACACTTTAGGCTGCATTACATACCATTCTGTTACCACGGGTAAGATTTCAATTTAGGACAACATTACACTCTAATCACTGACTCTTATCACAGCACCTAAGAAGCTGATCTCTCTTAACTCAACTGTTGATTATTTGTGAATAGTCTTAACATTTCAAGGTGAGAGTATTCATGGCTATTTCTAAAGTATTACTGAAACAGGCGTTGAAAAATTTGGGTCAAATCTAGTCTCCGATACCGCTTTGACCAATGACGTCATGTTTTACGTCATTCCGTCCCGCACGTGGTTTCAATACCGGTACTCACTGTTTCTGTGTCTGATATTTTTGAAGACAACCTAACTTTCTCTTTTAATTAAGTTATCTGTAGCGTAGCCCTAAGAAGTTTAGGTATTTTGAAGACGTGGTAACATTAAGCAGATTTCATCTATTTAGGTGAAATCTAACTACTGATACAATGTTGTGGTAAACATGTGTTCGTAGTATCTCTCGATTATGTAAGACGTCATTGGTCAAAGCAGTATCGGATACTATAGTTTATGCAAAAACTTAATAGATAATGTTTAACTTACAATTTATGTGTATTGTTCCATAATACCTAAACTGAATACTAATACTGTAAGTAAAAACAACACTTGAGGAGTGCAAGGGCGTCTTTCATTTGTAATTTTTATGAAAGCTAGTATATACTTTACATTTTCTTTCTTCTTCTTCTGTTCCACTATTTTTTCCAGTCGTTTCCTCTGCTTTTTTGAAAGTATCCTTGTAACTGTAACATGTTCTCTTTTCTTTTTCGTCTGCCGCTTCTGGGAAGGTATAACTAACGCATTGCACTGATCATAATTATCTTCTCGGATTCCTTTTATATCAAGGTTGATCTGATGGCAGAAAGACACAAATACCTATGAATCTCAGAACGTTAAACATGATAACAAGTAACGCGCTACCATGAAAAATGACATTACCACGTTAACGTTTATGACACACATAATGACACAGATAAATAGGGTGAATGAATACCAACATCAAACAATTTAGAGCACTACTAAAGAACCGCAGTTCAACCAATTGCACTCACTTTTGAAATCGGTGAATTGTCGATGTGTGTTGTAACAACTTCTCGTGCTTTCCAGTTAAATCCTTTTTTATTCTTGCCCATGTTGAACTTTCACTTGATTTAACAAGGGAGATAACCATAACATGCAAATACCTAAATATTGACAATTCAACCAACTACCCACGTGCAAGACCGACTGTAGATTGTTTACATCACTGTATGACTGTATGTTCGATCCAAAGTATATCGAATTAGTTTATCGATTAATGTATTGTTGTTTTGTTCTCTGTCGTCGATAGAATATCGATTATTCGACATTTCTTGCTTGCCTCAATCCAGGAAAATTTGAGTGAGCCTGAGCCAAAGCCATGTGGCATGTGTGTTGACATTTTGCGCGTTGTTTGTGTTATACAAAATTTTCTGTTTTCCTGTATATTGATAGTTTTTAGCTTAGTTACGCCTTTGTAATTAAAAAGCCATGAAGATTTTTACAAGTTGCGCTGATCCTTCATGTCTTAAAGCTGCAATTACCGCAAATTTTGCTAAAGACAATATACATTTAGAAAATGTATCGGCGACAGGTATGTTTTTGCATTTATATAGTTGTGAAAATGTCTCTCCTGCAATCTTGCTAGTAAACTGTCATCTATTATGCCATATAATTTATTATATCCAACTGAAATCGTATGTCGAAATTCACTTTAACAGAAAATCTACATTTTGTAACATCATTACTTATTGCATAAGATTGTAGTTACCAAAATTTTGCACGTTTATAGAGTGGAGATACCTAAAATTTAATCGTAACTGAAATTGTTCATATGGTAACGAAGAATCTACATACTTAATAACGGGCTTGTTGCCGGAGAAAATGTAAGGTTAGCAAGTAGTTAACAGACCAGAAAGTCCAGGAGCTTATGCCGCACCGTCGTATTATATATTTTCAGATGTGTGTAATGTTTTTACAGATCGAAAATCTGGGGTTACACGTCGTTTACCAACTTTCGAACTGAATTGTGGGACAACTCTCTTTTCTGCTAATTCAGTAGCAAGGTTACTGGTGCCACCAAAAAACGAGGAAGAATTGTTGGTTGATCAGTGGTTGGAATGGGAAGCAACTAAATTACAGGTGAGAAAGAACCACATTTAATAATGAGATAGACATACATAAATCTGTAATTTTGTCATCGTCATGATAATGAGTATGACCCCGGAAATAATGAATTTAGTTATTGAGAGGGAAGTAATGATCAAGATTTTACATTACTGAGTAAATGCTATTTATTCAATTTGATAGGCCTAGTTGGTTTCATTCTTTGTCCGTTTTTATGGCATTTTGGGCAAGTAGTACACAACAAGCCTATCTACAGTAAGTTAACTGTTAGACGGCAGAAGTCGGTAGACATCAGGCGGCTTCGGCAGGCAGCCGTTGTTTCGAGGCTGCAGCCAACATTACTGAATGAAAGTGCTGTGGGAGGCAACAATAGACGTCTGCTTTCTTATTGTTTGCATATCAGTGTTCTGAGTGTACATTTTTGTGTAACACATGACTTAAGTGAGTGATTCCTGTAGTTGGTATCATTATCAACCATTCTTGTGAGTATGCTGCTTTGTTTAATTTATGACTAACATTTAAAGCGATATGCGACACCTGTACTTTCGCGGAAGCATGCCACATAGTTTGTGTGTCAGCACTGCAGGACTTAGGCAAGCGGGGGAGACAAGTCACGCCTTTCTCCTCGCAGCTGTCTTGTTGTGAGGCGGGGCTTGCTTTCTCTACTCCCCGCCCCCCCCCCCTCACAACTCTGCCATCTAACAGTTTACACACTGTATGTAGCTCGTGCCATGACAGTGTTCGACCTGTTGTTGAGAGGTATGCAGAAAAAATATGGACATTTAAGAATGTGATATACTATAAAGGAACAACCGCGCTCCACTCTTACCTCATGCATCTTAATTCTGCCAGTGCCACTCCTTTCTGTTTTTCGTATATTTTACAGCTTGACACATCAGTGCAACCACAGAGTTATAAATGCCCTTTACTTTCCTTGCTAATCCCACCTGACAACTGCACTGATTCGTGTGGTTATTCTCTCAACACTATTCTTTATGGCACCCTTCAGTGGGCTCAGCATTAATTTGCTGAGTACGAGCTTAGTGAACATGGTGTCACTGTGCTGGGGGCTGGTATGTGTTGCCAGTCCTCTGACACAGTAAAAGTCTCGATCAGCGGCGCGGCCTAATGTATTTACGTGACGTGAAGTGGTAGTGTTGGCATCAGTCGCTGTGGATGCTGGGATGAATGGCGGCACAAAATGTTCACAATATGTGAAAATGAATGTGTTAACAACACATTTGAATGATTTTATTTTTTAAATGAATCTCCGCATTCAAATGTAGAAGACCACACACTACAAAACTACTTTTCTCCACATGCACTGTCTTTCTGTTCAGATTTAACACTTTATTTTGTAAATCGAAATACATGTGCGTCTGTCTCTCAAGTGATACAAATTACATTTTTTTTTTCTTCGGTGTTCATAATTTGGTAAAATGCTCGCAACAATTTAATCTGTACTCTTCAGTTCCTGCCTAACCACTTCCTTTAATATCATGACATATTTGTAAAAATCATAACATTTGCTCACAACTATTTAAGCTGTACTCTTAGGTTCCTGTCTAACCACAACTCTTAAAATCATGACATATTTGTAAAAATAATAATATTCGTTGATGTACCCTTGTACAGTCAGTAATTGAATTATCGTACACGCCATAGGCTACTCGAAATATACTACGTTGCCAACCTAACACTGCTACAGACGCAACGTGGAACTACCCATGTTGCTGATGGAGACTTTAGCCCTCTGACACTGTAACCTCTGGGCACTCTTCTGCAACCACCGAGTGGCATGGTGGTGGAACCTTTTGTGTATCGGGGAATGGGGATTTTGGCTTGACTGCCCTGGGTTGTGAGGAAGGAAAATAACTACGATATAAAAAATGGTTCAATCTCAGAAGTGTGCTACTTGTTGATGGGATGCATGGCTGAGGCGGAGCAGTCACTAGCGAGCAACCTCTGGGGATACTGGTGCACCTCAGTTGTATCAGGCATGCTGGTCTGTCTAGGTGGACATTTATTTCCCTAGCTGCTTGTGGGAGTGGGTGGGTGGGACCGACATTAATTCTTTATTTGCATTTCCACCTCCCAGTGGGAATGGTGTACGACGGAGTCATCAACAATCAACACCCAATCAGAAAACAGGACTAAGGTCTCCAGTCATCCACACTTAGTTTCCTAAAAAAAACCACAGAGTAATAGAACACAGGCTGTTAAACAGAATTTGCTTCTTGTTGAAAGAAAGGAAGGTTCTTTTGAAGAAAAAAAAGTGTTGTCTTTTTATATAAATAAAAGTTAAGAGGGAATTGCAGGTTGTTTAAAATAGTAAAGCGGTTATGGAATGGTACCATGTTAGTGGAAACATTGAATTCCCAACTGGTGTCAAAACTGCAAGGAGCTGCTGTTGTTTTGTTACAAACTATAAGGTGATCAGTCCCCTTTTCCTACCGAAGAAGATACAGCCAAATATCTGCAAACAGCTAAGAGTTTTGAGAATATTTAATAGAAACAGATCTGTACAGTACCATGAACTATAATAAGGGTGTAGTCTTCTGTAGAGATCTGGTTAATATACCTGTAGAAGACCTGAAGGAAGAGTGGGCTGGAGAAGGCATAGTGGATGTGCAAAATATTAAGAAGAGTGGATGGAGAACTTTTCCAGTCTAACTCCTTCAACATAACTTTCAATAGTCGCCGACTACCAGAGCAGGAGACGAATTTTAATCTACTGACAATCCTGAGATACATGGTTATGCTCTCCACAAGAAGGATGACCTCAGTGGAGAGAGAGCTCGAGGAGGAGTGGATATTAATACAGCCTGTCAGTCCGGGCCCCTCTCTCGCTCTCACCACAAGTTTACAAGTAGTTGCATTGTCGGTATATGTGCACCACCATTTGATGGTATGCTCCCTCTATCTGCCCCCTCCTCCATGATGCGTTTGACGCAGAAGCCCTCAAAGAATTTCTTTCTCAGCTCCCCCAACCGTTTGTCGTTTGTGACGATTTTAATGCACACATTGTGCTTTGGGCTTCTACTACATACCCCAGTGTAGAGCGATTGAGAGGCTTCTCTTGTCATAAAGTGCACACTTACTAAACACTGGACAGCCCACACACTTTTGCACTGCAACTGGGTTGTTCTTTGCCATCGATCTTTTGCTTTGCTCTCCAGCCCTTGTCCCTCATATTCAATGGTAAGTGTCCGATTACCTTCATGGAAGTGACCACTTCCCAGTCTGGATCCACCAACCAGATTGAATGGAGCCTGTTAGACAACTGTCATGATGGGTGATCAGCAGAGCAGACTGAAGCCTTTACAGCCAACTATCTGAGTTTGATCATCATGATACTGTCCAGGATGACCGAGAAAACAGCCCGTCCCTTGGTGGAGTAACAAATGCCACCCTGCAGTAAGGACATGTCATGCAGATCCTCATGATACATTAGGTGAACACCACATTGTCCACGCCATATACCATTTCTTACCATACCATTGCTTGGTCTCCTATGGAAAAGCTATTCCGCAAACATATACGAGCTACGTGTTTTTTTTTTTTTAGGATTCGCACCAGGCATTGTTTTCTAGACGTGGATGTGGAAGGTTTTACTAATTTACGTCGATGTTCAAGCAGGTTTCCCCCTTGGCTATTACAGAGGCCCAGGCTTCTTTTACACTTGGTGAGTTTTAAAAAAGATTCCACACCTAGCATTATGTTTAGGTCTGAGTTTTGTAACGTTTTAGATAGGCATCATGATTTTACCGTGATTTACACTTATGGTTCCAAACAGAGGAACTCCGTCGGGTGCTCCATAGTATTTCCCGATCATGTCATGCGGATTCGCCTACCAAATACCTGCTTGGTTTTTTCAGCAGAGCTCCATGCGATCCTCAGTGCACAAGAACATCTACATCTATATACATACTCTGCAATCCACCCAAGGTGCGTGGCAGAGGGTACACTGTACCATTACTAGGCATTTCCTTTCCTATTCCACTCCCAAATAGAACGAGGACACTTGCGCATTGGTCGAACCTACCAGTAACAAACCTAGCTGCTCGCCTCTAAACTGCTTCTATGTCTTCCTTTAAACTGATCTGCTGTGGGTCCCAAACACTTGAGCAATACTCAAGACGTGGTTGTACAAGCATTTTATACGCTATCTCCTTTACAGATGAAGTACATCTTCCCAAAATTCTCCCAATAAACTGAAGTCGGCTGTCCGCCTTACTCACAACTGCCCTTACATGTTCGTTCTATTTCATATTGCTCTGCAATGTTTCGCCTAGATATTTGAACGATGCGACAACATCAAGAAGCTCATTACTAATGCTGTATTCGAACATTATGGGATTGTTTTTCCTACTCATGTGCATCACCTTACATTTTTCTACATTGAGAGCTAGGTGCCATTCTTCGCACCAACTAGAAATTTGGTCTAAGTCATCCTGTATGCTATTACAGTCAGTTAAAGACGATACCCACCCATAGACCACAGCATCATCAGCAAACAACCGCAAATTACAACTTACTCTGTCCATCAGATCATTTATATAGATAGAAAATAATAGCAGTGCTATCACACTCCCCTGGGGCACGCCTGACGATACACTTGTCTCTGATGAACACTCGCCATTGAGAACAACATTCTGCATTCTATTACTTAGGAAGTCTTCCAGCCATTCACAAATCTGTGAACCTATTCCATAAGCTTGTATCTTCGTTAGCAGTCTGCAGTGTGGCACCACGTTGAACGCCTTTTTGAAGTCGAGAAAAACACAATCCTCCTGTTGCCCTTCATCCATGGCTCACAAGATGTCATGTCAGAAAAGGGCAAGCTGAGTTGCACATGAACGATGTTTCCTAAACGCGTGCTGATTCACGGAACGAAGCTTTTCCATTTCAAGTAAGTTTACCATATTCGATCTGAGAATATGCTCCAAAATTCTACATGAAACTGATGTCAATGATATTGGCCTGTAATTGTGTGCGTCAGCTCTCTTTCCTTTTTTATAAACAGGAGTCACCTGCACTTTTTTCCAATCACTAGGAACTTTGTGCTGAATTAAAGATTCATGATAAATGGCTAAGTTGGGGGCCAATGCCTCAGAATACTATTTGTAAAACCGAACTGGTATTCCATCTGGACCAGCAGACTTTTTCGCATCTAGCTCTCTCAGCTGCTTCTCTACACTGGAAATACCTATCACTATGTCCTCCATTTCGGAATTAGTATGTTGATCAAGTGATGGTACATTTGTGCGGTTCTCCTGCGTGAAGGATTTCTTAAAGGTTAAATTTAAAACTTCAGCTTTCCATTTGCTTTCTTCTATTACTGCCCTGGAATGATCGAGTGACTGGACAGTGGGCTTTGATCCGCTTATCGATTTTACGTAGGACTAGAATTTTTTCGGGTTCTCGAAAAGATCTTTTTCTAAGGTATGGCTGTGGTAATTATTGTATGCTTCGTGCATTGATCTTTTTATAGACGCATGAATCTAACTTTTGCCAGTCATCATTTGCGTGTCCTTTTTTGAATCAAGAGTGCAACAGTCTTTGCTTTCTCAGCAGCTTTCTAACATTATTGTTATACCACGGTGGATCTTTTCCATCCTGAATGCGGCATGTTCTGGGTAAGCGTTTTATACTGTTATATATATTTTTGATGAATTACAGCGTTCAAATGAATAAAATAAATCGCAATTGGCGATGTTATGGCTTCACTGTATGAGGTTTAGATGGAATACCAAACTGTGGCAAATGAAAATTTGTGCCCGGCCGGGATTCGAACCCGCGATCTCCTGCTTACTAGGCAGACACGTTGACCACTCCGCCACCAAAGGCACTGTGACCAGCCCGACTGCAGATGATTCTTCTCTGCATGTCTCCCACCCCCATGGTAGCTTAGGGACTGATGACCCCGTAGTTAACTCCCATAAGCTCTACAAACATTTGAACATTTGTGTGTGTGTGTTTTGTCTATCCATCTGGTCCTTGTGAATTTAATAAAATGTTTAATGGTGTTTTCTATTCATGTAACATAATGTTGAAGATAAATAGAAATTAATCAAATGTTCTTGCTTTTTCAGCCAGTTATTGTGAACTGCCTTACAACATTGAAGTCTACAGTACTGGCAACACAGCTAAATGAGCTTTTAACGACCTTGGATAGTGCACTGGGTACAAATGGATGTCTTGTTCATGTAAGTTAATATATTTTAATTTTATTCACTGTCCAGTGGAAGTGAGTTAATTGTTTTTTAATCATCATCATCATCATTAGAGACTGATTATGCCTTTCAGTGTTCAGTCTGGAGCATAGTACCTCTAATAAAATTTGTTTATGATATCCTATTCAATGCTAACATTGATGTCTCGTCTGATGTTATACCTTTTACTTCAAAATCATTCTGGAGCATAGTACCTCTAATAAAATTTGTCCATGATATCCTATTCAATGCTAACATTGATGTCTCGTCTGATGTTATACCTTTTACTTCAAAATCATTCTGCACCGAATGTAAGTACTTTCTTCTTGGTCTACCTCGACTCTTCTTACCCTCCGCTGCTGAGCTCATGAGTCTCTTTAGTAACCTTGTTTCTCCCATGCATGTAACATGACCCCACCATCTCAGTCTGTTCGCTCTAACTGCTTCATCTATGCTGTTCATTCCCAGTTTTTCTTTGATTTCATCATTATGGACACCCTTCTGCCATTGTTCCCATCTATTAGTACCTGCAATCATTCTTGCCACTTTCATATCTGTAACGTCTACCGTATGAAAAAGGTAACCTGTATCCACCCAACTTTCACTCCCATACAACAAAGTTGGTCAAAAGATAGAGCAGTGCACTGCTAACTTAGTCTTGGTATTTACTTCCTTCTTGCAGAAGAGAGTAGATCTTTTAATAGTTTAAGAAAATAATCAAGAACAACCTCATACATGAATCAAGGCAAATCTGATGAGTTTCAGGAGAAGCTTCCTTCTTCAGACACACATTATCACAAGAATCATTAGGTCTAAACAAACATGAAGTTAGTACCCCCACTCCCTTTTCACAATAAAGTAGTTTTCAAACCTATGTTACCTACATTTGTGTCCTGTGGCAGTCTTTTCAGCCTCTATCTCTGTTGTGACAAATGCAAGGTACAGCAAAAAAGTAAGTGTCCCTCTTTTTGACACATTGATGAATAGTTAAATGTAAAACTTAATTGCCAACAGGCACAGCAATATTTGAGTTATTTTTGACCTAATCGCCAAAAGAATTAATGGTATCAATTTTGTATTCATGTGTCATAGAAGTCTGCTCCATGTGCATGGAACAAGCATGTGACTTGTTATCTTCAGCTCTTCATCATTGTTGAAATGCTGAGCAGACGATAGAAATTTCTTGAGGTGCAAGATAATATGGAAATTGCTGGGAGCAACAGTAGGACTGTAGTTGGATGATCAAACAGCTCCCAGCTGAACTTCTTCAAAACATTTGCTGTGCACTAAGCATTCTCGTGAAGCAGTTCAACATCTGCAGTATTCCACACCTCTCCTTCTGAATGGCACTTCCTCTGCCAGCGATTTGACGACTAAGAATGAAGAAAGCTGTCACATGTTTTTCCATTCTCATGAATCAGACATTTAGAACACAGGAATACAAAAGTAGACCTGCAGTATGACAAGTATTAATTCTTTTGGTGACTATGTCAAAAACTGTTTTAAACTTGCTGTACCTGTGGTTTGTGAGGTTTGTTCCTGTGGTGATGTCTTAGTTCGTGAACCTTGGGCAACATATGAGTGGCCAAGTAAGTGGTCAAGACAGTTGGAATACCAGTTACTTTGGGAAACATTTCATGGCATCTCGGACATATTCTGAGGAGTGGACAACTTTGCACTCGGGTGACAAAGACTACCAAATCAATTGGTTAGTCCATGAACCGTTCAGGGTAAAACAAAATCGGACCCTGGGAAAGTAAGGCTAACAACCTGCTTCCCATGTATTTCGATATGATGCTGGCAACTGACAGGCCAGGGACTCCTCAAATACAACTTGACAAATGATCTGGAATGAGATGGGGAGCTATGGGGGCTGCACTTGGAAGAAGGTAGAGCTGGCAGAGACTGCAAGTAAGGTGTGCTTAGATGTTTTAGCTGTTCGTGATATTCAGGTAAGACGAGAGAAAGAAGACAGAGTGGGAGAATACAAGATCTACCTGTCAGGAGTCAAAAGAGGAGGAGTGAAGTGGAGTGTAGGATTTTACGTCAGGAAAGTAATCGAACCTAGCATAATTGCAGTAAGCTATGTAAATGAACAATTGATGTGGATGGGTTTGGCAGTCTCCAGCAAGAAAATAAGTATTGTGTCAGTTGATACGCTCTGTGACAGGATAGATCAAGATGAGATGTATAAATTTTACAATGCAGTCAGGGACAAGGATAGTGTTTTGCTCATGGGCGATTTCAACACCAGGATAGGAAATCAAACAGAAGGGTATGGAAAGATTATGGTTGAGTTTGGAAAGGATATGGAGGCCAACAAGAATGGAAAACAGCTCAGATTTCTGTGCCAGTATGGGATTAGCTATCTCATATGCCTTTTTAAAGCATAGGAACATTCACTGGGAAGATAGGGGAACCAGATCTGTCATTGACTAGATAATGACACCTCAGGAATTCAGAAAGGCAGTCCAGGTCACTCCTTTTTTCAGTGTTCTTTGATGACACTGATTTAATCTGCAGTGAAATTGCTTTTGTAAGGTAAAAAGTGCAGAAAGTCAGGACCATATGACAACGATTCAGAAGACACCAGTTACAGTCACTGGAAGAAGAATGGACAAGTGCAAGGACAGTGCCTAGAGAATGTCTTGGACCAGTACTGTGTAAAGGCAAGAAGAAGCAGAAAGTAGTTGGAATGACACAGTTTGTAAAAGGAAAAAGGTGGTGTTTCAAAAATGTTTCCATACTAGAACTCGGGCAGACAGAGAAAGTTATATTGAAGAAAGAAACAAAGGCAAACAGATAATTGCAGAATCCAAGCAGAAATCACAGGAAGTCTTTGGAAATAAGTTACAAACTTTGGGTCAAGCGACAGAAAAACCATTCTGGAGCATAATTAGGAGTCTTCAAAAAGGAGGGAAGAAGGAATAACAAGTGTTTTGGACAGGTCAGGAAAGCTGCTAGTGAATCGTGTGGTTGTCTTGGGCATATGGAGGGAATATTTTGAAGAGTTGCTCAATGTAAGTGAAACCTGCAATGTGGTGTCAGATTTTGAGATACAAATGGACAGGAATGATGTTGGAAACAGGATCACATTTGAGGAAGTGGACTGAATGGTCAGTAGATTGCAGAGCAATAAAGTAGCTGGGGTAGATGAAATTAAGCCAGAACTCATCAAGTACATTGGAATATCAGGTCTCAAAATGCTTACACAGAAATGGTGTGGGAGTCGCCACATGTTGTGTTTGACTAGACGAAAGCAGTAAGCGGCCATATAACGAATATATTTGGCATACCTGAAAAAATAGGTTGGTTTCCATTCAGTTGAATCTAGAGCTTCCTCCTTGAATTGCCCCATAAACATGTTGGCGACAACTGGATATAGTGGGCTCCCCATGGCCACTCCTTCTGACTGCTTATAGTAAGCACCATCGAACAGAAAGTAAGTTGATATCAGTACATGCCTGAAAATGTTGGTGTTCTTTACATTAAAAAAATCATCCAATTAGTTCCAGTGAATCTTCTAGAGGGACTGAGGTACTATAATGCCAGCAGATCTTGCTGGGTTGCAGAATGCTTATAAAACAGCGGAGGGGGGGAGGAGATAAAAGCATCACCACCGCTCCGACGCAGTTCATCAGTGCCCATGATGATAACAGGTTCAGTCACTGAAATATTGTGCCAGTTTGACACAGGGATCTGGCTGCGCACCTGTGAACTTTTTCATCTAGTTACAATATCTGCTGCTCAATGCTCCCTTTCACCCTACAAATCTTTGTACTCCTGTTCTAAAAGCTTTCTTCCCACACACCATCCACAGGTGAAACGAGGGCAAAGAAGGGTTATTGTTAGATCAGAAGTTGCTACATATTCCTGCCTATAGATGAGCATTGTGGTTCTGGAGAAAGCTTTTGACGATGTTGACTGGAATACACTTTTTCAGATTCTGAAGGTAGCGGGGATAAAATATAGGCAGTGAAGAGTTATATTCAATTTGTACAAAAAAACAGACAACAATTACTAAAGTCATGAGCAGCATGGGGTTCTCGCCTGAGTCGCATTTCGCGTGTTTCAAGCGTCAACTTTGCGTCACAATATCTTGGGATGTAATGGAATATTGTGATGCAATCAACACCATTGTTTATGTGATTTGTCATGCTATGGATTGCTGAAGAAAAAATATAGGGTGTCCATTTTAAATAACCTAAGTTTGTGTTAAAAAAACACATTTGCTTTCGTTTTAGAATGTTTCTAAATATGTACATTCATGGACCCCAGCCGTACATTGATACCGGTGAAAGTCATTTTCCAATATCTGTTATTGTTCCAGATATATTTTGGGTGGAAAAGATAGCTGGGACACCCTGTATATGCACTATTAGCACCCATTTATCACTTACTTACTGTGAATAGTTTCCATCATAGGAATGTTCTGTACCTTCAGAAAAGATTCTTTTGTCAATATATAGCCTGAAAATCTTTTTATAAAGTAGTTATTTACTTTTCTGTTATAATATTTTGTACTTTGTAATTACTGTAAGTTGCTCTTATTTTGTTGCAGTCCAGCATCACAGTTGCAGATCTTTGTGTATGGAGCACAATTTTTCCATTGGCTGCAGATGAAAAGTTATCTTCAGACTGGCTCAGTGGAAAGAAGCACTTGTTACAATGGTTTGCTAAACTAAAGGACCAAGATTATGTTAAAGTAATTACATATTTTATAAAACAGAAGAACCTGGTAATGGATATTTAATTTGTAGGAAAGGGAAGTGAATGTCTATTACATCGATTTGATTAAGCAGTCAACCCTGATACATTAGATCAATGGTTTTTATGTACATTAAGATAACAGGCCACTAATGTAAGAACTCTTGAAGTATCTGGTGCACTTTAATGATGGTTTCACCCTGTGACTAAGCATGCCTGGGTGCACGACCAGCACATCTTGACACAGTGTTACACCATCCGGGCTATCTGGATAGTTCCCACCAATGCCAACTTTTCAAAACTCTGGATATGGGAACTTGCCCTTCAGCATATTCTCTCTTCCCATTGCCCACCTGGTCTCAACCTCCATTAGTTTCAAATTCCCACCCACCATTCAACAACATCTTTGCCTCTGATCTCTGGACAGAGCCTCTGCCTCGACTGGTACCTCTGTCCAACTTCTTTGTTTCTTACATGTGCCTGCTTGGTGTCTGTTTGTGTGTGTGTGTGTGTGTGTGTGTGTGTGTGTGTGTGTGTTACCTGTCCTTTCTCCCCCAAGGTAAGTTCTTCCTCTCCCTAGATTGGAATGACTTCTCACCCACTCCCTTAAAACCCTCATCCTTTCGTGTGTGTGTGTGTGTGTGTTTACCTGTCCTTTCTCCCCCAAGGCAAGTCCTTCCTCTCCCTAGATTGGAATGACTTCTCTTCCACTCCCTTAAAACCCTCATCCCTTCATTTTTCCTCTTCGTCCTTGCTCTTTTTCTAAAGAAGCAACATAGGATTGTGAAAGCTCAGCATTTGTGTGTTTGTGTGTGTTTTTATTTGTGTCTCTGTCTACGTACCTGTGCTTTTTCGTCTCGTAAGTAAACCATTTCTATTTTTTATATAAAATCTTGAATTATTGTGTTTGTGTGTGTTTTTATTTGCCTAGCTATCAATGAGACTGTGCTTCTGGTAAGTTAAACCATCTCTATTTGTATACATATTGTTTCTACCAGGAATGTTCCCCCCCCCCCCCCCTCTCTCTCTCTCTCTCTCTCTCTCTCTCTTATATATAATCTATGGGGAGAGAGATAAAGGTGAAGAGACAGCAAAAGAAATTCAGCTATCAAAAAAGAAATAGAAAAGCTTTCCAAGAGAGTTGTTAAGTTAAACCTTGTTGATATTGTGGTCAACATTAGTCAGTCAACAACTCAACAATGTAGTGCTCAAGGGTTTGGTAGTTGTATTTGCGTCCAAAATGAGTTTAAGGGTGGAGAAAATTTGGAAAAGTTCGAGAAAACCCATTCCTGATGTCTACACTGAACTTCAAGGAGTCCTCACAGCCTTAAGCCCCCTACAAAACCTTTCACCCGACTCCATCAACCTCTTGACCCCAACCTCACCTTCTACCTACTTCCTAAAATTCACAAACCTAATCGTCCAGGCTGCCCCATTGTGGCTGGTTACCAGCCCCCCACGAACGAAGCTGTCTACATAGACCAACACCTTCAACCCATTATGTGCAGTCTTCCATCCATTGTCAAAGACACCAACCACTTTCTCAATCACCTGAAATCCTGACTCATTCTGTTACCTCTGGAAATCATCATTGTAATAATTGATGCCACTTCCGTATACACGAAATCCTGCAGCAAAGCCCAGGGCTTTGCTGCAGTGGTGTGTTTCCTTTCACGCCGCTCACCTGCAACCCTTCCCAAAACCTCTTTCCTTATTAACCTAACTTGCTTCATCCTAACCCACAACTTCTTCACTTTTGAGGGCCAGACATACCAACAACTAAAGGGAACTTCTGTGGGAGTCAGGATGGTCCCCTCATATGCCAACTTATTTATGGGACGCTTAGAGGAAGCCTTCTTGGATACCGAAGCCTCAACCCAAAGTTTGGTATAGATTTATTGATGACATCTTCATGATCTGGACTCAAGGTGAAGAACTCCAGAATTTCCTCTCCAACCTCAATTCCTTTGGTTCCATCAGATTCACATGGTCCTATTCCAAATCCCATGCCACTTTCCTCGATGATGACCTCCATCTGTCCAGCGCCAGCTTCACACATTTGTCCACATCAAACCAACCAATAAACAACAGTACCTCTATTATGACAGCTGCTATACATTCCACATCAAATGGTCCCTTCCCTATTGCCTAAGTTTTCGTGGCAAACAAGTAACCCGGAATGTGAACACGATTAAGGGAAGAGGCGCTTTTGATAGCACCCACGGGATTGACCAACTGACATGCCTGCAGTGTGAAATCTTCTATGTAGGAATGACCAGCAACAAACTTTGCATTTGAATGAATGGTCACAGGCAGACAGTGTTTGTTGGTAATGAGGATCACGCTGTGGCTAACCATGCCTTGGTGCACGGCCAGCACACATTGGCACAGCGTTACACAGTCTGCGTTATCTGGATACTTCCCGCTGACACCAACCTATCAGAGGTAGGAACTTGCCCTTCAGCATATTCTCTCTTCCCGTTGCCACCTGGTCTCAACCTCCATTAATTTCAAATTCCTGCCCACCATCTTTAACATCTTTGCCTCGGTTCTGTGGACAGAGCCTCTGCCTCAAGTGGTATCTCTGTCCAACTTCTTTGTAATCCACAGCCCTCACCCGCCTAATCCTTAACCTATACATCAACTCCACCAATGAACACACCTGTCAACTCCTATCCCTAATCAAAATCCTCAACCTTTCCACTACTGCATCCACACCCACAGTTCAGAACATCCTCTTACAGGCCAACTGCAAATTGGAACAGCATGCCACCCTCCACCTCAAAAATCTATCCCAACTCCTTGTCACCCACCTCTGGAAAGGCAACACACAATAAACCACAAGGTCCTCTTATTGCACAGAAACCCAGTCTCTCCCATCTATTCAATATCCCACTTCCAGCTCCACTCCCCCCCCCCCCCCCCCCCCAAACCTTTAAATCCTACTCCACACAATCCGGAACCATGCCATCTCAATTCAGTAGTCAACTTCTCCTCTAAACCTCTCTCCCAATCTGAAACATCTGTCAAATCCAAAGGCCTCACCTTTAGCCCTACTTCCAAATTCAACCAAACAGCCCTTGTCAAAGATTTCCTATCCTATACTCGTAGTATTTGCTGAAGATATCACTTTGCCACGATGAAAAATAATCCTACTCCTAATGATCCAGCTCCCCAACACATCACTCAAATAGAACCTTGCCATTTCCTCTTGTGCAGTCTCGCATCCTTCATCAAAGATACCAACCACTTCCTCAATCGCCTGAAATCCTTACCCAGCCTGTTACCTCCTGAAACCATCCTTGTAACCATGATGCCACTTCCTTATACACAAATATCCCACATCCCCAGACCTCGCTGCAATGGAGTATTTCCTTTCACGCCGACCACCCACTTCCCTACCTAAAACCTCTGTCCTTAATACCCTAGCCAGCTTCATCCTAACCCACAACTTCTTCACTTTTGAGGCGAAACATACCAACAACTAAAGGGAACAGCCATGGGAACCAGGATGGCCTCCTCCTACGGAAACTTATGTATAGGACACTTAGAGGAAGCCTTCCTGGATACCCAAGCCCGTCAACCCAAATTTTGGTATAGATTCATTGACGACATCTTTATGATCTGGACTCACAGTGAAGAAGAACACCAGAATTTTCTCTTCAACCTCAACTTCTTTGGTCCCATCAAATTCACCTGGTCCTATTCCAAATCCCATGCCACTTTCCTCGATGTTGACCTCCATCTGTCCAACGGCCAACTTCACACATTCGTCCACATCAAACCAACTAATAAACAACAGTACCTCCATTATGACAGCTGCCATCCCTTCCACATCAAACCTTCCCTTCCCTACAGCTTAGGTCTTCGAGGAAAACGAGTCTGCTCCAGTCCCGAATCGCGGAACCATTTCACCAATAACGTAATAACAGCTTACACATCCCGCAGCTATCCTACTGATCTGGTACAGAAACAAATTGCCAGAGCCATTTCCTCATCCCCCCAAATTCAGAACCTTCCACAGAAGAATCCTAGAAGTGCCCCTCTTGTCACCGGATATTATCCGGGACTGGAGTGGACTCTGAACGTGGCTCTTCAGCAAGGATACGACTTCCTTAAATACTGCCCTGAAATGAGATCCATCCTTCACGACATCCTTCCCACTCCACCGAGAGTGTCTTTCCGCCGCCCACCTAACCTCCGTAACCTCCTAGTCCATCCATATGAAATCCCCAAACCACCTTCCCTACCCTCTGGCTCCTACCCTTGTAACCGCCCTCGTAAAACCTGCCCTATGCATCCTTCCACCACCACTTACTCCAGTCCTGTAACCCGGAAGGTGTACACGATCAAGGGCAGAGCCACTTGCGATAGCACCCACGTGATTTACCAACTGACATGCCTGCACTGTGAAGCGTTCTATGTGGAATGACCAGCAACAAACTGTCCATTCGCATGAACGGTCACAGGCAGACAGTGTTTGTTGGTAATGAGTATCACCCTGTGGCTAAACACTCCTTGGTGCATGGCCAGCACATCTTGGCACAGTGTTACACCGTCCGGGTTATCTGGATACTTCCCACCAACACCAAACTTTCAGAACTTCGGAGGTGGGAACTTGCCCTTCAACATATTCTCTCTTCCCATTGCCCACGTGGTCTCAACCTCCGCTAAATTCAAATTCCTGCCCACCATCTTTAACATCTTTGCCTCGGTTCTGTTCGACAGAGCCTCTGCATCAAGTGCTATCTCTGTCCAACTTCTTTGGTTTCTACAAATGTCTGCCTAGGTGTGTTTGCGTTTGGATATGTGTGTGTGTGTGTGTGTGTGTGTGTGTGTGTGTGTGTGTGTGTATTTGTTTACCTTCCTTTTTTCCCCCCTAAGGTAAGTCCTTCCACTCCTGGGATTGGAATGATTCCTTTTCCACTTCCTTAAAACCCGTATCCTTCCTTTTCTCCTCTACTTCCTTCCTCTTTTTCCTGAAGAAGCTGCCATTGGTGGCGAAAGCTTGAATGTTTGTGTGTTTTTATTTGTGTTTTTTGTTTCTATTGGTGAGCCTGTACTTTGGGTAAGTCTAAAAATCTTTATTATCCCGCATCCTCCCCCCCCTTTCCCCTTCCTTCCCCCCCCCCCCCCCCCTCTTTCTCTGAAGAAGCAACTAACAGTTGGAAAAGCTCAGAATTTTTGTGTTTGTGTGTCTATCAATGAGCCTGTTCTTTTGGTAAGTTAAACCACCTCTATTTTTTTATTCATATTTTTCCTACCAGGAATATTGCTCTCTATAATATTTATCAGAAGAGATAGATTTGCTGGCCAGTACTTACCTTTGTGCTGTACTGCCGATAGTCACACAAAGAAAGAAAAAGGACGAAAAAAGAACAAGCTTCTTCAGGTTGTGAATTACCTTCGCTTTCTGTTCCCATTCCTTTTTTTCTTTCCTTCTTTCCTACCTGAAGAAGGAACCCTGTTCTGAAAGCTTGTTCTTTTTTCATCCTTTTTCTTTGAATGGGTACCGGCAGAAGAGCACGAAGGAAAGTACTGGCCAGCCAATCTATCTCTTTTGATAAATAATTTATCATCTCTCTTGAGAATTTCCATCATTAATTATATATAATGTTTCATTGGTATAGCTCTGAGGAACACAATGTCCGAGGATGTGGTACAGAAACTGCTTGGACCAAGTGGGAGCAAGTATTACCCACTGCACATTCATCTGTAGAGGCTGACAATCTTATATTTGTTGCTCGATCCATATCTTCTGTTATTAAAATGGGAGTGATTGCTTTTCTAATTTTCTGGGTCCTCCGCTATTTCAAACCAATGGAAATTTACATATAAATGTTACCCATAATTAGAGGTCTGTGCGGATAAGAAAAGTGTTATACGCATCCACACCAAATCTGCATCTGCATGCGGCACTTTATCTACGTCCGCAAGTTTGTTATCCACATCCGCAGATATTAAAGTTTTGAAAGGGTAGTAATAACAGATAGCAGTATTTAAAACCGTACAATTATTGATAGAGTGTCATTTTTGCGACAAGTTAACTACCTTTGACTTCTCCAATCACGGTAACTGTTCTATACCTACTCCGAAACAGGCTATTTCAAACAGGAAAACATTGGCGCTCTGGACACAAGCAGTAGTACTTCGGAGCACTATGTCAGCTGTTTAATATAGGCATCATCTTAAATTTCAGTTGTTACAACTGATTGGCATAGAGGAGACTTTACTGTGTTTACATTCAAAAAAAGAAACGGTTCTTTCGGAGCTTTACAAAAGGGATGCTTTATTTTCCCCATGTTAACGCACAAGAGGTTACACGGTGCAAAGCAAAGCATTTCATTTCAATTGTTGAAACTGCTGTCTACTTCTAATTGGAAACTGTTAACCAAAAGAGACAATGTTGGCTGCAGCTACGGTCAGCCTATACAATCAAACATTGTGTATCTTCTTGTGTTACTTTCACTGTACACTGCATCTAATTATGAAAGTTGCTACAAAATGCTATTGTCAATCTTTATTACTTCCATCACCATTTATCTAATACATAAACATGAATGTATGTATGTTTGTTCTTATTTTATGCATGGCTATACTGATCATTCGGTTGCGATGAAACAGTGTAAGAATATACTTTTTTTTATATGTAAAACAGACCATTATATCATTGATCTTCTCCTTGCCATCAAATACGTATCCAAATTTTTTCCCAAATTGAAATTTTGATTTTGTTTTCCTTCACTAATGTCAAATCACCTCTTTTCACATTACACGATATAGTATCCATTGATGTCATGGTCATTTTAAGAAAGAATTGTCACTATATTCATTACGATACATGTTGTCACTCGGTCACTACAAAGCGCTAACTGAAGGCAGTGGTAATTTGTCATGACACTTTTGGTGGGCAGTGAGCCGGTTTGCCACCCAGAAAGCACTTGATAGACTGCAGATAAGACCGTCGCATGAACAGGGTAGGCGCAGGTCCATCGGGTACAGCTATACAGCAAGGATTCCAAGAATCTCCACAGGCTTGAAGTTTTCAGCTAATATTTCAACAGGTGTACTGGGCAGATACCTCGCTTTTTATTCACATATAACACATGGATATCTGGGTCGCTCACAATTTTATCTGCAAACTAAGAAATACTGTGGATATCCGCATCTGTGCAGACCTCTACCTATAGTTTTTAAAAGTATTATTTAAAAACTAAAAATTTTGCTACTACTTCCTGTGGCAAACTGATATACTGGAGTTTTCTATTGATGGTTTCTATCATCCATAGCACCAATGTAGGTTAAAGACAGTGACTCATTTGAATGAGTCAGTGTGAAGACTCATTGAAATGAGTTATTGTGTTTGGAGGTACCCATGACCATTTTGTGAATGTTTCCATATCTAATGGTGTTCCATTGTAAGAACAGAAGGCTATAAGGGCTGTAATTGACATAAATTGATGGTGGATGATTCACTTTGTCATTGAAAGTTGCGTTTAAACTTCAGTGAGATTGCTGTTGCCAGTGATGCAGGTCCACTCCAGTTCTCGTTACTAGTGAACATTGTGATGTAAACTGAATGCAGTGAACATTTGCAGCTCAGTACTTTGGAAAAGGCCATCACTTACTGAGACACATAAAGATGGTCAACAGTACAGGTATTTGACTATAACTTATGGTCTTTGATTTGCAATTGTATCTCTTTTCATATGGTACAAGGCACTGAATGAGATATTTGACCCCCATTATGTGGAGGATGTAGTACAGACTGCAGATGTTTTATTGCCATGCCTTGATTATATTCATTCAGTTTTCTGTGAACATAAACTGGGATTATTATTTCATCGTCACTGACTAATAGGTGCCATTTCTTCTGCATATTTACAGTAAATTTTCTATGGACACTCCTGTCTTGCATGAGGACTTCATGTTCACTGAGCTGCACATGGACATTCATTGTTTGACGAACACTTGGGTACTTTATCACACCTCGAAGGACCTATTAAATCTTTCAGTCTTAATTCCATAGAAAATGCTTGGAACTATTGCAGTACTGAGTGAAAAATAGTAATCAGTATCTGCAGAATTTGGTAGCTGGGCAGGATCTAATTGTGACCTAGTGGCTCCAATTGGAATGGAACACCTAGAGAACTTTGTGGGCTCTCATCTCCAGTGAATTGAAGCCATTGTTAAGGCAAGAAGCCCTGTATAGACAATGTTACTGTGATGCTTCCTGGAAGTGCTTTTCTTTGTCTAGTGAGCTTATATGGCTGTATATCAGAATGCATGGAAAGATCTAAAGGAATTTCCACAATTAATCATGCAGTTTACAAATTCCTTTTGCCTCTGCAGTAGTTTGATAGAGGTGACCATCAATTGGTGACAAATGAAAATTTGTGCCAGTTGGAAGTCTTAATGCAGGAGTGTAGATGATGGTGATTATGATGCTGATGAGGAGGAGAAGGAAAAATTCTTATGAATAAATTGACTCCTGTAAATGTGAAATTTGAATTTGTATTATCATGCTAGTACTGTAGTAGATTACACAAACAATAGCAGATGCACTCAAAGAAGGCAGGTATCTTGGTGCTTATGTAAAATTTGCCACATACAAGCACCATCAATGATGGCAACTGGTAACAAATGGAGTAAAATTCTGTATATAACTTTCTATAATCATGTGTAATGTTAACAATGGCTATGATGTTCTCAGCAGGCTGCTGATAATGCTACTTAATAGTCATTAGCTGTCAGAAAATATATAATGTTTGAGCACAGAATAACTTGACCAATAATAACTGGATCAAACTGGAACTGAAAATTACTGAAACATCCCAGTCAGTGGACAGAGAATATTTATTGATCATAATAATAAACCAGGTATGTGAATGTTTTACGGAAGATGAACAGATTTATGTCGATAATTTAAGCTGTAATAAGAGTGAGTGTGAAATAAGAAAGCGTCAACTAAAATAGTCATTGGTAATTGAAAGCAAATATTTCTTCATCTAATTGAAGGAACTTTGCTTACAATGAATAAAGACTGCTTCCCTTTTCTACTTATTATTGAATGTTGTAGCTTTTCTACTCTCTTGATATGTAATATGATGTGCAAATGAATCTTTTCTTCAATTTTTAATGTGTAGAACCTTGGAGACAGAATTGCTCTGACATTTGTAATTTAAATATCCAGCACAAATCATTCCCTCTGCAGTTGTGTTTTTGATGTTTTGAAAGCTCCTGCCAGATTAAACCATCATGCAAGGACAGGCCCAAGCTGGGTCCTTATGTAGGTATGGGAAAGAGGGAGGGCACTAATAATAAAATTGAAACTATGTTGGTGATCATACCTTGATAGCTTAGTTGGTATGTAGCATTTACAACAGAAGGTTAGAGTTAGGCTAAAAATAGATGCAATGATGGTGTGCATGCACTCCCCCCCCCCACCACCACCACCACCATACACACAGAAGACAGAAACATTTGTAACTTCTTTTTATCAGTTCCATACATTAGCTGTAAGTAGCTTTATCTCAAAGTAAGCTGAAAGTCTTAGGATGACTAAATATGTGATTAGTTCCCTGTAAAAGCACAATCATTAATATGTGAATATTTTTACATCTCTCAATAGGCTCTTTGTTACACAATGTTGATGTAAAAGCTTTATATATTTTACTCCAGAAAAATATAGTTACTGGATTGTTGGGATGGTAATACCTCTACATATAATGGCACTGTTCTATCAACATTACTCCTGATTATATCATGATGTAAATCTCTGTACCTTTCATGTCATATACTATATGGAAAATTTATGGTATCCCAGAGTCTCTGTAACAACCCTTGAGAGTTGCAAATTTCTGCAAGTCATTTATGAGTCCAGAAATTGTAAGTTTTGGGTTGAACATTTTTATCTATTTGCTGTTAAATCTTCACTTTCTTCTGTATTTTGTTTCTGACCACCTTCACCATGTTTGTGTATCATTATATGACAAATTTTGGCCTCATTATAAACTGTCCTTCATAGTTATAAATTTAATGAGGTTAGTTTCCAATAGTCAGCAACCAACAGCAACGATGTAAAGGCACTCACCGACATACAGCTTACCTTTTGGATACAGCCTTCATCAGAACAAAGTACACAGATATTCTCACAATCTCACAAATGTAACTCACTATCACGCAACTGGCCACTGCATTCCAATGTCACTCCAATGAGAGTAACTCTTCAGTCACATCATTCAAATATCTAGGCATACAGCAGAAGGATGTGAAATGGAATGAACATGTAAGGACAGTTGTGAGTAAGGCGGACAGCCTACTTCGGTTTATTGGGAGAATTTTGGGAAGCTGTACTTCATCTGTAAGGGAGACCACATATAAAACACTTGTACAACCACATTTCTAGTATTGCTCAAGTGTTTGTAACCCACAGCAGATCAGTTTAAAGGAATACGTAGAAGCCGTTTAGAGGCGAGCAGCTAGGTTCGTTACTGGTAGGTTTGACCAATGTGCAAGTGTCATGGAAATGCTTCGGGATCTCAAATGGGGATCACTGGAGGAAATACAACTTTCTTTTCGAGAAATTCGGTTGAGGAAATTTAGAGCACCGGAATTTGAAGCTGAGTATAAAACAATCTTCCTGCCGCTACTTACGTTTCATGTAATGATCACAGAGAGAAGATAAGAGAAATTAGGGCTCATATGGAGGCATTCTTTTTTTCCTCATTCTGTTTGGGAGTGGAATAGGAAAGGAAATGCCTAGTAGTTGTACAATGTACCCTCTGCCATGCACCTTAGGTGGATTGTGGATGTAGATGTAGAAGAGGAAGGATGCAGGGCAAGGGTGGAAGTAAATAATTGTGTGTGGCTCATTGGCCTGGTGCAAATCTTTCAATTGGATGCCACTTTGGCGACTTGTATGTCCCTACCTCACCCCAGTTATCTAACCGGGGAAAGGGGACCTACAGCTTAACGTGGAATCCGAACCACGTGTCGTTTCTGGTGACTCCTCACATCGTTGAGAGGTGAAGGGTGGGTTTAAACACAGACTGAAAAAATCCGAGGTCTGACTGGGTTTTGAACTCGTGACCCTTCGGTTTCCAGTCGAGCACTTTACCCCAACACCACCAGGCCCGACAGGGTGGAAGTGATGTATTACAATGGCTGATGAAGCGTGTGGGCACTAGATTGTGAAAAGAGATGCAGCTTAGGAACACGTAAAAGGTGGTGGGAGGAGGGGGAGGAGTAGAGAATAGCTCTGATGGTGCAGAACAAGTCACAAATTGGGAGACGGGGTGGGAACTATTGGGTATGGGAGTAATGGGTTACTGTAGGTTGAGGCCTGGGAGGATTTTGGACCAGAGATTTTACTGCTAGGATAAATCCCATCTGTGCAGTTAATAAAAGCTAGAGGGGGGGGGGGATCCAGATGGCCCCATGTTGTGAAGCAACCTCTGAAATAAAGTATGTTATGCTCTATTGCATGCTGTACCACTAGGTGGTCTACCTTGCTTTTGACCTCAGTTAGCAAGTGATCATTTTTAATGTTGTGGACAGTTGATTAGTTATCATACCAGTATAGAAAGCTGTGTTGTGATTGCAGTGGCTTTGGTAAATGAGATGACTGCTTTCATTCTTAGCCTGGTGTCTGGTGAAGGATAAGCCTGTGATGGAACTGGAATAGGATGTGCTGGGGATGGGTTGGGCAGGTCTTGGGCAGGGTATGATTCCTGTGGCAGGGAGTTGCCATTGGGGTAGACTAGGATGTTGTGGAGGCTTATTGGGCAACAGAACACCATTTCAAGGAGGGGGGGATGTCAGCATGTTTATCATTTCAGGGAAACCATTGACAAAGGATGTGGTTTAGTTGTTCCAGTCCAGGGTGGTATTGGATGACAAAGGGTGAGTGGGGATTGTGGATGTTGGTGGTTAGTGATGCTGGAGGGAAGATTGTGGTGTTGGTGGTTAGTGATGCTGGAGGGAAGATTGGGGAGGTGTGAGGATATAGACTATCCTAACAACTTAGAGAGGGGCAAAATCATTTTTTTTTTTTTTTTTTTTTTTTGCAATTTCATTATTGGTTTTTGCCCATTTTTGTGTTATTTATATGGCTGTCTTTGGTTCTATTTTTGGCACATTCTGTGCTGTTTTGTTGGAAAATTCATTAATTTGTCAATATCATTGTTATTTTTGTGCCAACTTCGGTGTTTTCTTTCATTTTCTACATATTAATTTTTCCTGTTTGTATGTTATTTTTTTCTAAATTTCAGTGAAATGTTTTTCCTTATTTCATAGTTTTTTGATAATTTTGGTATTTTTGCCACAGTGTTTTTTAGTTTAGAATAAAGTCATTATGTTGAGCAGGATCAGTAACTTTATGTAATTTATTTACTTGATTGTCCATGGCAGTTTGAAATTGTTTTTATTAACCAATGAAAAAACCTTAATTTGCAACTATGATGTACAATCAAATAAACAAATTTTGATGTTATTTTTTGACAACTCTGGTATTATTATTTGCCACATTTAGTGGTACTTTTTAACCAGAAGTTTAGCGAAAACATTGATTTTGTGTTATTTCACCGAAAACTGTCACTTTTCATTAGTTTTTAACTTATTATTTTTATGACGAATAATGAAAAATCCTAGATGAAATAACATATAAAATGAAGGAAAGGCAACCACTCAGCTACAGACACACATAATAGGGTTATTTTTCTAGAAGTGTAGTAATAGTATGAGTACACACAACCACAAAGACACCTAAACTAACTTCCAAAGTTAAAATATTGTTTCTAAATCACTATTATGAAATTACTTGCATTCTTATCTAACTATCTTGTGGAAATCTGTATAACTGCATTGCAGATGCACTCCCATAACACGAGTTTAAACCTTGTTATTTTCAGTATCAGTATTAGATGAGTTTTTTTTATTATTACAGACTGATAAAACCCCTTGACTATAACAACTTTTCTTGTTTTACACACTATTTTGGGGCAAAAAATTGCGAAAGAGCCTCTAAAGTTCTACTCTGCAGTTTCAGGAAGAAAGAGCTTATCTTTACTTGAAGTGCACTATATGTGTAAGAATTCTTTTTGAGGGTTTTTACATTGTATATCCTAAAATGACCTTTAGTGATTTTTAACTATGTGTAATATATGTATGAGGATTGGATAGAAAGTAATGCAGTACATTTTTTTCTTTAACAGTTATTTATGATAACAGTTATACATATGAATGAATGCTATTTCCTCTACACATCCTATTTCCCCACATGAATATTATCCTGTCCTATGGCCTTCCTCCAAAATTAAACTAGGACATGGATGCCCTGTCAGTACCAATCCTTGTTCTAGTCATGAAGTCATTTCTTCACGGTGTGAATCACATCCTCTTTGTCCTTGAAATGTCTTCCACAAATCACATCCTTTAATGTCCCCTCACAAATGGCATCACCCCATCATGACAGGTATGGATGATCTGTCTGACCACTGCTAATCTTAGAGCACTGCTGAACTGCCTTCTGATTGCTTCAACCTCTATGCAGACCCAGCGGTTGAAATGGGTACCAAGGTAGCTGTATCCAGTCAAATACTTGAGAGTGGGTAAAATACCCACTCTTGATTTTAAGGAGTATTTATTTACATTGTGCCGCACGGGATGGCCACTACCATTCGGGCCTGGCTGGGAAAAGAGGGGAAATTACTTTTCTGAGTTTCATGCTGTAAAAACTGTTGACGTTATATAAGACCGCCCAACATTGTTTTATCAACTTATTGTTACCTTACATGTTTTCCATTGCTTGTGAAAACGGAAAATGCCTAATTTACATTCTGCATGAGTTTTTAGTTTCGTAATGCTTCTCACTCTATTTTGAAGAAAGCATATGGTGTAAAAGATCTGATTTTTTGACACATGGTAGTACAGAATCTTAGCTTTACAACAAAACATTAACCTTTTTTAAATTCCTAACAAACATTTTAAAATGACACTCTTTCTCAAGTATGTGTACATAATTTATTCAAAAAGTTCGATAGTGGGTAGCTTACTATTTGATTATATTTTAAAAACACAGTCTCAATTGCAAGATTTGAGGCATTTACTATCTGATGCATTTTAGGCCATGCATTACAATGAATGATGTAGAACCAAAAGTACAAAGAAGTTTTTGAAATCTTATTGCAGTGAACCTTTCTCTTTTAACTAGTAATTGTGAGTAATACCCAATGACCTATATAAACAACATAGACTGGCTAAGGTGCTGCCATACTTGAAGTAAATTGAAAGCTCGGGCACCATGTTTTACATCGTCATGTAGGCGTAACCAGTTGTCTGCTATAGCACTAAATCGAATCACTTTCACTTTGTGCAATGACTTAACAAACCATTCTCTACCTGCTTATTGTTATTTTTATACCCAAGCTAATATGGATAAAGGGTAAATGATAGACAACAAGTGTGTAGTAGACAATCGGAAAGTTTAATTACAAATGTCACATACACTGGATCGGCTAAACATCGTCTGACTCATACAAAAACCTTGCCTTTTCACTGTCCTTTAAACAGTATTAATTTTGTGTACATTTGCCTAATCTGCTTACCTCTTTCCTCCGCAGATTTGTCTTTATATAAATGATGTATTATACAATTGAAGTAATATTTTAATAACAGGTTTATTAGGCTGGAGTAATGAGATTCCTCCCAAAATTCTGAGGATACCATTAAGTGCACGTAGTTGGTAAATAAAGAAGGTATGTTTCCCAACATTCTAAATACATCTACATACATTCGCAAAAGAAAATTTTTCTTCCCTAATTATGTTTCATAATTTCTCGTAACCGTTTCTGCCACTTCGAAAAGTTTTACAAGATCTTTATAGGGATTGAACAGACTGTCTTTTATACCTTTTAATTCGATTAACCCTGTTTTACTCTCATTTTTAGGAACAAGGAGAACTTCCAAGCAATCTAAACACTTAAGTTTTTTACTCATGTGCCTAATGATGCTTCCAGAAATATATTCAACTACTTTTTCGGAATATAATGTCAGCATTTTGTATTCTAGCACATAGTCATGGTCAAACTGAATAGGCCTGCTGCTCTCTGAATGACTTAAATCATGATTTGCAATAGGTAATAAAGATGTTTCATGTTTCCTGCTTGGCTACATGACATTTCTTCTAAAGAAGCTGATTCAGCTATTAGCCAGAAGCTGCTTTGTATCATTTGTTGCTTACACGGTTTCTCCTCAAAATGCAATGAACAGATGTAACATATGCAGTAGGTTTCCACTTATCTCGCCTCATATTGACTAACCATCGTTTTGTAAGTTCTTCATTATTCAAAGGAAAACTGAAAAAAATAATTACAGTTTAATTTAGTTACAGTTAAACACACACACAGTCCATAGGACTATTGTATGCAGAAATTTGGTAAGTACAAAAGACGAGTACACGAAATGTTAGAACCAAAACATACAAATACTAACTGAAAATACAATATTCCAACAGTTTCATTACTGAGATTTGTACAGTTATATGCTGTACATACACTCAGCATGATTTCAGCTTAATAAATAACCTTTAAAGCTTATAACGGTACATAAAATGTGAAACCAAAACACGTAAATAGCGTCGGTCTCACTTTCGTATTCGGCGCACTAGACATTTAAAAAAATGGCTGCCACAGTTCCTAGTTGCTGCCACAAGGAGCACTGTTCACCCAGAGATAGCCACTCTATGTAGTTTATATAGCTTGTTGGTGATACCCATCTCATCATCACTCTCTACCTGTCCATTTCCTTCCCCCCTCTCTACATCAATTTCCTCTGCCTCCTCTTAGAACTATAGTAAAACTCCGTTTTTACATTTCCAGATTTTACGTTTTCCCACTGTTTATCCAATTTTTTGTTGGTCCCTTCAAATTTCCTGTTCACGATGTTAATTCGCCCCCATTTTTGCAGTAACATATTTACACTTTTTCCACATTTTACGCTTTTCTAAACCAAGTTTGTGAAGAAAAAAATGACGTAATTGACAAAAATTGACACTGGCATGGCTTTCTCCTTAAAGTATAATGTTTATAAATGTTATGCAGTTAAGTATCTTGAAACTTTGCATTTATTCAAATGTATATTTCGCGTTTCGTTGTTTGCAGTACACGCCTAGTTGACCTACGATGCGGTGACCGATGGGAGTGTAGTATCCCATCAGCCACCACACCGATTCTCAGCTTGGCTTTGTTTATGCAACTGGCAGTTTTTCATGCTTTGCGTGACACATTTCGAGAATTTATTCTTGTTGTGAAATGCAAATATTTATCTAAGAATTTTTTGTGATGTTTTATAAATGATGAGACGGATGGTTTGTTTGTGTGTTTTTCTGCACATTGAAGGGGGCTCAGTACATTACAACCTCAAAAAAGTGATAATAGTGTGAGATGCTATGCAAATGTCACAAAAATATTTATGCATATACTTGCACTGGAGGACGTGAATAAATTCTCGAATACGGTTGCGCGATACATCAAAAGTTCAAAAAGTACGAATCTTGTGCATTTTTACTAATTAAATAGTTAATGCCAGTTAAAGGCTTACTGACTAATCGATTATGATGAATGAAATTACATCAAAAATTTCTACTTCCCACCTGGTGCTTAAAATGGTAAAAGTGTGGATAACCTTTATTATATAATAAACTTCCTGGTGAGTATTTTAATGCCCTTTATGTACATATATCACAAATAAGCTATAAAAATGCAAGGGTGATCCAGTAAGCATATTTTACCATTTAAAACATTATTTCCCACATTTTACACCAATTCCTTGAAGTCCCTTGAAAAGTGTAAAAACGGGGTTCTACTGTATATCTAATCTAGAACCATGTTTAATTTTATGTTCAAAATATTATATATCTCTGAAAGTTTGTGACCAAATGTTTTGAAATTTTAACACAACTGGTACATAATTTTTCAGTATATGAATTTTATAATGGGCAAATGTTGTTACAAAAAATTGTAAATCAAACCAATAGAACATTTTTATGTATAGAGCTTACTGACAGTGTCGAGTGTGGGAGGGGGGGGATTAGTGGGGGAGGGACAACTATCCACTCTTAAAAAATATGAACTGCTGGGCCTGCCTCTGTGCCCAGTGAACAGCTGTACTCCTGTTGACAGCAGATGCTCCATAAACTTTGCATAAATGTTTGTGAATATTCTAACAGATTTTTTTTTTTTTTTTTTTTTTTTTTTTTTTTTTTTTTTTTTTTTTTTTCCCTCTCCAGTGAGAAACTCAATTGTATTGTTTATTTCTTACAGTTGCCCATTTGAAATGATCCTGTGGCTACATTATCTGTTGGAAGAGTCAGAAATTTTGTGCCCACACTCGGGAAACTCAAAAAAATTCACAGTTTACATTTTGTATTTGCAACACTGTTTTGAGTTGAGAAAAAAAAAGTGCTGTACATTACTTTCTTAGTAACCCTTGTAAGTGATAAAAGATTGAGGAATTGTTATATAGTACTTATCTTCAGGAGGCACAGTTCGAAGTATTGCTTATTAGTTATTAACTGTATGCTACATAAATGTAAGTGATACATAAAATAAGGAAGGCAACCATTCGCCTAAAGCAGATTGATATGTGGAACACAGCAAGATCTAACAGGAAACAAAAGTTGCTCTAACTTTTGATCATTTTGCTCTTCTTCCAACAGTAATGCACAACCATTCATACACACAACTACACAGACATCCAAACTTCCAAACCTGTGGAATGTTTATGGATGATATTATGCCTTTTCACTGCTTCACAATTGATTTGAAGAACTTCTGGACAGTTCCAACAAATGATTTGCCTATCCAGATTGTCCAAAATTAATCCTATTGAACATTTATGGGGTGTTACTGAAAGGTCAGTTCATACATGAAATCCTGCAGTGGCTACTCATTCACAATTATGGTCAGTGGTAGGAAATAGCATGACTTCAAACAACTTGTTGCATCTATGCCACAATGAGTTGCTGCATTTCATCAGGGAAAAGGAGCTACAACACATTATTAGGAGGTGACCTGGAAACAGGCATACTGAAAAAGGTGAAAAGGGTTGGCTGTTTGTGTGTTACTGATGTGAATGTCTATGGAAAGTAGTCAGTCACAAAGTAAGATACAAACAATTGCAAGAAGACTGTGAACACCAATTTATTAAGCTTACACATACACTGTACAAAGGTATAAGGAGAGTAACAACTTTTAAGTTAGGGGAAGTCTCCTGTAGACAAGTGGGAGGAAACCATGACTTCTGTAGACGTCCATATGCATCCTCTGGTGGCAGATAAGTGCTGTTACTGTTTGGCACCTATGGCCTACTGCTGTGACATGTATTTTGTCATATATACATGGTTACTGCAGGGTTAAAGTATGTTGAAACTATGAATAGGCATTGTGTTCCCTCACCTTATTACAGAACATGGGGATTGAAGCATTGACCACTGTGCAAAGGCGCAAGGTGGCAATTAATGGAATATTTAACAACATAATACTGTGCTGGTGAAGCCATGCTGTGGAGTACACCATTCAGCACACAATGTTGAATTTGGAGCTCCACATAAGAAGAGCTCTGTGTGTTACGATTTTGACTCAATAACTTTGCTAATTTCAATTGCAGTGGTTTAGGACATTGAGATCAGAATGTGGATATCCAAGTTAGAGGAATTATTTTTCTTGTTATTCCAGATTCATACTCTAGTTGAATGGCTGTTCAAAACGTAGGCTATTCTACAGTTGCAGCTCAGTGGGGGGCACTATTATGTTATGGTAGAAATTTATCTTGGGCTCAGTGGAACTTCTTATAAGACACCCTTTATAACTGATGTGTTTCCAACTTCATATTGCTAGAATCACACTATAGTGATCTGAGGAGTGTGATAGTGAGCTCACATTGTTGTTCTGGCTACCAAACTCACCTGATTTGAACCCAATCGAACAAATTTAAGATTCTGTCTACCAGTAACTCTGTGCTCTCAATCCATTGTCCTCAGTTTTTGGGAACGTGTTTTGGCATCTGGTGACACATACTCCCAGAAACCTATATAGGACTAAGTTGTTGCACATGATACAGAGTCTACTTTACCATCTTTTTGAACCATTGTCATTAAAAATTTATATACTCAGAGAATGTTTTGCATCTCGAAAATGTCAAAGACATTAAAGTTAAAGGTGAAGCTTTGAAATAAAATTTGTGCTGCAGCCGGGAATTGAACCCGGACCTTCATGCTCACTAGGCAGACATCTTAACCACTAGACCATCATAACACTAGCAATTAAGGTGCCTCGTAATAGACTAAGTATGACTTCCCTCCAATTAATAATCTGAATTAAAATTTGGCAGTTGTGGCAATATTTCATGGCACACAGAAGCTGAATTAAAGTTTGTGACATGGAGAGAAGTTGTACTTAGACTATTCTGAGGTGCCCTAATCACTAGTGTTGAGGGGGTTTAGTGGTTAAGATGTCTGCCTAGTGAGCGTGGAGAACTGAGTTTGATTCCTGACCGAATTTTAATTGAATGCTTCATCTTTAACTTTTTTTAACCAGATCATCTTTCATGCCTGAGAATAGTTAACTAAGCTAGAAATGTATTTTCTAGAATTTGAAATTTTAAGATTATGCTTCCATGGTTAGCCATTCTGTCTCCTTTTGTTTTATCAGTTTTCTGTGTTTAGTTTCCCTTTTGATACCAAAATTTTAAGTGTTCACTATAACTTTGTAAGTCTAACTTGTTCATTGTTGGAATGCTGAGCAACTCATGAATTTAAAGAAGTTTTATTTTTCACTTTGGTAGGAACCACCGTTTGCAAATGAATGTACATTACAACATTTCTGTGAAGAGTCCCAATGCCTAATAAGGCCCATGGACTGTATTTGATCAGAGACTTCATTACCATCATAGACAAAGTTAATTAAATTTCTGCAAGGAGTGAAAGAAGGTACAGATCAAGTCGTCATATTGTTTGATCTGCTGCATTTCTGTTTCACAATATTTATCACTGATATTTTTCTTTCTTTTCAATTACAGCAAGCTGTTGATTTGCTCAAGCTGAAACCAGGCTTGCCTGCAATTCAAAGTTTAAATGATTCCTCATGGTTTCCATTGCAAGCTACTCAATGTGAACCTCAGCCAAGACCAGAACTTTTGTCGACATGCAGCACTGAGGTATATCTGCTTATTTATCTATTCAGTTTGAAGTTTTTTAAATACTAGGTGGATGCTTGCCGTACCTTATTGGTTTCCATGTAAATCTGACTGGTGGAATTACATAATACATTTCTTTTGTTTTTGAATGTTCATTATAGTGAAAGTATAAAGTAACCCATATGCTATATCCTGCACTCTCCCTCCGTCCTAACCGTAGCTTGTTTCCACTGTATTGTGTCTTTAAAATAATAGTAAGTAAATTGTCAGATGGTGAAACTGCAGGCTGTTACTCGGTTTCTCCTTGTTGCTGAAGGGCATACACCAGTGAAAAATATTTTCCAAACAACATATGTTCAGTTTTCTTTGGAGTTTACTTAATAGTTGTATCATGCAACTATTCCCATACTATGGAAAATTGGGAGAGAAAATAACAACTTACTTTTACTCAGATGTGCTCCATGTTCAATTGACTTATGTGCTTTAGCATTGCCTGCAAAATGTAGAAGTAACTTTTTGAATTCTGTTGTGATACATGAGAAAGCTTTTTGTTATTGTTTCATGTTCTGTTTTTGTATTTTTCTGTATATGCATTACATGATTGAATACCCATTATGTTCTGTCAACAGCTTCACAGAATAAAGTTAGTTAATGCAGAAATGTTGTATATAAACTGTAGAAAAAAGAGTACTTGCACTTAACACTCAATTTACACTTGTGTCATTTGTAATAACATATAATGTTATAGAAACTAGTGTGACGTGTCAGAGATATCTTGGGAGCATAATGTATAACTTAAACCAGAAAGGTCAATTTGTGTTTTCATACTTCATGCTTTGATTAAGAATCTTCACTACTGCATTATTCATTTACTATTTTATGCCTTTACTGTTTGTTATTCCCCAGTTGTTTTTTTTATATATATTTTTTCCTTAAGTCCTTTGAATGGTTAGATGGAACTCTCCATCTTTACTTATCATGCTATTATTAGCACCCCAACTTCATTATTACACTCATTATCTCCAATATTCTCTTGTCTATATTCTGGTCTCAGTCAATTGCTGCCCAGTGTGGGATCCTTATCAGGTGGGTTTGACGGAGGACATCAAAAGAGTCCAAGGAAGGGCAGCTCGTTTCGTTTTGTAACGATACAGGGGAGACAGTGTTACGGAAATGACACAGGATCTGGGATGGGAATCATTACAACAAAGGCGCTTATCGCTGCGGCTTGGGCTACTTATGAAACTCCAATTGCCAACATTCTCCTCTGAATGTGAAAATATATTGTTGACTCCCACTTACATATGTAGAAATGATCATCAGAATAAAATACAACAAATCAGAGCTCGAACAGAGAGATTCATGTGTTCTTTCTTCCTGTATAAATAGTATAATGGTGGTTCGATGAACCCTCTTCCAGGCACTTAAATGTGATTTTCAGAGTATCCCATGTAGATGAATCCCTACTTCTTTCCCTCCTGTTACTTCTTCCAGCAGCAGGTTAACAATTCCTGGATGTCTTGGCACAGAGATAGCCAAAGGCTCTGCATATATGTATAGCCACCATGTGTGTGATCTTTCACCTGACAGCATGCTTTCTTCACTACCACATCACATTGTCTCGCAGGAAAACAGGAGAACAGCAAATGCATCATATGATGCAATGAGCCATACAAGGTATACTTATTTTCTTTTGTGTGGCTTGGTTTCCTATTTCTCAACTATGTAGATCATAAACAAATTTTGTTTTTCTATTAGTGAATTATTTTAAGATAACTGAAAACATAAAATATATGTGGCAGACACAAAAATGCCGCACAATCAGGGCTCATTTAGTTTCATAATCAATAAAAAATGTTTTAGACTCTTATTTTAATCAAAATATTGATATTACATTTGCATTATATTTATGGAGATTTGGAAAAGTCTTGATGAAGTAATTTTTGTAGAATCCACAACACTTTTAATGTAAAAGAATTTTTCTGTTAACAGGGAATAATCAGATTGCAAATTGATCAGTTCCATCTGCACATGCATAGGGCAGGAATGATGAAACATTTAACAGTCTCAGAAACAGGAATGAAGTTGGCAGTGTCCTGAAAAATAGTTGAAAGAATTATGGGAACAGTTTTCCAACACCTTAATGATGTCTTCAAAAGTCACATTTGGTTTATTGCCAGAGATCTTTTGGAAATGGTTGATGTTCTTTATTCGAAGTTGACACATTCAACAATGTGATTATCCGTTTTCCCCATAAAATGAGAAATAAGGTGCTCTTGGAAGAGTCCACTAAAAATGTAACACATGCACTCCCCTTCAGATGTTCCTATTTTGTTCTTGATTTGCTTTCCCACTTTAAAAAGACAACACTATTTGGTCTTAAAACTAAAAATCATTTCAAGTATGCCCTTGACTTAACCACTGTAATTTTCTGTAAATGTCTCCATACACTTTGATAAAGTCTCCCATAAATGTTGATACAAATGGATAACAATGTTTGGAGTTTGAAAAACTGTCTTATCATTTGATCCAGGGTTGCAGATTTGACCCGTACTCCATCTTGATCTATAGAGAAATGAATCCCATACAAATTATGATTTTTGCTTTTTGAGAAGCCGCAATCTTGTAAAAAAAGATTTTTTCACCATTAGAATGATTGTTTTTATTGCATTATTTACATTTTGGTCTTAGGCCGTATTCAGTTGCTACACTGGAATAAAAAATGGAAATTACCTTATATACTCGAGTAATCCGCGCGCCCCGTAATTATGATGGAAAAAAAAAAAAAAAAAAAAAAACACCCATGTGAATTTGTGTAGATGAGGATACCACCTGTCAGCTTTGAACAATCATGTAAGGGCAGCCAGCTTGGGACATCACGTCTGTTAAATTTCAAAACGACACATAAATATCAAGACAGTGCGAGAGAGAGTGGTGCGCAGGGTTGTCATATGCAGAGCATGCGAATCTTGTACCAACCCCATAAAATTCTTGTATTTTACCTACTAAATGTTCTCATACAAATTAAAAAATATTTCATTTGTAACATATTAATGTGAAAACATACTCACATAACACACACTGAAATGAACCCTTATAGAATCTGAACAGTTAAAAATAAATGGAGCTGAGACTTGTATTACACTATCATATATCTTAGTCAAAGTCAATACGTCACGCATTTACATCAAAGATATTTGATAGTGTAATAGGGAACTTTGACATACAGGCATCTTTCATCAATGAAATATCATAAAATGTAGCATTTCACTGTATATTTGATTATAAAAGTTGCTTGTTTTCTGTTCACTGCTATGCAAAATGTAATCGCTCCGGGCGCTAGCATCGCTGTCGATGATCGGTGTGTGTGTGTGTGTGTGTGTGTGTGTGTGTGTGTGTGTGTGTGTGTGTTTGAACATAGCTGCAATGCCACATCATAATTAATGTTTAACTCCAGTAGCAAGAAATCTCTTTAACCCTGGTGTGCCTATACTGGTATTGGTAATAGGAACGAAATAATACCCAACTTAAATATAAAAAATAGACGAAGATTACTCACCAGGCGAAGGAGCACAGGTGTGACAGCATCACAAATAAATAAATGAACACACACACACACACACACACATGCACGCACGCAAGCTTTCGCAACACAGTTGCTTCTTCAGGCAGAAGGTAAGGAGAGGGAAAAGGAAATTATGAGGGTTTTAAGGAAGGGGGTAAGAAGCCATTCCAATCCCGGGAGAGGAAAGACTTACCTTGGGGGGAAAAATGGAGGGTAAACAAATGCACACACACCCACACATTCACACAGACACAAGTACACCTAGGCAGACATACTGTAGAAAGCCAGTATGTCTGCCTAGGTGTACTTGTGTCTGTGTGAATGTGTGGGTGTGTGTGCATTTGTTTACCCTCCATTTTTCCCCCCAAGGTAAGTCTTTCCTCTCCCGGGATTGGAATGGCTCCTTACCCCCTTCCTTAAAACCCTCATAATTTCCTTTTCCCTCTCCTTCCCTTCTGCCTGAAGAAGCAACTGGGTTGCGAAAGCTTGTGTTTGTGTGTGTGTGTGTGTGTGTGTGTGTGTGTGTGTATTCATTTATTTATTTGTGATGCTGTCACACCTGTGCTCCTTCGCCTGCTGAGTAATCTTCGTCTATTTTTTATATTTAATTTTTCCTGCTAGGAATTTTTTGTCTTAATAATACCAACTTAAATAGATAACGTACTTTATTACTCAGAAAGATGGCATCACAAGTAAATGCAATGAGTCATTATTACCATCAACAATACAGCTGTCTGTAGGCGGCACCTGCGCTGCCTAAGAAACTGGAGGAGAGAGAAGCTACTCCACTACTCGTTTGTGATGTGAGGCAACCCTTTACAGTGAAATTTCCAGTGATCTATGTAGAGATCACTGGAAATTACTGAAACGTTGTCACTGTCATTGTTAAGTAAATTATATGCAGTTTTGATAGTGACTAAGGCAGTCCACAATAAAAAGTTGTTAGTATCCGCTATCTTGAAATATGATGATCATAATACCCTTTTTTAGCACCCTAAAATGAAAATTTATGTCTAAGAAGTATTATGAATATTTGCTAATATTTCTTTGTGAAAGATTTGTTTGAAAATATAATTGTGCAATACTGGGCGGGAGGGATCTGTTTTTTAAAGTTGAGTAATACCCTCCTAGTGTGTTTTGTTGTTGTAGATGGAGTAATACCAACCTAAATTTGAGTAATCTGCACACCCCAGTTTTTCGTTCATAAATTCGGAAAAAAATATGCGCGGATTACTCAAGTATATACAGTATTAGACTTGTGTATGACCCAAGTTGTGTAACTGCCTGTATTCTTTCATTTTTTTTTTTTTTTCATTTCTTGATGCTTTGTTTCTAGTTGGCTATTAAAATAGATAACTTGCAACAAAAAATCAAGGAAAAGTGAAAACATGGAGGAATATAGGTGGCAGCTATATTGCGAGTGCATTCCCCAGTCAAACGGTAGAAAAACCCATACACATTGTCTGTGGGCAGTTATAATTTTTTTCTTTACATTGTCAATTAAATATTTCCGTTCTTTGTCTAGTATCATTGAATAGCAAATTTATGGTACCTATAAATAACTAATAAATATTGATAATTCTCATGCTTCTTTCAATGAGTATCTGATATCCCTTCATTTTTAAAGTGTTATGGTGATTTCTAGACTGTCTTTTTGTGCAAACAGCCACTGGACCTTTTGAAATTACTTTATACCACAAGTAAATAGGAACGCTTAAATAGTGCAGCCACTATAATTTGGCTGAACTGAAGAAAGACATGCAAGCCAAAAATAGTGCTTGAGATATTGGAAGAAACAGTTTCAAATCACACTGCTGAATAAAATGTTGTACTGTATCGAGTATTTCTGAAGAAAGCTGTGTCATACCAAGTAGTTTCAAAATGGCATATGCTCTAAGCAACACCTGACATTTCATTGTGTGGGCTGGAAGTTTTGCATGGTGTGACTAAGTGTCTCTTTACACTGAGCAAGGTGATGTAGTAGTTAGCACACTGGACTCGCATTTGGGAGGGTGATTGTTCAAACCTGCTAACAGCTATTCAAATTTCAGTTTTCTGTGATTTCCCTAAATTGCTCCAGACAAATGCTGGAATGGTTATTTGGAAGAGCATGCCTGATTTCCTTCTCCACCCTTAACAAAAACAGTCTGAACTTGTGATACTTATTTCATGACTGCATTGTTGACTGGACATTACACTTATCTTTATTCCTGCCTTCCCAAATCTTCATTTGATCTCTCTCTTCTTCAGACTAGGGTCTTCAATGCATTTCTTTTTTGGCATAGTCTTTTTAACTCACTCTCACAATACCATCTTTCAAATTGCTCCAGTTTATTCTCTAGATTTCCAATGGTCTGTACTTCCATTGCTTACCATTATGTGCTCCAGTCAAACATGCCGAAAAACTTCTTCCTCAATTCCATTTCAGTTTCTTAGAATTGGAGCATTTTTATTGAAGAAAACTTTCTTTGCTGATGCAAGTTTACATATGAGATCTCCTCTTGGGCAGAATTCTTTCACTCCTTTTACTCATGTGTCTTTACCCATTTTGGTGTTAAGCGCATTGTTAGAAATTCTTCTCTGGTACCTTCTTCCCTTCCTGAAATCAGATAGTTGCTCTTAGTTGTGTAATGGCTTGATTTAATTTGTCACTACGAATGTTAATTCAAAATTGTTCTACATTGATAGGATGAAAGACATAACTTTTAGAGTTTCTACATTCCCATTTTGTAGTTTTAGTATTTTATTCTAATATCTAGCAATTGTTGATGAAAATAACTGTGCAGTAATTCTTACACTCACTCCTTTTTGTTTCCTGTGCATTTCATGGATTTTAAACAGTAAGTAATGTGAATAATTCATTAAGACTTCCAATGGTTATTCAGCAAGAATACTTTTCTTAAAGAAATAATTTGTTATCAACAGTCATCTTCTAAGGAACCTCCCATTTCTGAAGCTGAGCTGGAAGCAGCAGCAGATGCTTGGAAGAATGGAGCAGCTAGGAGACCAAAACCGAAACCAAAAACAAAACCTGTGTGAGTAGGAATATTATATCCTCTTTTCATATGATTTTATCACAAAACAATAAGGTTAAAGTATATAAATAATATAGTGAGGACAGTTTACAACTCACCGCAAAGACGTGGCGATGAGCTGCGACAGGCACATACAAAAGACACACACATACAACACATTCAGCTATCGGCCATGGCCTTCTTCAGAAAATAGAGCACTCACGCAATCACACAGGCACACAACACAGTCATACAACCATCACCTCCGACTGCCACACTTCGGATTCGAAGTGTGGCAGTCGGAGGTGATGGTTGTATGACTGTGTTGTGTGATTGCGTGAGTGCTCTATTTTCTGAAGAAGGCCATGGCCGATAGCTGAATGTGTTGTATGTGTGTGTCTTTTGTATGTGCCTGTCGCAGCTCGTCGCCACGTCTTTGCGGTGAGTTGTAAACTGTCCTCACTATATTATTTATTCCAACCTGGACTTTCCTTATTATATAAGGTTAAAGTATTTTACATGTAGAAAATACATGCTCTATTTCCACATTTTCTTTCTTGATATTCTGAATATACATTGATCAGCTAGAACATTGTCTGCTTACTGATTAGCCGAAGTGTCCACCTTTGGCATAGATAATAGGGGCAATGCATGTTGGCACGGAAGCGTTGAAGCTTTGTTTGGTCAGTAGAGGGTGTTTCCACCAACACATATGTACACAGACCCGCCACTAGGACATGTGAGGCCTGTAGCGAAGCCAAATGGCAAATAGGAGGGGAGGGGTGAAGCACAAAAATCAAAATAATTGCTTTAAAACAATTTGTTTTCTTTATTGACAAAATTAAATGCAACTTCAAATAAAATCGTTGATTACCACATTTTAAACATGTAAAATCATGGAACATAGCAACAGGTATGTAAAATATTCGTGTAACAGCAAATTAAATAACGAAGGAAGCTTAGGGTTTAATGTTCTGTCGACAGCATGATCGTTAGAGATGAAGCCTACACCCAGACTTTTAGGTAAGGATGAGGAAGAAAATTGGCCGTGCCCTTTTGAAAGAAACCATCCTGGCATTTGCCTGGCTCGATTTAGGGAAATCACAGAAAACCTAAATCTGGATGGCCGGAGGTGGATTTGAACCACTGTCCTACTGAATAAATTAAACAAAACAAACAGAAACTGTGCTATTATTTCTGGCTACTTTGATGTCATATAACACTTAACATTTATGCTTATAGAACTCGATCAGTATCAATGACGGCATCTTAAATCATTCTAAGAACCCAGCAAAGACAGGAACAGTATGTAAAATATTTGGAAATCAGCAAATTAAACCTTGAGAGAATGTTTTGAAGGGTTGCTCAATGTAGGTGGAATTTTCAATGATGTGTCAGATTTTGAGGTACAGTGGGATAGAAATGATTATGGAAACAGGATCACATTTGAAGATGGAAATAATGGTGAATAGATTACAGTGCAATAAAGCAACTGGGATAGATGAAATAAAGTTCGAACACATCAAATACATTGGAATGTCAGGTATGAAATGGTTGCATGGGACAGGTTCAGTCGGACTGGGCATAGGCAGTAATCGCACCAATTTTAAAATATGGAAACTGAAAAGATTGTAACAACTACAGAGGTAGCTCTTTAATTACCATTGCAGACAAAATATTCTCAAATATTGTTGAAAGGAGAATGTGATTATTAGTTGGATGAAAATCAGTGCTATTAAGGCCTCTTAGAGGCTGTCAGGGCCAGATCTTTATATTTTGATATGGAATAGTGCTGTGAGTGGAACAGGGAATTGTGCTATTTTTTATAGATCTAGAAAGAAAAAAGCTTATGACCATGTTCATAGGAGGAAGCTATTGTCAGTTCTACAAGATTGTGGAATAGGAGGTAAACTTCTGCGGGCAATTAGAGATCTTTATGTATATTGTCAAGCAGCAGTTAAAATTGCGGTAAATTAAGTTCATGGTTCATGTTTTTTTCAGGAATAAGACAAGGTTGTAACCATTCACCACTGTTGTTCATACTGTTGACAGTAAATTGGACTCATGGTTCACAGTAGTTTCAGGTATAAGACATGATTGTAACCAGTCACCACTGTTGTTCATACTTTTTATGGATCACATGTCGAAAACAATAGACTGGCAGGGTGAGATTGAAATAGGTGAAAACAAAATACCCAGTCTTGCATATGTGGCCCGGACTGCATTTCCTTCCCCCTCCCCTCCTTTCCTATCCTCACTCCTTCTCCTCCCCACCAGGGGACTGATAAAATTAATAGTTTAGTCCTCCTATCCCAACAAAACAATCCAGCCCAATCCCTCTTGCATATGTGGACAACTTATTTGTGGTGGCAGATTGAGTGAAAGACAGCAATCTAATATTTCATAGCCAGATGGGAAGTGTAAGGATTATGGTATGAAGATCAGAATCTCCAAAATGAAAGTAATGTCTGTGTGAAAGAGATTTAAAGAAACTGAGTGCCAACTAGAAAGAAACAAGTTACAATAGGTGGGCAATTTCAACTACTTAGGGTGTATTTTCTCACAGAATGGCAACATAGTGGAAGTACTGGAATCAAGGTGTAGCAAAGCTAATGAAGTGATTGCTCAGCAACAATCTACTCGCTTCTACAAGAAGAAAGTCAGTAACAAAACTAAATGAGCAGTGAGCACACCCCCATATTTTGACAGGGAGAGGGGGGGGGGGGGGACACACGGATTTGTGCAGATGAGGATACCACCCCTTGGCTTTGAATAAGCATGTGAGGGCAGCTATCTTGGGATGTCACGAGTGTTAAATTTCAAAATGACACGTAACTATCAAAACAATTGACGCCGCACTGATAGAGAGTGAGGAGGGGGGCGGGGGAGCAGGGTTGTCATATCAGAGCATGCGAATCTCACACTAACCCCATAAAATTATCGTGTTTTACCAACTAAACATTGTCATACAAAAAAAAAAAAAAAAAAAAAAAAAAATCATTTGTAACTTTATTACCGTGAAAATGTTTTCGCAGTATTACACTGAAATGAATGCTTATAGAATCTGAACCGTTAATAAATAAATGGAGCTGACACTGGTATTACATGGTCATATATCTTTGTAAAAGTCGATATGTCATGTATTTACATCAAAAGTATTTGATAGTGTAATAGGGAGCTTCAACATACATGTATTTTTCATCGAAGAAATATTAAATGTAGCACCTCCCGTATATTTGAGTATAAAAGTTGCTTGCCTTCTCTCCACTGCAATGCAAAATCTATCCGCTGTGAGCACTAGCATTGCTGTTGCTAATCGACATGTGTGTGTGTTGGAACATAGCTGCAATGCCGCACCGTAATTAATGTTTAACCCCAGTAGCAAGAAATCGCTGTAATTCTGAAGTGCCGATACCGGTGTGGGTAATATGGTGGTACTGAACCAAATAATACCCAACTTAAGTAGATAATAATGTACTTTCAAATTTATGAAACGAAAAGTATAGAAGGAAACTACCCTGGTGGGATAAACAAATATAAAAAATAGAAAACGGATGACTTATCCAAAAGGACCGGCTTGTCGATAGACACAAATAAAAATAAAAATCACACTCAAACACACATACAAGCTTTCGCCACCACTGGCAGCTTCTTCAGGTAGAAGAGGAAAAAAGGGGAGGAGAAAGGGAAGGATATGGGTTTTAAGGAAATGGAAAAGGAGTCATTCCAATCCCAGGAGTGGAAGGACTTACCTTAGGGGACAAAAAGGAAGGTAGACAAATACACACACACTCACACATATCCAAACGCAAACACACCTACACAGACATTTGTAAAAATTTGACTTTTTACAAATGTTTGTGTAAGTGTGTGTGTGTGTGTGTGTGTGTGTGTGTGTGTGTGTGTGTGTGTATTTGTCTACCTTCCTTTCTGTCCCCTAAGGTAAGTCCTTCCACTCCTGGGATTGGAATGACTCCTTTTCCACTTCCTTAAAACCCATATCCTTCCCTTTCTCCTCCCCTTTTTTCCTCTTCTTCGTGAAGAAGCTGCCAGTGGTGGTGAAAGCTTTTATGTGTGTTTGAGTGTGATTTTTATTTTTATTTGTGTCTATCGACGAGCCGGTCCTTTTGGGTAAGTCATCCATTTTCTATTTTTTATATTTAATAATGTACTTTATTACTCAGAAAGATGGTACCACAAACTTGAAATTAGTCATTCTTACTTCCACAATGCAACTGTTTGTACACGCCAGCCGCACTGGCAAAGAAACTGCCAGAAAGATACGCTACTCCACCACATTTTTGAGCGGCTAAAGCAGCACACAATAAAAATTTATTATTATGCGCTATCTTGAAATATGACAATCATAATACCCCTTTTTAACAACACAATGAAACTTTATGTTTAAGAAATATTATGAATATTTTATAACATTTCTTTGTCAAAGATTTGATCAAAAATATTATTATGTAACACTGGCCTAAAGGGATTTTTTTTAAGCAGAGTAATACCCACTAGTTTTGTTGTTGCAGATGTAGTAATACCAACCTAAATTCGAGTAATCCATGCAGCCCAGTTTTTTGTTCATAAAACCGTGAAAAAATGTGCGCGGATTACTCGAGTATATATTGTAAATGGGAACTATGGAAGGAGGGTGTCCATAACGAGGAAATGAAAGGGAAACTGAGACTGAATGCAATAGATAAAGCAGTTAGAGCAAACAGGCTGAGATGGTGGGCTCATGTTACACACATAGGAGAAGCAAGGTTACCTAAGAGACTCATTGGTTTGGCAGTAGAGGCTAAGAGGAGTTGAGGTAGACCAAGGAGAAAGTACTTGGATGCAGTCAAGAATGATTATGAAGTAACAGGTTTAACATCATACAAAGCATCAGTGTTAGCACTGAATAGGGGAGACCATGGAGGAATTTTATTGGGGTGACTATGCTCCAGACTGAACCCTGAGAGGCATAATCAGTCTCTAATTATGATGATGATGATGATGCAATCTGTTTGGACATAACTCTGATATAAAAATATGGGACTGAATTTTAGGTTGGTGCTTAACTTTGGTACTAGCAATAGAAACACACAAACTGGATTTATTAGCACTACTAGTAGACACAAGGTAACCATAACTATCTTAGCTATCAGAATTGTTAGTTATTTCCTTGGGAAATAAGAGGATAGATTATGGAAAAATAAAACAGGAGCAATAGGTAACTCGTCGGGTTACAGGAAGAGGAGAATAGTGCTGTTATGAGGATGGGGGACTCCTCTTCTGGAGTCAGTGACTTGCCTTTTCTTTACAAACTTCTACAAAATAACTGTCTTTACTCCCCAAGAAAGGAAGTAATTGTTATGGCAGCTGTGGATAGTATCTTCACTTTTAACAATGTCCATAAGTAATAACAGAATAAATATGACTTTAAGTGGTAATGGATTGTTATCTCTAGAAAGTAAGTACTCCATTGACTATCGAATGGGAAATCAACTGCCAATATATGTTTACTGAAAAGTATCACTTGCACCCTAGCCCTGTTGCATGGGAATAAGGCTATACTATGTTTATTACTACTTTTCTATTTCATTGTTGTAAATTATTTTTCCTTGCAAAGTTTTTTGTGTGTTTAACTTGTTAATGTACCAATGCTGAAATTACATTACATTATTCTCTTTTATTTCAGGCTTCCAGTCCAAGGAGAAAAAAATATATTGGTTACTTCTGCTTTACCCTATGTAAATAATGTACCACATTTAGGAAATATAATTGGATGTGTGTTATCGGCTGATGTCTTTGCAAGGTAACCTATATCCTTTGCTCTTATTTTAATTTGTCTAAGAAACAACTGTGAAACTGACTAGCCCTCGAAAAGCATTTTTATGAACTCATTTGGCCTGTAAAACTTAGTATCTGATTGAATATTTTTCATAAGCTTTAATATCCATGACGCTACCCACATTTTCATCCAGCAACAGGTGTTATAAGAGTTACTTTCTGCTAAGAGTTAACAGAAGTGGAAAGACTCTTCCAAACTGCTGCTTGAAGTTCATTCAGCAGGACAAGGTCCAAGACTGAGCACAAATCCTAATTTTACTGTGTAACAACTGCACATTTGTACCATGGCTAGTAATATTTGAAAAGTCAATAGTTGTTATGTTTATAAATGTTTTGCATGTAAGAGGTACATTACCAGTAGTTCAGTTGCCTAGGCAAAGAGAGAGTGGGGGTAGGGAGGCTAGGCAAAGAAAGCTTTGTGGTATAGAGAGATGGGTATAGGGGAAATACTGGGATTCATTAGAGGGAGAGAGAGATGGTTCTCAGTGTCAGTTGCAATTTTGGTGAAAGTCACAAAACTGAAAAGGTGGAAAATGGGGGTGGGTGTGGGGGGGGGGGACCCTACTTTGAAGATGTAGGAATTTCTTGTAAATTAATTTTAATAGGTGATTTTTGGGTGAGAATAAGTGGCGTGTCTTGCACATGGATCATCTATAAGGTAATGGCTGTTAGCATGAAGCTTTTGGAATGTTGACTGTTTGAACTACGGAGTCTACTTTAGTGTATGAGGACATATGGATATATGACTCTCATCTCAGCACACAATGAAAAATAGTCGTAGACTTGGTGACAGATGTGGTTCAGCTCTTGAAGCTGTGGGATATTCAGGGGAGTAAGATATATACTGTTAAAAAGTGGTTCACAGTGTGACTTTTTCATAGGAAGATTTTCATGTATTTTGACAAGCTAGCTATGATATTATGTCGCCAAAGGATGTGGCAAATTTGTGGGCATAAAGTAGAAACCCGCTTTTACACTTGTCAAGGGGCTTATAAAAGTGTGTGTTCTGTGGAGAAAATGTAAAATGCGAGAAATATTCTATTAATGATGAAAATTCTTCTCAGAGATGATAAATATTGTTCAAACGAGATAGATTGGCTGGCCAGTAGTTATCTTTGTGCTGTACTGCCGATAGTAACACAACTGAAGAAACAGAAAAGGGGGGGGGGGGAAACAGAAAAAAAGGGGACAAAAAGGACAAGCTTTTGGAACACAGTTCCTTCATCAGGTGGGAGAGAAGGGAAGAAGAAAGGATGGGAATGGAAGGGAAAGGTAATTCATTACCTAGGTTATGAAGGTGGTGTTTCGGGAGTGTGGACGTCAGAGATACTGCATATTCGTACTGAGTCTCAGTACTCAGGATCTCTGAGGTCCACACTCCCGAAACACCACCTTCATGACATAGGTCGTGAATTACCTTTCCCTTCCGTTCCCATCCTTTCTTCTTTCCTTATCTCCCACCTGATGAAGGAACTGTGTTCCGAAAGCTTGTCCTTTTTGTCCCCCTTTTTTTTCTGTTTCTTCATTTGTGTTACTATCGGCGGTACAGCACAAACGTAAGTACTCGCCAGCCAATCTATCTCGTTTGAACAATATTTAAATGGGAGAAATAACACTTTAACTGGTAAAATTTGCTTATAGTATTCCCTTGTATTTTCACAGTATATGTATGATAAATGTACACAGTAGACATCACAATACACACTAGGAGCTCTTATTCATTGGTGTAATTAAGGTTATCGGAATTTTGTGCTATTTTCAGTGTCAAGTGTAACAAATTAGTAACTTTAGAGGAAGTAGAAGCTTTTGATATAATTTCATTCATCAAAATCAATGTTCTTGGCAAGCCTTTAACTGTGTTATGCATCATTTAAGCCAACTGAAAATGGTCCTGTCGTAGCACAAAGACATATGTTCCTATTTAAATAACACTTACAAAGAAGTGGGGGAACCGCCTGCCTCAGACCTCACCAAAAATGCACCAATGGGAGAATTTTTCAGCTGGTCCATGTGAGCCTCTCGCCAGGTCTCTGTAGTCCTGTGCCGGCTCCGCATTGGCCACACTTGGCTGACACATGGCCATCTCCTTGTGGCAAGGACCCGCCAGAGTATCGTTGTGGCTCTCACTTGATGGTAGCCCAAATCTTGATAGACTGCCCTATTTTATCCACCCTGCAGCATAGTTTTAATTTTCATGCTCTTTTATCTGGTGTTTTATGTGACGACAGCCAAATGGCTGATTCGGTTTTAGGTTTTATTTGGTTCAATGGTTTTTACTGCTCAGTTTAAAGCTTTGTTTCAGTACACTATATTACTCCTGTCTCATGTCCTCTGACTGGATGTTTAGATGTATTGCCATGTGGTAGACTTTCTCTTCTTTTAGTCACATGCTTGGTTAACACAGACATTGGCTTTTTCATTCCATTTCTTGTTGTTGTTCAGTGTGTGTGTGTTTGTCCCATTTTATGTTGTCTATTGTTGACTGTGTTGTCCTTATACTGACTCGGGGGCGGGGAGGGGGATGTTCCTCCCCTTTGCTACTTTAAGCTCTGGCCTCTTTTCCACATTTATGCTTTTTCTTGTGACACCCAGTGATGGAGTGGGGGACTGGTGACCTTGCTGATTTGTCTCCCTAAAACATCCAAACAATAACAAGATTATGCCAACTGAATTGTCGAGTCATCACACATACAATAATCCATCATTCTCCTCTGTTACTATCTCAAAATGTCCACAATCTTGCTTGGAAAATATTTTTGTTTTTCTTTTTCAGTGGGAATTCTTTTGTAATTCTGTTTTCTGTGATGGGACTGACAGCAGAGTATCCACAGTACTTCTGAAATGAAAACATAGATTTGTCTGAAAATAGCTTGTCGAGGTAGAAGCTGTAACAAAGTTGTCGTTTCACTTCAGGAATTTCATCTAATAAAGCAAGTAAGGGACTTGCAGCCTCGACAAAAAAACTGCTCATAGACTGCATTTCCTTTAGATCCTTTTCCGTGATATAGTTAATTTACCAAATATCCATCTTCAGTGTTCAGCTTCCAAATTTTGTAGCTGAATTTAATTGGCTTATCACGGATGAATTGTTTGGCACCTTGGCAGCCAAAGTACTTCACCACACATTCATCATACAACAGGTATTCCTCTGCAGTGCTTCAAAATATCCATTACTGGAAAGATTTTCCATGCCTTGTCATTTTGCTTTATTTTAGTGTTATCTGCAGAGTGTAGAAATCTTCATATTTGTAGGAATCTGTCTCTTCTCATAGACTGAGACACAGTCAAGTTTTTCATGTCATCTTTTGAGTTCCAATTGTTCTTTTAAGAAGGTAACTTGTAGTCACTGAATACCAAAATGGAGATGAAACACCAAATTTCGTCTGCTGTGATCTTTGGGTCCTGACAATTGAGAAATATAGCATAATGGTTTGTTTCTTTCACCAAATGCTCAATGAATTTCTGCCCAACAAAAGGTTCAAATGTATCAATGATCAACATATTTTCATACCTCAAGTAGTCAGGCCTTGGAAATGTAGAGGTATCTTGAATGTCAGAGTCAGCTGTTTTCTTCTGCAGTCACCCACATGCATCTCTGTCAGAACACCAGTTCACATTATTGTCTGATAATATGATAAGTCTTACTTCAGATACAGTTGGACCTGGTGCAACTGGTTCACATACAATTGGATCTTTTGCAGTATTCATTGATTGTGCTGGCATGTAATGATCCTCATATTAATCACTGATCCTTTCATTTTTGGCAGCCTTATTTCAGTATTAGCTCATAACTGCGAGAGGATAGGTTGCCTACTAATGTGTAACAATAAATAGTGGAATAAGAAGTCATAAAGTACAAATTCTTGTAAAGCAAAACACATTTACTAAGGCTGACTCCAACACTATGTATTTTAAGAACAGTCTTACAACTTGGGCATACACCAGAGTTACAAAGAGAAAGTCACAATCAGGTAACACATTGACAAAAGTTATAGTAGTCAACTTGTAGCCGAGAATAAGCGTATACGTTGGATCATACTAAGGCACTTTAGGTAACACAACTGAGGCCCAAGGCTGTTCCACTTGGCCCTTTATTGTTGTTATTGCTGTGAGGTGGCAGTGTGCGCATGGAGTTACAGGACAAACAATTCAAAACAAACCATTACCTGCCAACATCTTCATTTCCAGAATCTTATCTGTGTCTACATTTGCATCTAATGGCTAAACAAACACATCATCTTAAGTATCATCATTTAAAGAATTTCCAGCACTTCATAAACAAAAAACCACTTCTAAAACAGAAAAGTTAAAATTCATAATTTTGTGGATTAAAAATGCTTTGTGATGGTGAAGCCCAAATGGCGTAAATGAATGTAATTTATTTCATAGCAAGCAATAACTTTCAAGGAATATATATTTGAGTATATAAATGCACAACCATACCAAAAAAAAAAAAAAAAAAAAACAAATAACATTTCCTAAACGGCTGTGTAAAACATACGTACTCCACCTTGTACTCCGCTTTTCTTCTTCTATCAGCAACCTGCATACATCGTAACTTTTAAAAGAATTGTTAAAACTGTTGCATTGTAGTAGTCTTTACAGACTACCAAAAGAAAGCAAGTGCTGTCAACACATTCACTTCATTGATGTCGTTCAAACAATGATTTTAAATAGTGTAACAAATGTTGCCATATGGCAATGGACAATGCTAATGGGTTAAAATGTAGTGCGCCTCGGTTGCACAATGGTAGAGTGCCAGACTACAAATCCAAATGTCACGGGTTCGATCCCCGCCAGGTCCTAGGATTTTTATCTGTCACTTTCCACTTCTTTCCCCTCTGGCAGTATTGCTCATGTGAAAAATACCGAGTAGCACCGTGGTTCGGAACCCACGTTAAACTGTAGGTCCCCCTATAACTGGCTGGGTAAGTCAGTTCGTAGGTCGGAGGAAGGCAACGGCATACCACCTCCAAACAGGACCATGCCTAGTAAAGCACTTTGGTGTTCAAACCAATCTTCAGATTGTTGACTGCTTTACCTTACTTTATTTAATTTGATGTTCACAGTTACTGTGGAAAATAACAGAAAAATTAAATCAAGGCTTCATTGAGCGAAGATATAGAACCACAAGTAATGCAAAATTATTATTTATTTAATTTTTTGAAAGCAGATTTCTTAAATCAATGTTTGGTATCCAATCCTCTTCTCTCTCTCTCTCTCTCTCTCTCTCTCTCCTTTTTTTTTTTTTTTTTTTATCTTGATAAAGTAGAAAGATTTTCAAAAAGGAGAAAAGGTGTTTTTAGATAAAAGTTTATTTTTTCTAATGAAATACTTGTTTTTGAAATGATTTTGAGAACCTAGTTGTTACCATTGTCGTACAAGTGGCTCGGGCATTCCTGATGATGCACTTCAAGCTATTAAGGTAAATGAAATTAAAATATAAAGTTATTGCATCAGAAACATGCAGTTGAAGATTGTAAGGATTACCTGAAGAATGCACGATTCGCTGCAGAGCGTGATTTGAAGTGTGGCAGTCGGAGGTGATGGTTGTATGACTGTGTCGTGTGCCTGTGTGATTGCGTGAGTGCTCTATTTCTGAAGAAGGCCATGGCCGATAGCTGAATGTGTTGTATGTGTGTGTCTTTTGTATGTGCCTGTCGCATCTCGTCGCCACGTCTTTGCGGTGAGTTGTAACTGTCCTCACTATATTATTTATGCACTATTGCATCTGTTTGATAAAACTTTCAGATTTTAGACTGACTTTCTTTTCTGCGCTTGGCAGTGCCACTTTTAATTGTTTCGGGTGGAATAGCAATTTTCAGTGGTTTTTATGGAAACGTTACAAATTATCTGCGATTGGTAGAGACATTGTTGATCATGTTTTCAGTCATGGTCAGATTATTTGAATACTCGTGGAATGCAGGGGATGTGCCAATGTTCAGATTTGTTATGAAAAATAAATAAATAAAACCACACACACAAATTATAATTGATACAAACATTTAACATTGAGATTGCAAGGTTTCTCAAAATACAACCTAAATGAATGTCAGTATGTGATGGATCTGTGAAAAGTGCAAAATCTTTGTCAAAGGCACAATGTACATTCAACTTTGACAAATATCAGTAAAAACTGATAAATTTTCTATCACAGATAAAATTTATGATGATTTGTGATATTTATAAATGTTGTTGGTGAGTAAATGATAAAGTTTTGTGATCATTTGAATAAATGCAAAGTGTTCAGAAACTTGACTGCATTATGTTTATGGACACTACTTGACGACTGGAGTCATCCCCGCATCAGTTTTTGTCAATTACATCAAAAATTTTTCTCCATGAACAAGGTTTCATAAAGCATAAATTGCAGGAAAAATGTAAAATTTTATCGAAAAATTGGGGAGAATCAATATTGTGAACACAGGGTTTTTACGTGAATGATGAAAAATGTTGTAGAAGGTGGGAAAACATTAATTCTGGGGAAGTAAAAGTGGAGTTGCATTGTTTTTAGGAATCTCCTGCTTTTAATAGTATATGCAGCATCCATAAAAGCCAGTTATCTTTCTTTTAAAATTAATTGAATAATCATTATTAATTGAATTGAGAGAACCCCTTGTGAACCTTACCATGGTGGGGTGACTTCATCCTTCAATAATACAGTCAGTTGTACCGTTGCTGCCTCTTCAACAGAGGAGTATCTGTGGAGAGGACAGCCTAATTTATGGTTCATGACTAAGGGCAGCTGCCATTTCAGTAACTGCAAAGCGAAAAGTTTGGATGACTGACTAGTCTGGCCTTCATAAAACAATGTGACCTTCTGTGAGTGATTAAAAGTGTGGAAAACTGTACTCAGGCCCCTCCTCCCCCCCCTCCCCAAATTTGGGTCTCTAAACTGGGACTTATGAAGAAAAGGGTGTTGTCTTCTGGGGAAAGGAGGAGCACAGAAGTGACACTTGTGGATAGTAGTGTAGGACACTAGAGCCCTTAATTGGGTATTGTGTATCTCATATCTCATCACCTTTGGTGATCTGGTCCAAACACTGATCACTGTAACTGTAATACCACCACAGAAAAGCTAAAGCTGTCCTTATGTGCTTTGCTTTGTGTCTTTGTGTCTCTGCAGATGACATGACAGTTGTGGAACAAGAAGTGCTCAGTTAGAATTTCATGCAAAAAGGATTGGAAAATCTCTGGTTAATTACTGCTATATTTCATGATTGTGAAGGAATGATTGTCCATGATGTGTTACACCACAAACTCCATAATTGTGTATATAATACTGAATGAACTCTCTCTGCCCTCTTTTTGCACTCCTGGTCATAATATTTTGACAATTTGCTGCAAAGTCTCTGCTCAGTGACACACCATCTGCTTCCTAGTGACATAAAGCTATTAGATTTAAGACATGTCAATCAGCTTCACTTATCATTGACCACAAGTCAAATGCAGTGGAGTTGGAATTCATGCTCCATTTTAACTGTTGCTCTGAAGCTACTGTGATCATGCTTATATGAACTTTGTGCAATATATAGTTTGTTAGCTATGGGGCGATTGGAACACTTACTTTATGGATTGACCTCAGTGGCTGCAGTTATTATGCAGAGAGTAAGAGGATTGGACTTAAGACCACAGTAGTAACAGCAATAGGTGGAAATATTATATTTAAAAATTATCATTTTTTAGTAAAAAATTTTGTTCAGAGATTACTAGAAATATGAATTCTTATAGCCTAATTTACATAACTTTCATTTATGTTCCTTTGTATTTTAAGTAGAAATAAGGATGTTGGTTGGACTGAATTTTGTTTGCATTTTACTTCTGTGTCTTTATATTAACATAATTCAGTCAGTAATGAAATTTCTATCTCATAATCATTAAAATTAGTGTAGTTGTAAAATATTTCAGGTATATGTGACTGGATACTGAATTTTGTTTGTTTGAAACACTTCATATGTTGTTAACAGGTTCAGTCGTTTGCGTAATCATAATGTATTGTATATCTGTGGAACTGATGAATATGGCACAGCAACTGAAACCAAAGCTCTTGAAGAGGGGCTTACTCCAAAAGAAATATGTGACAAGTATTTTAAAATACATGATGCTATTTACAAATGGTTCAATATTGATTTTGATTACTTTGGTCGAACAACTTCTCCAGAACAAACCAAGTAAGTACTGCAATTGCTGTTGGTTACTTTTATTAAATTAAGAACTACAAAGGTGATAGAATGAATAACCAGGGCTTGCATTCAAGGGATGAAATTTCAGTAGTGGTGCTATAAATTTTAAAAGTAAGAACACTGATCCTAGTTTTTGGAACTATTATTTCTTCTTGGTGAGGGAGATGGGTAAGGTTATAAGAAAGGGTGTTGTTGTTGTTGTTGTTGTTGTTATCAACTCCCCCTCAAGAAGAACATTAAAACACAAAAAATAGACTTGGCATTTTTTCTGTCTTTTCCATTTCTCTTCTCAAAAATCTCTCATATATTCATAGTATTTTTTCCCCCTCTTTTCTGTCCACTTCTTTCCTGGTTTCTTCTCCTTGGATGTTTGTTCAGATCTCTCTTTTCTTTTTCTCTGTACTTTTTCCTGTCTGTTATGTCTTCTGTAGATATGTTTAGTGTCTACGTCTCCTATGGTTTCCTTTACCCAGCTGGTTTTCACTGTACTAGTTGTCACTGTGTTTTCTGTACTCAAGAACTACTCTGTATGGTCACACAGGCATTCTATATGCAGTCTCCTTTACTGTTGAGTCACATACTCCCAAAATTTTCTCAATAAACTCGTCATCCATCTACCTGCCTGTGTCTGACCTTACATGATCATTCCATTCAGAACTGACATGCAGCGTTACAATTAGATATGCAATTGATTTGACTGTGTCAAGTAGGTCACTACTAATACAGTATTCTAAATATGGGATTGTTCCACTACTAATCTCACCACCTCACATTCTTCACATTTAGAGCTAGTGGCCATTCGTCACACCCATCTACTAGAAATTTTGTGTAAGCTGTCTTGCATAGTGCTGCAGTTACTCAATGATGAAATCTTCTTGTCAACCACAGCATCATCAGCAAACAGCTGCAGATTGATAATCACTCTGCCCATCAGTTCATTTATGTAGATAGAATATAATAGTGACCCTATCACACTTCTCTGGGAAACCCCTGATGCCACCTTCCTCTATGATGATCACGCATCATCAGGAACAACATACTGTGTTTTGTTACTTAAGAAAACTTCAAGCTAGTCACATATTTGCGAACCTATTCCACATCCTCATTCCTTTATTAGCAGTCTGCACTGTAACAAAAGCCTTTTGGAAATCATGGAATATGCAGTCTGACTGTTGCCCTTCATTCATAGCCGCTAAGATGTATTGGAAAATGGCACAATGAGGTTCTCATAAGCAATGCTTTCTAAAGACATGTTGGTACATGGACAGAAGATACAGTTGCAAGGAAATTTGTTATGTTTGAACTGAGAACACGTTCAAGAATTCTGATCAAACTGATGTTAATGATATTGGTCTGTAATTATTCATGTCAGTTCTTTTACCTTTCTTTTGCACATTTTATCCAGTCAATTGGGACTTTGTACTGGGCGAAAGTTTCATGATACATATAAGCTAAGTAATGGGGCGAAGCTGTAAATTACTCTTTGTTAAACTGAATTGTCATTTCATTTGTACCTGGTGACTTACTTCCTTTCAGCTTTCTCAGCAGCTTCTCTAGACTGAGGATGCCTATTACTATGTCCTCCATTCTGCAGTTTGTGCAACAGTTGTATGACTGTATGTTTGTATGATCCTACTGTGTGAACGATTTCTTTAATATTAGAGTTAGTGCTTTTGTTGTTAATAACTTGTGGAGTAAAATGTTTTCCATACTTGTATGCAATTTTTTATTTTTTATTACCCGTATCTCCTGATGTAAGCTAGTAATGAATGGAGAAGATATAAAAGTTTTGTCCAATTCTTCTATTGAAGATCATAGTTATTTGTAGTCACAATGTTCTTAATTGAATTACTGTTGAATACTGATCACTGTTTTTCAGGATCTGTCAAGAGATGTTCCTCCAGGTATACAGAAATGGCTTCATATGCACAGAAGTTATGGAGCAATTACTCTGTCAAAAATGTGATAGGTGAGGGCTTGTGGTAATATTATATTAAATATTGTGTATAAATTTTAATGTGGAGACAACAGATATTTATAAATCATGTTTCTTTTTAGTTATTGGTTATGATTTTAATTCACTCCATTCTCTCAGCACAATGTTTCTAATATCTCTCTCTCTCTCTCTCTCTCTCTCTCTCTCTCTCTCTCTCTCTCTCTCCCCCCTCTCTCTCCCTCTCCCTCCCTCCCTCCCCCTCTCTCTCCCTCCCTCTCCCCTCCCTCCCTCCCTCCCTCCCTTCAGCTTATTCTCTCCTCCCGTTGTCAACCTGGTCTCAATCTCCGCTAATTCAAATTCCCGCCCACCATCTTTGGCTCGGTTCTGTGGACAGAGCCTCTCTCTCTCTAGCAGGAAAAATATATATATGAAAAGTAGATGAAGATTACTTTCCAGGCGAAAAAGCACAGGTAGTGATAGTAACATAAGTAAAACACACACACAAACTCTAGCTTTCACAGCCTAGCTGCTTCTTCAAGTGGAAGGGAAGGAGAGGGAAAAGGAAATGATGAGGGTTTTAAGGGAGTGAGTAAGGAGCCATTCCAATCCCGGGAGAGGAAAGACTTACCTTGGGGGGGGGGGGGAAGGAGGGTAAACAAATACACCCACACCCACACATATACACAAACGCAAACACATCTAGGCAGACATACATTGTGTGTGGCTCTCCAGCAAGGATACGACTTTCTTAAATCCTGCCCTGAAATGAGATCCATCCTTCATGACATCCATCCCACTCCACTGAGAGTCTTTCCGCCACCCACCTAACCTTTGGCACCTCCTAGGCCATATCTATGAAATACCCAAACCACCTTCCCTACCCTCTGGCTCCTACCCTTTTAACCGCCCCCGTTGTAACAACTGACCTATGCACCCTTCCATCACCACCTACTCCAGTCCAGTAACCCGGAAGGTGTACACAATCAAGGGCAGAGCCACTTGCGATAGCACCCACGTGATTTACCAACTGACATGCCTGCACTGTGAAGCGTTCTATGTGGGAATGACCAGCAACAAACTGTCCATTCGCATGAACGGTCGCAGGCAGACAGAGTTTGTTGGTAATGAGGATCACCCTGTGGCTAAACGTGCCTTGGTGCACGGCCAGCACATCTTGACGCAGTGTTACACCGTCCGGGTTATCTGGATACTTCCCACCGACACCAGCCTTTCAGAACTCCGGAGATGGGAACTTGTCCTTCAGCTTATTCTCTCCTCCCGTTGTCAACCTGGTCTCAATCTCCGCTAATTCAAATTCCCGCCCACGATCTTTGGCTCGGTTCTGTGGACAGAGCCTCTGCCTCAAGTGGTATCTCCGTCCAACTTTTTTGCTTTCTACAGATGTCTGCCTAGGTGGATATGTGTGAGAGTGTGTGTGTATTTGTTTACCATCCTTTTTTCCCCCTAAGGTAAGTCCTTCCACTCCTGGGATTAGAATGACTCCTTTTCCACTTCCTTAAAACCCGTATCCTTCCCTTTCTCCTCACCTTCCTTCCTCTTTTCCTGAAGAAGCAACCAACGGTTGCAAAAGCTTGAATGTTTGTGTGGGTTTTTGTGTGTGTGTGTGTGTGTGTGTGTGTGTGTGTGTGTGTGTGTGTGTCTATCAGTGAACCTGAGTTATGGGTAAGTCAGACAATCTTATATCCTAGTAGGAAAAATATGTAAAATACGGAGATGGTTTAACTTGCAAAAATCACAGTCTCGTTGACAGACACACAAATAAAAAGACATTGACAGATACACAAATAAAAACACACACAAACACAAAAATTCAAGCTTTCACAACTATCAGTTGCTTCATGAAGAAAAGAGGAAGGAAGGAAGGGGGGGGGGGGGGGGAGGAAGGCTTCTGGTTTTACGGGAGTGGATGTGGAGTCATTCCAATCCCGGGAGCAGAAGGACTTACTTAGGGGGGAAAAGGACAGGTAAACAAACACACACATCCATACACATATACAGGTAAACACACCGAGGTAGACATGTGGAAAAAAGCAAAGAAGTTGGACAGAGATGCCAGATGAGGCAAGAGGCTCTGTCCAGAGATCAGATGCAAAGATGTTGTTGAATGATGGGCAGGAATGTGAAATTAATGAGACCAGTTGGGCAACGGGATGAGAGAATATGCTGAAGGGCAAGTTCCCTTCACTGGAGTTCTGAAAGGTTGGTGTCGGAAGTATCCAGATAACCCGAATGGTGTAACACTGCCAAGTAGTACTGGCTGTACATCAAGGCATGCTTAGTCAAAGGGTGATCCTCATTTCGAACAAACACTGTCTGCCTATGTCCGTTCATGCAAATGGACAGTTGGTTGTTGGTCATTACCACACAGAACGCTTCACAGTGCAGGCATTTCAGTTGGTAAATCACCTAGGTGTTATCGCAAGTGGCTCTGCCCTTAATTGTGTACAACTTTTGCTTTATGGGACTGGAATAAGTAGTGGTGGGATGGTGCAAAGGACAGGTTTTACGCCAGGGACGGTTACATGGGTAAGAGCCGGAAGGTAGGGAAGCTGGTTTGGGGATTTCGTAGGGATGAACTAAGAAGTTATGAAGATTAGGTGGGTGGTGGAAAGACACACTTGGTTGAGTGGGAAAGATGCCATTAAGGACGGATCTCATGTTAGGCAGACAACCATATTCAGAGTCCGATCCAGGCCTGGAAAATATCTGGTGACAAAAGGGGCACTTCTGGGGTTCTTCTGTGGAAGGTTGTGTGTTTGGGGGGGATGAGGAAGTGGTCTTGACAATTTGCTTCTGTACCAGATCAGGAGGGTAGCTATGAGATGTGTAAGCTGTTATTAGATTATTGGTGTACTGGTTCAGGGATTCAGGACTGGAGCAGACTTGTTTGCCATGTAGTCCTAAGCTGTATGGAAGGGAACGTTTGATGTGGAATGGATGGCAGCTGTCATAATGGAGGTACTGTTGTTTTATTGGTAGGTTTGATGTGGGCGGATGTGTGAAGTTGGCCGTTGGACAGATGGAGGTCGACATCGAGGAACATGGCATGGGATTTGGAATAGGACCAGGTGAATTTGATGGGACCAAAGGAGTTGAGGTTGGAGAGGAAATTCTGGAGTTCTTCTTCACTGTGAGTCCAGATCATGAAGATGTCATCAATGAATCTGTACCAAACTTTGGGTTGACGGGCTTGGGTATCGAAGAAGGCTTCCTCTAAGCTTCCCATAAATAAGTTGGCATACAAGTGTGCCATCCTAGTTGCCATGGCTCTTCCCTTTAGTTGTTGGTAGGTCTGGCCAAAAAAGTGAATAAATTGTGGGTTAGGATGAAGCTGGCTAGGGTAATAAGGAAAGAGATTTTAGGTAGAGTTGCAGATTGCCTACTGCAGAAGTTGTACGTTATACAATGTGTAAAGTATGCAGTATTTAAAGTCATCGAAATTGATATGGCGGTTTGAAGAAGCTGATATCTTGTGTAAGTATTGTATTCATTATGATGAAATATATTAGGTCGACATATCAACCATTAAAAAGTATTTTAATAATTGTGATAAATTTCAGATGTCAATGAATAAATAGCTTTTCCAAGGGATTATCAAGTATCTCAGGAGCTATAAGACAAATGTTGATGCTCAGCTGTTCCATATTTCCAGTTATATACTTAAAATCAACAAATATCTTGTATTACACACTGTGTAATGTAACCTGCGTTCTTCTTCAGTGTCCAAGCTATCTCCGTATCAGATTTCATGAAACTCATTTAAGCAGTTTAGATGTGAAGGCATAACCGACAGAGCTTCTTTTGCATTTATAATGTTAGTATGGATCTGAAATCTCGTGTTACAATTTTTGTACAAGGAAAATTTTTTTTTTTCCAGGATACTGTTCATGCCAAATTGTTCTTAACGTAATATTGGATCTTATTTCTCTTTCAGGTTTCTTGCTGACCGTTTTGTGGAAGGCACATGTCCTCGCTGTTCATATGAAGATGCAAGAGGAGATCAGTGTGATGGTTGTGGACATTTGATAAATGCAACCGAGTTGATCAAACCACGCTGCAAGCTGTGTCAGAATACTCCAGTTATTAAACCATCAGAGCAGTTCTTCCTCAAAATGCCAGATGTGAGTGTGGAGTAATATTTTCTTTATTTCATATCTTCTATGCCATCTCCCTATAGGTAGTCCTGAAAATTTAATAAACCTTTTTTTCTTTTGAGATAACGCCAATTTCAAAAATTTGTGATATCACATGGCTTTTGTGAATTCATTGGTATATTGTTTGATTAATGATGAAAATTCTCCTCAGAGATAATAAATATTGTTGAAATGAGATAGAATGGCTGGCCAGTACTTACCATTGTGCTGTACCGCCGATAGTAACACAAAATGAAAAAACAGAAAAAAAGGGACAAAGGGACAAGCTTTCGGAACAGAGTTCCTTCGTCAGGTGGGAGAGAAGGGAAGAATAAAGGATGGGAATAGAAGGGAAAGGTGGTTCACGACCTAGGTCACCTTCATGACCTAGGTCGTGAACCACCTTTCCCTTCTATTCCCATCCTTTATTCTTCCCTTCTCTCCCACCTGACGAAGGAACTCTGTTCCGAAAGCTTGTCCCTTTGTCCCTTTTTTTCTGTTTTTTCATTTTGTGTTACTATCGGCGGTACAGCACAATGGTAAGTACTGGCCAGCCATTCTATCTCATTTCAACAATATTTGGTATATTGTTTGTATCAGTGGATTTATGTAGATGACTGAGGATAGTTTGCAACTCACTGTAAAGACAATCACTGAACTGTAGACAGACCTGAGGAAGGGACAATTACACACTTAAATTTCTCTAATGACCTTGTTGTTTGTGGGGTGTTAAACTCTTAACAATTAAAGTTTTTGGCCAAAACCTATATGAGAAACACACACACACACACACACACACACACACACACACACATATTCATACAAGGGTAAATCAGAAAGTCTTTGCCCAACTTTTGTTGTTGTCAAAACAAAGTAGATGCATGTCATTACAATATATCTCCTATTCTACGGACCTTACACTACGTTTCCTGACATTGATTCACATATTTGTGGCATTGCAGAACTAAATTGGAGGTGGCCCTGGGGTATAATTTATCTGGCTATGTATCTACTGTCAGACTCCTGTTGTGGCTTAATCATTTCTTGTGAATTGCAGTACTGCTAGGAACTTCTCCAGTACTCTTGAAAATGTGAAACCACTATATGGTGGGTGGGCCAGAATTTCTGCAGTTCTTATTCTAGTATGTGGTCTGGCATTGTTGAGGAACAGAGTTATGTTGTCCACATTGACAATGCCTCAGCACTTACGCCTGATGTCAGCCTTCAGACTTTATAGTGTGCAACAATAGCTGTTGGCATTGTTTGTTGCACTTTGTGGCATGAAATCCAGCAGAAGCTGTCCATGCTTATTCCAGAAAGCCGTTACGATATCGTGAACGATATCATAAGCACTGCCATGTGATAAGTAAAGCTATCAAGATTTTGAGATATAGCCATGATGCGACTTGGATTAGGCCAGAAAAGTTTAAAGTCCTCCACAGAGTTCTGTCTGGTGCATATAAAGCATTACCTTGTTATCTCGGGGTGTAGTGTAACTTCTTGTAACTCAGAATCTGGACTCTCAATACTGCAACAACATCTGGATTACCTAGCAGCTGAATTCAATTATTGTGTTCACTAGAGGTATGAAATTATGACGAGCAACACCAGGTAAGTTTGAATCAATAGTTTAATCTAACACTTTAAGTAACCTTGATATGCATAAAAATCATTTCAACAATGGAAAATTAACAGGCTGACAGGCATAGTGACTACCTCAAAATCTGTTTAAAAACTGCACCTCCACAACCTCTGGTTAAAATCTGCGCCTCCAAGACCTGTGAGCCACCTTTATATACCATTCTCAACAGTGCCCAGCTTTGTTAGAATTGTTAAAAACATGAAAGTATTCATTCTGCAATCAATTATCTTAATCTTAATAACATTTCATATTCTATAAAACAAGATTAAATGTGTCTTCATCTTTTAATAACATTTAAACCTTCATCATAAATATTCCTGATAACTGAATTTCTACTTAAATATGCAAAGCAACAATTAATATTATGTTTGTAATAATAACTTGAAAAATAATGTGCAAATGATGATCCACTTTGACAATGAAAAACTGAAAGATGTAGCAGTGAGACAGTGTTACCGAGAAAAAGTTGCAGAACATCTCACAGCATCGGAAGATCCTAACAATGCAGAAAGTTCGTGTTTGGCACGTGTTTTGCAGAGTGAGTGCAAATGAAGAGTTTCTTTGCCCTACTAAAATCAAAAGTAAACCTTGGTTTGATGATGAATGTCAGAAATCCATAGAGATCATATCAGCAAAGAGGCTGAAATGGTTAGAGGAACTTTCAGAAGATGCAAGAACAGCTTATTTTGAGATGAGGTGAAACACCGACCAGCTCATAAGGAAGAAGAAATTGGAACATCAAAAAAAATCTGTTGAGAGCAGTTCAAGATTCAAAGTCATCACGCTCCTTTTTCCATGCCTCAATATTTGCCAAGGGATCCTATTGGCAACATACATTGGTTTTAACAAGTGAAACTGATGAAGTGGTACCACAACTAGAGCAGGCAAACCTATTTAAAAAAATTTTGGGAGTTTATTGAACCATGACAGCCCAAGAATGTTGACAACACAGATAGGGATCCAATTTGATAGAGAGGAAATCACTGAACCATCAGAAGAAGAAATCCTCAAGAACAGTTAGGCTCCAGGTGGTAGTGGTATCACAGCTGGGATGCTCCGCCCACCTGGGGGGATGGGGGCGGGGCAAAGCATTAATTGGGGAATTGAGAACTGGCCGGAGGAAACAATTCCTGGAGAATGGAAGACCGCCATTATATGTCCCATCTTCAAGAAGGGAGATGTCACAGAAGTGTCAATGTACGCCACAATTTCACTCCTTGAGATTGGGTACAAAATATTTACAATGTTGCTCCTACACCACTTGAAACCTTTGTATAAAGAAGTAATAGGTCCTTACCAATGTGGCTTCATCTCTGGATGGTTGACTCCTAATCACAAATGTACTTTGAGGCAGCTAATAGAAAAATATTACGAATTTGGTCAGGAACTATACCTCATTTTCATTGATTGTAGACAATTGTATGACAGCACTGACCGCTCCATGCTATGGAAAACACTAGAAGAGCTTGTTGTTGTTGTGGTCTTCAGTCCGGAGACTGGTTTGATGCAGCTCTCCACAATACCCTATCCTGAGCAATCCTCTTCATCTCCACATAAGAGCGACAACCTACATCTGTCTGAATCTGCTTACTGTATCCATCTCTTGGTCTTCCCCTGCGATTTTTTCCCCATACACTTCCCTCCAACGCTAAATTCACAATTCCTTGATGTCTAAGAATGTGTCCTACCAATCTATCCCTTCTTTTAGTCAAGGTATGCCAGAAATTTTTCTCCCCAATTCTGTTCAGTACCTCCTCATTAGTTACGCGATCCACCCACCTAATCTTCAGCATTCTTCTGTAGCACCATATTTCAAAAGCCTCAATCCTCTTCCTGTCCGCACTGTTTATCGTCCATGTCTCACTTCCATACAAGGGAACACTCCATACAAATGCCTTCAGAAAGGACTTCCTTGGGCTTAAATCAATATTCGATGTTAACAAATTTCTCTTTTTCAAGAACGCTTTTCTACCCATTGCCATTCTGCATTTTATATCCTCTGTACTGTGACCATCATTTGTTATTTTACTGCCCAAGTAACAAAATTCATCTACCTCCTTTATTGCTTCGTTTCCCAATCTAATTCCTTCAGCATCACCTGATTTTCTTACACTGCACTGCATTACCCTAGTTTTGCTGTTGTTAATGTTCATCTTATATGCACCTTTCAGCACACTGTCCATTCCGTTCAGTTGCTCTTCCAGGTCTTTTGCTGTACCTGACAGAATAACTATGTCGTCGGCAAAACGCAATGTTTTTAATTCTTCCCCCTGAACTTTAATTCCTTCACCAAATTTCTCCTTGCTTTCCTTTATAGCTTGCTCAATGTACAAATTGAACAACAATGGAGAAAGACTGCAACCTTGTCTTACTCCCTTTCCAACCACTGCATCCCTCTCATGCCCTTCAACTCTGACAACCGCTGTCTGGTTTTTGTACAAGTTGTAGATAACCTTACGCTCCCTATATTTTACTCCTGCTTGCTTCATAACTTGAAAGAGTTTATTCCAATCAACATTGTCAAAAGCCTTCTCCAAATCTACAAAAGCTAGAAATGTAGGTTTGCCTTTTCTTAATCTATCTTCTAGGACAAGCCGTAAAGTGAGTATTGCCTCCCGTGTTCCTACATTTCTCCTGAACCCAAACTGATCTTCCCCGAGGTCGGCTTCTACCAGATTTTCTATCCTTCTGTATATAATTCGTGTTAATATTTTGCAACCATGACTTATTAAACTGATGGTTCTGTAGTTTTCACACCTGTCTGCACCTGCTTTCTTTGGAATGGGGATTATTACATTTTTCTTAAACTCTGTGGGTACTCCGCCTGTCTCATACATCTTACACACCAGGTGAAACAGGTTTGTCATAGCTGGTTCTCCCAGAGACTTCAGTAGCTCTGAGGGAATATCATCTACTCCAGGGGCCTTGTTTCGACTTAGGTCTTTCAGGGCTCTGTCAAATTCTTCTCTCAGTACAGTATCTCCTATTTCATCTTCATCTACATCCTCTCCCCTTCCTACAATATTGTCTCGAAGTTCATTTGCTTTGTAGAGCTGCTCTATGTACTCTTTCCACCTTTCAGCTTTCCCTTCTTTGCTGAGAACTGGTTTTCCATCAGTGTCCTGGATATTCATAGAGCTGTTTTTCTTATCCCCAAATGTTTCTTTTATTTTCCTGTAGGCTGTATCTATTTTTCCCCTATTTATACATTCTTCTACATCCTTGCATTTGCCTTCTAGCCACTCGTGCTTAGCCATTTTGCACTTCCTGTCAATCTCATTTCTTAGTCGTCTGTACTCCATTTTTCCTGTTTCATTTACTGCATTTTTATATTTTCTCCTTTCATCGATTAAATTTAGTATCTCCTGTGATAACCAAGGATTTTTTTTAGGTCTTGCCTTCCTACCTATTTTGTCCTCTGCTACCTTCACTATTTCATCTCTCAATTTTACCCATTCCTCCTCTACTGTTTTATTTTCCCCTGTTTCTGTCAATTGTTGCCTAAAGCTCCCTGTAAAATTCTTAAGAACCTCAGGTTCCTTCAATTTATCCAGGTCCCATCTCCTTATTTTCCTACCTTTTTGTAGTTTCTTTAGTTTCAGCCTACAGTTCATAACCAACAAGTTATGGTCAGAGTCTATATCTGCCCCTGGGTATGTCTTACACTGTAGAACCTGGTTCCGAAATCTATGTCTTACCATTATAAAATCTATCTGGTATCTTCCGGTGTTTCCTGGTCTCATCCACGTATACAACCTTCTTTTGTGATTCTTGAACCAGGTGTTTGTTATAACTAAATTATGTTCTGTGCAAAATTCTACCAGGCGGCTTCCTCTTTCATTCCTTTTGCCCAGACCATATTCACCTACTATCCTCCCTTCCCTTCCTTGTCCTACTACCGAATTCCAGTCTCCCATAACAATTAAGTTTTCCTCTCCCTTAATTGTCTGAATAATTTCCTTTAGCTCCTGATACATTTCTTCGATTTCCTCATCATCGGCAGAGCTAGCTGGCATATAAACCTGTACTACTCTTGTCGGTGTTGCCTTCGTATCTATCTTGACAATGATAATGCGATCACTGTGCTGGTCATAGTGGTTTACCCGCATTTCTATTTTCTTATTCATTATCAATCCTACTCCTGTGATACCCCTAATTGATTTTGTATTTATGATCCTGTACTCACCTGACCAGAAATCCTGTTCATCCTGCCACCGAACTTCACTAATCCCCACTATATCTAACTTCAACCTATCCATTTCCCTTTTTAAATTTTCTAATTTTCCTACTCGATTAAGGGATCTAACATTCCACGCTCCGACCCGTAGAATGCTAGTATTGTCTTTCCTGATGATCACATCCTCCTGAGTAGTCCCCGCCCGGAGATCCGAATGGGGGACTATTTTACCTCCGGAATATTTTACCCGAGAGGATGCCATCATCATATGTTCATACAGTAGAGCTGCATGTCCTCGGGAAAGGTAACGGCTGTAGTTTCCCCTTGCTTTCAGCCGTTCGCAGTAACTGTGTTGCAAAGCCACATTAGCTGATGTTACAAGGCCAGCTCAGTCAATCATCCAGACTGTTGCCCCTGTAACTACTGAAAAGGCTGCTGCCCCTCTTCAGGAACCACACGTTTGTCTGGCCTCTCCACAGATACCCCTCCGCTGTGGTTGCACCTACGGTACGGCTATCTGTATCATTGAGGCACGCAAGCCACCCCACCTCGGCAATGTCTGTGGTTCATGGGAGTGGAAGAGCTTGATATTCCACCAAAATACATCCAACTAATAGAAGCTTGCTACTCCCAATGAACTTGCCAAGTGAGGTTCGGCAACCAGCTATCACCACCATTCAGTATTCAGACTGGACTGTGACAAGGAGATCCACTGGCAACAATACTACTCAACTTGACCTTGGAAACGGTGAACCACGATATGAGAAAAGGATATGATGGGAACAGGCACAATCCTGGCAATTGCTGAATGTGATGATGTGTTTCTTGGCGACACCCAGGAGCAACTAAGTGCTGATTCTTCACGACTCGTCCTGTGAAACAAACAGGGCTTGTAGTGAACGAGAGTAAAACAAAATATCTCATTGTCTCATGACATCAAGCTCTTCCTCCTTCCATTATTGTTGATGGTCATGCTTTCGAACGAGTGACAGAATTCAGGTACCTGGGATCCATATTGACCAGCAAAAATGAAATTACAAAAGAGGTGCAACAACGCTAATCCAGCTTCTTCAGCCTAAACAACTTTTCCAAATCCAGGCTAATATCGCAGAAAAACAAGACTTGGTTGTACATAGCACTAATACAATCAGTATGTTATATGGTTGTGAAACTTGGGCAACTTCAGCAACAACTGAAGAAGCCATCTGAACGTTCGAGAGGAAGATACTCTGGAAAATACATGGGCCTGTGTACAATACCATAGAAGATAAATGGGAACAAAGAACAAAAGAAGATCTTTAGCAGTGGTATAGAAAGCCACACATTGGCCAAATGTTTTGGCAGAAGAGGCTACAATGGTTTGGGCACATATTCCCTCCCAAACTGTGTTCTCCGTTCCCAACCTGCTGGAAGATGCCCAAAAGGACCGACAAAGATGTGATGGAAGGATCGGGTATTAGCAGTCCTCAAACAAGTGGAGCTGACAGCACTAGAAGATGAGGCTGGGGACCGACAACATTGAACTGCCTATGCAATAAATGTGTCCTGTATTGAGATTGCGACTGACTGATGCAGTCTGTATTCCTCTATAGATGTGGTTGTACCCTTTTTTATTCTGGTGTAGGCCTTAAAGGCCCATGAATGCAATGAATAATGATGATGATGAGGAGGAGGAGGAGGAACTTGAAGAATATTAATAGGAAACTGGAGCTATGGAGCTATGATTCGATTATTTCAATTCTGTAAAAAGATTGATTAAAACGAATAATGTATACTTTGAGCTTATCTACACAGGGGATTTGGCTTTTATGACTTAATTGTTATTCTGTCAATATTTGATCTAAAATTGATTATTAGTAAAAGCTTACATGTTTACATATGATATTATTTACATTACATAAATTTATGTTGGTATTTAAGCTAAAATTCATGATGACATCTATTTAATTAGCCATGTGCTCATCTGTATTTTAAGATTTAAATTAATATATTTTGTGATTTATGTTCCTACCAATTGATGGGCTATTTCATATTGATACTACTTACTACGTAGATTTGGAGAAGACTTTTGACAATGTTGATTGGAATAAACTATTTCAAGTTCTGAAGCAAGCAGGAGTAAAATATAGGGAACGTAAGGTTATTTACAACTTGTACAAAAACCAGACAGCGGTTGTCAGAGTTGAAGGGCATGAAAGGGATGCAGTGGTTGGAAAGGGAGTAAGACAGGGTTGTAGTCTTTCTCCATTGTTGTTCAATTTGTACATTGAGCAAGCTATAAAGGAAAGCAAGGAGAAATTTGGAGAAGGAATTAAGGTTCAGGGTGAAGAATTAAAAACATTCCGTTTTGCCGACGACATAGTAATTCTGTCAGATACAGCAAAGGACCTGGAAGAGCAATTGAACGGAATGGACAGTGTGCTGAAAGGTGTACATAAGATGAATATTAACAAGAGCAAAACTAGGGTAATGGAGTGCAGTATAAGAAAATCAGGTGATGCTGAAGGAATTAGATTGGGAAACGAAGCAATAAAGGAGGTAGATGAATTTTGTTACTTGGGCAGTAAAATAACAAATGATGGTCGCAGTACAGAGGATATAAAATGCAGAATGGCAATGGGTAGAAAAGCGTTCTTGAAAAAGAGAAATTTGTTAACATCGAATATTGATTTAAACCTAAGGAACTCCTTTCTGAAGGCATTTGTATGGAGTGTTGCCTTGTATGGGAGTGAGACATGCACGATAAACAGTGTGGACAGGAAGAGGATTGAGGCTTTTGAAATATGGTGCTACAGAAGAATGCTGAAGATTAGGTGGGTGGATCGCGTAACTAATGAGGAGGTACTGAACAGAATTGGGGAGAAAAGGAATTTCTGGCATACATTGACTAAAAGAATGGATAGATTGGTAGGGCACATTCTTAGACATCAAGGAATTGTGAATTTAGCGTTGGAGGGAAGTGTATGGGGAAAAAATCGCAGGGGAAGACCAAGAGATGGATACAGTAAGCAGATTCAGACAGATATAGGTTGTCGTTCTTATGTGGAGATGAAGAGGCTTGCTCAGGATAGGGTATTGTGGAGAGCTGCATCAAACCAGTCTCTGGACTGAAGACCACAACAACAACACTACTTAGATAATCTGCTGTGTACTAAGATATGTCACGTAGATCTTAGTTTTCACTGGTTTCTCAAAAAACTTTACAATTTAACTGTAGTATGTTTATTTCAGAAAATGGAATGGTAACTGTGTTTAAATATTGCTATGGTCTTGTCTGTTACATATCATGGGAATGGATACGATGACTTTGCGTTTATAACCATAATTAGGCTTAAAAAATTAGGGGTAATGACTTTCTGATTTGCCCTTATACAATCAGACAGGCACAACTCATGTATACATGGCCATATTTCCAGCCTCCTTACTTCAGTTGTTGTGCCAGTTATGAGTGCAATCCAGATTTGGGAGGAGAGGGTAAGGATACAGTGTAATGGTGGGAGTAAGGATATCAACACTGACTGGCAAGACAGTAAGGATATGAGAGGCAGGTTTGGAACACATTTGGTAGGGTGGGTGTGGGGGGGGGGGGGGGAGAAGGGAAAAATTGCAGCCAGCAATGAGGGTGAAGAGACATACATGAGTTGGGAGGAAGTGATAGGATAGAGGGGGCAGGGTGGGAATTTTAAATTGATGAATGGAAGGTGTAGGAACTGTAGGTTGTGTGAATTGGGAATCAGATAATGTGTTGTTAAGGATCACTCCCATTTATGAAAATCGGACATATTGATTTCCTTCGTAATTATCATATTTTTAGGCTAAAAATTACCGTCTTATGGAAGCGCCTATTGAAATTACTGATTTTGCTATTTGATTTAAATTTAGTAGTTGGGCACGTACCATTTTTGTTGCAATATTTTGTGAACTAGTATTACTTCAGAAATAGCATTCTGCATTTTTATGATCTGCTTAGCACAGACTACAATTTACACTAAAGTTGTCTACTACAGTGGTGGCTCACTACCTTCACTACTGTGGGTGTGTAAATTTGTAGTTGTGCTAAAATTTGGCGTACAGGTGCTCAGGCTGTTACATTACTATCAAGTGTAAATAAATTATTGCACACTATTTCATTAACTCTCATATTTCTTTTAATTACTAGCTGTATTTATTGTGTTTTTTTCCTTTTTTTTTTTTTTTTCAAGAGTCATCATTAAGCTTCAAACGAGATTTTATTGTCAATAAAAAAGAATTCACCATTGGTTTCTGGTACACTCTCCCCTCTTCAACCCTCTAATCCATATTATGAATAGATTCTTTCGATACATTGCATTTCTGCTATTGGTGGAGGGGAGGATTTAGATTTCCCAGCTTGTGAAACAGCCAACTGAAATCGAACATTCTATGTTCAGCTGCATGTTGTGCCACAAGATAGTCTATTTTGCATTTATCTGTGGAAAGTGGTTGGGATTAGAAGTGCACAGGGATGGACTAGAATGATACAGAACACCACTTAGGCAAACTGAGGAGAATTGGGCATGACGTCTCTCATTTCAATGCATGATGATTATGATGACTGATAAAAAAAAAGTCCCAGTGAAGATTGTAGTTCAGTTGCTCCTGTCTGGGATGGCATTGGGTTAACCTTTGCTGCAGGGATGATTAAGATCTGTCTTGAATTTATGTTTTGCTGAAAGTGTGGTGTTCTTGGGAAGGGACCTAGGGAAAGATTACGAGACTAAGTTGGAGATGAGGAATTCTTGAAAGATGATAACGTGGTGATCAGATGGGGGGGAGGGGGGTGCAGTTTTGTAGTGATATGTACCGAAAGAGGCAGAATTTGATGTTGGCATTTTTTGGAGTGATTGGTGGCAAAGAATTATTTCCATTGTAGCTATTGGGAGAGCGAGTGTGGATCGATGACAAGTAGCTAAATTTTGATGAAGGGCTAAAGCTAAAACCTTTGGATAGGACTGAAACTTCTTTGTGGGTGAGGTGGGTGGTGGGAAGCTTAATTACAGTGTTATGGGGGGTGTTTCACCATTGGATACTATACAGAGTTGGTAGGGAGTTTTGGAGTATGTGGCAAATTGAAAATGTCAGCTATGCAAGTTTCAGATCACTACACATTCACCTGCAGAGTGAAAATATCATTCTATAAATTATGGGTCATTATAACATTTTGGCAACTTCTCATCACATAAGGTATTTTTGTACTAAATTATATGTTAATTACTTTATACTTCTTCCACTAAAAGTACTGTTTATGTGTCTACAGACTGAACCACTCATTAGGCACTGGGGAGAAAAAGTTTGGAATGGATGGTCAAACAATGCTCGTGTTATAACACGTAGCTGGTTAAAGGAAGGCTTAAAACCTCGTTGCATCACTCGAGATCTGAAATGGGGCATTCCTGTGCCACTTGATGGATACAGAAATAAGGTAGCTATCACTCTATCAGTCATAAATTTTAGTAATAATTGTTAATTATACCAAGTTTCCTGTCACTGCTCCAGGAAAATGGAAATTCAATTTTATCCAGAGTTTATCATGTTTTAAATGTTATGTTTACTAACTTATTTTCACTGAATGTAATGTTGACGAATTTCTGCTTGTAGGTATTTTATGTATGGTTTGATGCTCCACTTGGCTACCTTAGCATTACAAGCTGCTACACATCAGACTGGAAACAATGGTGGCAACCAAAAAGGGAAGTGCCTGTTAACCTCTATCAGTTTATGGCAAAGGACAATGTTCCTTTTCATGCTGTTCTTTTCCCAGCTGTCCTGCTTGGTGCAAACCAAGGCTACACTGTCCCTACTAACATAATGGCTACAGGTTTGTAACAATACATGCTGATACCACTGACAGTATTGCTTTTCAGATTTCTACAATTTAGATTGTTGCTAGACAGAACAATTTTTATGCAGGGATGGTGGTTTTTTTAATCATTAGAGGGTATTAATTATGTGAGGCACATATTTTATGATATGAACAAAGCAGTGGCAAACTCTTGGTTGGCAATTTATAGTCAATATTGTATTTGGACATCCTTAAGCAATGCAGAATTGACCACAGATGTCACAGCTGGTCGACCCATCAGTATAAAAAGTTGAGGTGTTTTGTGTTATCAGTAGAAAAGCAATTACAGCAGAATGAGTTGGTCAGGACAGATAATTGATTTTTAATGTGGATCATTTGATGTCACCTAAGTAACAAATCCATAAGGAACAATTCAAACCTTCTAGATCTGCCAACAATGACTGTTAGTGATCTGATGGTGACCTAGAAACACAAAGTAGCAACAACCACCTTGTCTTGACAAGACAGACCTCGTATAGTAATGGACAGGGATTGTCAAACACTGCAGCTGCTGGTGGTAAAAAACAACAACATGAAATCACCAGTAAGTGTCCCTCATGAGTTAAAAAATACTTTCAGCAGTTGAGCTACTTCAATGCATTTGTTTTGTGGGAGTTAAAAAGAATGGGGTACAGTGCCTCATATGTAGGGACTTGAAATTGTAGCATATATTTCTTCTCTTGTTGACAAAATTCACAAGTGAATTTAATGATTAGATACATAAATTTTATGACATTCTTCCTTGCATAAAAACATAACATTAGTACTTTAAAATTGATTTTTACTGGAACATTTGCTTTTGCAAAGATGTCAGATGAAATTGCCTTGCTTTTTTCTTGTGGCGGGATTTGAGCTTTCAATAAATGATGGTTCTGTTGAGATGTACCAGCATTTTCCTGCAGCCGAACTGAATACATCTATAAACTAAGGTATTTCTCAAATTTATTTTTCTTTTTCTCCCTAATAATGTAAGTACAAAAATTGAAGAATATTAATTTAGTCCTTTCCTGTTCACAGCCATATTGCCCATATTTGACAACACTACAGTGTAAAACAGGCAAGATGCTTAACATAGAAATAGAACCAAAATTAACTCTTTGCACATTAGGGGATAAATTAGTGTAGAAATCAACAAATAACAACTTTATTTGCCTTTAAGGGGAAAAGTTTTTCTCTTCCTAATATTTGGATAGTTTTTGTTTACGAGTCACTATAGACAGTACAGACTTTTTATATATTGGCAGACTGCCATGAACATAAACAAACTAGTCGTAGAGCATTTGAATGAAGATTGAGAGGTCCCAGTTCAATCCCAGGTGGTCACCGAAAGCAAAATTGACACACAATCAGAGAGATCACCAATCCCTTTTCTTATTGAGAGCGGTAATCATAAAAATCTGCAAAGAACCAGGCTTAGTCGATTTGCTAATTTCAAAAGCAACAAGCAAGGGAATTATTACCGCTTCATTTTTTTGTTGACATTCTCAGTGTACTCACTGTGTTGTAAAGGAACTTCTGGCCTGACCACAAATGAATCCGATGCAACCCAGTTTTCACATTTATATGAACTTTAAAATTTTAGCTTGCAGAAAAACATACATATAATGTTCATTGTTTTAAAATGATAGGTCTCACGGCAGTTGACTACTATATTGCATTATGTGGTTTGCATCTTATATAGACCATCTTCTCACATTCAATTGGAACCAGAGAATCGAGTGTGCATGAACTTTCCAATTACCAAACACACTCTTACAGTCATATCTTTCAAAATTTGGCTTCTCCAGGTTATGGAAAGTACTAGTAAATGAACATTGGTTATGTTTTTGATAACTGTAAACTGAAAATAAATTTATTTCAAACTATCTCTAAGAATACAGTTACTCTGATCACAATTTACAAAATAACTGCTATTAGACGAGTTTATGTTTTCACATTTTGACACAAAATTCACATCTGTACTTGCATTTATCACAAAATGCTAATTTTTGGGTCCGAAGTATTTGATTTACTTTAGTCTTCTGTCTTCTTCAGGTTTCTTTTAGTGCAACCCAACTCACATCACAGCTTTGGTACAGCTGCTATTATGAGCGCACAATTTTTATGTTTTGGTTTTAATTTAGTGAACCATTTCCATTGTGAATTGTTTGCCAATAAATTATTTAACAATATTTTATAAAGGATAGGTTGCTACTCACCACAGAGACGCCCGGTGAACCACAGGGAAGCACATATAACAGAATAAACAAAAATGAAGGTTTTGGCTGTGAAGCATTCATCTGCCACAGAAAACACACACACACACACACACACACACACACACACACACACACACACACACACAAATCCAACCACCATAGTTTCATAGGAGACTTAACACGATGTTAACTGTTTTATTATTATTATTTTTATGTTGCAGAATATTTAAATTATGAAGACGGGAAATTTTCTAAGAGCAGAGGTGTGGGAGTATTTGGGACTGATGCTCAAGAGACAGGCATTCCCTCTGATATTTGGCGTTTCTATCTCCTTTACGTAAGACCAGAATCTCAAGATTCTAGCTTTAGCTGGGCTGATTTAGCAATGAAAAACAATTCTGAGCTTCTTAACAACTTGGGAAATTTCATTCACAGGTAAGCATATTTTTTTGCTATGTTGTCCTAAAAAACTAGCTACATTGCACAGTATTCGAATATGCACATGTCTGATATATATATAGATAAAAATGGAAATAATAAATGAAAACAGTCTACTTCATCCGATATTTCTTCAGTAATTTTAAGGAACATAAATTTTAAACAAAAATCCACACCAGCTTTAATGTATTGTATAAAACCCTGACTAACAGTTCTGTACATGCAGTTTTCTGTTTGTGATAAATGTTAGTTTGTAAGAGAAAATGAAAGAAAAATGACTGAATTCACACCACCAATTATCACATCTTTGATGATGACAGCTTAAAAAAGTATGCATCTTTGCTTTGAAACATATTGTCTGAAAAGTTCAGACATTCAAGAAAAGTTGGTGTTTAAAGGTAAGCTGTGGTCTGTGTGATTTTGAAAATAGTGGAAGTGATTCAAAACTGTGTGTGTGTGTGTGTGTGTGTGTGTGTGTGTGTGAGCGCGCATTTGGTGCATGCATTTCCAGATATGAAGGAGAATTTGCCCACTTTTGATTGAGTATACCTCTCATCTGATGCTGTATACAAGTGTTGCTGTAAAATATGAATTCAGTGCTGTTATGTACAATTTGCAGCATCAGTTGATCGACATAGCCATTGTTAAACAGACATTAGCATCAGAAAGCAGAGTGATTCCTACAATATGTGAAGTTGTAGTAAGTTTTGTTGTATTTATCAGGGGTGATTGTTTTCCAGGTTTTTCCCGGAAATCCGGGATTTTTTTAATTATGTACCCAAGGGTTCGCGTACAGGTGCTTAGCCGTGTAAAAAATTTTTCAATATTTGAAACATTTTTTTCTCTCTCTATGTATAGCAGCAGTGTATGATCTATAATGTATTCATCCACCGCTCGGTTTGACCTACGTGGACGACAAAAGAGCGACAGCTACAAGCGACAAATTACAACTGCTATGAGTCTGTCTTACGTGGGCACATCTTTAATGCTACCCGTCAGACGCGACAACGAGCCATGTTTGAATTTCAAACCTGCTTGTATCTTGTTGTTGCAGGCACTCAGTGATTGAGAAGCTTGTGCTGTAGATGGCTATGTGCCTGATCTCGCAGGAATTTTTTGGCTTGTTTACTTGAAATCAGGGCAAAATGCATTCGTTGTCGGGATTAATAAAAGAAATGTTAAAACGAGACGTGTGAGCTTACAAGATTACCCATCCAGCTCACTACAAGTCACGATAATTGTTTAAAGCTAAAATTAAATTTTGGCACATAAGTATAATTAGGCAATTCACGTTAACCTAAAGAACACTTTAATAATTGTACACCCTATGATCCTTCAACAACATCAAAAAATTAAATATATTAACATATTTGAACGTAGTGATCATTGGAAAAATCAAAATATCTGATGTTCAAGAAAACGGAACTTCAGCAGTATATTTCAGAAAGGTGATGAAAAAACTGGTAACTACTTTCCGTACATATATAGCAGACGCTTGGTTGAACACTTGGCACGCGCCGTGTACCTATGTACAGTTCCACGTTTTAAATAAAGATTGAGTATTGAATAATTATGTTCAACAAGTTCCGTCAGAATTCATCGAAGCTGCAAATTGACGAAACTGGTAATATATTCTCTAAAACTGCAGTAATTAAATATCATGAACCTACCAGTAATACAGTTCCAGTTCGAAGTATGACAGTTAGCTGAGGTTTGCAATAACAACAATAGTGCCACTGTGAAAATATTTGTGTTAATTTTAATGCAAGCACATGGTCTAAATGACCTGCGAAACATACAGTGAACAGTAATTGTTATTTCGAACAATCATGACCACGGATTTGCATCAGTTGTTAATGTGTGTAACAACTGTTTTCATAAAGTCTAGTATACATTTATCTTGTGTTTACTAAACGAATTAAGTCTACAAACTTGTAAAATTGCTGTCCTAGGGTTTGGTTGTGAACTTTGGTGGACAAAATTTGAGTACAAAAACAAAAGTGACAACAAAATACTGCAGTTAAAAATGCACCTACTTCACTTGCCACAAAAGCATTCCACTTCAAAATATGGTATCGTTAATAACTTTCCTAGTTGTCATGCTGAAACAAGTAACATTTGGTACGTGAAATTTGAGTACAAAAATGAAAGCGACAACAGAATACTGCAATTGGGTCAGCTGCTAAAAAAGCATTCCACACTGAAATAACATATCATTAATAACTTTCGTTGTTGCCACGCTGAATTAAGTACATAATTGTTGTACAGAAGACAGACAAATACAATTGAAAAAATTCTGGCTGTTACTATTGCTTCCACTCTTTGCACTGGTTACATGTCAACCATCATCGATCAATTATTATCAACAAATAAAAAAAATATTTTTAAAGGAGGAGTATACACTCAAAAGTGTGTTTTCATAAAACACAGGAGCAACAGAAGAAGAAATATCTCAAAAACACAACACTAGGTAGAAAACTGAGCATTTGTTTTACGAACAACATACGATAGACAGACTCCTGTCAAGTGTACTGACCATTAAAAATATGGTGGCTGAGTTTACACTGCTTGATATAAAAAATATGCAGTTTTATCGAAAATGGTAAAAGCTGTACTGTCCTGTTTCCATGGACCATCTGTTGAAAGTACTTTCAACTTGATGGATAAAATCATTACAGAGTCTAGAACTTCATTGAATATTGATAGTTTGGATTCAATCCAGACAGTGAAATATTATCTCCTATCAATGAATACGACCACCTCTGAATTTTTTTGGTCTAACAATCCATCAAAGGAACCACTGGACAGACAGTTTGTACAAAACATAATGAAAATTTGGTCGTTTTTCCAGTCAACACTACATAAAGCCAAGTCATCAGATTCTAATTGAGAAAGTTCTACTCATGAGTTGCAGGATAAACCGTCCAGTTCAAAAATATATTGCTCTGCTGGCAAAACTGAATTAAACTCTACATATGAATTGGTGTTATCCACAATTTCTTCTTCATCCTCTGTGCAAGCTACTTTCATTGACCCACAGCCTTATGCAAACTCAGAAAATGATGGGAAACGAAAAAATACAGAATTTTTACAGAAAGGAAAACAAATGAAAATTGGATTTTTTTTTTTCAGAAAAAGTAATTTTTTTACAGCTTTCACCTTGCTTCATTGTTAAAACAACACTGTAAGTATCCCAACTAATCAACCTACTGATTTTTTATAAAAAATTTATTTGCTAGATTAAAATTTAAGGCTTTTAGCTTGCTTGTAATTGTACTGTATAATTTGAGTTTGAAAACGTAATAAGCCCAGTTGAAATTTTACATTATCTTGTACATATGATAGTAAAAATTTCAGGGATTTTAATAAAGCACCACAATCGCCACTGATGTATAGAAATACTTTTTTATGTTAGCATTGAGAAAAATAAGTCAACAGATGATGAATAAGAGATCTAATTAGTTATGCTACACTGAGATAAGGTATAGAAATATTTGAATGTAAGAAGTTATTGCCATAAATGTATAACAACATATTTGTTATGGGCATGATCGTGTATTAGTATGTACATTTGTTGGATTACAGGGATGTAGAAATTTTTTTTCTCTTTAGTGGATTTCACCATGTTGTAAATTATTTTTCATGGTGTGTGTTACTCCTCTGGCAATGCAGCTTTTAACTCTGGCATACTGTGTTCATAAAATTGGTCATGTGGTTGGATGTCGAAGTGGAGTGCAGTTAAGATGGAATTGTATTGGCCCAGAATGAAATGTAAGGAGGGAGCAGTTTTTTATTTATTTTATTCTTCCTCCCTCCTCTAAGGTGGTGCTGTCCCTCATAACATTCAGATGGGCAAGTATTTTGCACACCACTTGCAGACATACTTAGTGATAGATATGATGGAATATCATCATGAGCATATATTTTCTGTATAGTTAGAAGTTAATACACGCTATTGTAATTCCTATTAGTCAAATTTTTCCTGTACATAATTCTGGGAAATCGTTGTACTTCTACAGTGGCAGAACACCAAAGAATGTAGGAAAACTATAACATCTGAGAAGGTTAGTGAGGTAGCTAGTTGACCTATTACTTCCAAAAGAAATAAGAAGCAATTGAGATAGTGAAGTGTCCCACCTAAAAGAACTGAAAGCATGGACACTGGCTTTTATGTAGTAGAATGGCAGCAGGAGACAAAATATTGATAGAGTATGCTTCCAAGACTGATAGACTGTCTCCAGCAAACAGCAGCTTAGAATACTTTACTCCTCTTAACTGACAATGGGTACTGATGGAACTACACAGTATCAGAAATCAGCTTCTCCTGTTTTGTCAAAGTGTGGCAGTAAAATTCCAATTTTCTATTGCAATAAATAGAAAACATGTGTCCACTTCTCTCCCCATTTTCAATGACCAATGCTATAGATACTGTAAATACTTAGGTAAATATTTGAAAGGCAATTACACCATCTGTAATTGACTGTTCATTTAATTTCCATGTAACTGTAACATTCTGTCCTCACTGTTTTCCAAATACCACTCCTAGGCTGCCCTCTTCCTTTGTTTCCCAATTCCTTGCCTTCAAGAATTTTACTTATGAAAGTATTGTGTCAGTGTTTCTCCTGCTCATCTTGTTATTTTCTCCATGTCCACATTTCAGTAGTTTTAAGTTGATTCCTTTCTTATATATCCAAAGCCCAACTTTCAATCCATAGTGCAGTATACTCAATATAACTGATTTTGCAAAGGCCTTTCTGAGACCTGTAATCATGTGTTAGCTGGCTGAAAGATTTTTGTTAGCCATAAATGTCTGTTTTGCCAATACAATCCTTCATTTCCATTAACTACCTATTGTCTTTTGTTGTTACAGTGCCGAGTTCAACAAAATTATTTCACCCGGTCATTTTATGTATGTTTTAATATCTCCCACATTTTTCCAGTAATTATGAAAACTAAAATTTTTTGAGAAAACTACCATCATAAATTTTCTGGAGTCATAATTATATCAAACACACACAATCTTTGCTCATAAATCTGAATTGCATTTTTTACTTATTAAGCCTGTCACATGCTATTAATTATTTTTAAATTAACGTATATTAACGGCTAGGGTTTATTGCCCCTGAATTTTAGTTAATGAGAGAGAGAGAGAGAGAGAGAGAGAGAGAGAGAGAGAGAGAGAGAGAGAGAATGTGTATGTATGTTAGATGAAGGGGATTATGGGCATAGTTTTAAAAAGATTCTACATCACCCTCTGGAGAAGTATGTGCTGATTAATTTGGAGTCTCCCTACTTTCACAGTGTTGGCCTTCGCAGTGACGTCAAAATGACGTATGGCGTCCAAGTTGCATACCTATCGACTGTTGTCGAGTTTTATGATCGAACACAGCTATGGCACAAGGAACACTCATTTCTCACTTCCATATTGTCCATCTATCTTGCTTGTTGTCTTTTGAACTAGCTAGCGACCGAAAATGTGCGAAGTTTACGAAAGTATATTTCGTGAAATTCTGAAAGAGTTTGGCGTTTCAGGAGGCCAGATTTCTGGCTACTGTTATTTGTCGGAGAAGGTAATAATAGCTTAAGTTTAACTTTTAGAAGTCGCTGCTGAATATGGGTGCCTTTAGGCCTAGAGACAATGGACTGGTTTATGAGAACTTTTTTCTACTGCAAAGATTTATTTTGGTTTTGTATGACGTGTTCTGGGAACTTAAGTGTTTTTTGTGGGTTATACTAATTTGTAAGAGGCTGTGAAAGCATGTGTCTGTACAGGCCTAGAGATAGTGGACTACTATAATAACTTTATTCTGTTGCTAACAATTTCTTTTTCGTTTTCTATTGTACGATGTTTTCTTTATATGAGGTGCTACATTGTCATTCTGCTACCTTAACAGGCCTATATTTAAACACTATCAAATTCTTATGTGGTCTTATAACCAGTACCGTATCTTACGTACCTAATTTAAAATTTTGCAATGGGGAAATGCAACTAAACTGGGCAATGTAATACCAAGCTCATGTTTTGCACATAGTGTGTGTGTGTGTGTGTGTGTGTGTGTGTGTTTTTCCACCATTGTCTCTAGGCCTATAGGCACCCACATTCACCAGCGACTTGCAATAGTTAAATTAAAGTTATTATAACCTCCTCCTTCAAATCACAGTAGCCAGGAATCTGACCTCTTCCTGAAACTCTAAACTCTATCACAATTTCACGAAATATACTTTTGTTAACTTTGCACATTTTTGATTGCTAGCTAGTTCAAAAGACAACAAGCAAAATAGACGGACAATATATAAGTGAGATATGAGCTCTGATGTTTACTAAAATGAAAAATTTATCGCCCCTGTAATGACTCTTCTGTGAAAGACTTACTGAATTCTTAAAAAATAAATAAAGATAAAAAATTGGACAATAAACTGACAATAACTACGTTTAGTACACAATGTCAGTTTCAACTCTTCTTACAGTACTACATATTGGTTTCTGGGGTGTATTAAGGCAACACTGCATTTATTAATTAGGTGTGTAAATTTTTACAAGCTTACATAAAGTATTACTTCAATACACATACAGATCAATCCAATCGGGCAAAGAAACAAATAAAAATCGAATAACTACCACCAGCCACTATGAGTAACACCTGGTTTGCACTGCAGTCGAAGTCTTTTCTAATAACACTCGTACGACTGCCCACTACTGTCAGTGTATAAGTGTAGTGACAAGCGAGCATTTTGCACTCCCCACGGCTTACTCGACTTGACCACAAAAACTCGATAGCAGTCAATAGGTATTCGACTTTGACACTATACCTCATTTTGATGTCACTGCAAAGGTCAATGCCGTGAAAGTAGGGAGACCCGGTTAAATTGACGAAGAAAAAAATTCCTACCATGGTTTGATGGTAATAAATAAGAAAAATGCTGAGGAAGCGAAGAATGTAGAACAAGTAATGGAAGACAGGCAGAAGTCTTATCTTGGCAAAAAGCTCTTACTGAGAATCCAAAAAAGTTATGGTCGTACACATCATCTCGAAGCCTGAGGCTTCTGTGCAGTTACTTGTTGATCGGTCTGGCATGGAAATTCATTACAGGGAAAGGACAGCTAATTTCATATTTAACTATTCATCCAAACACACTTATCGGTTAAACATTATACAGGTTCCTGTATGGAGGGCATAGTAATAAGCAACCCTAGTTTAGAGAAGCAACTGAAAGTTACAGATAAATAAGTTCCAGGTCCAGATGGAATCCCAATTTAATTTTACTAAGAGTTTTCTATAACTTTGACCTCTTACGTTTCATTTCTTGTGAATGTCTGGCACAGCGCAAAGTCTCAAGTGATTAAAAATGTGCAGATGACTCCTATTTATAAGATAGATAAAAGGACAAACCTGCAGAAATAGAAGTAATATAAAATAAACTAATGATAGTTCTCTTTATGTACCAGGTGATCAAAAAGTCAGTATAAATTTGAAAACTTAATAAATCACAGAATAATGTAGATAGATAGGTAAAAATTGACACACATGCTTGGAATGACATTGGAAATTATTAGGGGGGGGGGGGGGGAGAGGAAAGAAAATAAGTTCAAAAAATGTCCGACAGATGGCGCTGGACAGCAAAACGCCAGTGGCTGCGCACGAAGATCGTGTATAAAAGGAGCTGTAATGAGAGAGAGAATCAGATGCACCAGCAGTCACAGCATGTTGACGTTACCTGAAAAGGTGCTTTTAGTGAAGCTGTGTTATCAGAATGGGAAATGTGCTAATTCAGCATTATGATCCTATTGCGATAGGAAAGGGATTCAAATGGGTAAAGGTCCGTTGACAAATGCAGCTGTGGTGAGAATGATTTCGAAGTTTGAGGCCACGGGTTGTTTAGACGATAGACCACATAGTGGCCTACCGAGCACAAGGTGTAATGCTGCTGAGACAGTTCAGGAAGAAATGGAGACTGTATTGGGTTCGTCTATGCACGGGGAAGTCAGCGCTCGTGCAGTCACACGGGCATTCCATACACTACTGTTTAGGCGTACCTTCCGATGCTATCCTTTTAAGATCCATCATGAACTGTTACCTGGCGATTTAGTGAAGCGGAGGGTATGTGTGGTGTGGGTATTTCGAAAGATGGCGGAAGATGACGATTGGTTGAGTAACGTGTTGTGGACCGACGAAGCTCATTTAATGTTCCGAGGGTCTGTCAACGCCCAACTGCAGAATTTTGGCTACCGAAAATCCTAGACTGTCATGGAAACTCCATTGCATGATGAGAAAGTCATGGTATGGGTTGGATTGACCATTATTGGGCCTTTTTTTCTCCGAGGAACTCCATGATTCTGGTTTTGTAACTGCTACCGTGACGGGTGAGAGGTACACTGATATGTTACAGAATCGCATCATCCCCAGCCTGGCTGATAAACACCTGCTGGAACGTACGATTTTTATGCAGGATGGCGCTTCACCATATATTGCTAGATGCGTGAAAGATCTCTTGCACGCATTTTTTGGTGATGATCATGTGCTCAGCCGCCACTATCGTCATGCTTGGCCTCCCAGGTCCCCAGACAGTCTGTGCAATTATTGGCTTTGGGGTTACCTGAAGTCGTAAGTGTATCGTGATCGACCGACATCTCTAGGGATGCTGAAAGACAACATTCAACGCCAATGCCTCACCATAAGTCCAGACATGCTTTACAGTGCTGTTCGCAACATTATTCCTCGACTACAGCTATTGATGAGGAATGATGGTGTATATTGAGCATTTCCTGTAAAGAACATCATCTTTGCTTTGTCATAATTTGTTATGCTAATTATTGCTTTTCTGATCAGATGAAGTGCCATCTGTCAGACATTTTTTGAACCTTTCCCCCCCCCCCCCCTTTTTTTCCCCATGTCATTCCAAGCATTAGTTTTTAACAGCCGATTGGTCAATCGGTTGTTTTTTCGTTCAGTCGGTTTTTTTCAGTCAAATGAAACAACTGAATGAAAATAGTCTCTGTGGCCGTATGAATGTTTTCACTCACTGCCGGGGTTTGAGTGTTTTCAGTCGATGCGAAACAATCGAATGAAACCAGTCGCTATCGGTTGCAGCCACTATATGAATGTTTTCACTCATTCAGTGGGTTTGAGTGGTTTCAGTCGATGCACAACCACCGAATGAAACAAGCCTCTGCCCTTTATATGAATGTTTTCGGCATTGAGTGGTTTCACTTGATGCGATACAACCGGCTGGAAAAAGTCTCTGTCGGTTTCTGCAGTTATATGGATGTTTTTATTAATTCACCGACTTTGAGTGACTTTATTTGCTTACTCCTTCAGTCTTTTTGGGTATAAATGAACTGTGATTCAGCATGAAACATTCTTAGAGACAAATCTTAAAAATGTAGCAGCCCGTGTGTGTGTTTTTATCGCATGCAAATCTACAGTTTTGTTCCAATCTTGATGAAATTTTGTATGCTTGACCTTCAAAGCAAGAGGAAAGTCACTGTCTACATCAAATTTCATGAGGTGCATGGCGGAGGGTACTTTACATACTGACTTCGACAAAAACCACAATTTGGTTGCGATGTTGATGGAATTTTGCACACTTGACTTTTAAAACAAGACGAAGGTAATTGTGTACAATAAATTTCGTAGATGCATGGCTGAGGGTACTTTACCTAATAACTTCGAAAAATTATGTTTGTATTCGAATTTTAATGGTATATTTCACTCTTCACCTTCAAAGAAAGAGAATGGTCACCATCTACATCTACTTTAGTTCGATGCATGACAGAAGGTATTCCAGACTTTGACGCCAATAAAGAGTTTTATTCTGATCTTGATGAAATGTTGAACACCTGACTTTCAAAACAAGTGGCAGTTCACTGTTCATCTAAGATTTTGTATTGTACATGGCGGAGGGATGGAATAAACCTCTACACCGTTTCACTGATAACCACAGAAATATCTGTGACAAGAGTTCAAATGTTTGTAAATCTCTCGGACCAAACTGTGTGGTCATCAGTCCGTAGCTTACAAACTACTTAAACTAAGGTAAACTAACCTAAGGACAACACACAAACACACACACACACACACACACACACACACACACACACACACCCATGCTCCAGGGAGGACTCGAACCTCCGACGGCGAGCACCGCGCCCTCGGCAGCGAAGTGCCTTAGACCGCTCGGCTACTCCACCGCAGCGTGACAAGAGTGAATAATTATGAAACTTAAGATGAATGTTTTCATATATTTTTGACAAATACAGACATGCTGGAGGAAATTTACAGCACTGATAAATGTTGTATGTCTTCTCGTAATCCTTCAAATTAGATGGAATTAACAAAAATATTTTTATAGGAAATATTTTTATACAAAATACTTTAATGAAGGTTTTTTTTACAATACCTAATGTTTTAGTGATCTTAGAATTTGGATCTAGCAAGTATGCTCAAAGTTAACATACTTAACTCTGTCCTGCTGGAACCTTAGATATGTATGAACAAGAAGCCGCAAACCGCACGTTTCTACCTGTTCCCACTTCGGAGGTACGGTATGCGAGATTAAACTTGTAGCGATCATTTTGGAACACCCTGTAGTTTCCACGCTTCTTCATTGAGACAGTAAGAAAGCGACAACAATGGACGATGGGCACGCCCCGCCCCCCTGGCCAGACACTGTTGTGTGGAGTTTGGCGCGCGCCTGCTGGCGCTGTCAGCAGTGAAAACGCAAGCGAGGCAGCACCCCCTCTCGAGTTCCCGCTCCCCGCGGTACCACGTGGTCGGTGTCTGCGAAAGTAATCTGATCGGGCCCAGATGATCGGCGTTTTTGAAGTCTGGGGTGGGAAATTAAAGTGATCGCAGACCTGCTCCAGCGATATGACATCTAAATAGTTACTTGTTGATGGCACCTCGAACAATTTAATCTACAACAAAATATGAATCACTGTCACTGTATATTATAAAACGAAAAGTTACTTCATTCAGTACATAATTTCTTGAAAAGAAAGAATGGGTAATTCAGTCAATGTACAAAACTGCAAAAGTGTCACACGTTTCATTCAGTTGTTCGCACAGACTACTTTCATTCGAAAAAAATAACGAATATTAATCCAAGATAGTAAAACTACGACCGACTGACTGTTTCATTCGGTTGCTCCCACTGACTGGTTTCACTCAAAAGAACTAATGAAGAGGCCAACGTGCTGTGTCAGTTTTTTCATTTGGTTGGTCCCATCAACTGTTTTAACTCAAAAGAAAAGGAATGAGTGGTCCAACCGACTGTGTCGATTTTATTTGGTTGCTCCGACCGACTAGTTTCACTCAAAAGAAGGAATGAGTAGTCCAACCGACTGCGTCGATTTTTTCATTTGGTTGATCCCACCGACTGGTTTCACTCAAAAGAATGAATGAATAGTCCAACCGACTGAATCGGTTGTTTCATTCGGTTGCTCCCACCGACTGGTTTCACTCAGAAGAATGAATGAATAATTCAACCGATACGAGAAACTACAACCGAATGATCGATTTTTTCCCAACAACCGAATGAATTGATTGTTTTCATTTGATTGTTCCCATCACTACCAAGCATGTGTGTCAATTTTTACCTCTCTATCTACATTATTCCATGATTTATTAAGTTTTCAAATTTATACTGACGTTTTGATCACCCGGTATTTGTTGGTCATTCAACCTTGTAAATTAGCAGTTCTTTATAATCTTTCTGTATGTTGAAATTTTGATGGTAATCTCATTAACAATCTAGATTCATTTACTAAACTGATTTTGTCTTTATGTTCAAGGGCACTCTCATTCGTAGAGAAGTTCTTCGGAGGTGAAGTCCCACGGATAGAAGTCACACAAATTGAACTGACTTTGTTGGCAAACATCACTCGTGAATTGCAAGGATATATTACTTCCCTTGAGTCTGCTCGACTCAGAGATGGAATCCGCCACATCCTTGCAATCAGTCGACATGGAAACCAGTTCATGCAAAGTCAGCAGCCATGGGTGTTAGTGAAAGGATCTGAATCTGACAGGTACTTTAGCATATTATTTGTTATCTATGCTTTGATTCCTACACTGTGAAAAAGTGGGAATGTCTGATTTTTAAAAATCTTGTAACGATTTATTGTCGTATTATTAGTGTATAAAATTCTGTGGATATCACCACAACTCCATACACAATTTTTCACTTGCCCCTGTTATGCCAAGCCACTTGTGAAAGTCTTGCTTTCGTCATTAAATTATCTACAATAGAGTGGCTCAGTGCAACATGAGCCATGTGAGCTGGATTTAGTTTCAAGAACTGTTATAACTAATCCAAGAAAATTACAGGTTTTTATTTAGTCATTTATTGTCATCTTTTAGATCTCTTGAATATAAATGTGCAAATGTCATATTGTAAGTGTTTATGGACAAAAAGCTTTTTATCATCACTGCTGTTCTTTAATTTTGTTACACAAGGAAAAAATGTGGGGATAGTGGAATTCCAGAAAAAAAGTGCTTCTATCAAACATAATTTTCTAGAGCTATGTCACAATCAATATCCTCACTTACAGACTTCTGCTTTGAGATTCCTATAGATCTTCGGGTACATTTGAAGTATGCAGTTAAAGACATACCATGTTATACTGTATTTTACTTTTTAAGTGGCCAACCATGAGGATACTTCGCTGGAAAGATAGAACTGTGCAGCCCAAGGCAAAATTCATTTTTGCAGACTTATTTAATTTTTGGTACTACATCACTGAAAAAGAACTTCACAAAAATTGGCCACACTTAAATCAGTAAAACTGAAATGGCAATATCATCCTATTACACACTTTTTGGTTCTCTATGTACACACTTTTAGGTAGCATTTCCAAAAGTTAAGAGACATGTAAATGTACATGGCACCGATCAGACCTATAAATTTAAATTGCTCCGATAAAAGTGAGGAAATTCAAGTCAAAAGTAGCAGTAATTGTAAGTTGTGTTACAAAAAGTGAGGAAAGGTATACAGTGCAATCGTTGTAAATGGTGGTATCATGAAAACTGTTGCAAAATAAACGTAAAATTGGTAACTGCAGACTACTCGTGGTCACGTGAAGTTTGTGTTACGGAAATGTGTGAAATCAAGTTTATAAACATTATTAGAGCAAGGATGCTATCATCCAATTATTGCAATGTGATATTGAAGTGTTACAAAAGAAATGAGCATCACTGGAAAACAAATACAAAACTCTAGTGAACACTGACAACGGTTGTTTCAAGGTAAACGATAAAGCTAATAAGTGTTCTGAATATTTCAATTCACGTGTAACTAAGAAATGTGCTGCAGCCAAAAATACTGTGAAGAGTATCACAGATAAAAATAATGTAACAATACCAGAAACATTATTCGAATACCGGTGAAACAACGAAACAAATGTGTATGTCTGGTGATGTGAAACAAAACATGTGTAGAAACAGACATTCAAAAATGAACTCTGAAGCTAAAATGATCAGTGTTACAGTTACACAAAATCACACAATATCCAAATGATTGGAGACAGCCATGCACGTAATATTGCAATCTAGGTTTCAAACAATGCCAAGGCGAATGTTAAAGTGTCAGCTGTAGTTAAACGCGGAGTGAAATTGGCAAATGTGACATGCAATAGTGGAAAAGACTGCACAAGTGGTACTAAAAGTGACTGTGCTGTGATAATAGTTGGATCAAAATATGTATACTGTAATGAAGCCAGTTCATTTATAAAAATATTGATTGTTGTGCTACAGCTGCTGTCGTCTACAAATGTAATTGTGACAAATATACCCATCAGATTTGACATGGAGGACTAGTGATCTGTTAACCATGAAATCTGATGAACAAATCAGAAATTAAAACATTTCTGTTCAAAATTTAAAAACGCAAGACTTCTTGACATTAGCAGTTATGAGAAAGCTAACTTCACATTGCATGGTCAACATCTTAATTGATCTGGTAAGGAAAGACTTGCATCAGATATAAACCAAGCTATTGCCGTAAATGCACAGGCAAACCAGTGGAAGGGGCCAATTCCACTCGAATTTGGCCCCACTTCAAAATACAAAACAAACACTGAATAGGCCTACTGAGGAATCAAGTTGATGTGAACATCCCATCAGTTCTGGTATAAACAATCATCGTGTATTTAATTGGGGTTTACCTACAGAGAAGTGGTTGCCTGAGGAAGATAGTGGTGATAAAACATTGATAATTTTGCAAGCCAATATTTGTTGTGTAAGAAATAAATTATTAGAGTTAGAACATTTCTGCAGCATTAAAAATGTAGGTTTGATTTGTGTATTAGAACATTGGCTAAAAGACAATCAAGTTGACCCCTTCATCCCTCAAGAATATGATGTAAGCAATAATCGTACAAAGCAAAAAGAAAAAAAAAAGAAAAAAAGAAAGAAATGGTGGGGCTGCAATTTACATTAAACATAACATGAAATTTTAAAATTAGACATGACACTGTATAGCTAGTGCACCTCGGTTGCACAATGGTAGAATGCCAGACTACAAATCCAAAGGTCGTGGGTTCGATACTGGGCAGGTCCTAGGATTTTTATCTGTCACTTCCACTTCTTTCACCTCTGGCAGTATTGCTCATGTGAAAAATAATGATTAGCACCATGGTTTGGAACCCACTTTAAACTGTGGGTCCCCCTATAACTGGCTAGGTAAGTCAGTTCGAAGGTCGGAGGAAGGCAAAGGCATACCAGCTCCAAATAGGACCATGCCTAGTTAGGCACTGTGTTGTTCAAACCAATCTTCGGATTGTTGACTGCTTTACCTTTTACATTTACTATATAGCTCTGAAATAAATGCTGAGTTTAGTTGTGTAAGACTGTTAGAAGAAATTATAATTTTTGTGACCTTGTATAGATCTCCATATGGAGATATAAATGTACTTTTTGAGCAATTTGAGTCAATGTTGAGGGGACTTATCAGTCTTAAAACAAAGAGTGTTATCTGTGGGGGCTTTAATATTGAAATGGGAGACTCTTTAAGCATCAGGAGTCTAGAGGGTTTTTTTGTTTAATGATCCTTAAACTTGTACTGCAAGAACAAGTGTCCTACCCATAATAAGGCATGTCTGGGTAATAGGTAAAGGTAAAGCAGTCATCAATCCGAAGATTGGTTTGAACACCACAGTGCTTTACTAGGCATGGTCCTGTTTGGAGGTGGTATGCCGTTGCCTTCCTCCGACCTTCGATCTGACTTAGCCAGCCAGTAATAGGGGGACCTACAGTTTAACGTGGGTTCCAAACCATGGTGCTAATCATTATTTTTCACATGAGCAATACTGCCAGAGGTGAAAGAAGTGGAAGTGACAGATAAAAATCCTAGGACCTGCCCAGTATCGAACCCACGACCTTTGGATTTGTAGTCTGGCATTCTACCATTGTGCAACCGAGGTGCACTAGCTATACAGTGTCATGTCTAATTTTAAAATTTCATGTTATGTTTAATGTAAATTGCAGCCCCACCATAAAAATCCTAGGACCTGGCGAGGATCGAACCCGCGAGCTTTGGATTTGTAGTCTGGCACTCTACCACTGTGCAACCGAAGCGTAAATGTTAATTTACATAAAGGCAAATATGTGGTTAGCCTGGCTTCTGGAATATTTGCAGATCATGATCCATTGCTGCTAACATTATCCCAGAAACAAACAAATTTATTCAAATAAATGCAATGTTTCATGTGTAAGAAAGCAGAGGGAGGAACACCACTTGTTATTCATTGAAAAATTAACACAAATTGGGACCTTGTCCATGAGTGTCATGCTGAAAAAAACTGGAGTAGAAAATCAATTTGATAACTTTATATATAGGGACATGGTACTCATGTTCACCATTAGTAAAAGTCAGATCCTCTGGTAAACATAAAAATAAAAATATTAACTGGTATACCAATGAATTGGCAGATATTAGAGAACATATGCTCATTCAGCATCAGAAATATAAAAGTGAGGATAATCAAGGGGATAAGGAGAGGGATGTTGCTTACAATGCCTACCTCAAAAGCAAAAAGTACTACAAAGCTAAATTTGTAGAAACCAAAAAAGCAGCATATGAAAAATACGTACAGGGTGCCCCAAATAAGTGCAAGGCAGCATGGCAAATTATTAGACAAGGTGATGCTTCTAGTCTGGTATCACAAACACTATTCAACCCAGGAGAACTGAATAAATACTTTGTAACTTCAGTCAAAAAACTCGAAGATAAAATTAAGGCAACAGACTCCTCTGCAAAAGATCTGCTTGGTCCCCAGCTGCCTGAATGGCCCCTATTTCACTGGAATAAAATCATACCTGATGGGGCATATAAAACAATATCTAAATTGTCCAACACATGGACTATTACTGGTTGTTTAATTATGTTGTTAAACAAATAGGTCACTTAATATGCACCCCACTTAGTTCCATTTTTAATAAATGTCTAGAGCATGGAGTCTTTCTGGATTCGCTAAAAATTTCAAAAGTTATCTCTGTATTTAAAAAAGGTGACAGACAACTCCCCCCAGAACTACTGTCCAATTTCCGTTGCTCCAATTTTCTAAAAAAAATATTTGAATCATTAATGTACATTCAGTTAAGTAACTATTTTGAAAAGAACATTCTCCTATGTGACAGTATGGATTTCAGCCAGGTAGAAGCACCATATCAGCTGTCTTATAAATTGTGCATCAGACCTAAACAGCTTTCGAAAATAAGAAGACAGTGTCACTTGTATTATGTGACCTAAGTAAAGCGTTTGATTGCCTCCCATTTAACATTCTTCTAACAAAATTGGAATATTATGGTGTTCGCAAAGATACATTAGCCATAATATCCTCCTACTTGAACAACAGAAGACAGTATGTTTCAATAGGTAATACACAATCCCACCTAGTAAAAATTAGGACAGGCGTACCACAGGGTTCGGTCCTTGGTCCCTTTTTCTACACTGCAGTGACAGTTGACCTGTCCTATTGTGTATCAAAGTCTGTAATCTGAATATTAAGACGAAAAATTCCTAGCAGGAAAAATTAAATATAAAAAATAGACGAAGATTACTCACCAGGCGAAGGAGCACAGGTGTGACAGCATAACAAATAAATAAATGAATACACACACACACACACACACACACACACACACACACACACACACAAACGCAAGCTTTCACAACCCAGTTGCTTCTTCAGGCAGAAGGGAAGGAGAGGGAAAAGGAAATGATGAGGGTTTTAAGGAAGGGGGTAAGGAGCCATTCCAATCCCGGGAGAAGAAAGACTTACCTTGGGGGAAAAAATGGAGGGTAAACAAATGTACACACACCCACACATTCACACAGACACAAATACACTTAGGCAGACATACTGTAGAAAGCAAAGAAGTCTGTAATCTGTAATGCCAATGATACTACGTCACTTATTTCACATAATGACATCCCAACCCTTGATAAGGGACAACTAACTGTAAAGACGAACATTAAGCTGCCGACAGACACAAATAAAAGCCACACACACACACACACACACACACACACACACACAATTCTAAATTTTCAACCATGGCCTTCCTCGGACAGAGAACATTCGTCCACGCAATCACTCAGGCCCAACACTGTCTTGGGTGGCCAGAGATGGCTGACATGTGTGAAGTTTGGAAAGTAGGAGATGAGGTAGTGGCAGAATTGGGAAAATGGAGGGTAAACAAATGTACACACACCCACACATTCACACAGACACAAATACACTTAGGCAGACATACTGTAGAAAGCAAAGAAGTCTGTAATCTGTAATGCCAATGATACTACGTCACTTATTTCACATAATGACATCCCAACCCTTGATAAGGGACAACTAATTGTAAAGACGATCATTAAGCTGCCGACAGACACAAATAAAAGCCACACACACACACACACACACACACACACACACACACACACACACACACACACACACACACACAATTCTAAATTTTCAACCATGGCCTTCCTCGGACAGAGAACATTCGTCCACGCAATCACTCAGGCCCAACACTGTGTTGGGTGGCCAGAGTTGGCTGACATGTGTGAAGTTTGGAAAGTAGGAGATGAGGTAGTGGCAGAATTGGGGTTGTGGGGGGAGCTGTGCGTCATGTTGGGATAGCTCAGTGGTAGAGCGCTTGCCCGCAAAAGACAAAGGTCCCAGGTTCGATTCTCGGTTCTGGCAAACAATTTTAATCTGCCAGGAAGTTTAATATCTGCATACAGTCCGCTGCAGAGTGAAAGTTTCATTCTGGAAACATCCCTTAGGCTGTGGCTAAGCCATGTCTCCACCATATCCTTTCTTCGGAGCTAGTCTTGCAGGAGAACTTCTGTGAAGTTTGAAAAATAGGACACAAGATGTTGGCAGAATTGGGGTTGTGGGGCGGAGCTGTGAGTCGTGTCGAATAGCTCAGCAGTAGAGCGCTTGCCCGCAAAAGGCAGAGGTCCCAGGTTCAAGTCCCGGTTCTGGCACACAATTTTAAACTACCAGGAAGTTTCATATCACTGCACACTCCGCTGCAGAGTGAAAGTTTCATTCTAATTAGGATTCCTTGCAACTCACCACAGAAACAAGCCTCGAGCTGCAGACACACACACAAAAAAAGACAGTTACGACAGTCATACACACACAGCTTAGCTATTGGCTACAGTCTTTGTTAGAAAAAACACGCTCTCTGTCACACACTCGCACAGGCACAACTAACAAACACACAACTGTCAACTGAAACTTACAATCAGCTACGTCAAATTGTCTTCATTATGTTGAGTATGACCATAATCACAATATACAAAAGTGTAGACATCTCTGCTTATTGTCACTGCCAATCAAATTCTTACGGGTAACCCTGGGTTGCTTCTTCTCTAGAAAAAGAGCAGGGAAAAGGAGACGGAAAAGGAAAGGATGTGGGTTTTAGAAGAGTGGGTGAGGAGTCATTCCAATCCTGGGAGAGGAAAGACTTACCTTGGGGGGAAAAGGGTAGGTAAACAAACACATCCATACACATGCACGCACGCTCACACACACACACACACACACACACACACACACACACACACACACACCAAGGCAGACATATATAAAAAGCAAAGAGGTTGGGCAGAGAGGCTCTGTCCAGAGATCAGGAGCAAAGATGTTGTTGAATGGTGGGGGGGGGGGGGATTTGAAATTACTGGAGGTTGAGACCAGGTGGGCAGTAGGAGGAGAGAATACGCTGAAGGGCAAGTCTTCATCTCCAGATTTCTGAAAGGATGGTATCAGTGGGAAGCATCCAGATAACCCAGACGGTGTAACACTGTACCAAAATGTGCTGGCCGTGCACCAAGGCATGCTTATCCACAGGGTGATCCTCATTTCCAACAAACACCGACTGTCTGTGTCCGTTCATGAAAATGGACAGTTTGTTGCAGGTCATTCCCACATAGAACATTTAACCGTCCAGGCATGTTAGTTGGTAAATCACATGGGTGCTATCGCAAATGGAAGGAAGGAGGAGGAAGCTTAGGGTTTAACGTCCCGTCAACAGCATGGTCATTAGAGACGGTGCTTACGCCCTGTTTTTCGGGGAAGGATGGGGGAGGAAATCGCCCGTGCCCTTTGAAAGTAACCATCCTGCCATTTCCCTGGAGTGATTTAGGAAAATTACAGAAAACCTAAATCTGGATGGCCGGAAGTGGATTTGAACCACCATCCTCCCGAATGAGAGTCCAGTGTCTTACCACTGCACCACCTCACTCGGTATATTGCAAGTGGCTCTGCATCTCGTTATTCCCATCTAACCCATCCCCACCACCATGACGTAACCTTCCTATCCCCTCCCCTCTCCCTCCCCCTCCCCTCCCCTCCCGTTCCCGACTCGCTGCAGAGCGTGATTCGAAGTGCGGCAGTCGGAGGTGATGGTTGTATGACTGTGTTGTATGCCTGTGTGATTGCGTGAGTGCTCTATTTTCTGAAGAAGGCCATGGCCGATAGCTGAATGTGTTGTATGTGTGTATCTTTTGTATGTGCCTGTCGCAGCTCGTCGCCATGTCTTTGCGGTGAGTTGTAAACTGTCCTCACTATATTATAAAATTTAAACTAAATGTGTTATCTTACGCTGATAGAAACAGAGTTAAAGCTGCAGGAAGACATTTCTCCGTCGATCCTAATTCAATACGGTATTGGCGGAGACAAAAAGATAAACTCGTGGCTGCAAAGGGAAGCTCCAGATCTTTCCGTGGGCCTTGTGTTAAGAAAATAAATACCGGTACAGTAAGTTTAACAACATCAGTTGCGACTTCTGACGTTTGGCTTGTCGGGGTGAAGGAGACGCCGTTGTCCAGGTAACAGCAATAATGAGCCACCTTTTTCCACTCCCGCCGCCACTGGCTTGGCTTGTGAGGCACCACTGTTGCCATAGCATGTGTAAACAGTAGCACGTGCTGTCGCGCGGAGGCCCTTTGCGTTCTCTATCCTGCATTGTTGTGTCCTACCGACAAAGAATGTTTCCAGGCGTCAGCGTGGCGTTAGATGTTGCCGTCGCGATCAGCATACGCTGGAAACTGTGAGAACCCTCCAATCGCTCTGCACCGACATGTCAAAAGTCGCAACTAATTTTAAATGCACTGTAGGTACCATTTTTTCACAATTTGCCATATACCGGTATCTTTTACTGCCTAATACATAGTTTTTCTTCCTTTCTGAATAACTACTCGCATAATTCCCTCCCTAGTGTTTTCAAGAAAAAAAGGGGGGAATTACGCGATAAAATACGGTAAAATTTACTGCACAGATGTAAACAAGTGTGACTTTCTTCACACAAAAGGGGGGGGGGGGGGGGGGATCAAGCATCTGTTAGGCAGTAATAAAGAAAAGTGATGGTGTGGTGGTTTCCATATCATATTTGAGTTTGATACACTGAAAACTACAAGGACAAGTTAGTTTGATCAAAGAAAATTGACGTTGGTCTGTTTTAGAGAATAAGTATGCACTATGGACACACAAATTTTGCACAAATAAAATGAAAAAGTAATGGGTAGTTAGTGGTTTATAGTGGAATTATCAAAATTGGCTGTTTTAACTAAATAATGTGAAATTTATAATTTTCCCATATAAAAATGTTATAAATCTGATAATGAAAGTTTGCCAATATTCGTAACTGTTTGTTGAATGACATAGTTGCATTTTTCATTTAATTTTTTCCCTCACGCTGAGATGGCAAATCTAAAATGCCAGTTTATTTTGTGGATAATGAACTATGGAGTCACATCAAAACAGTAGAGAAACTAGCAAAAAATTTATGTAAAAATAACTCTCATAACAGTAGTACTGAACTTAGCAAACAGTGCAGATTTGCAGAAAGCACCGAACACTGGAAAAAATAAACCCCAAAAAGCAAAAAGTATAAACATCAAAACTGACAAAAAATACAGCAAAATTTGCTGAACAAATATAACATTGGACTAAAAATAGTATCAAAAAAAAAAAAAAGAATTGGTCGAAAATAGCACTGTATTTGCTAATAAAAGTTACTTCAAAATTGCCTAAATATAACTTCAAATTCAGCAAAGAAAACATACTGAACTCAGTAAAAACTAATGCAAGTATTGAAAAAATAGTAATAGCATAAGCAGAAAATAACCATATGTTTAGTGAAATAAAATACTTAAGTACAGGGGAAAGACTAATTTTGCCCCCACCCCAAAAAATATGTGTGTTGGGGGGGGGGGGGGGGGGCAGCAAATTAGCACTGATTTTAGCTAAATTAAATCTACCACAAATATTGACAAATAAAAATAATTCTTAACTGTTAAATGCCTAATTTGGCCATAAAATAAAATGATTGTTTCCTTTCCATCACAATCATCAATTAAAATAATAATGTACAATGCTGTAATGCAGTTACATTGATAAATATGTTGAATTTCAAGCCTACAAAGTTATGGATGATATTACAGAAAGATTGGTAACTTAAGTAACACTAATTTCTCCATACCACTCACTCCATCTTAAATAGGCGCACAGATAATATGAACAATATTACGTAAAGGATAGATTTCTACTCACTGTTGAAACAACATATTGAGCTGCAAACAGACATGACAAACAGACAATTACAGTCAAACAACTTAGGATTCAGACTAAAGCCGCCCTCCTAAAAAGAGCCCTCCCAGAACTGCTTTTTAGGGCTGCAGTGTCCTGGATTTTCCATTAAATATATAATACTGTTTGATGATCCCGTCCCCCAAGTCTGGATGTTGATAACTTGATCCTTCTTGCATATGTTACCATTTTGATTGCTTTATTATTGCAGGGTACGAGCAGGAACTGTTGTGGGTCTCTGTGCCAATATCGCAGCACTGCTGGCTGTTCTTTTGAAACCATACATGCCTGAGACATCACGTACATTGAATGCTCAGCTCAATGCGCCAGAGCACATACAATATATTTCAAAGGAAGTTTGTGTTCTGCTTCCTCCAGGACATAAAATTGGACAGGTAAGACACTGAAGTCATATTTGCTTTTCACTTTGAGTAAACACTAAGTCAAAACTTTTGTGCTGGGAGAGTGTCATTCATCCTATTGTGCAAAGTTTTTATTCTCTGTTTTCAATTTCATTATCATATTATTCTCTGATATAATACATTGACATAACAAATGTAATGGAAAAGCACCTAATATCCTGTGGGCCTATAACTAGCCTGCAGACTGCTGTGAGATGCCATTTAAATGATCCTACAAATCTCTCGTACTCCTCAAGATGCAATTGACACCAAATTATTTGCAGAGCAGCAACCAATTCTGGTCTGCTTATGGATGTAGGATCTATGACACGGAGCTCGCATACCATGACTTCTCGGATATGCTAGATGGGATTCAAATTTGGGATCTGGGGTGCCCATCATAGTCTGTGCAATTCCCTTGCAATGTTCCTGGCACGATTCCCAGGCAGTCTGGGAACAATGTGGTAGTGCATTATGATCTCGAAACACCAGAGAACTATCAGAGTGTTCGAAGGCCAAAAATGGGTGTGGATGGTGCTCAAGCAGCTCAGCATACCATGGATCAATGAAAGTGTCTTTTAGAATAACTAGGGGGCTGATTCCGTACCAGGAAAAATGCTACCCAGACAGACTCACCGCCGCTTTGGACTGCACCTTCTATCGCTTCATGTGCTGTGGGCCACATACGATCAGATTCCACCATTGTCCCAGAGTGCACCCCCTAGTGATTATCATCAAGTGCCAACAATTGTGTCCGATGATGATGTGTTAACAATGGTACCTGTGTGTGCTCCCCCCAGGGGGCCCACAGTTCTTTTGTGGGTACGTGTGTGGCGCGCACGGGGCCCCGAGCCGGAGCAGCCTTTCTTCTGCCCCAGGCTGCTTCACTTTCCCTCCCGGTTTATGCCTTCGCCCGGAGACGGGCATATTTCGTGAGATACGGTGGTTCTTGTTGTGGTTTTTCTTCCTTCGTTCCTTCCTTTCTTACCCTTCGTTTTCTGTCTTTCTCTCCTTGTACTCTCCTAGCCTTCTTCTCCTCATTAGTCTCCGCCTCGGCATTTGAGACACTTCTTTCCTTCTTTCTCTTCATTTCCTATCCTCTTCTTCTTTCCTCCCTGTGCGTGTCTGAAGGCCGACCCACGCATTATCGTGCGTAACAGGTGACGGGGTAACGCGTACTTCCCCGCCCCGGGTAGACAAGTAGGGCACGTACGTACCCCCTGGTAAAGGCCAGGCCCAGGGAGGGGTGATTACCCGAGCTGGTACCTTCCGAACGTGCCGATTGGTCCCTCCGTCAGTTCTCGGGAGGTGTGACCTGAGGTGTGAACAATCACCTAAGGCGGGTAAGCCCTCGGAGAGGGCCCCCACTAGGAAGGAGCGCGCCATCGGAGACGCCGGTAATCACGGGGGACACTTCCGCGATGACTTCCTTATCTTCTTTCGTGACGTTGACCCAGAAACGTAAGTTAGACTCGCCTCAGCCTAAAAAGACTCTGCCTAATGTATCTAAATTTCTGGTTCTCTCTCGCACCGACAGAAAGGATTTCAATTCTGTCAATCCTTTCGTTATACAGAAAGGTGTAGATGCAATTGCTGGCCCTGTTAAAACCTGTTCACGTCAGCGCAATGGCACATTGTTGCTGGAAGTGGACAGTGCCTTCCAAGCTCATAAACTACTCCAGACTACACTGTTACACACCTTTGCTGTCAAGGTGGAAGCACATCGCACACTCAACTCGTCACGGGGGGTAGTTTTTACGAGATCCCTTGACGGGTTGTCTGATGAAGACATCCAATCGTATATGTCCGATCAGGGTGTGACAGCCGTCCACAGGGTGATGAAAAAGGTCGATAACCAGCTGACACCGACTCGTACTGTGTTTTTGACGTTCGACAAAATTGACCTCCCGTCGAAGGTCAAAGCAGGGTATGAAGTCATCTCCGTCCGCCCTTATGTGCCTAACCCAACGCGCTGTTTTCAGTGCCACAGGTACAACCATACCCGTGAACATTGCCCAAATGCAGCAAAGTGTGTCACTTGTGGTAGGGACGCCCATGAGGGGGATTGCCCACCTCCGTCCCCTCACTGCCTTAACTGCAACGGCGACCATGCGGCTTCCTCTCGCGACTGCCCTGTATACAAGGATGAAAAAATCATTCAGCATATTCGGGTTACGGAGAAGGTATCAACATATGCCGCTCGAAAGTTGTTGGCGAGTCGAAAGCCCACTGTCCTCCCAGCGGGTACATACAGTAAGGTCCTCACCTCAACTCGACCTACTAAGGATTCCAGTACCCAGACTTGTGATTTCACTTTCGCTGACACAGCTGTGCGATCCGCCAGCCCGAAGATTTCCCGTTCCACGTCCCCGCTTCCTCCTGTTGCTTCTAAGGTACAGTCTTCGTCAACCTCTAGTAAACCGCGGGCACCTAAACAAGATGCCTTGAAAAAGGAACCTGTCCGTGAGGATTTTCTGCGTTCTCAGGCTTCCCAACCGTCAACTGCCTCTTCCCGCCGTCACTCTTCTAGAAGAGCTGACAAGAAAAAGAGTTCCTCTCCTTCCCCGCCGAGGCGTGACCCATCTGTCACGCCGTCCAACAGTTGCCGGCCTCGGCCGTCTTCTGTTTCACCGGGACGCTCCGTTTGCGGGGCGCTCGGCCCTTTACCGGCGGTGGAAACTGCCCCTCCTGACCAACTCAGGGAGGTGGCAGGCGAACCAATGGAACATGACCCTTTGCCCCCAGACAGCGATAGCAGTGCTCCCTCGAAATCCGGTCCTCGGCGGCCGTCGAGGTGACCCCGCTTGCTTGTTGGTTTTTATCCTCATTTTTTATCATGGCGCTCCTTCAATGGAATATTCGCGGCATTCGTTCTAATCGGGAGGAGTTAAAACTACTCCTTCGATTGCACTGTCCGCTTCTAGTCTGCCTCCAGGAAACTAAGTTGCGTCCGCGTGATCGTGCAGACTTTCCACACTACACCTCTGTGCGGTTCGACTTGCCACCCATGGAAGGTATCCCAGCCCATGGAGGGGTTCTGATGCTCCTTCGAGACGATGTCTATTACCATCCCATTTCATTGCATACTCACCTACAGGCAGTTGCTGTCCGCATCACCCTATCCACATTTACCTTTTCCCTCTGTAATATTTATTCGCCATCGTCATCTGCCCTTACTAGGGCAGATGTGCTACACCTTGTTGATCAGCTCCCTTCACCCTTCGTGTTGATAGGCGACTTTAATGCCCACCACCCCTTATGGGGCTCTCCGGCACCTTGTCCGAGAGGCTCCCTTTTGGTGGACCTTCTCCAACACCTCGATCTTGTCTGCATCAACACCGGTGCACCGACCTTCCTTTCTGACACAACACACACTTACTCCCATATAGACCTCGCAATATGCACTCCTCAGCTTGCCGGTCAGTTTGAGTGGTATGCACTTTCTGACACGTACTCGAGTGACCATTTCCCCTGTATCATCCACATTCTGCATCATTCCCCATCTCCTCGTCCCACCAGTTGGAACATTTCTAAAGCCGACTGGGGGGCTTTATTCTACCATGGCTGTTTTTCACGATCGGGATTTTCCCACCTGTGACAGTCAGGTCGACTACCTCACAGAGGTTATTCTCACAGCTGCCGAACGTTCCATACCTCGTACTTCCTCTTCTCCACGTCGTGTCCAGGTCCCTTGGTGGACTGCAGCCTGCCGCGGCGCGCTTAGAGCCCGGCGCCGTGCTTTACGCACCTTCCGCCGCCACCCGACTTTGGAGAATTGCATACATTATAAACGTATGAGAGCGCAATGTCGTCGTATCATAAACGACAGCAAGAAAGCTTGCTGGACTGCTTTTACTAGTTCTTTTAACCGTTTTACTCCCTCCACGTTTGTTTGGCGTGGCCTACGCCGTCTATCCGGCATCAAGGTCCACTCCCCGATTCCTGGCCTGACCGTGGAGAACGCAGTCCTCGTGGACCCCTCTAACGTTTCCAACGCATTGGGCCGTTTCTTTGCAGAGGTTTCGAGCTCTGCCCATTACCACCCTGCCTTTCTCCCTCGCAAACAGGTAGAGGAGGCCCGGCCCCTTCTTTCCACTCTTCTAATCGTGAAAATTATAACGTCGCCTTCACCATGCAGGAGCTAGGCCGTGCTCTCGCCCTGTCCCGATCTTCTGCTCCCGGGCCCGATTCCATTCACATTGAAATGCTGAAGAACCTCTCTCCTGCGGGCAAGTGCTTTCTTCTCAGTACCTACAATCGCATATGGACTGAAGGTCATGTTCCCACAAGTTGGCGTGAAGCCACTGTTGTCCCCATCCCCAAACCAGGGAAGGACAAACATCTTCCTTCCAGCTATTGTCCTATTTCTTTGACGAGCTGTGTCTGTAAGGTGATGGAACGCATGGTTAACGCTCGGTTGGTCTGGCTCCTCGAATCTCGCCGCCTCCTGACTAATATCCAATGCGGTTTTCGTCGACACCGCTCTGCTGCTGATCACCTCGTTACGTTGTCGACCTTCATTATGAACAACTTTCTAAGGAAGCGTCAAACAGTAGCAGTGTTCTTCGACTTGGAGAAGGCATACGATGCATACCGCACATTGCACAGATGGGGCCTTCGGGGCCGCCTTCCTCTTTTCATTCAAGAGTTTTTGGCGGATCGCAAGTTCCGGGTACGGGTGGGTTCTGTTTTGTCAGATACCTATTGCCAGGAGAATGGGGTACCACAGGGCTCCGTCTTGAGTGTGGCGCTCTTTGCCATTGCAATCAATCCGATCGTGGATTGCCTTTCAGTCGACGTCTCCGGATCTCATTTTGTTGACGATTTCGCAATTTATTGTAGCGCCCAGCGGACGTGCCTCTTGGAGCGTTCTCTTCAACGCTGTCTTGACCGTCTATATTCCTGGAGCATCGCAAACGGCTTCCGATTCTCCACTGAGAAAACTGTGTGTATAAACTTCTGGAGATACAAGGAATTTCTTCCACCCTCTCTACATCTCGGCCCTGTTGCTCTCCCTTTCGTGGAGACTGCGAAATTCTTGGGACTCATGTTGGATCGTAAACTTTGCTGGTCCACGCACGTGTCCTACCTGGCTGCCCGTTGTGCCCGATCCCTTAACGTCCTTCGTGTCCTCAGTGGCACGTCATGGGGAGCGGACCGTACCGTCCTGCTTCACCTTTACCAGGCCATTGTTCAGTCGAAGCTCGACTACGGAAGCCTTGTATGCTCTTCTGCACGGCCGTCGATTCTCCGCCGTCTCAACTCTATCCACCATCGGGGATTACGTCTGGCGACCGGTGCATTTTATACCAGCCCTGTTGAAAGTCTGTATGCCGAGGCTGCTGTATTACCCTTGACCACTCGACGTGACATACTCTTGTGTCGGTACGCATGCCGCCTGCGGTCGATGCCCAACCATCCATCTTACCGATTATTTTTTGACGACTCACTCGATTGCCTATATCAGTTGTCTGCGATTGCCTTGCTTCCACCTGGAGTTCGGTTTCGCCGCCTACTACAGCGGCTCGATTTTACCCTTCCTTCCACCTTTCGGTTGAGCGAAAGCCCATTGCCACCGTGGCATAAGGCCCCGGTTCACACTCACCTCGTACGTAGTTCGCTCCCCAAGGAGAGCACTCCGGATTTGGTATACCGCTCGAGGCTTGTCGAACTCCGTTCGCGGTTCGATAGCGCCATATTTATTTACACTGATGGTTCCAAGAGCACTGCCGGTGTCGGATCTGCCTTCGTCGTCGAGGACAACCGTTTCCAATACAAGCTCCCTGACCGGTGCTCGAATTTCATGGCTGAGCTTTTTGCCCTCCACCAGGCCGTTTTGTACACCTGCCGCCACCGCCAACCTTTCTATGCCATCTGTTCGGACTCCCTTAGTGCCCTGCAGAGTCTTAAGGACCCTTTGTCGCACCATCCTCTCGTGTATCGGATCCAGCGCTCCCTCCAGTTGCTAGCAGATGACAGCTGTCACGTTTCTTTCCTGTGGGTCCCTGGCCACGTAGGTGTGCCCAGGAATGAGACGGCCGACATAGCGGCCAAGGCCGCAGCTCTTTTACCTCGCGTGGCTACCTTTTGCGTCCCATCTGACGATGTTCACCGGGCTCTCCGCCGGAGTATCGTGTCGCAATGGCACAGTGCGTGGTTTTCACTGTCCAACAACAAATTGCGAACTGTAAAACCGATCCCGACCGCTTGGAGGACCTCCTCACGCCTATCTCGGCGGGAGGAGGTCATCCTGGCCCGGTTGCGGATCGGTCACTGCCGTTTCAGCCACCGTCACTTGCTGTCCGCCGACCCTGCACCGCTGTGCTCCTGCGGTGAACTGCTGACCGTGCGACATGTTTTACTGTCTTGCGTACTTTTTAATCATCTCCGTGTAGCCCTTCACTTTCCGTCTACTCTGGAGGAAATTTTAGCTGATGACACACGAGCAGTTGCTAGAGTTTTGCGTTTTATCAACTTGGCCAACTTATCCAAGGATATTTAACCCTTTTAATTGTCTTTTATCTTTCGTTTTTAGCCTCTTCTGGATGTTCTGACAGTCCCCATTTTTTTTGAGGCCATAGCGAATCTATGTTTTTGACTGGGCACTAATGACCATAGAAGTTGTGCGCCCTAAAACCACAAAAAAAAAAAAACCTGTGTGTGCTGCTGGCTCCCATGCCATATGAAATCCATGTTCCTACAAACTGTCCACTCTCTGGCATATTCTGTATAGAATTGAGCTATTATTTATTGCATTATTGCTCTTCTGTTACTGGCGATCAATCTCGGATGTTGCTGGTCACAGTCACAGTAATTAATCTGTTGTAGACTGTGACAACCCTTACTTGACCATTCACAATACATCCTGTATGTGGACAAACATGTGAAGCCGAACTCCTGCCACATTGCCCAAATAAAAATGACCATCCATTGGGCACCATACCCCATTCAACCAATGGCTTTTCATATCAATGTTGCATGTTTCACAAATCACTTGCAGCACCATCTACGCCAACCGTTCGAACGCGGCTATTAGTCTAGTCGATCTTGGCAAGTCAAAAATGATTCAAGTTTACTGTGAGATATACACTGGCAATGTTATTTAGTATTTTTAGCAAATTTTACCAGAAAACTGAGCACATTAAAAATGTTCAAATGTTTGTAAAGCTTATGGGACTCAACTGCAGGGTCATCAGTCCCTGAACTTACAAACTACTTATGAATTAACTTATACTAAAGACAACACAAACATTCATGCCCGAGGGAGGATTCGAACCTCCAATGTGGGAGGCCATGTGGTCTGCAATGTAGCACTTCAGACCACTCAGCTACTCCCACGTGGTGAGCACATTAAATCTGGAACTACTAGGCAAGAATAAATCAGTAGCAGAAATGATGAGTTCTGTTGCAGCATTTCAAATTCAAACAGTGTCTATGATAATTGACAGCCACGGCTGAATAGCCATGCATACTGGGGCGCTGTGTTGTGGTGTGCACGGCCGTTTGCCGTCGGGGTTTCGAGTACCCCCTCGGGCATGGGTGTGTGTGTTCTCCTTAGGTTAGTTCATCTTAGTTCAAGTAGTTTGTAAGCTAGGGACTAATAACCAAGCAGTTAAGTCCCATAGATTTACAAACGTTTGAACGTTTTGATAATTGACACTGAGAAGAAAAAATTTCAACAATCTGTAAACATCAAGGGTCACATGGAAGAACATCTTACCTACGATTTCATTCCAGACAAGTATATGGCAGAAATTAAGGCAGTAGTATCTCACTCTGAAATCGTTTCAGCGATTTGAAACACATTGATAATTTGGTGGAATTCGTCAGTTACTCATTTATAAATTCCATTGATCATTGTAAAAATATAATAATGGAAAGTCCAGGTTGGAATTAATAATATAGTAATAAGGACAGTTTACAACTCACCGCAAAGACGTGGCGATGAGCTGCGACAGGCACATACAAAAGACGCACTTTGAAGAGCGGCAGCCTGAGGTGATAGTTGTATGACTGTGTTGTGTGCCTTTGTGATTGCGTGAGTGTTCTATTTTCTGAAGAAGGCCATGGCCGATAGCTGAAAGTGTTGTATGTGTGTATCTTTCACAGCTCGTTGCCACGTTTTTGCGGTGAGTTGTAAACTGTCCTTATTACTATATTATTGATAATAGTGACATCTATGAAACTGCAAATAAATATGGAGATGCATTTCAAGTGTACCCCATGATACCGCAAAATGAAATCATTAATCTGGGCTGTGATATACAGTAAAACCTCGTTTTTACATTCTTGGTTTTTACGTTTTCCTGCCATTTACACCATTTTTTGTCGGTCCCATCAAATTTCCTATGTTTACAATGTTAAGTCGCCCTCGTTTTTGCACTAACATATTTACGCTTTTCCCACGTTTTACACTTTTTGAAAGCATGTTCGTGAAGGAAAATGACGTAATGTACATAAATTGACACTACCATGGCTTTCCCCTTAAAGTATAGCGCTTAAAACTTATTCGCATTCGAGTTTCTTGACACTTTGCGTTTATTCAAACATATATTTCGCGTTTTGTTGTTGACTTAAAGACGCGCCGATTTGTGGCAATGTAGTTCTTCTTTCCGCTAGCTTCTTTGCTAGAGCGGCTGGTGTGTACTCAAACAATCAGAACCAGTTGCTTTGTTGAAGTGAGAATAAAATAAAGAGTTGCATTGTTTTTGTGATACATATTTCTGATTAATAAACAACGTTATCTGTCAAAATTGGGTATCGTAATGCCCACAACCTCAAAAAAGCGATAATAGTGGGAGATGCCAATACTATGCAAACGTTACAAAAATAGGTATGCATATGTTTGTACTCGAGAACACGAATAAATTCTCTAATATCGTCGTGTGAAACATCTAAAAATACAAAAAGAACGGAACTTTTTGAGTTTTACTACATAAATGATTAATTCTGGTAAAAAGCAGTAATTTTGAAGATGTTACATAGCCTGGCAGCGGCGTCTAAACGATACCTATCGAAGCGGTTCAGGTAATTTTGAAGATGTGTTATAGCCCAGCAGTGGCGTCCTCGATTATAATGAATGAAATTACGTAAAAAATTTCTATTCCCCATAAAATTACCAGTTCTGCCTGGCGCTTAAAATAGTGGCGTCCTCGATTATAATGACTGAAATTATGTCAAAAATTTCTACTTCCCATAAAATTACCAGTTTTGCCTGGCGATTAAAATAGTAAATAGTAAAAATTTCGATAACCTTTACTGTATAATCAACTCCCTGGCGAGTATTTATATGTCTATTATGTACATATATCACACATAAACTACAAAAATGCAAGGCTGATCAAATAAGCATATTTTACCATTTAAAACATTATTTCCTGCATTTTACATTTTCCTGCATTTTACACCATTTCACTGAAGTCCCCTGAAAAGCGTAAAAACGAGGTTTTACTGTAATTGTAAAATCAAGGTCATTCTTGGTCTGGATTTTTGGTGATTTGGTTTCCAATGAGAAATATCCTTTTTTGAAGAAATGTGTCGAAGAGCTGCATGAGACACCGTTGTCATTTGACAGACATTGGATTCTTTAAGGCTGGCAATTTCCAATTACAAACTGACTTTGCTAACATGGCAGAAGATGCTCAGACACAGTGCTCACACTAATATAAAGAAGTAGTTACTGCAAATAATTTTCAGTTTAATTTTATTCTCTTAACAAAATAAAAATACTACATAACTGTAAACTGAACTATACTGTTTTATTTAAATTTTCAAGAAATGTGTAATGGCAGAGAAAATAGCTTTCTATTTGATATTTTTTCTCTTAACAAAATTAATATACTACATAACTGTATACAGTAATAAACTGTTTCAGTTAAAATTTCAACATGTGTGTAAGTGGTGGAAAGAATAACTTCCTCTTAATGAAATAAAAATACTGCATAACTGTATATTGGAATATACGCTTTCATTTAAAATTTGAAGGAGTATTTAAGTGGTAGATCAGACAGGGTTTTATCAGTGAATGGGGCAGATCTTGGGTATGATGAAGTTGGCCACCCCTGTTTTATGACATTTGCTAAGTCAGTGTACATGGATAAAAAATGCATTACATGATTTTTACTGTTGCCACAAATAGGTACCCATGAGAGAATTTCTGCTTTAAACAACAAGTGTTAATTTCTTATTTATTTGACTTGTATGATTTATAATTGTAACTTCATTACATTTATATACGTTACATTTGTTTCATTTCTCTGCTGAACTGTAACAATCTATAATTCAGAATGAAACTTTCACTCTGCAGTGGAGTGTGCACTGATATGAAACTTCCTGGCAGATTAAAATTGTGTGCTGGAGCCTGAATTCAAACCTGGAACCTTTGCCTTTCGCGGGCAAGGGCTCTACCGACTGAGCTATCCCGGTGTGCTTCACGGTCCGTCCTCACAACTTTACTTCTGCCAGTACCTCGCCTCCTAATTTACAAAAATTTGTATCTCTATTATAAGACTTATTCTGGTGTATTATTTTTATTCTGGGCCTATTGATAATAAGAGTATGACCTTAAACCTGTAGCAAATAATGAAATTCTTTTTCTTATATATTCACAATCTCTTCACCTGCTACTTCATCATAAATCACCTTACAAGGTTACAAACCAGCAATTCTTTTCTTTAATATGCAGTTAATGACTAATTCCAGTGTGTGCTTAATGACAAAACATGTTTTTGTTAGTGATAATTTTTCTCAAAAATTCAAAGTGTTGTTTTGTACCAGTTCAATGGAAAATTTAAGGGTGGTTACAGCTAACAAAGCAAATCAATGTTATGCAATACAGCACCTGATGCTGGGTGGAGACTTCACTTGGAAAAGTATAGTTGCAGACATTTTAACCTTGCCAGTCTGCACTATCAGCTAACAGAGCATAATCAATGGGTTTTGCTGTGGCGGAGCGCATTGAGGCACTGTGCTCTGATGCGCAAGGCCGTTCCCTGTCAGGGGTTAGAATCCCCCCTAGGGCATGGATGTTTGTGCTGTCTTTAGTATAAGTCAGTTCATAAGTAGTTTGTAAGTTTATTAACTGATGACTCTGCAGTTAAGTCCCATAAGCTTTACAAACATTTGAACTTGGGTTTTATGTGAGTTTCACCAGTAATGATGAAAACTATAAACATTCAAATAAATTCATTCCATACAATCAAGTGTGAAAATTACAGAGCTATCAGTTTAATAAGTTTTTGTTGCAAAATACCAACATGAACTATTTATAGAATAGTGGAAAAATGGGTAGAATCTGACTGCAGAAAGATCAGTTTGGATTTAAGAGACTTATAGGAACATGTGAGTTAATACATTATTACTTTTCTTAGACAATAGGTTAAGGAAAGGCAAACCCACATTTCTAGCTTTTGTAAATTTGGAGAAGGCTTTTGACAATGTTGACTGGAATACACTCCTTCAAATGTTGAAGGTAGCTGGGGGACACAGTGGTTGGGAAGGGTGTAATACAGAGTAGTGGGCTTTCCCAATGCTATTAATTTGTACATTGAACAAACTGTGAAGGAAAACAAAGATAAATTTGGAGGAAAAATTAACTTTCAGGTAGAAGAAATAAAAACTTTGCCATTAGCCGATGACATTGTAATTATGTCCCAGACTCTAAAGGACCTAGAAAAGTGCCCAGCTCCGTAGTCTAGTGAACAGAGTGGTGGGTTGCCACACAGAGTGGCTGGGTTTGATTCCCTGTCAGGTCAGAGATTTTGTCCGCTCAGGAGCCGCATTGTCCCCATCATAATTGACATGAAAATCACTGAATTGGTCAGCTTTCTTTCTACCACTACCACCTAGAAAAGTAATTGAATGGAATAGAGTGTCTTGAAAGTAGGGTATAAAATGAACATTAACAAGAGCAGAACAAGGGTAATGGAATGCAGTCTAAGAAAATCAGGTGATGCTGAAGGATTTAGATTAGGTAACAAGACATTAATAGTAGCAAAGGAGTTTTGTTATTTTGTAGCAAAATAACTTCTGATGGCCAAAGTAAAGGCATATAAAATGCAGTATGGTATGAGAAGAAAATCAGTTGTGAAGGAAAGTTTATTGCCATCCAATATTAATTTAAATATTAGAGGGTCCTTTCTAAAAGCATATGTCTGAAATGTAGTATTGAATGGGAGTGAAATGTGGGCGATAAGAAGTCCAGACAAAAAGATCATAGAAGCTTCTGAAATTTGGTGCTACAGGCAAATGCTGAAAATTAGATAGGTAGATCACGTATCTAATGAGGAGGTACTAAACAGAATCTGGGTTAAAGAAATTTCTTGCATGTGTTGACCAAAAGAATGGATAAATTCTGAATCAGAGATTTGGGCACTACACACCCTCCCGTACTAAAGAAAAATCTTGTTTAACTTACACCTCACCCTCTTAAGGCTACACTAAGGATCACTTTTTTAAGTGAAAGGATGTCTACACCACACTTTCAGACTACTGTGTTGTTTAACACACTATCAATAACTTCAAAACCTTAACCTTAAGGTAAGGTATAGTTTACATGAGAAGATTTTTTTTTTTTTTTTTTTTTTTTTTTTTTTTTTTTTTTTTTTTTTTTTTTTCCTTGGTAGGCCGGAAATATCCACTTAAGAACCCCTTAGTAAAAGTAATTAAGCTCGTAAAGGCTGCAAAAGTCATGCAGTCACCACAATTAGAATCACTAGTGAAAATTTTGAATACATACATTCAATCTCCATTATGGAAAGTAAAGATAAATTTCACATTTATTGAAATGCAATATGTTGATCTAAAAGATCCGATTTGTTTACAAACCATAAAGGGTAAAGCTATTTCTTATTAGCCATGTGAATCCTGCTCCTAATTAGCTGTGGCGCTATTGCCAACGTCTACACAGGCAATACCACTCACGGACTCATAAACTGCACTTCAGCCTAAAGTTCCGTTTCTTCAGAAATGTTGGACAATTATAATAATTCACAACAGCTAGAGCCATTATTTCACCTACCTAAAACATTTATGGAAATTGTTGCAATGTATAAACTCATATAGAATAAAAAATAATAATTTATGTTCCTTTATTTTTATTCTTGTTGACAATAACTCTAGTGACAGAAAGGGAATTGCATCCCCCTCCCCATGGTCACCATGAGGAGAACACATGACCACTGCCAATTTCTAAGATGTGTTAGGGTGTGATTGTACTTTTTACATGGCTGTCTGTGGCTCAACGATCGTCTTTGTAGTGAGTTGCAACCTATTCTCATTATATTCATGAGGTTGAAAGAATCTTTCATCCAAGACATAGGACAACGACCAATCAGAAAAGGAAATAAGAGCAGGATGATTTCAACTGTTGCAACTGAACAACCAAAAACTGGCATCTATATTAATTTTTAAGGCCATTTGCTATTAGTGGAATGAAAGTAATAGGAGCAACCAGAGTGAAAAATAGAGGCTGTTAGCGTGCAAATTCAGCTGAGGCTGTATGCTGTTTGGATTAACTAGTTTATCTGTATAATATAAATGAATCTTTCGTACAGAAGATGTACACAAAGTAATGACAATAATAAGGATAGTAATTTTGTGTCAAAACAAAACAGAAATTACGATCATAAGTAATTTACAATTAGAACAGTAATTGTATTTGTTGACATTATTTAAAATAGTTAAATTAAAGTAATTATAAAGTTTTAAAGTAATACGAGCTTCGGAAACAAATCATTACATTGCAAAGGACATCAAATAATGTTAGTTATTAATTCCATTAATGAACACATTATTGTCCAACATCACTTTCAATTAATTAATTTAGTTTATTAGAAGACCCCAATAATGAAATTGATTAAATCAATGTGACCAGATAGTGGTGGTGTAAAATGCTGGTATAGTACACACACTAGCAAACGCAGCAACGCTTCGCAGTCGCTAATGTGTGTGGGATATATACCCTAATCTCTTCTCTTCTTCTCCCAATGTCTATCCCTTCCTCCCTCCTCTACTTCTTCGTCGCCTCCTCCCACCTTCCTTTGTCTATCTCCTCCTCCCTGTATCTTCACACCACTCCCTCTTACCACACACCATATCCATCTCCTCCCCCCTCCTATCATATCATTCCCCATTTTTAAATCCATTTCATTCCCCCCATTCTCTATCTCATCATCTCCCTCTCTCTGATCTTATTTATTATTATTATTGAAGTCGGGACCCGGATTGGGAATAGAAGTGAAAAAGAAGGGTAAAACAATTGGAAATGGTTTATTAGAGAGAACGTTCGAGCTGCTCTATCTGTGAGGTTCTTAGCTTTAATGTCCGTGCTCTTAATGGTTTTATTGCCTGAACATACAAATCAACGGCGAACTGATGAAACAATCTGCTGCATTTCAGTATGTGATTGTCCTCGTTTCAGTAAATGATCAAACGGTAGGCATAAAAATTCATACAGTTGATCTTCTTGTTAGTTACTTTATCTGTAAGTGAATAATGAACTCTTATTAGAAATCTAATTGAAACACAGTTAACAACATTGCTACATACTGGTAAAATTTTAAATTCCATGGCACAGGCAACAGCTGTTGGATTGTGGGAATGAATCCGGCCAGTTGTGGCAAAGCTTGAGACAGCGAATGAAATTTTAGTTGATGACAGTTGTTTTCTCTTCTTACTAAACAATATTATTTTGAGAATCCACATAGTAATTTAATTTCAGACACATTAAACTTACTGAGGAAGGTGATGTTTTTCATGTATAAGAGTGAAATGAACTTCGCTTATGGAAACAGTCTTACAAATGCTAATCACTTATAACCACAATACGATCAATAGTGTCTTCACGAATGAAAAACTTAGTGCTAGTAAGAAATCGGCAAATCTCATTGGATATTGTATACTATCACTCGACTGGCTAACAGTGATGTAACACAATTTCTTGGAATCAATGAATGTTGCCAACATTGCTCGCTAGATCTGTGTAGCGGATTTAAAATTATACCCTACATACCAGTTAATCCCTGGCTTCAAGCAATGCCCTCCCTTTCTTCTAACCTCCTTGGTGTATTTGTTTGCTCCGTTAGAGCATATTTGGTCGCTAGGCGAGTAGCGAATGAATAAGCTGATTGTTGGAGCTGGAAGTGTACATTCAGTTATTCTCAAATTCTAATGTTATCCGGTAGATTTTCCAAAAATTTTCTTTCATACAAACCTTGTCCTGTGAATTACGAAGAAAGAAAAGATCAGACAAATTGGTGAAGCCATTCACAAGTGACGCGCTTTCATACATGCGGCAATTCATTTTTATTAATATAGATAGATGTGTCATACATAAAATATTAAATAAATAGGTATCTAAAAACCTTCCCATGTCCGTCTCTTGCTTCTAAGCTACCTCTCCACCAATTTTGAGCCAAATCGGTTCAGACGTTCTTTAGCTATAAATGGTGTAACTAACACAACTTTCTTCTGAAATATCAATGGATAATACTACGATAAAATGTGGTATTGCAAACTTCATATTCGTATTCTCGGGTACCAAAACCATTACAACTTGTGCCATTCATCGCGCTGTTACCAACGTCTAAACATGAAGCACCACTCGCGGACTCATAAACTGAATTTTTACTGAACTTTTTAATAGGAGGAATGCTTTGAAACTGCAGTAACCACTTTTACATATTGTTCTCAGGATCTTTTGGTTTTCTATCATATTATGTGAGTTTTCTTGTTATTTTTTGTGATCATTGTTCCTGATTATTAGCAAAATATTTCCATAAGTTTTAGTGAGAATAATAAGAGAACTGTTCACAGGTGGCTGGAATGTATGTCATCTCTCTTTGCCTTTTTGCTAAGCAAATACAAATACATGAAAAATACTTAAGGTATTGTAATGTATTGAAGGTGTAGTTTTATGTGTGATGTAACTCTGTGAGAAAGTTATTACCTTGGGAAATTATTACAGTTTTAATCAAAAAATCTCATTTTATAGTATATTATGGTGAAGCAATTCCTTCAAACATATCTTTATATTTTAAATAATATTTTGATGTACTTAAACCAAGACATTATAAAATTCATTAATTTTTAGAAAATTAGAAACAAAGGAATCGAGAAACAGAAGTCTTACTCATTGAGCTTTTCGGTCATAAGAAAACTGTAATATCCTTGCTTAGAATTACTTTTTTGGTAGCTCATACAATTCCTTTGTTGCTTCAACTTGGTTCCTGATCATTTAAAGCACATGGAACCTATATCATTATTAAAGATCTTGACTAGAAAGAGAGGTGTTGAATTAAAATTTGTGCCATGTACAGTATTCGAACCCGGGATGACCTGCTTATTAGGCACACACTTTATCCAATTAGCTATCACGTCGTCATGAACATCAACTGTCTTTAAAGAGCACATATCACTCCACACCACAAATTTTAATTATGCCTTGATGGTCCCCTATGTAATACATGTTGCCAAGTTTTCCAATATCTGAATGGCACCTCAGCAATGAATGTTAATAAGAACGATCCTGCCTTGTACTTCAGACGTTGTTGTTGTTGTTGTGGTCTACAGTTCGCAGACTGGTTTGATGCAGCTCTTCACACTGCCTGTCCTGGGTAAGTCTCTTCATCTGAGAATACATTCAGCAACCTACATCCTTTTGAATCTGCTTACTGTATTCATCCCTCGGTCTCCCTCTAAGATTTTTACCCCACTCACTTCCTTCTAATAATGTCCATCTTATATCTTCCTTTCAAGACACTGTCCATTCCATTCAATTGCTCTTCCAGATCCTTTGCAGTCTCTGACAAAATTACTATTTCATCGGCAAACCACAAACTTCTTCTTCCTGCACTTTAATTCCCTCTCCATATTTCACCTTCCATCCTTCACTGCTTGCTCAATGTACAGATTGAACAACATTGGGGAAAGCCTACAACCCTGTCTTGTTCCCTTCCCAACCTCTGCGTACCTTTCATGCCCTTTGACTCTAATAACCACTGTCTGGTCTTTGTATAGGTTGGATATAACTCTTCGCTCCCCATATTTTACCCCTGCTACCTTCAGAATTTGAAAGAGTGTATTCCAGTCGACATTGTCAAAAGCTTACTCCAAATCTACAAACGCCAAAAATGTAGGTTTGCCCTTCCTTAGCCTATCTTCTAAGATAGGTCGTAATGTGAGTATTGCCTCCCATGTTCCTGCATTTCTCCTAAATCCAAACTGATCTTCCTCGAGGTTGGATTCCATAAGTTTTTTCATTCATCTGTAAATAATTCATGTTAGTATTTTGCAACCATGTCTTATTAAACTGATGGTTCTGTAATTTTCACACTTGTCTGCATTTGCTTTCTTTAGAATTGGAATTATGATATTCTTCTTGAAGTCGGAGGGAATTTTCCCTGTCTCATACATCTTGCACACTAGGTGGAACAATTTTTTCATGACTAGCTCTCCTAACGATATCAGCAATTCAGACGAAATATCATATACTCCAGGGGCCTTGTTTCTACTCAAATTCTTCAGAGCTCTGTCAAATTCTTCTCACAGTGTCAAATCACCTATCTCATCTTCCTCCACTTCGTCTTCCATTTCTAGAATACTGCCTTCAAGTTTATTTTCTTTGTATAGGCCCTCTATACATTCCTTCCACAGTTCAGCTTTCCACTCTTTGCTGAGTACTGGTTTTACGTCTGAGTTCTTGATATTCATGCAGCTGCTTTTCTTGTCTTCAAATATCTCTTTTGCCGCGGTGGAGTAGCCGAGCGGTCTAAAGCGTCTCACTGCGGAGCGCGTCATTGCTCGCCGTGGAGGTTCGAGTCCTCCCTGGGGCATGAGTGTGTGTGTGTGTGTGTGTGTGTGTGTGTGTGTGTGTGTGTGTCCTTAGGTTAGTTTACCTTAGTTTAAGTAGTTTGTAAGCTACGGACTGATAACCACGCAGTTTGGTCCGATAGAATTACAAACATTTTCAAATATCTCTTTTATTTCCCAGTAGGCAGTATCTATCTTTCCCCTAGTTATGCATTCTTCTACGGTTCTGCATTTGTCCTCTAGCCACTCCTGCTTAGCCAGTCTGCACTTCCTGTCAATCTCATTTTTCAGACGTTTGTACTCCCTTTTTCCCACTTCAGTTCCTGAATTTTTATATTTTCTCCTCTCATCAATTAAGTTCCGTATATCCTATGTTATCCAGGGATTTCTATTAGGCCTTGTCCTTCTGCCTATATGATCCTCTGCTGCCTTCGCTATCGTATATCTCAGAGGTACCCATTCTTCTTCTACTGTATTACTTTCCACCCTTTCAGTCAATCCTTGCCTAATGCTCCCTCTGAAAGTCTCAACCATCTCTGGTTCCTTCAATTTGTCCAGATTCCATCTCCTAACTTTTCTACCTTTCTGCAGTCTCTTAAGTTTTAATCTGTAGTTCATAACCAATAAGTTATGGTCAGAGTCTATATCTGCGTCTGAGTATGTCTTACACTTTAAAACCTGGTTTCTAAATCTATTCCTCACCATTATGAAGTATATCTGGTATCTTCCAGTATCTCCTGGTCTCTTCCACTTATACAGGCCTCTTTAATGATGTTTGAACCAAGTGTTGGTGATCATTAAATTGTGCTCTGCACAGAATTCCTCTTTCAGTTCTTTTTCCCAGCCCATATTCACCTACTACATTTCCTTCTCTTCCCTTTCCTACTACCGAGTTCCAGTCCCCCATCACAATCAAGTTTTCGTCTCCCTTAATTTTCTGAATGACCTCTTTTATCTCCTCATACATTTCTTCGATATCCTCATCATCGGCTGTGCTAGTTGGCATATAAACTTGCACTACTGTGGTGGGTGTTGGCTTCATGTCTATCTTTGCTATGATAATGGGTTCACTGTGCTGTTCACAGTAACTTACCCGCACTCCTATTTTCTTATTCATTATCAGACCTACTCCTGCATTACCACCAACTGATTTTGTATTTATAACCCTCTACTCGCCTGACCAGAAATCTTGTTCATCCTGCCACCGAACTTCGCTAATACCTACCATATCTAACTTTAACCTGTCCATTTCTCTTTTCAATTTTTCTAACTTGCTTACCTCAGACATAGTTGATATTAATATCAAACAACAATTCTATTTCCTGAGACATATGTTGTCTCATTATATAAAAATATTTAATAGAAAGAAGTGTTGAATAAAAATTAGTTCTGTGGCCGGGATTCGAACCTAGGACCTCTGGCTTATTAGAAATACGCTTTATTCACTTATATATTGTGGACTTTTGGACATGACATGCTTGTAAGCCAGTCTGTGTATTCACATAAGGCCGTGATAGCTGAGGGGATTAAGCATCTGCCTATTAAGCAGGAGATCCCAGGTTCGAATCCCAGCCACAGCACAAATTTTAATTATCTCCCTCCCTTTCTATTCAGTATAATTGGTGTAATGAGACAACATATGTCTTGGGAAATTGAATTATTGTTTGATACCTAAATCATGGTATTCAGTCAAAGAATTCAAATGATTGATTGCAAGTTGTGGGATACAGGATAATGCCTCATTTCTTGATTTCCTTACTTTTATAATTTATATGAAATGTTGCATACCTGCCAACTCTCCCGATTTAGGTAGGAGTCTCCTGATTTTTCACTTTTTTCCTGCCTCCTGATTTTGCCATTATTTCTCCCGATTTTTACCTTTTATCCTAAAACCCATGGTTTGTTTATTGGCTAATGGTCAAAAGTCCTTTGTTCATTTATCAATAAATACGTATCGATATTCATAGAAATTAGGAGTTTATAATGATTATTTTCAAATATGTGGCAAGGGCAAAAATAAACATGTAGAGTTTCGATGTGCTCTTTTGGAATGTTGTGTTTTGTTACAGAACGTAAGTGAAATCACTTCAGTGGCTTTTTAATGGATGAAAATCTTTTGAAGGGATAGTTAAGAGTATGTTTCGTTCGCGAATTGCAGAAAGAGCAACTTTCTTGTAAATAACTATTTTACATGAGTAAGGGATTTCAGTTCAATGGTATGTATTCCAGTATAGCAAAAAATATAATCACTTTTTTAAGCAGTACTCAGAACTTTTTCCATTTTGTACTCTTGCTTGAGGTGATATTCCCACATCAGTTGGTGGAAAAAGCGATGTACTGGAATACATGCAGAAAAAATGAAAACTGTGTAACAATAAAACATTGAAATTGCTGAGAAAAGTGACAGTGATCATGTGATGACCATGTGGGTCATTTATTCCATAATATGTTCTGAGGTAGCAGTATAGCAGTAAAGATAAATCTTTATGAACATATTTTGTTTTAATTAAAAATCAATCACTATCTGGACTGGCTACAAATAAGGATGTTATCAACATTTGGGTTAATGCAAGTGTTTTTTGTAACCATTATGTAGCACTGTGAGATGATAGGAAAAGGCTAAACTCAGTTATCTTAAGGTTTATAGTAAAGTGTGCACTCTTTTTGATAGAGTATCTCCCGATTTTTTGAAGAATCTCCCGATTTTTTAAACTGGATCTCCTGTTTTTTACGTTTTGAAGGTTGGCAGGTATGTGTTGACAGATTGTTAGATGTAGTATGAAATATAATGAGGGTAGTTTGCAACTCACCACAGAGAAGTACATTGAGCTATGAGAGGCACTTAAAAAATATACACACACAGAATTCAAGCTTTTGGCCATTTTGTTAGAAAATACTTCACACAAACACACAGGCACACTTTATAGAAGCAGAACCATTATCTCTGGCTGTGAAGTGTGATTGTGTTAGTTGTCATTTCTGATAAAATGGCAGAATGCCTGAATTCTGTGTGTATGAATGTCTTTTTTTATGTGCCTGTCGTAGTACAATGTACTTCTGTCCATTGAGTTGTGAACTATCCTTGTAGTAATGTTAAATTCCAGTGTGGGCTTTCCATTGCTTGTTGTAGTGTGATACACAGTTTTCTGCATTCATCATAAGAAATGTAAAAGATGTTAGATGTTACAGCTGTCATTAGCAAGTATGGAAGTTACTATGGAGCACAATCTTTCACAAATAATGACATGTTATTGTATTTGTAAATTATATAATATGCCTCCACAACTGTAAGCAATGTATCTCTTCAGAACTGGTAAAGAAAATTAGATAATATTTTTGCACAGTACAAAGATGACTCAACCTGTACAAGATACTCCTGTGTGTCATTCCAAAATGCAACCATTAATACAAAGCTGATGCTGATGGTTTTTTTCCCCATTTTTGTATAATATGTAGCTTTACATTAGAGGCATCCTGTGTTCTTGTATGACCTATAAAGGTCTAAATAATTTTTTTATGAACAGGTGTGCCTCTGAAGATAATATATATAACTTGATCAGTTGCATAAAATAATCTGAATAAGTTCATAGTTTGAACAGTAGCTATTTGGTTATTACTGTTGTCATTAGAATTTAGTTAATAGTTTTTTTGTATCGGTTAATTTCAGCCAGCTCCACTTTTCACAAAGATAGAAACAGCTCATATAGAGAAATTGAAGAAACAGTTCTCTGGCCGACAACAATCTCCGCCAACAGAGAAACCTGTGCCAGTGCTGTCTGGTGAAGATATTGTAGCCCATCTTGAAGCTGCTATTGCAAAGCAGGTACAAACAAAATAGATACAATGTTAACAGTATTCTCATGTGTGACAATTTAATTTCCTTTACATCTAAAGTGGTATGATTAAAATTTTGTTTTATTTTATACAGGTAACATTTTTTACTGTCCTTTTATTGAAGACAACTTAAATTTAAATTTCACTTTCTGGTATTAAGAGTCATAGTTGATATATTCTTCATCTGTTGTTTCTAATGTGAAAAATAATTAACTCTGACATTACAGAACCCACAACCTTTCATCTATCGTATATTTCCCCAGATAAAGATGATAGCTGAATCATAATAAAAAAGGCCCCGAAATCCAAGATCGTCTTATACGACACGATTGAAATTTAGTCTGGAATTGGTAATTTTGCAGATGTGCTGCATAGCGTGGCTTCGACCTCCAACTGATATATATCTAAGCTGTTAAGTTTCGAAATGATATGTATTGAACAGGCAAATGTTATAATTTTTATGAATATGTCGTGATTTTAAAGGAAGTGCTTAAGCAGGAATCTAAGAGTACAGCTTTTTGCGTAATTTACAAAAAACTTACACTCACAGTCAGTAGCTCGGCCTGAAATGATATATATCGAACCTACAACTGTAAATCGATTTAGTGTTTATGAACCGTAGATTTCGACGCTATGCGCCCTCAAAAAAGAAAAAGAAAAAAAAAAAAAACTTTTTGTTTAACGTATACCTAACCTTCTTAAGGCTATGCTACAGATAACTTTCTTAAAAGTGAAAGTTAGGATAGGTATAGGACAAACATGAATTTTTTTATATATTTTTTTTTTTTTTTTTTTTTTTTTTTTTTTTTTTTTTTTTTTTTTTTTTTTGTCATGTAAGGAGCGTAGCGGGTGAATCTCTGGTTCAGAAACATTCGCTTATTCCATACTTATTGTTTTGAAACGTATCAATTCAAGATGAAGGCTGAAACCTTGCTTTAGCCGCACTATGCAACTCGTCTGCGATATTACTGTGATGAAATTGACATCGTGGAGAAAAAGATTTATGAAAACAATGTTTTGCACAATTAAAAAAAAAATTGCTTTTCGAGCTTTATTAATTTACTGAGTAGACAATGGTACATACGATAACCTATATGCCATAAAAAAGAAATAGAATTAATTATTCACAATGCAGCTTGATTTTACAATGTTACTTGTCAAAAATAGTTTCTCAATATATCCAGAGTCACACTGAAACAATTAGAGTATATTTACGTACAGAGCAGTGAAAGGGTTAAAATATTTTGGAGCTATATGCAACAATTGCAGCTTCCTTCGAAATCCTCTATCTTCTGTTTTTGGGCAATTTCGTGTGTTTTTACTCGCATAATATGTGCATTGGCGCGATTAAATGTCGTCTTGGTGAAAGAAATTACTTTTTTTAAACTTTGCAGTGTAAACAAAACTTGTTTTTCATGATCGGATACAACGTAGCACTAAACACACGGAAGTTCAAAAGCAGATCGCAAACACTTCAACAAAGGGTGAAATCCAAGTATACCAATCATGAAAACTACTTTATGGCGGCTTCTAACGGCATTTTTCAGAACTTCCTGAAGCTTTGCCTACGAATATAAGTCGCATGTGTATTTTTAGATCCTGAAAACTGGAAAAGAAGTGTGGAATGCATTCGGGTACATACAGTAACTTGCAGGTCATCTTATAGGCCAGATATATGCTTAAACTATAAAATTTTGATGAAAATCTGTACCTCGTCTTATCTGAAGGTCATCTTATCTGCGGAAATATATGGTATCTACTGAATATTCCACTCAGAATTATACTGTTAACTGTTCATTGCTTCCTTTAAGAGATGTTACCATAGATTTACCTTATTGACAAGAGACTTTTTTAATTGACTCTTCACGGATGGTGAAATTATTTCTCTAATAAAATTTGATGAAATGTCCAAGGTACCTTGGTATTTTCTGTTTTAAATCTTACTTTTAATCCTGCAGATTCAGTGTTTTAACCAATATTATTGTTTTATTTAAAGTAAAACCCAGCCTTTATGGTTTCCCGCCATGTACATCATTTTTGACACTTTGCATTTATTCAAACGTATATTTTGCATTTAATTGTTTCCAATATGTGCCTATTTGACTCACAACGCAGAGTATCACCTCTGCACCGATTGTCAGCTTATCTTTGTTTCCGTAACTGGTAGTTTTTCATACTCTGCATGACACATCTCGAGAATTCATTCTTATTGTGAAATGCAAATATTTATGTAAGTGAAGTCTTGTAAATGGTGAGACTGATGGTTTGTTTGTGTATGCTTTTTTTCCCACTGAAGAGGGGATGGTATATTATGATCTCAGAAAACACGATTATAGTATGAGATGCCGACCCTGTCAAATATAAAAAAAAAATACTTCTGCATATATTTGCGCTTGAGAATGCGAATAAATTGTCGAATATCTTTGTGTCTAACATCAAAAAATTAAAAAAGTATGGAACTTGTGCAGTTTCACTACACAAATAATGAATGCCAGTTAAAGGCTTGCTGTGAAAATCATTTATGATAAATGAAATTACGTCAAAAATTTCTACTTCGTATAAAGTTACTAGTTCCGCCTGGCATTCCAAATAGTATAAAATTTGGATAACCTTTAATACATAATAAATAAACTTCAATGTGAGTATTTTGATACCTTCTTCTTCTTCTGCTTCTTCTTCTTCTTCTTCTGTGTCCGGTTACACCAGTTATATTCTCCCTTTTCATTAATCTGCAATATAGGTTGCTTTGTCATTTACCTTAAGAATACCATCCATAGTACATGATATTGACATGTTTGGACAAGTACTGTCCCGTATTCACAACTGCTATCTTCACTATATCCCCATTTCAATAGGTCTGATTTGCTTCTAGTTACTCCTGTGTGCAACCGGTTAAATGTCTTCCAAGTTGGAAATGGAAGTTCAAATCCTGCAGATCCCTCCTCACGGAGGTCTATCATGGATTGTGACACCATTTCTTTCCCCAAAAGTATATGCCTTATGCTGGGCTTGGTAAAGTGCTCCTTAGTTGTGTCAATGAAACTTTTTTGTACATACTAGTAAAAACCCAGTAGTCAACAGAATTGATTGCTGTTCTAGATATTATGAATTTTGATTAAGAATATCGGTACAAAGGTGTCTGCTAATTCAAATTGATTTACCCAGAACAGGCAAATCAGTTGGTTTGTTTCCCATGGATACAAATGCAAATGAACTGTTAATGGACCAAATGCTACCCATGTACTATTTGCTATTTTGATGCTGATTAGTCATTAATTTATTTAACAGTGGTGGATAATTCTGATTTAGTGAAACTACAATGTTTCCGTACTTGCAACATTGGGAAAATCCTCTCTTGTCACATTCCAGTCTGTTCGTTTCTGATTTGAAGTTGAGTAAGTAACAGTGTTCACATTTCACATTCATGTCACCACAGGAATGCTCAGAAACAGTGGTTACTCCATATGGAACTGTTTTAAGCTTTTTTGTATTTTGTTCAGCTTTTCTTTCACGTTTTGTCAAATTTCTCTCTTGCTTTTTGACTCGTTTTTTCTGGAGAAATGCATATGTTTTGCATTTGAAGCAAGCCTTGTTTCTCATTTTGTCGAGACAGGCTTCTTTTTCTTGCATCTGATGCAAGCCTTATTTCTTCATGCTCAGCTGTTTCATTTTTCTGATACAGATGCATTTATTTTGTGACTGAAGCAAGCCTTGTATTTCTATGTTCAGTGGATTCTTTTTGTCGAAAAAGCAATTTCTGTGCAGCTTCACCTTCTATTCTCTCACCTACAGTGCTCTATTCTTTAGGAGGCATGTTTAAAAGAAATTACCTAAAGATGTAGTTATTATTTAAAACAGATTATTGTCAATGTAAATAAATGCTCACCTTCCTCCAACTCACTCAATTTGCATTCAGCCTTAAATCGTTTAAATCTTATGGGTATCAGTTAAAAAAAAAAAAAAAAAAAAATATAAACTTATCTCTTTTCATTCTCCACTCCGAGGAGTGGAGCGGGCTGTTTGAGATCCGGCCCATAAAGAGTCGCGGTTCTATTCAGCCAATTATCAGACAAGCTGATAGTGGGGCAAAGGGGGATCCCAATTGGGAATAAGTGGGAGGGGCTTACCAGCTCCGGCATACGCCTTACAACCAAGGAAAACCTCCCGAAAACCCAATTGGGAATAAGTGGGAGGGGCTTACCAGCTCCGGCATACGCCTTACAACCAAGGAAAACCTCCCGAAAACCTTGGTCGGAGCCGGGGGATTGGGACCAATTTAATTTATCTCCGGGACTTGCCCCGGACGAAAAATGGATTATCGAGAGAACACGAATGCACTCACGACAATCAAGGATCGGATGCCCGAGTTACTCTCGTAATCTCGTAGAGATCGGCTCGACCAACAAGTGGACAAGCATCTCCCTACAGGAACCGCACCCGTGGGCACGGTATCCTGTGCGTCCGGTATCAGTTTGTCACCGATAGCTATTATAAATGTTTTTTCTGTGAAGTAGCTGCGAGAGAGTAAGAATGTATCCTACCAATTGGTCCCTTCTTTTAGCCAAGGAATTCCATTTCTCCCAAATTCTGTTCATTAACCCCTGATTAGTTACATGATTCACCCACCTAATCTTCAGCATTCTTCTGTAACACCACATTTCAAAATCCTCTGTCCTCTTACTGCCTGCACTGTTTATTGTCCATGTTTCAATTCCATACAAGGCAACATTCCGCACAAACAACTTCAGAAATTACACTTACATTAATATCCAATGTTAACAAATTCCTTCCCATTCCCATTATGCATTTTACATGTTGTTCTTCAGTGGAACTCTTGAATAAAAGAATGTCTTGAGTGCAAATATTTTTTATTTCAATGATGTGTTTCGCCCGGTTAGGGCATCTTCAGATATCTTGTATGATGCCCCTCTACTTTAGGTTGTCAACATATTAATATGACTTGTGTTGGTATAGATACTAGTACTGCCTGAGGTAGCATTCAAATTTACACTCAAATTTGAATGCTGCCTCAGGCAATACTAGTACCTATACAGATGCAAGTCATATTAATATGTTGACAACCTAAAGTAGAGGGGCATCATACAAGATATCTGAAGATGCCGTAACCGGGTGAAACGCGTCATTGAAATAAAAAAATATTTGCAATCAAGACGTTCTTTTATTCAAGAATTCTGCATTTTATATCCTCTGTATTGCGACCATCATGTGTTATTTTACTGCCAAAATAACAAAACTCACCTACCAACTTTATGGTTTCGTTACATAATCTAATTCCTTCAACGTCACCTGATTAGCTTAGATTGCACTCCATTACCCTTGTTTTGCTCTTGTTAATACTCATCTTGTATGCAACTTTCAGTGCACTGCCCATCCCATTCAACTGCTGTTCCAGATCCTTTACTGTCTCTGATAGAATTACAATGTCATCAGCAAAGCGCAATGTTTTTATTTCTTGACCCTGAACTTAAATTCCTTTGCCAAATTTCTCCTTGCTTTCCTTTATAGCTTGCTCAATGTACAAATTGAATATCATAGGAGAAAGGCTACAACCTGACATACTCCCTTCCCAACCTCTGCATCCCTTTCTTGCGCTTCAACTCTGATAACTGCTGTCTGGTTTTAATACGAGTTGTAAATAACTCACTGTCCCCTATATTTTACTCCTGCTGATTTCAGAATTTGAAAGAGTCTATTCCAATCAACATTGTCAAAAGCTTTCTCCAAATCTACAAAAGCTAGAAATGTAAGTTTGCCTTTCCTTAATCTATCTTCTAAGATAAGCCGTAAAGTGAGTATTGCCTCCCTTGTTCCAACATTTCTCCTGAATCTAAACTGATCTTCCTCAAGGTTGGCTTCTAACAGCTTTTCCATCCTTCTGTAAATAATTCATCTTAAAATATTGCAACCATGACTTATTAAACTGATGGTTCTGTAATTTTCACACCTGTCTGTCCCTGTTTTCTTTGGAATGGAGGTTATTAAAGTTTTCTTGAAGGCTGAGGGTATTTACCCTGTCTTATACATCTTACGCACCAGGTGAAATAGTTTTGTCATGGTATGCTCTCCCAGAATCAGTAGTTCTGAGGGAATGTCGTCCACTCCACGGGTCGTGTTTGACTTAGGTCTTTCAGTGCTCTGTCAAATTCTCCTCTCAGTATAGTATCTCCTATTTCATCATCATCTACTTCATCTTCCCTTCCTACAATATTCTCTCTAAGTTCATTTCTTTTGTAGAGCCCCCTCTGTATACTCCATCCTGAAGATCCAACTGGATTCTCTATTAAAATTTTGATATATTCCAGGATACCAAGCCACAAACGAAATACATATATATAAATCTGTATTCTATTAACATGGAAATTCTCCACAGAGATGATAAATCATTATTCAAAAGAGGTAGATTGACTGGCCAGTACTTACCTTTTTGCTGTACTGCCAACAGTTACACTCAGAAAAAAGAGGAGGAAAATAACAAGCTTTCGGGATGTGTTCCGTCTTCAGTTGGAGAGAAGGAAGAAAAAAGGAATGGGAAAGGAAGGGAAAAGTAATTCAAGACCTAGGTCATGAGGATGCCATCTCTGGCATTGCATACTCAGGAGGGACTGAAGAGTGTAGTATACAAGGTTTGCTGTCATCTTCCTCTGCCCTGTTGTAAAGTGCAAGATTATGTTTTTGTTAGGTGTATGCCTCCAGGGCCTTCCTCAATGTAGCTTTGTATCTGTGTTTTTATGGTTGAAAGGAAGGTAGTAACTGAAACCCACAGACAAGCATTAACTAGAGTGGCAATACCGTAGACAGTATCACTAGTGTCACTGAAGCATTTTGCACTCGCTGCTGTATTATGACTTTAAAGCAGTATGTAACCAACTACTTGTGTATGGATAAAACGATTATCAGGAATAGAAATAAACTGTTAATACTATGCTACTCTTAGAGTAATGGTCAATGTTTGCATTATATTTGGCTGTAATTTTTCATACCACCTATAAACTTCTTGAGGTTTGTATAGGTAAGAAGTCAGCATTAGGATTCAGTGGAATTGTGACATTGCCAATCTAGTTAATGTATGTTTTTGGTGAAACCTGATGTCAGTAATAACTTACGCCTCTTAAAAAACTAAGTGTAATATTCCCACCTGATGAACATGTCACCATATTGATGATCTCACTTCATAAGAAATGTTGGAGATACTTGTACTTTAATACAGGATATTGGTGCAAATCACGGTCATCATCAATTTGGTGTTGCAAACTCCTCACCTTGCCAACTGGCTACAAAAAAGAGGAAAGTTTTATAGTTTGGTGTGTTGTGTCCAAATTATAGAACATGCCATACTAAATTAAATGTCATAACTATGTAACAAAAATATTTGAAGTGTTTGATAAATAGATATTGAACACCAAGAAATAATTATGTTATTATAGACTGAAATTGCTGTATTTGATTTACTAAAACGACTTACAAATGGAGGCAAGCAAAGTTTTAATAACTGCAGGTGAAGGCAGTAGAAATAACTTTGGAAGAAACAAATAATAAGTAAATACTTTAGGAGTGAAAGCAGTCACATCAGAAAATAGAAACATTGAATCATTGACACATACATAAAAAGAAGAAGAAAAAAAACTAGGTTTTGGAATACATCTGTTATGACTACTAACACAATTATACACAATATACCAGCTAACACTGTTGCTAGGACCTTGAACCATCCCATCAAAGTCACAATAGATATGTCCGTGAGCACCCATTATTATCCTGGTCAGTATAGCCATGTCCGGAGACACGTTCGTCAGCACACACAGTGTGTAACTGAGGCAAGGTTCTCGGCTGTCCCCATGCCTCTCAAATGCCGCGCGGCCGGCAGGGTGCAGCGCGGTAGTGCCACCAGCGCCGCACAGTGGCCAGTTCTGGTAACGGGCAGCGCGCCATCTAAACACACGCACCGCGCGTTACCACAACATCCTTTCTCAAGTTAAATAAATAAATAAAAATAACACACACACACACACACCTGTACTACTATATATTGCTGACAGGATTGTGCATCCATGTAGGCCCATGAGTGTGTCTGTGTGTGTGTGTGTGTGTGTGTGTGTGTGTGTGTGTGTGTGTGTCTGTCTGTCTGTCTGTCTGTGTGTGTGTGTGTGTGTGTGTGTGTGTGTGTGTGTGTATGTATGTGTGTTATTTTTATTTATTTATTTAACTTGAGAAAGGATGTTGTGGTTACGCGTGGCGCGGTTGTTTAGATGGCGCGCCGCCCGTTACCAGAACTGGCCACTGTGCGGTGCTGGTGGCACTACATGCTAACATGTATTTGTACAGTGCTGTCCCACACACAATTTGTAGACAGTTTTTGGAAGTGTATGTGTGTCCAAACAATGTATCACTGTTAGTGAATTTTATGGCAGTAGCCATAGCATAATGTCATTTCACATCACAGGCATCACATGACTTGAGTGGAAGGTTTTAGGGGGCTTTAACTATTGCAATTTAAGAGGGTTTCAAGCACATTATGAGCATAAGATGACATAATTAACTATTTAAAATGGATTTTTCAGAAATCAAATACCCTATTAAATCAAAGAGGTTCGGAAATGAAAAATGAAATAGGAAAATTATAAGATTATTATTTTATAACCATGCTGTGTGATGTGATTCTTTAGTTTCTCCCGGCGTATTTGATAATCAAAATATCCACGGGTGTACTGCTGGTCTGTAGTGTCCAACGGGCACAATATTTCGGCGATCATACATGTCGCCATCATCAGGTGAACTGACGGACTGAGCTCCGGGAAACATGCCGGCACGGAGATCCGCAAGCTACGTCGGCTCGGAGGGTACTGGGTTCTAGCCCGGTAGCGGGCGATTTAAATACCCTCGGTCCACGGAGCGACCCCTCCATGGTGTGCGCCCCACGCTGTGGTCGCACAGTGGAACTGATTTCGGCTGCTTCTGAGATGACATTGATGTGAAGGCTCTGTCCGCCATGATCGTCACTTCGTTATGTTTGCTAGATTTACTCTTGATTAACCCAATCGCTGGTTCCCAAGCTTTGCTAAGATTATAGCCACAGTCACGGTTCATGAGGTCATCACTTTTGCGAATTTCAATAGCCTCTCTAACGATACAGTCCCAGTATCTCAATGTCTGTACCAGAATCCTAGTGCTTTCTTACTCCATTGCGTGATTCTCCGACAAACAATGTTCAGCAACCGCCGACTTGCTCGGATACATCAATCGTGTGTGCCTCTGGTGTTCAATGCATCGATCCTCGATGGTATGCATCGTCTGTCCAATATATGACTTACCACACTGACATGGAATCTGGTACACGCCGGGGGACTGCATCGTTAGAGAGGCTATTGAAATTCGCAAAAAGTGACGACTTCATAAACCATGACTGTGGATATAATCTTAGCAAAGCTTGGGAACCAGTGATTGGGTTAATTAAGAGTAAATCTAGCAAACCTAATGAAGTGATGATCATGGTGGACAGAGCCTTCACATGGACGTCATCTCAGACGCCGTCGCAATCGGTTCCACTGTGCGACCACGGCGCGGGGCGTGCATTACAGAGGGGTCGCTCCGCGGGCCGAGGGTATTTAAATTGCCCGATACCAGGCTAGAACCCAGTTCCCTCCGAGCCACCGTAGTGAGCGGATCTCTGAGCTGGCGTATTTCCAGTTCACCTGATGATGGCAACATGTATGATCGCCGAAATATTGTGCCCGTTGGACATTATAGACCGGCAGTACACCCGTGAATATTTTGATTATGCTGTGTGATCATTGTTAAACGGCTGTAAATGATGAAAGAATTTAAAAAGTGAAAAATATGATATTTTATCTTTAAAATGAACAAAATACTTCTCTGTGCCAGGGTAATGTAGTACGAGAAATGAAGTCCAGAGGTGCACCAAAAGAAGAATGGCAGCCGCATGTGGCCGTACTTTTAGACCTGAAGAAACAACTGGAGGCAGCCCACGCAGTTGCAGTCAGCAGAGTACAGCAGGCACAAGCAGCGGCGGCGGCTGCAGCTGCAGCAGCTGCTGCGGCTACCAGTGCCTCCCCTCCTCAAGTCAATGGAGCTGTTGCTTCTCCAGAAGAAATTGCTAGATTGGAGGCTGAAGTGAATAAACAGGTAAGACTTGAACATTAATTAATTATTTTAAGAGAGTTTTCAACATTAAAGTTTTAGACTGTTGCTTTTATATTTGCCTCTCACATGGCCCCTCAGAGGGCTCAGCATTAAGTTGCCAAGTACGAGCTTGGCAAACCCAGGGCCTCTGAATTGGGTACTGCAAGGCACCAACAGTCCTCCGTAGGGTAAGATCTATTCATGCTTCGGCAACCACTGTACGGTGCAACAGTGGAACGTTGTATGTTACGGAGCCTGGGGATCTCACCTCAATCGCCCAGGTCACGAGGGTGGTAAAAACATCTATAAAAAACCTCTTAATCTCAAGGTGTGCTACATGCCGAGGAGATGCGTGGCTGTTGAGGTGGAACCTCTGGGGAACCTGCCCCATCTCAGTTGTATTAGGCTTACCCAGGCAAGCAGGGCTCTACCTGGGTTGACCCTTACTTCCCTAGGAGCTCATGGCTGTTGAGGTGGAACCTCTGGGGAACCTGCCCCATCTCAGTTGTATTAGGCAAGCAGGGCTCTACCTGGGTTGACCCTTACTTCCCTAGGAGCTCATGGGACCACAATGAAACGAGCTAAGAATATTGTGGGCAGATGCCAAACCGCCGTCTGTAGCTGAGGATGAACGGAGTTTAATGCGGTGACATACGACCACTGATTGTTCCCTTTCATATTCACTCGAAGGGAAGAACACAGGGCCCATAGTCAAGGTGAGGCTTATGCCGCTTGAAACTTAGTCTGCACTAGAACTATTGGCAATCCTCGACGTCTACCAATCCTCTGTTTTCCGTAGAAAATCTGGAAGACAAGTATGGAAAGATGGAGGCTATGTAAAAAATGAGATCTGGTTCTGACTTGATAACGATGTCATCCCCAGCCCAGTCACGGGCATTGCTCACCTGGGATAAGCTGGGCGATGTTCTTATTTCGATCACACTTCATAAGAGTGTTTTAATAGGGATCTGCTATTACAATCTGATGACAAGTTGCTCAAGAACTTGGAGCAGCGAAGTGTTCATCCTTCACATCTATAGGGGTCCATAGGACAAGAGGGTTGCCACCAGTGCCTTCATATTTGAGTGTGATTTGTTGCCTGAGAAAGTCAAAGCTTGATGATCTACCTGTGTGACATCAAGCTCTACGTTCCTCCCCCTAAGTGCTGCTTTAAGTGCTGGAGGTTTGGGGCACATGTCCTCCTGATGCAAAGCCAACTCACCTGTTGGGGTACGGAAGTGCATCACCTTCAGATGTCCCTTGTGCTATTCCTCCAATCTGTGTTAACTGTAGTCATCACCACCCCTCCTGTTTGTCACATTGCACAGTCCTACACAAGGAAAGAAAAATCACGGAATATAAAACCCTGGACAGGCTTGCCTTTTCAAAGGCAAAACACAAGTATCAAAGCTTCGTCCTGTGAGCATTGCCACAAATTATGCCACAGTAGTTTCATCACCGCCATTCCTGGTGACAAGATCTGTGCAGCAAATCTCTGTGGACTCACAGGGCCGATCATCTACACCTGCCCCCTTGACGGTTGAGGTTGCAGTTCTTTATCTGTTGCTCCCAAACCCTCTACCTCGGGAGCAATAACTCCTCATCCAACAGGGACACTGGTCCCCACTCCCAAACCATTAACGCGCCAGCCTTGTCTGGGCTCCTCTCGCAAGGTAGGGGTCCCTTGGTACCCTTCCTTCAGTGGTTTCTGACACTGGTACATTTGACACTAGTGAGTGGCTGTAGGCTGAAAGGGCCAACAACTGCCAATTGTAGAGCTTCGAGGGCATCCTCAGTTCCTGAGACTGAGTCAGCAAAGCCATACCAGCAAAAGAAACCAAAGGATCAGTGCGAGAGAAAAAAGAACAAAAAAGAAGGAATCCCAGGTGGCTACTGTGCCACCACTGCCTACCTCTGAATCTGAGGATAAGGCAGAGATCCTTGTGTCCCCTGAGGACTTGGCTATTGCCAAGACTTCAGAAGCCATGGACATGAAGGCTCAACCTCCACAGCCAGTGATGACACATGGTTCTCCACCTTTTTCTTCAGTATCCCCTACACCTCAGTAGGCAGCTTGATAATACAATGGAACTGTGGTGGTTTCTTTCGCCACCTGTCAAAGTTGCAACAGCTATTGTGCTACTTTCCTGCTTTCTATGTGGCAATATAGAAAATCTGCTTCCCTGTCCAGGGGACCCCTACCCTTTGTGGCTATCAGGGCTATTATAAAAACCACTCAGCCTATGTCAGGTTATCCGGGGGTGTCTGTGTATGTCCTCACCTCTGTACCCAGTGGCCCCGTGCCTCTTCAACGGCACTCAAGGCAGTGGCTGTCAGGACCCACGCAGTGCAGAACATCACCATCTGCTCTGTCTACCTCTCCCCGGATGAGGTTATTTTTCCCACTGACCTCACTGCCTTGATTGTCAAAATTCCCCCATCATTTATTCTTTTGGGGGAAGTCAATGCCCACCACCCTTTGTGGGTTGGAACCCAGATCTCAGAGCACAGTAGGGATGTGGAGACTGTCTTAAAACAGATGTCTGCCTCCTGAACGCTGGTGATACCATGCAACTTAGTGTGGCACAAGGCACGTACTAAGCAATAAATTACACACTTTGTAGCCCACGCCTTCTCCCCCATCTCATTTGGAGAGTACATGATGATCTTTGTGGCAGTGATCATTTTCCTCTCCTACTGTATCTGCCTCAGACTCAATCAGCAACCAGCAATGATGGTCTCTCCGCAGGGCAGACTCGCTAGCTGATACCTCGGCTGCCAAGGTTGTTGCTCCATTTCGCAATGAAGTTGATATGGCAGTTCACCGGGTCACTGCAGCCAATGTTTCCCCTGTCAAGAAGACTATCCCATGCTCCCCTGGTACGTTACGGTGCAAGTTGGTGCCTTGGTGGACGCCAGATTGTTGCTGAGGCTATCCGGGATTGTCGGCGAGAACTGCAGCATTACCGATGCCACCTGTGTGTTGAGCATCTCATTGCTTTAAAGCATCTCTGGGTCCGAGCATCCACAGAGTAGAGAAGACTATTGGGAGAGATACATTGCCACCATTTGTTCTCACTCCTCCGCTTCTCGGGTGTGGTCACAAGTCCAGCGACTCTCCAGATACCTCCCAAAAGTAGGAATCCTCTGTCTCCACATTTAGGGTACTGTTTGCACTGACCCCAGCACTATTCCCGAACACGACAGAGTATTTTGAATGTATTTCAGTATCAGCAGCCAACAGTGCAGACTTCTGCACCCCTAAAGAGCGAATTGAGCAAAAGCTGTTATTGTTCCACACGCGCCATCGGGAGACATACAACCTACCGTTCAGTGTGTGGGAGTTCAAGAATGCCTTGCTGCATGCCTCAATACCTCTCTAGGACCATACCTCATTCACGGCCAATTCCTTCATCACTTGTCAGTGGATTCTCAACATCAACTGCAGACCCTGTTTGATCGTGTCTGGACTGAAGGTGTTTTCCCATCCCAATGATGGGTCAGTATCATCATCGCAGTGTTGATACCTGGCTCCGATCCGCAGATGGCTAATAGTTATCGCCTGATTAGTCTCACCAACTTTTTATGCAAGCTTCTCAAACATATGGTGAGCCAGGGACTCATGTGGATCCTTGAAGATCGGGGACTCTTGACCCTTCCATCAGAGTCGACAACCTTGTGTCAACAATTAATGGTCTCATAGCTGCAGTTGCTCCCTGTTTGCCAATGAATGACCTTTGCCTATATTATAACTCCACAAGCATCAATGTCACTGAATTGCAGTTGCAAGGGGCAGTCTGAAAGGCACAATCTTGGGCCTTTGCCCATGATTTTCAATTCACCTCATCTAAGACCAGCATCGTGCATTTTTGTCACCGTCAGATGGTTCACCTGCACCTGGAGCTCTATCTTGTTGATGAACTATTTCACATAGAGGAGACGTATTGCTTTCTTGGCACTCCTCTCTATGCCCTGCTTACCTGGACTCCGCAACTTCGCCAATTAAACAACAGTGCTGGCAACACCTCAACACCCTCCGCTGCCTCAGTCACGCTGTTTGAGGGGCTGCATGAACAACCCTCTTGCAGCTCTACAAAACCATAGTCCAATTCTGTCTCAACTATGGGAGCTTCATATATGATTCAGCAGCACCTTCATCATTAAGCATGCTTGACCTGAGCCTCCATTGTGGTGTCAGACTGGCAGGCACTTTTTGCACTAGTCTGGTGACAAGGCTTCTTTTAAAAGCAGGGGTCCCTCCCCTACGATTCAGATGCCAACAGCTGCTGGCATTGTACATTGCCCACATTCATGCCTCGCCTAATCACCCAAACTGCAGGCTCCATTTTCCGTCCTATGCACTCCCTTCTCCACGACGGCGACCCAGGTCAGCTCTCCCAATTGCAGCCTGGGTTCACTCCCTTCTCCACTTGATTTTCTACCCCTCCCCCTCCTTCCACTATACTTCCCAATTGCCTCCTTGGTTCCTCCCTCACCTGCAGCTCTACATGGATTTGGCATGTGACTCCAAGGCCTCAGTTCCACCAGCGAGACTTCATCACCAGTTGGTGGTACACATGGACTCGTTTTGAAATGCAGAAATGATCTATACTGATAATTTGGTGGTGGATGGCTGAACTGGATTTGCGTGTATGCATGCTGGTATTCCCTGTCTTGTGTGACCAGTATTTTCACTGCAGAGCTATTTATCATGTTCTAGAGAATGTCTGTTCAAGCCGTGTCATCTGCAGTGACGCCTTCAGTGGCTTGCAAGCACTCAACCTGTGTTTCACCCAACAACCTTTGGTGCAGTGCATTCAAGACTCTGTTTTCTCTCTCATCAGGTTTGGTCGTTCAGTGATCTTTGTCTGGACCCCAGGGCACATCAGCATACCTTGGAATGAGCATGTTGATCAGTTGGCCAAACAGGCCGCCACCTCACTACCTCTGGAAATTTGTCCTGTGGAAAAGGACATCATGTTGGCACTTCACCGGAACGTGTTTGAAGCTTAGAGCTCAGAACGGTCTACTTAGAGTGCACAAAACAAGCTTTGCGTGATAAAACCATCCACAGTCAAGTGAAAACTTCATTGAGGTCCAAATGTTGGGACTCGGTTGTCTTGTGCGCTCCCCGTATTGGGCATACTTGATTGATTCATTGCTGTCTACTTCGTCTTGAGACTCCACCTAAGTGTCGCTGTGGTGCTGTTTTGAGAGTGCTTCATCTCCTGATGGACTGTCCCATTTTAGTCCCTTGTGGCAGTGTTTTAATCTTTCAGGTACCCTCTTTTTAGTGCTAGGAGATGATGCATCCATGCCTGAACTTGTTAAGTTTTATCTGTGTAGCTGGTTTTTACCATTCAGTTTAATGGCGGGTGCTTTATACTGATCTCTCAGGTTCCACACCTCCAGCACTTTAAAATAGTTTTCAGTGTCTACTGACTAGTGGTTTTTAGTGCGATCAGCCAGCCACGGAATTCTGCTGTAAAATTTTAGTTTGTTTAAACACTCCGTTTACCTGTTTCGTGTTTTCTTCATTTGTGTTGTTAGTGAAATGTTCATTGTTGATCTGTACCCCTTGTGATTTTTCATTCTGTGTGTTCAGCTCCAGGATTTCTTTTGTTTACATTACAATGTACCATCTTTGTTAGGGATGGGGAACTGATATCTTGGTAGTTTAGTCCCTCTTTAACACAATAACAACAACAACAACAATCTCACATGGCCGTAAGAAAGTGCTAAACATAGCTTATTTGACTAAATACCTTTGCCATTTCACTCTTATTTATTTTATTTGTCTATACCATTTCAGTTTCGATTTTTGTTCTCATTATCTGTAAGGAAGAATGAAGACTGTAGAATTATAGTGCATATTATTTGGTAATCAAACTGCTCATCAACTTTGTAGATTTGACCCTTTGACTGCTGCGGATGTGTTAACTCGTCCTGTTTCACCTTTCCCCTGGTGCTGCGGATGCGTTTACACGCGGTCCTTGGATTTCCCAACAGCGCTAATGATGTGTTGACACATCCGATGCCGCCGGTCCCCCCCACTGCTATGGACGAGTTTAGGCACACTGAGTCACGGCTTCCTAAGTGCTACTGAGGTGTTAATATGCAGGGCTGTCTTTCCACTCTTCATTTGTAGTAGCTGTTCAGTGTTCTGGCTATATAGTTCAAGAGTGTGTATAAGTTTGTTGTTGTGATCCGTCTCAGGAGATTTCGACTTCAGTTTCTGTGTTTTCATCATTTTTGTTGTTTACTGTGGCAGAAAGGTCACATCATCACCGTTGCACAGATACAGAAATCCTGTATATGCTCACTAGGAGTGACAGTGAGTGTGAATTCTCTATCAGTGATGAGCCTTCAACAGAATCTCGAAGCCGTACTCCAAGATGTACATTTGGCAGTTCCTCAGAATCAGAAAATGACAGTGAAAGGGTTCAGAAAAGAGCTCAGTTTGGTTAAACATTTGGCTGGAAAGAAACCGATTTCCAGCCGTTAAACTGTGACTTTGCTAACTCAATCGCAGGATATAAATGTCAGCTAGATACTGACTCAAGCATTCTTTCATTTTTTGTGATATTCATGTCTGAAGAACTGTTGCAACTTATTGCAGACCAAATAAATTGATTTTATATTTACTACAGGGTAAATAATACAGAATCTGTGAATTCTCGACTGTCGAAGAGGAAAGACACTGGCTTTTAGAAAAGTGTTGTTTTATTGCTATTTGCTATTTGCAAGTTTGATGGCGCAAGTTAAGAAGTTAAAATTATGTGATTATTGGTCCAGAGATACACTTCTGAACACACCAGTTTTCAGTGAAATTATGTCCCGAGACATCTATTATTTACTTCTGAGAATGCTCCACCTCAATGATAACACTGCGTGTACCGGAGTCGACAGTCTGTTCAAAATTAGGGCGATTGTTGAAAATTCGTTTCACCCACATCACGACTTTATATAGATAAAAGTCTCCTGCTGTTCAAAGGACGGTAACTTTTAAGAAATATATTACATCCAAGCAAAGTAGATTTGCGATAAAAACATTTGTACTCCGTAGAGTGGATACATTTTGGATTTTGTTCTCAATACAGGCTCAACAACAGAAATTAGGGAAAAGTGGCGATGTAGTGGCAACTAGTGATGGGACAACCGACTGTTTTTAACAACCGATTGGTCAATCGGTTGTTTTTTCGTTCAGTCGGTTTTTTTCAGTCAAATGAAACAACTGAATGAAAATAGTCTCTGTGGCCGTATGAATGTTTTCACTCACTGGTGGGGTTTGAGTAGTTTCAGTCGATGCGAAACAATCGAATGAAACCAGTCTCTGTCGGTTGCAGCCGCTATATGAATGTTTTCACTCATTCAGTGGGTTTGAGTGGTTTCAGTCGATGCGCAAGCACCGAATGAGACAAGTCTCTGTCCTTTATATGAATCTTCTCAGCATTGAGTGGTTTCACTTGATGCGATACAACCGACTGGAAAACGCCTTTGTCGGTTTCTGCAGTTATATGGACATTTTTATTAATTCATCGATTTTGTGTGTCTTTATTTGCATACTCCTTCAGCCTTTTCGGGTATAAATGAACTGCGATTCAGCATGAAACATTCTTAGAGACAAATCTTAAAAGTATAGTAGTGTGGCCGTGTCTGTGTTTCTCTTGCATGCAAATCTAAAGTTTTGTTCCAATCTTGATAAAATTTTGCACACTTGACCTTCAAAGCAAGAGGAACGTCACTGTCTACATCAAATTTCATTCGGTGCATGGCGGAGGGTACTTTACATACTGACTTCGACAAAAACCACAATTTGGCTTCAATATTGATGAAATTTTGCACACTTGACCTTTAAAACAAGGCGAAGGTAACTATGTACATTAAATTTCATAGGTGCATGGCGGAGGGTACTTTACCTACTAACTTCGACAAATTTCGTTTGTATTTGATTTTTAATGATATATTTCACTCTTCACCTTTCAAAGAAAGAGAATGGTCACCGTCTACATCTACTTTAGTTTGATGCGAGAGAAGGTATTCCAGACTTCGATGCCAATACAGAGTTTCATTCCGATCTTGATGAAATTTTGCACACTTGACTTTCAAAACAAGTTGCAGTTCACTGTTCATCTAAGATTTTGTATGGTACATGGCAGAGGGATGGAATAAACCTCCACACTGTTTCACCAATATCCACAGAAATATCTGTGACAAGAGTGAATAATTATGAAACTTGAGATGAATGTTTTCATATGGTCTGCACGGCCACTACGGTCGGGGGTTCGAATCCCCCCTCGGGCATGGATATTTGTGCCGTCCTTAGTTGTAGGTAGTTCATAAGTAGTTTGTAAGTTTAGGGAGTGATGACCCCGTAGTTAAGTCCCTTAAGCTTAACAAACATTTGAACATTTTTTTGTTTTCATTCACTGTTGACGAATACTGACGCACTGAAGAAAATTTACACCACTGATAAATGTTGTATATCTCCTCGTACTCTTTCAAATTAGATGGAATTAACAAAAATATTTTTATACAAAATACTTTAATGAAGGCCTTTTTTTTTTTACAATACCTAATGTTTTAGTGATCTTCGAATTTGGATCTAGTAAATATGCTCAAAGTTAACATACTTAACTCTGTCCTACTAGTACCTTAGATATGTATGAATAATAAACCGCAAACCACACGTTTCTACCTGTTCCCACTTCGGAGATACAGTATGCGAGATTAAACTGGTAGCGATCATTTTGGATCACCCTGTAGGTTCCACGCTTCTTTATTGAGACAGTAAGAAACCGACAACAATTGGCGATGGCACGCCCCACCAGCCAGACACTGTTGTGTGGAGTTTGGCGCGCGCATGCTTGCACTGTCAGCAGTGAAAACGCCAGCGAGGCAGCACCCCCTCTCATGTTCCTGCTCCCCGCGGTACTTCGTGATCATTGGCCACTTCTACAGATTATGGGTGTCTGCGAAAGGAATCTGATCGGGCCCAGATGATCGGCGTTTTTGAGGTCTGGGGTGGGCAATGAAAATGATTGCAGGCCTGCTCCAGTGATATGACATCTATACTTATATTCGAAAAAAATAAACGAATATTAACTACGACCGACTGACTGTTTCGTTCGGTTGCTCCCACTGACTGGTTTCACTCAAAAGAACTAATGAATGGCCAACGTATTGTGTCAATTTTTTTCATTCGGTTGGTCCTATCTACTGATTTAACTCAAAAGCAAAGGAATGAATGGTCCAACCGAATGTGTCGATTTTTTTATTCGGTTGCTCCGAGCGACTAATTTCACTCAAAAGAAGGAATGAGTAGTCCAACCGACTGCATCGATTTTTTCATTTGGTTGATTCCACCGACTGGTTTCACTCAAAAGAACGAATGAATATTCCAACCGACTAAATCGGTTGTTTTATTCGGTTGGTCCCACCGACTGGTTTCACTCAGAAGAATCAATGAATAATTCAACCGATACGAGAAACTACAACTGAATGATCGATTTTTTTTCCACAACCGAATGAATCGATTGTTTTCATTTGATTGTTCCCATCATTAGTGGCAACTCTTATGGAACCATATTTGAAAAAGTGTCATATTTTGTTTGTCAATAAATGGTACTCCAGCCCAAACCTGTTCCTCTGGCTTCACAACCATGGAAGAGCCGCATGTGACACTGTTCGTAATAATAGGCGCAACATGCCAAAACTGCAGAATAAATTAAATGAGGAGAAACTGAGTTTATGTCCACTGACAAGATGCTTGCTATCAAGTGGTATGATTAGAGAGAGAGGTGTTGATGTTGACCACATGTTAACACCACCAATGGCTGAAACAGAGAAGACAGAAATACTGGCGAAAAAAAATAAGGAAGCCACAATTCGAGTATGGGTTCAGTTGACTGTTGTGACATTTTACTGAGCTCTGTGGGATCAGTCCATAAGACTGTGAAATGGTAAAAGAAAAAAACTGTTCTCATTCTGGATTTTTGCATTTTAAATGCTCATGCTCTCCTACGTGTCAGTAACGGCACTCGCAGAGTTTCACTTTTCTTTTGTAAGGGAGATTATAGAAAAATATGCCACTGAATGGAAAAAAAAAACTGGTAGGGGAAGGTGCTACGATGGCGAGAATCCTCCGCATTTCACAGGGAGACATTTCCCAGATGTTCTTGTGAGTGAACGTTCGCAGAAAAGTACATTAATGCGCAATTGCGTCATTTGCACGAAACTGAAAGTACTCCGGGAAACTAGATACTAATGCAAAACTTGCAATGTTCCATTATGTGTTGTACCTTGCTTCAAGACTTATCATACAAAAAAGCATCACTAATCATTGGGAACTAAATTGGAGAGAATTTATTGACACTCTGAATCAATTACTAAGAATAGAAAGAAAAGGAACTAAGTAAGCAAAAAATCAATTTTGATGTCTCAAAATGTGTCCCACCAACCTATGACTTTCCCTAGTCAGGATATGCCACAAACTCCTTTTCTCCCCAATTCCATTGAGCACCACCTAATTACTTGCGTGATCTACCAATCTAATCTTCATTCGTCTGTAGCACCACATTTCAAAAGCTTCGATCATCTTTTTGAACTCCTTATTGTCCACGTATCACTCCCATACAATGCTACACTCCTGACAATGCTTTCAGAAAGGACTTCCTAACATTTAAATTAATATTCATTGTCAACAAATTTCACTTTTTCAGAAACGCTTTTCTTCCCATAGCCATTCTGCATTTTATATCTTCTTTACTTTTCATCAGAAGTTATTTTGTTACCAAATAACAAAACTCATTTACTAGTTTTATTATCTCATTACCTAATCTAATTCCTTCAGTATCGCCTGATTTTGTTAGACTACATTCCATTACCCTTGTTTTATTCTTGTTAATATTCATCTTATACCCTCCTTTCAAGATAATGTCCATTCAGTTCAACTGCTCTTCGATGCCCTTTGCTGTCTCTGAGAGAATGTCAACAGCAAACTCCAAAATTTGTATTTTTTTTCTCTGAACTTAAATTCCCTCTCCAAATTTCTCCTTGCATTTTTCCATTCATTTGTCAATAATTCGTGTTAGTATTTTACAACCATTTTCACATTTGTCTGCTTTTGCTTTCTTAGGAATTGGAATCACTATATTCTTCTTGAAGTCGGAGAGTATTTTCCCTGTCTCATAAATCTTGCATACAAGTTTGAAATATTTCTTTATGACTGGCTCTCCTAACGATAATAGCAGTTCAGGTGGAACATCATCTACTCCAGAAGCCTTGTTTCTACTCAAATCTTTTAGTGCTCTGTCAAATTCTTCTTACAGTATTGTAACTCCTATCTCATCTTCCTGTACTTTGTCTTCCATTTCTTGAATATGCAACATAAACTGAAACTGGGGAATACATGAATTTTCCAGATATAATCCATACACATGAAGAAACTGATCTTAGAATGACCAAATGTTCTTCATTTGTCTTGTCATTTAGAATTGTTACCCCACTGATGTTTGGCATAATATTTTTGGTTGCAAGTCTGGTTCCATTACACAGTTAAAGTGGCGTGATAATTTGTGCAGAATAATGTTGGAGGCCATGATTCTAAGTAAAATTGCATGCAGTGAAACAAAAGGATGAGTCAGTAGGTCTAAAAGATGATTTGTATGGATTGTTTCCATGGTGCTGTCAATTTGTAGAGAGCCACAATTTGTTCATGGGTGTCATAGTTGATTGATTTGTTTACCCTTATCCACCTTGAGAATCAAAGTGGATGAAATGTGCAAACATATATTTTTGTATAAATAATGCTGAGAGTGATTTAGTATCAGACTGATTCAGACATTCTTGAATCTTTAAAACTTTATCAGTAAACTGCCAATTTTTGAAGCATATGATGCTGTAAAGAGTAACCCATAATTCTTAGATATTAACAACATGGTATGGATAACCTCAGAGCATCTTGTTTAAAAAGAAAATTGATTTTCCAGGGTAACGTGGTGAGAGAAATGAAATCAAGTGGCAAGAGCAAAGCAGAATGGCAGCCAGAAGTTGCCAAACTCCTTGAACTGAAGAAGCAATTGGCTGTTGCCCAGGGAATTGATCCAGCAGCACAACAAACAGTGTCAAAGTCTAAGAAAGGAAAGACAAAGACATAATGTAGACTGTTGTTACATTCTCTATTCCCTCCATTTTATATATAGTTATTTATTATTAATTTATCTCGGTGAACGTGGGTGTTCTCTCTGATGATTTGTTTTTGTTGCAAATGTATTGTACAAATTATTTTTTTTTCATTATTGCACCTTACTTACTTCAGGAAAGTAAAAATGTAATGCAGGAAATAGATTACCTTGTGAATTGTTCATATGATCTTATTACTGCGTTGTTTCTGTACTTACGTTACAATTTTCACTTTTTTCTCTTTCGTTGCTGTACAATATTTACTTTGGAGAAATAAAAATATCAGTAATGGACAAAGTGCATTGCTCATTGAGAGATTTAAGTTCTCCACAGTAACAGTCATTGTAATATAATATTAGCCTTATCTAAGGATTGCCACTCCCCCCCCCCCCCCCATCCCATCCCTGAGCACATAAAGTACATTTGTTGTTTGAGGTGGAGGGGCAAAAGTATACTGTATCAAAATAAAGTACTACTTATTTTCTTATTTACTTTGTTTGAAGACATATTTTTATTGCTTTTTGCTATATTTAACAAATAATTGTCATTGCTATACAGTTTCACACCATCTTTCCAGTCTATATTTAAGGTTGTGATGAATAAAAAGTTAATTGTTTATCAGATTGAGGGATGCTTTGTTCCTTTTGTCCCACCACTTCATATTCATCATAGAAAAGACTCTATGAAACCTGAAGTGGTAGGAATCGACAGCAGAAATGACATAATTTTGAATAAATTTGTGAAATTATTGCTCATCTTATGGAAAATATGCTGCCATTTTTCTGAAGTGGATAATGCAGTGAAACTTTCAAAAGTGCATACTTGGTGATATAACTTATTTAAGAATGCAGTTTCCTCATGCAGATGACCCATGTTTAAACTGAGTTTTTGCAGCTTCAACTTTTCAAATATGTTGACAAAGTGGTCAAATTCAATATTGCTTTTTAAATTTATATTGCTTAGTGGACATCACCAGTTTGTATCTCTAAAATTAATCCATTTATTTAGGTACTTAAAGCTTTGTCAATAAATAACAAAACATTGTTGTGGGTTTTACAAATCAGTTCAGATGAAGACAACAGTTTAATTTTTTTCCACTTGTTTCATACCCGAAAAAAAAAATAGATTTTTTGTTTGCCCATTTTTAAGATTGCCCATGATATTGTAAATATCAAAAATTATTATGCAACTTCCTTCCATGAATTTTACAATTTTATTGAACAAGTTTTAAATATGGCTACAAAAGTGTACGTAAATACCAACTGAATCATATTCACTGGTAAGTATCAATATGTTTTGTAAAATCATCAAATAGTTGTCTCCTAAAATTAAGAAATATCTTCTGATTGGTTTCCAATTTAACAATAATGAATCTATGCATGCTAAAAGAGAGAGGCATCTAGTTCCCAGATGATGTTTCAGTTCATGAAAGTCCCCATCCACTGATTCGATAAATTTTTCTAATTCTTCTCTTTTTACAGCAGAGTGAAAAAATTAGCATAAATTTTCAAAACTACATTCTCTTTATCATATGACAAGAAACTCATGGAATGTCTCACACATTTGTGCACTATATGTCTATGAAGTACCAGATCTGTCATTAGTGAACACCAAAATTAGCATTTGTGTTGTCAGCACTGAGCCCAGATACGTTATGAAAAGATAAGTTGTATTTTTGCTTTGACTTTTGAAATGCTTCAAACATGCCATCAGCAGACTCATTACTATTTTCTTAAAAATCCATTAACTTATTTTGAATGGCATTTTTCACTGTAAAATATTGTATCACTAAAAGAAACAGTATAATATTTTTCTTGTTAGAAGCAGCATTTTGTAAGCAAAAAAATAAATAGTCTGTATTTTGATCATCTATTACATTTCGAATAGCGTAAGGTCCCGAAACCTCTGTAACTAGAGTTTCCATTTTGGTTCTAGCTAGTCGAATACCTGACTCTGCATTTGAATTAATGTAAATAATTTTATTCAGTTTTACAGTGTTATATGTCAGGGCTAGTTCAGTTGCAGTAACATTTTTCTGATCGTTACAAGATGAACTTTCAGGAGTAAAAGCAGGAACCAAAAATTTCTCAAGCAGTCCGGAAGTTTCTGTTTTCATTTCTGATATTTTGTTTCCAGGTGTTGCTTATCCCAAAAATAGCAAGAATAAACAGTTAAGCTCACTTAAAACCAACCGGTCCATCCAAACATTATAGCCACAACAAAACATAGGCACACATATGTAGCATGTGCAATTTTGCCATTGCTGGGCATGAAATGCAGAGGGGAGTAAAATTTTTGTGTGTCTTATTACCTTAAATGCAGTTCACAATAGTTAGTGAACAGTTGTGTTTAAATTCATCCATGTGTTAGTATGGCGAAACAATGGTTAATGATAACATAATCTGACAATTTTTCCATGACGCCTGTTTTGAAAGTACAGTAGAACCTCTCAAACTCGATTCCCGAAAACTCAAGATTCCGTAAAACTCGACAGGGCTGGTGAATTAATATTTTTTTTACACCGCCCATAACGTAAAGACTTGAGCGTGGTGAAAGCGTAAATAAAACAGCGTTGAACTTGAACATCGGTAGGTCTGCAGTGCTCGGTTGGAAGAAAAAGAAATCTGAAATTGAATCATGGTGTTTGAAAAGACGGTGTACAGAATTCATCGCGGAATGAGAAACAATGAGAAGTGCAGAGTTCGAAAAAGTCGGCGAAACCCTTTACCAATGGTTCCCTGTGCACAGGGAGAAGGGAACGCCTGTATCTGGACCCATCCTGCAAGAGAAAGCTGTTCAGTTTTATGAACAATTTAAGGATGAAGGAGAGCCTGGGTTTACAGCAAGCAATGGTTGGTTGTAAAGGTGGAAACGATGATATGGAATCAAGCTGCTCAGTATCTGCGGGGAAAAACTGTCAGCTGACCCTAACAACGTGAGTGACTTCATGACCAAACTACACGAGTTTATTGAGAAGGAATGACTGTCAGGTGATCAAATCTACAATGCAGATGAGACAGGACTAAACTTTCGAATGCTTCCTACTAAAAGTTTAGCTCTGAGAGATGAAAAAGCTGCACCAGGTTTTAAGAGAAGTAAGGAGCGTGTGACAATTCTTGCCTGCAGTAATGCAACAGGAGAGCACAAACTCAAAAAGAGCTAATTGGAAAAGCAAAAAAACCAAGAGTATTTAAAACTGTCAAATGCACAAGTGATGGCAACTTTTAACTCCCAGTTTGCTATAGAAATCAATCTAATGCATGATGAGTGAAGCAATTTTTAAAGAATGGTTATTTCAACAGTTCGTCCCAGAGGTTGAGAAGTTTCTGAAGCAAAAAATCTTCCTAGGAAAGCTCTACTGATTCTCGATAATGCTACGACTCACCCTAATGTGCAATATTTACAGGACAAAGACATTAAACCAATGTTTCTACCGCCGAACGTCATGTCTCTCTGTCAACTGATGGACCAAAGAGCTTTGGCAGCATTAAAGATAAGATACAGACGTAAGATTTTGTCATCTTTGGTGTTGTCCTTGGAATCGGGTAAGGAGCTAACGGCTAAACTAAAGAAGATCGATTTATTAGATGTCATCGGATGGGTCTCTCAATTTTGGATCGAGCTTGAGACCATAATCCTCATTTGTTCTAGTGACTTGATTGAACTCGTGAAAAAATTCCCAGGGTGTGAAGAGGCGACAAGCAATGATGTAAATGAATGCATGGATCTCGACGGGGCAGCAGAAACATGAGGAGAAGATGAAATCATCGCAGCTGTCAAAGGGCGTGACGTAGAAGGGGACGATTCGGAATAAGAAGGGGAAGCGGAGCATCGACAAGAAAGAAAAGTTAGCCACAGTGAGGCAGTGAAATTTATTGAAGGGACATTGCAGTACTTAGAGCAGCAAAATGCGACTGGAATGGAGATTCTGTTCCTCAGGTGACTCCGTGATAAAGCTGCAAGATGCCGTGTGGAAACAGAAAAGCATTCTTCAATCACAGGGTTTTTCTAACGACTTCAGTAAGTTTTCTTTTACACTTTTCTTCTAGTGTTCAAAAAACTTCCCATAACTAACTGTGATGGGCTTTTATAAGCAGCATAAACAACTTCAGTAATATTTATAATGAACTCTGTATTTTCAGATTCTACTAGGCTTTTTGTCTCTTTTTTTTATTATAAGTTATAAATGTTGATATAAATATATACTGTAATTGATACGAATATTATAGATGAAACATTCCTACTAGGAAAAATTATATATAAAAAATAGACTAAGATTACTCACCAGGCGGAGCACAGGTGTGACAGCAGCACACACAAACGCTAGCTTTTGCAGCCTAGCTGCTTCATCAGGCAGAAGGGAAAGAGGGGGAAAAGGAAATGATGAGGGTTTTAAGGAAGGGGGTAAGGAGCCATTCTAATCCCGGGACAGGAAAGACTTACCTTGGGGGAAGAAAAGGAAGGTGAACAAATACACACACACCCATACATTTACACAGACGCAAACACACCTAGGCAGAAATAAATCAATAAATGTACAATTTTAATACTCTAAATAACAGTTTTTATTCAACTCATAGTTATTTTTATTCAAGTTCCCTAAAACTCTACAATCTCAAAACTCGACAACATTTAAGTCCACTATTAACAATTAGTTCCACATTTTGATGTTCTGCCTTGCATTCCTTTCAATGCCTGTGACGACCTTATATTCATCTTCCTCACTGTCAGTGCCCCCCTCTGAATGCTCTTCTCGTTGCTAACATATTATACCGAAAATAGTTATGACACACACATTTAGACAAGTCGAACAGTGGGCACTTCGAAATATAATAATTACTGTGCAACACAGTGCTAGATCACATAGTTGGTTGTAGCAGCAAGACATAGATTGGCTTGAGCCTGTCGATCTGTTGTATTCAATCTCACATGTCTTGTCGACGTGTGGGATTATACGGTCAATCCCAAAGAGGGTGGCAGAAACCAGTCGGTATGCAACTTGTGGGTACAGTGCTTTAGCATGGTGCAACTTCCTCTATGAAGTGTATAGTTATGGCAAGAGTTGTCCATAAACTAAATAAATGGGTGAGGCGATGTGACTCGCAGACCGAGGAGTTTGAGAGTAAGTGCTTCCGTCCAGGTGGTGTCATGTCAGCCTCTACAGATGCATGCTTCTCAGTCGGGTGATGTGCTTGAAGAGAACTCAAAACAAATTGGTGGCCTCAGTCCATTGTAATGTGAGTGGAACAACCAAAGCATGCCACCAATGTGTCAAGGAAGGCGGTGGAAACGGTCTCAGTGGTTACGTCCTCTATAAGAGTTGCTTCCGGCTAGTTTGTGAAGCTGTCCACCATGGTGATGCTGCTTACCATGAGACAGAGTGAGGGGGCCAATGATGTCCACATGGATGTGTGCAAATTGGTGTATCACATTGGGATAGGCTGGGTGTGTGTCCCAACTGTCACATTGACATGCTGTTAAGGCAGTGACGGCAGTCTTTCTGTAATCCCAGTCAGATGAAACACACAGACATGAGCGTCACTGTGGTGTTGATTCCTGAGTGTGATAGTCCATGGACATGATTGAAGGTGCTGCACCACAATTTCTCTGGGAGGGTGGTGTATGCCAGTGGAAATGCCACACCAAATCTTGCAGTTGCAGGCAGGAATGGGAACTAACTCAACTCGCAGACCGCTGGAAGTGTTGTGCTGAGATTGTGAAATTGTTTGTCACCCTCCTGTTTGGGGGCAATGTCCTCTAAGTCTGCAGGAGTGTTAGCAGCACACACACGGGAAAGACAGTCACTGACAATATTGTCAAGTCTGGAAATTGGAAAATCGTGACACAAACTCCACTCTTGGTTCTGCCACAGCAAGCAATTTAGTATTGTTGCAGTGAAACACATGAGTTAATGGCGTGTGATCGGTGAATATCACAAATGGATGGGGTTCTACAGATGAGCATAAGTATTTCACTGCTTCGTAGACCAGAAGTAACTCATGATCATATGCACTCCAGGTATGCTGAAACGTTAATAGCTTCTGCAAAAACAGAGTGGCTGCCAGCGAATGCTGATGTGTCGATGAAGTGGCAGTCTGGCTGGCGTCCACAACAATGGCCAGTTCAGGATCATGTACTGGATGAGTGAGTAGTGCCACTTCTGCTAGGCTCTGTTTGGAATCAACAAGTCTTGTCTCCATTTCATCCATCCAGGTAATGGCAGTTTTACGTTTTGAGGTGGTGCCAATACTGCCGCAGTGAGCTTACTGCTTTATTGTGTGAGTTCACTATCTCTTAATATTGCAATTTAAAGAATATATAGACAAAAGGTTTGAGCTACTCCATACTTCTTTGATTATTACATATGAGATCCCTTTAGAATTGTTTGATATCTGTACAGTGCAAAATTCATACATAATCTGAAGGGCCCTGAAATGCAGAAAAGTATGCTTTTTAAACTGTGCACCTATGTGGTGTTTATTTTAAGGAAATTTCTGATTCATTCCATTCAGGTCTAACAGTTTGTTACATTATACCAAATTGTCAATAATTTAAGTCATCAAAGCAACATAGTATGAAGAGCAGTCATAAAGATGTAACCATCACCTTTAAAATTGGACATATTACTTCAGAATGACATTTCACTCATCCCTTCATATCAATGATAATGATCATGAGTGGGAAAAAATCAATAGATATTGGTTAAGTGAAGAGCACACCACTGTGCATAGTCTCATTTATTTATTTGTTCTGCAGATAATGTTGCAACAGCCAGCAAAAGATATCATAAAGGCGGCATGATCACAGTAAAAAGGACTTCATCTGCAGTGGGCAGAGCTGCTTGTGTTTTGACATCATGGCTTGGTGATTTTTTGACAACTATGGAATAAGCCACAGCCATCAAGAATGTTCTGAAGTGAAGAAGAAAACTGTAGGGTGTTATAATGTTCATTTCTTGCCCGATTCCAATGATTGACATGAATACTGAGATAGTGTGTAAGAGTTTTGAGAAACATCATAATCATGTAGATTAGGAATTTTATCTAATTGTTTGAATTTATAGAGTAAGTTCTTCATTCCATTGAATGCCTGTAGAAGGTGAAGTTGACACAGTCAAAAAGAACACTGTACCTTGTATAGAGGAATTGAGTGGCATGTCATCATCATCTTAATATCAAGAAGTTACCTGAGAAAAATACAAACATGAAAATTTGGAATCAAAAACTGAAGTGATAGATCAGCTTTGCATAACGCATCAACCAATATTTTCACTTAAACCTGAAAATGGAGGTTCATGTCTGCAGTCCATGTACACATTTCTATCCCTGTGCCACACCATTGTGATATAATATGCCATTACCCAAAACAAGTGGATGAACTCTCCAAATACTATGATGTCAACCATCTTAAGCCCAGTCCCATTAAAACACAAATTTGTACATTCCACCTATGAAATAGGGAAGCATAATGAAAGCTGGACATCACATGGTGAGATGAGCAACTGAAATATTGCCCAACACCTGTTTACTTGGGTGTCACATCGGACCATACTCTAACGTACAGGTAATAATGTCTGAATGTGAAACAGAAGGTGAGTGCTCGTAACAAGATACTTAGGAAGCTGATCAGCAACAGCTGGGGAGCCAGCCCATACACCCTGAGGACTTCTGCATCTGCGTTCCATGTATCAGCCACTGAGTATACCCCTTCTATGTGGAACACTTCGGTGCGTTCTAAGCAGGTTGATATTGTGGTCAATGACACTGCAAGGATAATCTCGGGATGCTTGAAGCCAACGCCAGCGCAGAAAATTTACCCGATTGTTGTCCCGTCCAATGCCCTGAGTGCCATTGTTGCAGACTGTAAGAGAACAAAGCAGGAGAATGACTACTGACATCTTCTATATGATTACCAGGCAGCAAGAACTCGAGACTCAAATTCTGCAAGAGTTCCCTTGTTAGGACTCTGACACTGGAGGAAGCACCAGAGACAATTTGTCTTAACTGATGGAGCAGCCCACTGCCTGCAGACATGTCACCAAAGGAAGAATTAGCTCCTGGTACAAATTTACCACATCCTGTATGGAGGTTCCTCAACCGCTTAAGAGTGAGCATCCCTCGATTCAAGACCAACCTGCAGAAACCTTCCAGTGAATGCAGACACCAATTGTGTATGTGGATTTGAACAAGAACCAAGCCACCTACTGACATGCGCCCTCTTGGACAACCTCTGCACAATACAAGATAAAGAAAACAACATAGCTTATCACAATGCTGTTTCTTGTAAATTTTGACCAGACAAAGAAATGAATGAATGACCCAAAGCAAAATGGTATCGCCCATCTTTCTTTGTGAATGGGTAGTGTCATTTTGTTTTGGCTCATCTGATGATGGTTGTGACGTTGTTCTGTAGAGGATTTAATTTATATCATAACCACATAAATGTAACTATAAACAAAAAATGAGTAACATTATTTTTTTGAGATGATGATGAATCCTTATGCTTACTCACTATATAATGAATTAAACATTGAATCATTGATATACTTTACAATGTTAACAACCTTTTCCATTAAAGTCTGAATTTTCATGATACAATTACCATCAAAAGAACAAACATCACTTCTATTATCATATAATTATCCACAATGCCATCATTTTTTTGATATTACTTCAAGATGTGTCATTGAAAGTCTTCTGTAGTTGACTAGTTCCAGCAAAAAAACAAAACTGCTAAAACACAATCCCAAGAAAAGAGTATAAAAAGCTATTTTGAATTGGTTAAGGTTAAATGGCTGGGGAACATCTTCAATGAAATTACAGTGTCCAAATTCTCTTCTTTCTACTTCTTTATCACAGTGTTTTCCTATTCCTGACTCCCATATGCGCCACAAGATCTTTTCCACCTATACAAAAGATGCTGTATTAGTCAAGGCAATGACAGTAGAAGTATTTTAGAGCAAATCAGTGGTATAATTTCAGTTTGAGATGGTATAGTTTAAACCTGTGTATAATGTTTCTTAGTTTCTAAACATATAGTAAGCTAAAGAAAATTGAACATATTGATAAAGATTACAAAAATATCAATTCAGTATGCTTTATATTCAGAAATGTCTCTTATTGTGAACACAGGCAAACCAAATAGACATTTTTTTTCTCCATGGCGTCCTTGGATAACTCGCTTAACTATTTTGCAAGTTACACAACTTGAAACTTTTATGACGCCTTCAAAGTTCACAAAAGTATTTTTTCCCCTGTTGTTTGTCCTCTAATATTATTTTAATTATCAGAAAATATTAAATATGCAACTAAAAATATTTCTCACATATTTTAACAACATACAGTACTGATCAAAATCAGAAGAAAAATCTATATAATGATAAGTCCACAAACCAATACTTACTATAGTGCAAAACCTAAAAAAGTAAAACTTTAGCAGATGTAGATGAATAACCTGTGTGCTTGCCGAAGGACTGTATTTACAGTATTTAAGTAAGACCCTCGAGTGCTCATCACAATATTAAAGTATTCATCACAGTTTGTTTTCCAGAGATACCAATGCTTGCAAAAGTCCTATCTATTCATAAGAAAATATAGAAAATTACAGACCCATCTCTTTACCCTCCTCATTTTCCAAAGTAATAGAAACTCTAATGAAAAATGGGCCTGTGGGGTACCTAACATAGTCTTCTATGTAAAGAACAGTTTGAGTTCAGGTCTGGCAAAAGCACAAGTTCAGCTATAGCTTAGTTAACAAATGCTGTTCTTGAAGCCTTAGACAAAGGATTACACATAAGTCATCTTTCTTGATTCCACCAATGCCTCCGATACAGTAGACAACACAATTCTGCTACATAAATTTAATTTAATGAAGCTAACCGTAAGGGGGGTAGCAGGGCCGGCGCAAGCCCAAGTGCCATCCCGTGCGAGCTGCTAAATTGCCGCCCCGCTCGCCCCCCCCCCCTCCCCCGCCCCAACCGGATTTTTTTATTACATAACGATTGTGAAATTCTATTTAAACAAATATATAGTAAATGACAGCAATCATTTGCAATTTTTGTTTTTACTTTGCAGATCGACCTAGGTTTCGGACACTGAGTGGCCAGTCTCAAAGCTTTTAATATATATGCTTCCATCTAAACCGTCATGTTGACAGTTACATTTAGCATGACGGTATAGATGTAAACATAACTAAAAGCATTGAGAATAGCCACACAGTGCCCGAAATATATGTATATATGGAAAATAAAAACAAAAATTGCGACTGATTGGTGACATTTTCTACAGATTTATACCATACCATCGCTGGGCAACAGTTCAAAAATGGAGTCAAAAATGACTGAAGAAATCTAGCTAATTTTAATAATCGTTGTCAATTTACAAAAATGTTCTAATGTGTGTGAAATATTACTGTTGGATACGCTCTTCAAGAGATGAAGTCATAAGAATTGAGCCGCGTGAAATTGAATTTCAGGTCGAATTTCACTAGAGACGCAGGTGAAACGGTCAATGAGTGGGGGCAGAAGACAATGGAGAGAGGAAGAATAAGGACATGGAGTAACATAATAATTCAATAAATACACATGCGAGCATCAACCGGTACTGATGCTAGTCGAAATATATTAACTCACTGCACTGCAGTTGTTCATTTCAAAGAACTGACACTCGACATATGTCGTAATTTCCAAGTTTCAGTTCTTTCGTGTCTGATTACGAAATAAGAGGGTAACAAATTAGTAATCGCCATATCACTTCACTTTTCTTCGCTTTATTTTCATTTTAGCTATTGGTACGACACGTGCTTATCTGGCGACTTGCCAATTTTTGAAGTAACAGATAATAAGAAAACTAAATGTTCCTTTCCTGCAATCTTGAAGCAAGCAAATTCTAACTCATGAGTAACGTGCATGCGCAATACTAATTATACGTTATATGAAAAGCACTTACTTATTACATCCCAACTTGCAAGAAATTCGGAAGCACCAATTCTTCTGTTCTTACGAAACACACTGAAAGTGCTTCTGACCAATCTTCTCGGCCAACTATCGAAACGAATTCTGTAGTTTTCATTGTAGAGAACGCAACAATACCTATTGCCTGGAGAGGCCAAGTGGTGACACGGCAGTGCCAGGAACTAGGTCACGTTACAAGGTACAGCGAGGCTACGGTTAAACTAGTGCCCAAGAAGAAGCAAGAAGCTCACAATAAGTATGTGACCGATGATATGATATATCATTATCAGGCAGCAATTTCTATGGCATTACGAATAATAGAAAGAAATACGAACTTTGCATAATCTGCACAACTTTTGTCCAACAGAAATGAGCTTCAAAGCTAGAAAGGAAACCCTTAGAAGCACTAAAATAAATCACAATTTGGGGTTATGGCTTTACTGTACTAAGTTTAGATGGAATACAAAAGTGCGGCGAATGAAAATTTCTGCCGGGCCGGGATTTGAACCAGGGATCTCCTGCTTATTGGGCGGACGCATTGACCGCTCCACCACCGAGGACACAGTGACCAACCCGACTGCAGAGGACTCTTGCATTCGGGTTGGTCACTGTGTCCTCGGTGGCGCAGTGGTCAACGCATCTGCCTAGTAAGCAGGAGATACCGAGTTTGAATCCCGGCCGGGCACAAATTTTCATTCGCCGCACTTTGTTATTCTATCTAAATCTAGCACAGTGAAGCCATAACTGATCGCAAATTGCGATTTATTTCATTCGATGAATGCTGTAACGTCGTCAAAAATATATAATTGCTTAGAATCAATGTTCTATCAATGGATTTTCATTGTAGAAAGTGTCAAAATTAATTTTTGTTTTGTGCGGACGAGAGGGCATTTTTGCTAAAAGACCATAGTTTCTCAGGTTTTCATCAGACTCATAGCCACCAGTAGTATACCTAGATGAAACATGGATTCACACACATTATATCGTAAATAAATGTTGGCAAAGTGAGAATGTGTGAATAGTATTGTCAAACAAAAGTGCAAGTCGAAGTTTAATTGTTGTTCATACAGGCGGAGACAGGTGTTTCATGGCTCAAAAACCAAAATGTCCGACTATCACTCAGAAACGGATAGCAAAAATTTTCAAAAATACGTCGAAATTCAACATGCCAGGCTTACTACCAATGTAATTACTTGCAGCGTATTTACCCATTGGGAATACTTCTAGCCATTACAGGTGTTGGACATGTTTGACCGTAGTAATGTTCAACTATTTTTTTTCCATAATGCGGGAAGAATAAAACACTCGGAAACTGCCTTTGAAGGGCTTAGCAAAATTGCTTCAGGCTTATCATGTAACCGCAGTATCCAACGTTGCATTCATTAGATTTCGTCTTCTGCAAAATTAGTTTTAAGTAAACGCACGGCGCGTAGCAGGCTGGCAGCATCCATAGGAGTACTGGAGTGTACGCCAGATTGCTTGCCCCTCTCTGTTCCTCTGGCGTAAACACGACGGTGCTGCCATACTGGCGAGGGAGAAATTAGTCCTTCTCCCTCCTCTTATTGAACAGGGGCGGCCGGCAGGTAGTCGAGGCGCCATGCCACAGTTCCTGAAGGCGCTTCCTCCGAGGTTTGGTTTAGAATCCCCTCCTGGGCATGAATGTTGAGTTTGCCAAAAATTAAGTGATGCTGGCTGATTTGCCGCCCCTCAGAAAGTGCTGCCCTGTGCGGTCGCACGTTTCGCACGTGCCTTGCGCCGGCCCTGGGGGGGTAGTCAGCATGGGGTTCCACTAATACCTGGATAACAGAATGCAACCGAGCGAGATCACTCAAACTATCTTCAATCTCACCATAAAACACTTTTATGGTACAGAATACATCAACATAAGAGTCCCCAAAGAATTATGCTCCTCCCAGTCCTCTTAATATACATATCAACAATTTTATAATGGTAAGGCATTATGAACCACAGATATTGCCGAGGTGGGGTGGCTTGCGTGCCTCAACGATGCAGATAGCCATACTGTAGGTGCAACCACAGCGGAGTGGTATCTGTGGAGAGGGCAGACAAACGTGTGGTTCCTGAAGAGGGGCGGCGGCCTTTTCAGTAGTTACAGGGGCAACAGTCTGGATGATTGACTGAGCTGGCCTTGCAACATCAGCTAATGTGGCTTTGCCACACAGTTGCTGTGAACGGCTGAAAGCAAGGGGAAACTACAGCCGTTACTTTTCCCGAGGACATGCAGCTCTACTGTATGAAAATATGATGATGGCATCCTCTCGGGTAAAATATTCCGGAGGTAAAATAGTCCCCCATTCGGATCTCCGGACGGGGACTACTCAGGAGGATGTTGTCATCAGAAAAGACAATACTGGCATTCTACAGATCGGAGTGTGAAATGTTAGATCCCTTAACCGAGTAGGAAAATTAGAAAATTTAAAAAGGGAAATGGGTAGGTTGAAGTTAGATATAGTGGGGATTAGTGAAGTTCGGTGGCAGGATGAACAGGATTTCTGGTCAGGTGAGTACAGGATTATAAGTACAAAATCAGTTGGGGGGTATTACAGGAGTAGGACTGATAATGAATAAGAAAATAGGAATGCGGGTAAACTACTATGAACAGCACAGTGATCGCATTATCATTGTCAAGATAGATACGAAGCCAACACCGACAACATTAGTACAGGTTTATATGCCAACTAGCTCTGCCAATGATGAGGAGATAGAAGAAATATATGACAAGCTAAAGGAAATTGTTCAGACAGTCAAGGGAGAGGAAAACTTAATTGCGATGGGAGACTGGAATTCGGTAGTAGGAAAAGGAAGAGAAGGAAAAATAGTAGGTGAATATGGACTGGCCAAAAGGAATGAAAGAGGAAGCCGCCTGGTAGAATTTTGCACGGAACATGATTTAATCGTAACAAACACGTGGCTTAAGAATCACAAAAGAAGGTTGTATACTTGGAAGAGACCAGGAGACACCGGAACGTATCAGATAGATTTTATAATGGTAAAACATAGATTCCGGAACCAAGTTATAAACTGTAAGACATAACCAGGGGCAGATATAGACTCTGACCATAACTTGTTAGTTATGAACTGTAGGCTGAAACTGAAAAAATTGCAGAAAGGTAGGAAAATAAGGAGATGGGAGCTAGATAAATTGAAGGAACGTGAAGTTCTGGAGAATTTCAGAGGGAGATTTAGGCAACAATTGACAGAAACAGGGGGGAATAAAACAGTAGAAGAGGAATGGGTAGCATTGAGAGATGATATAGTGAAGGCAGCAGGGGACACAATAGGTAGAAAGGCAAGACCTACAGAAAATCCTTTTATATCACAGGAAATACTAAATTTATGATACGAATATTAAGACGAAAAATTCCTAGCAGGAAAAATTATATATAAAAAATAGACGAAGGTTACTCACCAGGCGAAGGAGCACAGGTGTGACAGCAACACAAATAAATAAATGAATACACACACACAAACACAAGCTTTCGCAACAAACTTGCTTCTTCAGGCAGAAGAGGAGGAGAGAGAAAAGAAATGATGAGGGTTTTAAGGAATGGGGTAAGGAGCCATTCCAATCCCAGGAGAGGAAAGACTTACCTTGGGGGAAGAAAAGGAAGGTGAACAAATACACACACACCCATACATTTACACAGATGCAAACACACCTAGGCAGACACACTATTGAAACCAAACTTTTGGTTGGAATGGCTCCTTACCCCCTTCCTTAAAACCCTCATCATTTCCTTTTCCCTCTATTTCCCTTCTGCCTGAAGAAGCAACTTTGTTGCGAAAGCTTGAGTTTGTGTGTGTGTGTGTGTGTGTGTGTGTGTGTGTGTGTGTATTCATTTATTTATTTGTGTTGCTGTCACACCTGTGCTCTTTCACCTGGTGAGTAATCTTCATCTATTTTTTATATGAAATACTAAATTTAATTGATGAAAGGAGAAAATATAAAAATGCAGTAAAAGAAACAAGCAAAACGGAGTACAGATAACTAAGAAATGAGATTGACAGGAAGTGCAAAATGGCTAAGCAGGAGTGGCTAGAAGCCAAATGCAAATCTGTAGAAGAATGTATAAGAAGGGGAAAAGTAGATACCGCCTACAGGAAAATAAAAGAGACATTTGGGGACAAGAAAAGCAACTCTACGAATATCAAGAACTCAGATGGGAAACCAGATCTCAGCAAAGAAGGGAAAGCTGAAAGGTGGAAAGAGTACATAGAGCAGCTCTACAAAGGAAATGAACTTAGAGACGATGTTGTAGGAAGGGAAGAGGAAGTAGATCAAGATGAAATAGGAGATACTATACTGAGAGATGAATTTGACAGAGCCCTGAAAGACCTAGGTCAGAACAAGGCCCCAGGAGTAGATGACATACCCTCAGAGCTACTAAAGTCTCTGGGAGAGCCAGCCATGACAAAACTATTTGAACTGGTGCGTAGGATGTTTGAAACAGGCAAAATACCCTCAGACTTTAAGAAAAATGTAATAATCCCCATTCCAAAGAAATCAGGTGCAGTCAGGTGTGAAAATTACAGAACCATCAGTTTGATAAGTCATGGCTGCAAAATTTTAACATGAATTATCTACAGGAGAATGGAAAAGCTCGTAGAAGCTCACCTCGGGGAAGATCGGTTTGGGTTCAGGAGGAACGTAGGAACCCGGGAGGCAATACTCACTTTACGTCTTATCTTAGAAGATAGATTAAGGAAAGGCAAACCTACATTTCTAGCTTTTGTAGATTTGGAGAAAGCGTTTGACAGTGTTGACTGGAATACACTCATTCAAAATCTGAAGTCAGCAGGGGTAAAATAAAGGGAAAGGAGAGTTATTTACAACTTGTATAAAAACCAGACTGCAGTTATTAGACTCGAAGGGCATGAAAGGGAAGCATCAGTTGGGAAGGGAGTAAGACAGGGTTGTAGCCTTTCTCCGATGTTATTCAATTTGTACATTGAGCAGGCGGTGAAGGAAAGCAAGGAAAAATTTGGAATAGGGATTAAAGTTCAGGGGGAAGAAATAAAAACATTGCGTTTTGCTGATGACATTGTAATTCCGTCAGGGACAGCAAAGGACCTGGAAGAGCAGTTGAATGGCATGGACAGTGTGTTGAAGAGAGCGTATAAAATGAACATAAACAAGAGCAAAACAAAAATATTGGAATGCAGTCTTAGAAAATCAGGCAATGCTGAAGGAATTAGATTAGGTAACGAAACAATGAAGGTGGTAGATGAGTTTTGTTACTTGGGTAGTAAAATAACATGCGATGGTCGCAGTACAGAGGATATAAAATGCAGAATGGCAATGGGAAGGAAAGCATTTTTGAAAAAGAGAAATTTGCTAACATCGAATATTAATTTAAGTGTAAGAAAGTCTTTTCTGAAGGCATTCGTGTGGAGTGTTGCCTTGTACGGGAGTGAAACATGGACAATAAGCAGTGAGGACAGGAAGAGAATAGAGGCTTTTGAAATGTGGTGCTACAGAAGATTGCTGAAGATTAGGTACTGAACAGAATTGGTGAGAAAAGAAATTTTTGGCATACCGTGACCAAAAGAAGGGATCGCTTGGTAGGACACATTCTTAGACATCGAGGAATCATAAACTTAGCATTGGAGGAAAGTGTGTGGGGTAAAAATCGCAGAGGGAGACCAAGAGACACGTATAGTAAGCAGATTCAAGTGGATGTGCATTGCCGTTCTTATGAGGAGATGAAAAGGATTGCTCAGGATAGAGTAGGGTGGAGAGCTGCATCAAACCAGTCTCCGGACTGAAGACCATAACAACAACAAGGCATAGGTTCCGGAACCAAGTTTGAAACTGTAAGATCCAGGGGCAGATACAGACTCTGACCATATCTTATTGGTTATGAACTGTAAACTGAAATTCAAGAAACTGCAGAAAGGTAGTAATATAAGGAGATGGGATCTGGATAATTTGAAAGAACCTGAAGTTCTAGAGAATTTCAGAGGGAGATTTAAACAAAAATTGACATAGACAGTGGGGGAAAAAAATAAATAAATAAAAAATAAAAAACAGTGAAAGAGGAACGGGTAGCATTGAGATATTCGAAATGGCGGCAGCCAGAGGTGATGGTTGTATGATTGTGTGAGTGTTCTATTTTCTGAAGAAGGCCATGGCCAACAGCTAAAAGTGTTGTATGTGCCTGTCGCAGCTTGTCACCATGAAATTGACAAAATGAGAAGATATAAAAATGCAGTTAATGAAGCAGGTAAAATGGAGTATAATGAAGCAGGTGAAATGGAGTATAGATGGCTAAGAAATGAGATTAGCAGCAAGTGCAATAGGGCTAAGTAGGAGTGGCTAGAAGCCAATGCAAATCTGTACAAGAATGTATAACTAGGGGAAAAATAGATACCGCCTACAGGAAAATAAGAGAGACATTTGGAGGCAAGAAAAATAGCTGCATGAATATCAAGATCGCATATGGAAAACCAGTTCTGAGTGAAGAAGGAAAAGCTGAAAAGATGAACGAGTATATAGAGGGGCTCTATAAAGGAAATGAAGTTCAAGACAATATTGTAGGAAGGGAAGAGGAATTAGATGAAGATGAAATTGGAAATACTTTACTGAGAGATGAATTTGACATAGCACTGAAAGACCTAAGTTGAAACAAGGCCCCTGAAGTAGATGACATTCCCTCAGAACTACTGAAGCTGCTGGGAGATCCAACCGTGACAAAACTATTTCATCTGGTGATTAAGATATATGAGATAGGGGAAATACCCTCAGACTTTAAGAAAAATGTAATGATCCCCATTCCAAAGAAAGCAGGAACAGACAGTCATGGTTGCAAAATTTTAACATAAATTATTTACTGGCAGATGGAAAGACTGAGAGATGCTGACCTCGGGGAAGATCAGTTCAGATTGAGGAGAAATGTAGGAACACGGGAAGCAAAACTCACATTAGACTTATCTTAGAAGATAGATTAGGGAAAGGCAATCCTGCATTTCTAGCCTTTGTAGACTTGGAGAAAGCTTCTGACAGTGTTGATTGGAATAAACTCTTTCGATTTCTGAAGTCAGCACGGATAAAATCTAGGGAATGGAAGGTTATTTAGAACTTGTACATTAATCAAACAGCTGTTTTAGAGTTGAAGGACATGAAAGGGACACAGTGATTGGGAAGGGTGTAAGACAGTGTTGTAGCCTCTCTCCAATGTTATTCAATTTGTACACTGAGCAAGCTGTAAAGTACAGCAAAGAGAAATTTGGAGAATGTATTAGAGTTCAGGGTGAAGAAATAAAAACATTGCATTTTGCCGATGACATAATTTTGTCAGAGACAGCAAAGGTCCTGTAAGAGCAATTGAACAGAATGGACAGTGGCAATATTCTATGTAACACAGGAGCTGAATTAAAGTTTGTGACATAAATGAATTTGTGCTTAGACTATTCTGAGGTGCCTTAATCGCTAGTGATGTGGTCTAGTGGTAAGACGTCTGCCTGGTAAGCATGGAGGTCCGGGTTCGATTCCCGGTCACATCACAAATTTTAATTCAATGTTCAGATTTATCTTTAATTCCTTTGACATATTTGAGACGAAAATCCATCTCAGCGATTATATATTTCTATTTACATAATTAATTTACTTCAAATGAGTGACAAAATCGGCTTCAATCGATATCAAGTGCCTTAGTGATATAATAGGTTTTAAAATCTTTTACCTAATGAATCAGATTACACAAAATGTGTTACGACCAGTTTACAAGGATATATCCTCTTTTCTCAGCCGTTTATGGAAGATTCCAATATCAAACATGTGTCAAGATACTGTAACTAATGTCCTGATAATATTATATGTGAATAAGCTGTCTTACATTATTTGATAATCCACAAAATATTGAAGTTTATATCATTGAATTACTGTTAAACTGTGTTTAACAAGCTCAAAGTACATATTTGGTTACCTACATTAAGTTGTCGGTATCGAACAATTCAATTTAGTTTCATGGTATCAGGTTCTTAATATATAGCGTCAGGCTACTTGTTGTGTTATAGTGTATAGTGAAATGGCATCAACAGTGACAAGTATGGATCCAGGAGGTAAAGGGGTGGGGATGGTGGAGAGTCAGTGAAGGAAGCGATTGGTTCTTGCAAATGGGAGAGTAGGTTTTGAACAATTGTTTTTATTGTTGGCAAACAAGGTCTGAAATTCTTTCAGGTTCTAGGAAGCGCCATATGATTTCAGCATGGGTTGTAGTTCATGTTAGACGTTTGAATGGTACAATTTGTAGGTGGAAGACTCAGAAAATTTCTACAAATATCTGCCTAGGCGACATATTGTAGAAAGCAAAGAAGTTGGACAGAGGTACCACTTGAGGCAGAGGCTCTGTCCAGAGAACCGAGGCAAACATGTTAAAGATGGTGTGTGGGAATTTGAATTTAGTGGAGGTTGAGACCAGGTGGGCAACAGGAAGAGAGAATATGCTGAAGGGCAAGTTCCCATCTCCGGAGTTCTGAAAGATGGTGTTGTTGGGAAGTATCCAGATAACCAGGACAGTGTAACACTGTGCCAACATGTGCTGGCTGTGCACTAAGGCATGGTTACCCACAAGGTGATCCTCATTACCAACAAACACTGTCTCCCTGTGAGCGTTCATATGAATGGACGGTTTGTTGCTAGTCATTCCACATAGAACACTTCACAGTGCAGGCATGTCAGTTGGTTAATCAGGTGCGGCTGCGGGGTGTCGCTGGGGTCATGTGGTTAATAGAGTTGACCTGCCCCCCACTTTCTGCCTACTTCCCAAGATTCACAAACCCAATCATCTCAGCCGCCCCATTGTGGCCGGTTACCAAGCCCCTACAGAACGAATCTCTGCCGACACAGACCAACACTTTCAACCCATCATGTGCAGTCTCCCATCCTTCATCAAAGACACCAACCACTTTCTCAATTGCCTGAAATCCTTACCCACCCTGTTTCCTCCAAAACCATCCCCTTGTAACCATTGATGCCTCTTCCTTATACACAAATACCCCACATGCCCTGGGCCTCGCTGCGATGGAGTATTTCCTTTCATGCCGACCACCCACTTCCCTACCTAAAATCTCTCTCCTTAATACCCTAAGCCACAACTTCTTCACTTTTGAGGGCCAGACATACCAACAACTAAAGTGAACAGTCATGGGAACCAGGATGGCCCCTTCGTACGCAACTTATTTATGGGATGCTTAGAGGGAGCCTTCCTGGATACCCAAGCCTGTCAACCCAAAGTTTGGTAAAGATTCATTGATAACATCTTCATGATCTGGACTCACAATGAAGAACAACTCCAGAATTTCCTCTTCAACCTCAACTCCTTTGGTCTCATCAAATTCACCTGGTCCTATTGCAAATTCCATTCCACTTTCCTCAATGTCAACCTCCATCTGTCCAACTGCCAACTTCACACATCTGTCCACAACAAACCTACCAATAAACAACAGTACCTCCATTATGACAGCTGCCATCCATTCCACATCAAACGTTCTCTTCCCTACAGCTTAGGTATTTGTGGCAAACGAGTCTACTCCAGTCCCGAATCCCTGAACACCAATAACCTAATAGCAGCTTTCACACCCGCAGCTATCCTCCTGATCTGGTACAGAAGCAAATTGCCAGAACCACTTCCTCATCGCACCAAATTCAGAACTTTCCACAGAAGAACCCATCTTGTCATTGGATACTTTCTGGGACTGGAGCGGACTCTGTATGTGGCTCTCCAGCAAGGATACGACTGCCTTAAATCCTGCCCTGGAATGAGATCCATGCTTCATGACATCCTTCCCACTCCAGCGAGAGAGTCTTTCCACCACCCACCTAACTTCCATAACCTCCTAGTCCATCCCTATGAAATCCCCAAACCACCTTCCCTACGTTCTGGCTTCTACCGATGTAACTGCCCCGTTGTAAAACCTACCCTATGCACCCTTCCACCACCACTTACACCAGTCCCATAAACCGGAAGGTGTACAACAATCAAGGGCATAGCCACTTGTGATAGCACCCAAGTGATTTACCAACTGATATGCCTGCACTGTGAAGCGTTCTATGCGGGAATGACCAGCAACAATCTGTCCATTCCCATGAACAGTCACAGGCAGACAGTGTTTGTCAGTAATGAGGATCACTCTGTAGCTAAACATGCCTTTGTGCATGGCCAGCACATCTTGGCACAGTGTTACACCGTCTGGGTTATCTGGATACTTCCCACCAACACCAATCTTTAAGAACTCTGGAGATGAGAACTTGCCCTTCAGCATATTCTCTCTTCCCATTGCCCACCTGGTCTTAACCTCTGCTAAATTCAAATTCCCACCCACCATATTTAACATCTTTGCCTCGGTTCTCTGAACTGAGCCTCTGCCTCAAGTAGTATCACTGTCCAACTTCTTTGCTTTTTACAATATGTCTGTCTAGGTGTGTTTTCGTGTGTATATATGTGTGTGTGTGTGTGTATTTGTTTACCTTCCTTTTTTTCCCCCAAAGGTAAATCCTCCCACTCCCTGGATAGGAATGACCCCCCACATCCACTCCATGAAAACCTGTATCCAGACATATGTCTGCCCTAGTGTGTGTGCTTGTATATGTGTGTGGGTGTGTGTGTTTGTTTACCTATCATTTTTCCCCCAAGGTAGGTCTTTCCTCTCCCGGAATTTGAATGACTCCTTACCCACTCCCTTAAAACCCTCATCCTTTCCTTTTCCCTCTCCTTCCCTGCTCTTTCCGTTGAAGTGACCTTAGGTTGCGAAAGCTCAGTTTTGTGTGTATGTATGTGTTTGTTTTTATTTATTTGTGTATCAACGAACCGGTGCCTTCTCGCCTGGTAAGTCCAACTATCTTTAAGTTTTTTTTTAAATATTTTTCCGAACAGGAATGTTTCCCTTTATATTATTATATTATAAATAGAAATCGAATAACTTACCCAAGGCACAGGCTCGTGGATAGACACAAAAACACAAATAAAAACACACACAAACACAAGATACAAGCTTTCGCAACCGATGGCCACTTCTTCAGGAAAAGAGGAAGGAAGGAGGTGAAAAAGGAGAGGATGTGGGTTTTAAGGGAGTGGAAGAGGAGTCATTCCAATCCTTGGAGTGGAAGGACTTACCTTGAAGGGGGGGGGGGGGGGGAAGGAAAGGTAAACAAGCACGGACACACACACACACACACACACACACACACACACACACACTAAGGTAGACATTTGTAGATATATATGTGGCACCTGTTCCGAAAGAACAGACTTAATATATGACATCAATTGTGAATGGGCAAAGTTAAAAATTTGTACCCAGCTGAGATTCGAACCCAGGTCTCCTGCTTTCTAGGCAGTTGCACTGACCACTGCACCACTGGGGACACAGTGATCACCGCACCTGCAAGGACTACCTAAGCACGCCTCCTGTCAGACACAAATTCCCAGCCTTCCCCTGTTCACAGTACTCAAACTTGTAGTTTCAGAGGGGAGGAGTGGGGAAGTTTGGGGCCTTCACTCTTACGAGAATTAGTTTTTCAAACTATGAGTTTGAGTACTGTGGGCAGGGTAAAACTGGGGATTTGTGTCTGATGGGAGGTGTGCTTAGGTAGTCCTTGCAGGTGTGGTGATCACTGTGTCCCCATGGTGTACTGGTCAGTGCAACTGCCTAGAAAGTGGGAGACCCGGGTTGGAATCCCAGCTGGGTACACATTTTTAGCTTTGCCCATTTGCAGTTGATGTCATATATTCTGTGAATATGGCCGGATTTGTTGAGTTTTTCATGCTAGGATACAGTAATGTATAACTTTCAAGACAGTATCCTATGCCACTCAGGTTTTCCAATGGCATTTTTATCTGTCACAGTTCAGTACAGTGTTGGATTAGCTCAGTTTTACAATACAAAGAGAACATGGCTAGAATCTGGTCATGAAAGCAGATGTAGTAAAGGAGAAAGAGTGTTTACATACAATACAAAAAGAAAAAATATCAAGCTGAGGCATTGTCTCACATTTAAGAGCAACTTAAATGTATGAGGCAGCACATATTATCTCCTAAGAAATGCTGAATTAAATTTTCAAATATGCAGAATATGTGCAACATGCCAAATAGGAATATATGATAGAGCAAGAGAAGTGGAGCTGGTGCAAATTATGTATTTCACCATTGAAATTTTTTTATTGTTTTTGTCAAAAGAGATTTGTCAAGCATTTTGTTACCATTATCAACTGCTTTCAGAGATATATGTACTGCCTTTGTGTATCTTGGGGAAAAGATTCTGGAAGAGTATTGCATGCTACATGCAAGCAAACATACGCTCTACCTGTGACATAAGTCATAAGTAAGCTACAGTATTCAGGTTTCTCTTTTGTTGACTGCTAACAGAGGCACCATGCAATCTTACCCTCATCCATATTTGTAAGCGCATTGATCTGTATGCCAAACACAGCCTGTAATGCACGCTGGAGAGAGCAGTGGACTCAAATAACAATGAGCAGCATGTTCCGTGGGATGTATGAGGGCAGATAAAAAAGTAAGTTGCACTAACTTGCCACAGGAGGCCGCTGTGTATCAGAGTCTTGGTCAAAAGGGGAAAGGGACATTAACTGCACATATGTCAAAGTAGGGCAGTTTCTGCGGTTGTTTGTTGTGTTTTGTGTGATTTAGTGGGACAAAAACAATGGCGAGTCAACTGGATATTCACTCCAAATTGGAGGTGCAAGCATCAATCCAATTTCTATGGGCTAAACATTGAAACAGTTGTGTAAAGCAATTAAAGAGAAGTGCCTTTGTGATTTTGCTGTGTGATAATGCAATATAACTCTTGCCAAACATGCAAACTGCTGTAAGCAGTTCAAGTCACAGCTTTGCACCATGGGATTTTCATCTTTACAGTAAGCTCAAAACAGAGCTTGGTGGACAACAATTTCAAAACATTGAGGAGGTGAAAGTGGCTGTCTCCATGTGGTTATAAAATGCTGGAGGAGATTCCTATGCATCTGGTATCAAAAAGTTGGTTGATCGTTCAGACAAATGTTTACAGTCCTTTGGAGACTATGTGAAAAAGTTAACTCACATAGTATGTTGTCATAGTCATGTTGCTTTTGTATAGGTGGTTTAATAAATAGCCATAATGTGGAAGTGCCACTTCCTTTTCGATCTGCCCTCATAGTGGTTCATTTCAGAGCGGGCAGTAGTTAGACAGAAAGCATGTCTGGCGTACACCATGTAGCACGACATGTTGTGCATGAGGACGGCTTTACCAGGCATCCTTCCCCCTTGATATCCTTCCTAAGTCACTACAAGATGCTTGTAGTGCTGAAGTGGCACCTGGAAATGATGGTTGTGTGTGCAAGTTATGTCTGAGTGATTATGTACATGTTTCTTTTTCTTACAAAGGCCAAGGGCAAAAATTTAAGTTGTGTGAATGTCATTGTCTATTTTACATGCCTATCAACAGCTCAGCGACCATCTTTACAGTGAGGCGTTATCCATCCTCCAAACAGCACCATGCCTAGTAAAGCACTGTGTTCAAACCAATCTTCAAATTGTTAACTGTTTTACCTTTTCCTAAATTAACCCTAAACATACCAAAATAAATAAAATAAAATTGTATTTGCTTCCACATATACAGAAGACTGAACACTAAGAATGCATGTCAACTCAAACAGTGCATTATATTAAGGTATTGTGGTGTTCTCTTGATCTCCTTGTCTATAGCAAGGACAATGTATGAACATCTTTCCAGTCGGCCTCTTTGGGAGCCAGCTTCACTGTGCTTCGCCGGCCATGTTTATTCAATCTTGTATCAACTTCTGCTAAAGTAAGCAATAAAGTTGTGCAAGTTTAGATACATGTGGTCCCCCATTGGGCTCAAACTCCTCAGTTAATCCCCACTGGTGAACCCGAGTTTTAAGTGCACTGTCCTATCGCGCATATTGTGCAGTGGTAACCTTTTTCATGTGAATTTCACCTCCAAAATACAGTAGTCATTGTCTCTCCATCCATTACAATGACTACGACAGTGCCACCATCACCAGGACTTCATACTGCATCAAATCAAATTCAATGCTTTCCTCTCTCTTCTAGTGCTTTCCTCTCTCTTCTAGTGCTTTGCATTTTTGTTCTCACATCACATTTTCACCACACTGAGTGCATTAGGTGTCGCAAGGAACTTAAGGGCCTCAGGTCTCAGTTCACCATTTGTCTTTCAAAGTGTTTCCTCTACAAACAATGTTAATTTTGTCCCACACCACAACTCATGTCCTCAGAGTGCTCATGTTTTGCAAGTTACTAACTTCTCGAATTTACAAAATTTGAATTTCAGACTGGCAACTGCCCTGCCAAATGTGTGTGTGTGTAGCCTTCTGCCACCCACATGCTCTGCCCACAAGGTGCGGTTGCCTCCAATCATTCTATCAGTGCTTCTGGACTTGGACTCTCTCATAAAAGCACCCCTAATGGCTCGTTCATCAATTGCCTAGTAAATTATGGAAAATTTTCACATGCTTCCGGCACACCTGTTTCCATCCACACAGTCGACTTGGACTATGCAAGCAAGGTGTCAGCCAGTCTTGAGCACTTTGCACCACTGAGTGTGTTCAGTGATTCTCCAATCAGGTCTAGTCATCCTATCAGTGGTGATTTGAACTCAAATTATTCTCAAGGTACCGGTGTGTCCTTTGTGCTCCCTGCATCACATGACGCATCTGCTCCAATGCGAGTTAACAATCGCTCCCACTTTATCACACTATACACACACAACAATATTCTTGGCTGCACTCATTTGTGAATCTGCCCACTTTCATGGCACACACCGATACCTCAACCATGCCAGATGTCCGCATCGTCTCACCTCTTTCTGCTGCGACTCATTCACTCATCTTCGAGGTTACACCATTGACTTTGGTCGCATCGGGTTCTTTCACGACGCCTCAACATGTCTGCATCAACCTCACGGCTGAAGTTCCAGATGCACCACTGTTGCCACCACCTGGGAGCCTTCCCAAGCTGCCACCTTTCTCTTTCGAGGCTCCCACAATGTGTTTCACCATCACTGAGCAGATATTTGACCACTACTCGCTCAACATTGCAGCTCACTACCTATGCTTGTCACACATCTCCATGAACACTTCGACTTGATGTGTGACCTAGTGACCTCTCCCCCTTTGGCTGATTGGTATTCCTTCGCCAAATGAACAATCCTTGAGAGGATACTCACACTCCTGAATACATGATAAGGCACATCATCCATGAGGAATACCAGGGCGAGGGAAAACCGTCACAGATCTAGTGCCGCCTCCACCATCTTGTCAATGAAAATTTTTACCAGTCTCCACCCTCATGGCTCTTTGGTTGATTAAATGTCCACTCGTGGTTCAGACTGCCCTCAGATACAACATTCTCCAGCCTCCAAGTTAATGCATCTGCATCATTGACAGGGTGTACGATGCTTATCTGCATGAGACACGTCAGTGCATATTTTGTCCATGACACAGCCCCCCACAACACACACACTCATTGTTGGGGGGGGGGGGGGGGGGGGCTCCCACGCAATAAGGAGCCTGCAGGCACGAAGCCAGGCACCAATGCTCACTTGTACGCAGATCGAGTGACTGCTCCGCCAGCTCTGCCACACCCACCAACACTCCCTGCTGGCACCTCGTCTATCACCGACGATCCACCTCCACTCATCTGTTTTTCACAGGAGCAAGCTCCTCAGTATCCTTACTGTTACTACCATCACTGCTTTGGTGATGTGGCAAGGTAGTGTCATTCACCGTGTCTTCACCCAAACACTGAGTGCAGAATGGTCCAGGACTGCCTCCTGCCCTGACAAGCATGGGTCCCTACATGTGTTTCATTCTGTTTGTAACATGTCTCCATTGTGCAGTCACCTGTACCTACCTGACTGTGTCTCGAGCACACACTTTCTTATTGAGACTGGTGCTGACATATCTCTACTACCTACTTCGATGGCCACTGTCTCGCTCTGCACCTCACAGTGCTACACTTCGTGCTGTCAGTGCCACTCAGATACCATGTGTGGGTTCAATGACTTTTACTGCTTTTTGTCACTGAAGTATAAACTCTATTGGAACTTTTTGGTAGCTGATGAGCCGGAGCTGATTGTTTATCTCATGGTAAACTTTCCCCCAATGTTGTGTGACTTTCGTTATTCCACCAACCCTCAAACACACATTTCCCTTGTGCTCCGTTGAGTCCTGACTCTTTCTCCATATGTGCACTGACTGTCCATGAGTGTTTTCAGACGATCGAAATGTTCGACAATCTATTCTCAAAGTTGTGTCATGAACTTGAACAAGTGATTAAACTGTGCCGTGACAAGGAAGACTTTTCCGCGAGTACTTTGTCATCATTATACAGGAAGAGTCACTCTTGTGAAAGTGGTCACTTGAATATGAATGTGTGCTCTGTCTATGTTGTGGCAGTGAAGACATCACTCGCCGCCTTGCAGATAATGAGTTTCAGCTGGCGTCTGCTCTTTACCATCACCCAAAATTATTCAGTGTTGTATGAACTTCTGTAGTGTAAGCAATGAAGTTGTGCAAGCTTAGATACATGTGGTTTCATTGGGGCTCAAACCCCTCAGTTAACCCACAGTATAAAACTGTACAACTAACTTCCACTTGGGGTCAAAGACAAAAATGAAATGCAAGACTTCAGATATTCCCTAAAAATATATGTTTGGAAATTTTTTTAAAATCTGTCAATGATTAAATGACTGGCACATAAATGTATGTGTATTTGTAAAAAAATATAAAAAATTATAGTTGTTGTTGTGGTCTTTAGTCTAAAGATTGGTTTGATGTAGCTCTTCATGCAACTCTATCCTTAAAGCCTCTGAATGGCAAAGAACATTGGTTGGAACTTGCTTTCTGTATATCCCCCCCCCCCCCCCGCCACACATACACACACTTCCCTCTGATGCTAAATTGACATACAGCACTAAATCTTTATCCCACGGGTGAAACTAAAATTGTGCAACCCATCTGACTGCTGTACAAATAAGATGTGTTGGAGGCTTGTCAGGATGGAAGGTGAAGCAGTAAAGGCTTGTTGGTGCCCTAGAAAAGGGTGGCTGATTGGTAAATAAAAGGTAGGATTTAAGTTAATATTGGGTATATTCTGAAAGTATGGAATACATGGCGGGACTCGCCCTGGGTTCAGATGCAATGAATGAGTGCCAGTCTAAGTTATCGGATTAGAAAATGGAAAAGGTAAAGGTTACGGTTCACACAGTTGGTGGCTGATAGCAAACAGCCGCTAGGCAGGAGCGGGTGGCATGCAGCCGTTCACCCCGCACTGAGGCTGGACCTCCAGAGTGCATCTGTTCTGTACAAGAGCTAGAACAGAAGAGAGCCAAGGAACTGATTCTCACACCTCTGAGTCCTACTGCAGTAGCACACGTGATCAAATGTGGGCGTCTGCTGTTGGCTCCATGGTAGCATGGTGGCAATGTCAGTAGTTTCACCATGGATGCCAGAAGTGTGACATGATTTTAGAATCAGCATTCAATACTGGTACTGGCTGGCTCAGTCTTGCAAGGTAGACAACCTTTGTCATGTTGTCAATGCGCATGTTGGAGTGGAAGAACACTTGTAAAACTTAGGCGAACTTTTTAAATAAATTTTTTGAATTATTTTCCTAAACTATTTTAGACTGGCTGTTCATCCTGTACATTGGCAATTCCTTAGGGTCTCAGAACGTGTCCTACCAATTGATCCCTTGTTTTAGTCAAGATATGCCAGAAATTGTTTTCTCCCAAATTCTGTTCAATACTGCTGCCTCATTTTTGATATGAAGTTTATGAATATAATCTTCAGCATTCTCCTGTACCATCAGATTTCAAAAGCTTTAATATTTTTTTCTGTATGAACTCCTTATTGGCCATGTTTCAATGCCATACAAGGATACACTCTAGACAAATGCCTTCAAAAAAAGACTTCCTAATATTACATTAATATTCAATATCAACAAATTTCTCTTTTTCAGAAATGCTTTTCTTCCAGTAGCCATTCTACATTACATACTTCAGCCATCAGAATTTATTTTATGTCCCAAATAACAAATAATCTACTCATCTTCTCATTAGCTAATCTAATTTATTCTGCATTGCTGGATGTCCATAGATTGCATTCCAATACCCTTATTTTACTCTTGTTAATGTTCGATTCAACTGCTCATCCCCATCCTTTGCTGTCTCTGAAAGAATTTCACTGTCATCAGCAAACCACAAATTTTATTTCTCCCCCCTAAACTTTAATTCCTTTGCAACTCCCTGCCAACAAATGCATCCCTTTCATTCCCTTCAATTCTTATAACTGCTTTTTTTTATTGTATGTAACTTTTTGTTCCCTTTATTTTACCCCTGCTATCTTCATAATTTTAACGTGTGCCTTCCAGCCAACACAGTCAAAACCTTTCACCAAATCTGCCAAAGCTATACACAGAGGTTTGCCTTTCCTTGATCAGTCTTCTAAGATAAGTCACAGGCTGTGTATTGCCTCATGTGTTCCTACATTTCTCCTAAATTGAAACTGATACTCTCTGAGGTCAAATTCTACCAGTTTCTCGTTTGTCTGTAAATAATTTGTGTTAGTATTTTGCAACAATGATGTATTAAACTGAAAGTTCTGCATTTTTTTTTAATGTCTTGATCGCATTTTTTTATTAATTTTTGTTTTTGTGTGTTTTTTTCTTATTTTTATTTTATCATTACGCATTTTGATACTTCATCAGATTAAAATTTTTTAGAAACTATGGTAATTAAAATACATCTTACTGGAGATGACTAACTAAAATATTGCTGCAAGAGACCACGTACACCGACTGCCGGTGTGGCGCAGGGGATAGCGTCACAGACTGTGGTGCTGAAGGTCGCCAGTTCAATCCCGCCCACTGGCAAAAATTTATTTCCTTGTAATTAACAACTCCAGAATGTTCTACATATTTCTTATATTCACTTGTAAATTCTACTTGTTTCTTATGTTAACTGTTCTTCTAATTTCTGGTAAATTCTGTCTGTGTATAAATAGCAGAGCACTCTGCCTGAGAGGCAGTCAGAGCTGCATGTATGTTGAGTTCGTAATAAATGTGCTTTCAGTATAAGTGCTGTGTTCAGTTGCCTTCGAAGTCAAGCCTGCTTCCATTGCAATGCAACAATATAATCCACCATTGTGGATGTCTAGTGAAGGTGTTCAACAGTTTGGCATGAGAATCTAGTTGAACACCACTTGACATCCATGATGGTGGTTTATATTTTAGTTAGTCATCTCCAATAAAATGTATTTTAATTACCATCATTTTTAAAAGAAAGTTTATGTGATGATGATGTATTGAAACGCAGATAAACTTAAAGTTCTATTATTTTCACACTTGTCTGCACTTGCTTTCTTTGGAATTGGAATTATTATACTCTTCTTGAAATATGAGGCTACTTCCTTTGCCTCATATATCTTACACACCACGTCAAACAAGATCGCATTTTTTTATTAATTTTTGTTTTTGTGTGTTTTTTTCTTATTTTTATTTTATCATTACGCATTTTGATACTTCATCAGATTAAAATTTTTTAGAAACTATGGTAATTAAAATACATCTTACTGGAGATGACTAACTAAAATATTGCTGCAAGAGACCACGTACACCGACTGCCGGTGTGGCGCAGGGGATAGCGTCACAGACTGTGGTGCTGAAGGTCGCCAGTTCAATCCCGCCCACTGGCAAAAATTTATTTCCTTGTAATTAACAACTCCAGAATGTTCTACATATTTCTTATATTCACTTGTAAATTCTACTTGTTTCTTATGTTAACTGTTCTTCTAATTTCTGGTAAATTCTGTCTGTGTATAAATAGCAGAGCACTCTGCCTGAGAGGCAGTCAGAGCTGCATGTATGTTGAGTTCGTAATAAATGTGCTTTCAGTATAAGTGCTGTGTTCAGTTGCCTTCGAAGTCAAGCCTGCTTCCATTGCAATGCAACAATATAATCCACCATTGTGGATGTCTAGTGAAGGTGTTCAACAGTTTGGCATGAGAATCTAGTTGAACACCACTTGACATCCATGATGGTGGTTTATATTTTAGTTAGTCATCTCCAATAAAATGTATTTTAATTACCATCATTTTTAAAAGAAAGTTTATGTGATGATGATGTATTGAAACGCAGATAAACTTAAAGTTCTATTATTTTCACACTTGTCTGCACTTGCTTTCTTTGGAATTGGAATTATTATACTCTTCTTGAAATATGAGGCTACTTCCTTTGCCTCATATATCTTACACACCACGTCAAACAAGATCCACCATTGTGGATGTCTAGTGAAGGTGTTCAACAGTTTGGCATGAGAATCTAGTTGAACACCACTTGATATCCATGATGGTGGTTTATATTTTAGTTAGTCATCTCCAATAAAATGTATTTTAATTACCATCATTTTTAAAAGAAAGTTTATGTGATGATGATGTATTGAAACGCAGATAAACTTAAAGTTCTATTATTTTCACACTTGTCTGCACTTGCTTTCTTTGGAATTGGAATTATTATACTCTTCTTGAAATATGAGGCTACTTCCTTTGCCTCATATATCTTCCACACCACGTCAAACAGTTTCTACATGACTGGCTCTCCCAAAGATATCAGCAATTCAGAGGGAGTATCATCATCTCCTTGTTCCAACTTAGGTCTTTCAGTGCACTATCAAACTCTTCTTGCAGTATCATATCTCCTGTCTCAGCTTTGTCTACGTCCTCATCCATTTCTGCAATACTGTCTTCAAGTTCATTTCCACTGTATAGTTCCTCCATACATTCTTTCCACCTTTAAGATTTCTCTTCCTTCCTCAGTACTGGTTTTTCATCTGAGCTCCTGATATCCATGCAGCTACTTTTCTTGTCTCCAAATGTCTCTTTTTATTTTCCTTTAAGACAGTATCTCTCTTTCCCCTAGTTATTCGTTCTCCCATTAATTGGCATTTGTCCTCTAGCCATTTCTGCTTATTCAATCTGCACTTTGTGTCAACACCATTTGTAGCCATCTCTACTCCCTTTTTCCTATTTCACTTACGGCATTTTTGTATTTCCTCCTTTCATCAGTTAAGTTCAGTATCTCCTGTCTTATCCAGGGATTTCTATTAGACCTTGTCCTTCTGCCTATATGATCCTCTGTGGCCTTCACTACTCTCTCTCTCTCTCTCTGAGCTACCCTCTCTTCTTCTCCTGTATTACTTTCCTCCATTTCAGTCAATTCTTGTCTAATACTTCCTCTGAAATTCTCAGCAATCGTTGGTTCCTTCAATTTATCCAGGTTTCATTTTACTTTTCTACTTTATTCAGGTTTCTTAAGTATAATCTATAGTTCATAACCAACAACTTACGGTCCAAATCTTAATCAGCCCCTGGTTTTGCCTTACAGTTTAAAACTTGGTTTTGGAATCTATATCTTATCATTATAAAATCAATCTGGTGCCTTCTGGTGTTTCTTGGTCTCTTCCACATAGTTCTTAACCCAAGTGTTTGTGGTGATTAAATTGTGCTCTATGCAAAATTCTACCAGGTGACCTCTTATTTCATTCCTTTCCCCAGTCCACATTCACCTCCTATTTCTCCTTTTCTTACTACAGAGTTCAATTTCCCAACCACAGTCAAGTTTTCCTCTCCCTTAACTGTGTTACTAGCTTCATTTATTGCACAGAGCAAGGCAAAGCAGTGGTAACACACTGGACTCACATTTGGGAGGCAGGTGTTTCAAACCTGTCTCCAACCTATATGTTCTCCATGCAACCAAATACAAGGAAGTTCATTTCAAAGTTCACAGCTGATTACCTTTACCATCCCTGACATAAGGGATCTGAGTATGTGCTGTGAATCTAATAACCAAAATGTCGATGGACAATAAACCCTTCCTTCCTTCCTTTGTTTGTCTCACATGCATTTTTTTTCAATATCCTCATCATCAACTAGTTGGCATGTAAATTTCAGCTGTGGATTTAACATCCATTACATGATGTACAAATGTGTAGTGAAATATTATGTAGCTGCAGACAATATTAATTTAAATGTTAGGAAGTCTTTTCTGAAAGCATTTGTCTGGACAGTAACATTGTATGGGAGTGAAACAAAGGACAATAATGTGTTTTACCAATGCTTGAAGATCATGCAAAGTCACAAGGTACTGAAAATAGTTGGGGATAAAAGACATTTCTGACGTATCTTGACCATGAGATGGGGTTGATTGGTGAGGAACATACTGAGACATCAAGTAATTATCAGTTTAGCATTTAAGGGAAATGTCTGGCTTAAAAATTTCAAGACCATGAAATGAATACAGTAAGCAGGTTCAAAAGGATGTGGGTTGCCATTCTTCTTCAGAGATGAAATGGTTTGCACAGGGTAGGGTAGCATGGAGAGCTGCATCAAATCAGTCTTTGGAGTAAAGACCACAACTACAACAAATGTATACCATAGCAAACTAAATATAGTATACTAATGACCACCTGGCTTTGCACAAGTGGAATTTATATTTGTATCTGTAAAAATGTATGTGTGTATGTATCTTATTCATTACTATGTTCTATGTACACAATTAAACACAACAAATCTGACATTGATTCAGATAATAAACTCTGTTTAGGGCTTCACTCTAATAGCATAATGCTAAACCTAGATCCACTAAAGCTGGTGCAATGTTGACCTGCATTAGCTAGCAAGATTCTTGACAACACAATTAAAATCAGCTATCAACATGATAATTGCACCTTATCCTGCAGATATAATATTAATCCATTGACTACCCAATATTTGTTATCAAAGCTGTCACATTGTAAAGATGGAAGGAAGTAAACACGTAAAAGAGGTATCTTGAAACTTCTCCCAACTTATAGAGATCATTTTGGGGTGATATAAGGGTAGAATAGAAATGGAAAAAATTGATAATGTTACTATGGCCTAGAAGATAAAGCCACGGAAAGAAGTTTCCGCTGATTTTAATTTGCACAATATTGAAACAGATTGTCACCCGTAGTGTTTGAAATTGTGTTATGAAAAATTAAGAAAAGGACCACTAAAATGCTTGCAGATGAACAGATATTATGATTAGACTCTCTTTACAATTATTATGGTACCTTTCATCTTTCAGCAAGTCCTGCATATTCGGAAACAATAATGTGAAATACTTCTTTTGCCCAACAGTAGCCTAGAATGCTCTGAAAATGAAAGCAATGGTATGTTATGATATGGTAGTGTTGTCATAATTATTTTTTATGACCGATGCTGTAGAGACAACTCTTGATAAGGGAGGAAAAATCCAGCATGTAAGTAGATTTGAACCCCAAAACCTTTTTCAGAGTTTACTATGCAAGCACTTAGCAAACATCATGTCCACCCCACCTGTAGTCTACTCATTAATAGTATACCCATAAAAGTTTAGCTGTGTTTTGTGTTTTTATCATCAATGTGCATGCAGTTGTCATCTCATAATGTAATCAGTAGTATAAAAAAAAATTTCAAACTGTACAGATACTGCTACTCCAGCTGAGAGAGCACTTATGACAGAATACTAAAAGTTTGTTCCCAACAGATCAGTAGGATTTTCAGTAACATCAGGGTATTTTAGCTGATGTAGTGATATATGCTATTGTAAAGCCATAACAAAAAGAAGGGGAAAGGTCTGACATCAACGATCACCTAATCTCACTACTGACTGCTCTATTGAAAATTCTTTAAAAAAGTTATGTACTCAAGAGTAGAAACTTCCTGGCAGATTAAAACTGTGTGCCAGATCAGGATTGGAAACTGGAACCTTTGCCTTTCATGGGCAATCACTCTACTAACTGAGCTATCCTGGCATGCTTCATGACCCTGAAGGCCATAAAATCAGAACCTCAAAATGTCTTAAACTGAGCCGCAGACTGAGACTATAAAGTACGCTCCTACCAACTGTGTTCAACCCCAGTGAGCACTGAGATTTTGTACAAACATTGAGTATGCCTTTCTGTTGTTTTTGAAGTTAATAATTCCCTGTGGATAAAAGAAACAATTTAGAAAAATATTTAAGTGTAAAGTAAAATGACCATTGCAGAGTGTAGATGTGACAAATTACTGCAGTTAATGACCACACATGAAGTATAATACAGTATCAATGAAATTAAAAAATAAATAAGAAATATGATCTTACCTGCTCTTTTATTGGACAATCAATGCGCACAGCATATGCTTGAGGCACAATAACATAAATGCCTTTTACTATTCTTAGTTGATTTGCCTGACGTATGTTATAAGTTCTTAATATATTAAACCCAGTCTCAGACATTATAGCTCCTTGTTTTCTTCTAAAGAGTCCCTCTGCTGTACTGTATGCTTGTAACGGCTTTATACGTTTATATAATTCTTTTATTACTGGTGATACTTCTCCTGCCCGCTGAGAGAGAAAAATGTATTTCAGAATACATAATCTTACAATTATTATAATTGTTTTATATTGCCTTTATCAGCAATTTTATTTGAAATAATAGTTAACATGTTGACAGTCATGAGATCCCTGGTGACTACAGCCCGATGCCGTGTGCCCACCAGGAACCACAATAGAGTGTCATAATTGATGCTCTGATCTCCACTGTGGTGAAACATTCATTACTTTGCATCTGGAAGTCAACATGTTAAACTGTGATTTTTTCCAATGGGAATTAATGATAACAATAAGACTTATAAATACTAGTTGCCATAAATTCCGCATGTAGATGAAAAAAGTCCAGGTTGGAATGTTGTAACATATAGAAGCAACTCAGTGTAAACACAATCTCTGAGGTGAACAGACACATAATAATGACAGTCACATTCACACATTTTTAAATTTTTGGCCTCGGCCTTCAACAGAGACAACAATCACTCAGACACAACTCATTCATGCATACCATATTTGCCGTTGTCTAAGATGCACTTTTTTCCTACAAAAATTGGTTCAAAAACTGGATGCATCTTATACACCGGTTGTCAGTTTAGGTAGGTACTTACAAGTTCCATTTCTTTGCATGGCATTTCAAAAAAATGATGTAAAATGTGGGAAATAATGTTTTAAGCAGGAAAATTTGCTTTTAGGTTCTCTCTTATATTTTCATAGTTTATATTTGACATATGTACATAATAAGTACCACAATATCCATCAGGGGCTTTATTATGTAGTAAAGGTTATCTGAATTTTATACTATTTTTAGTGCCAAGTGTAACTGAAACTGGTAGCTTCATAAGAAGTAGAAACTTTCAATGTAATTTCATTCATCATAATTGATGTTTACAGCAATCCTGTAATGACGTCATTCATTATTTGAATAATGAAACACTGCTCATGTATTTGTCCATGACTCACCTGATGATATTTGAGAATTTATTCGCATTCTCAAGTGCAAATATGTACATAAGTATTTTTTGTGATGTTTACACAATGTCTGCATCTCACAAATGTCATCTTTTTGAGGTTATAACATGTTGATTTTATAATATAATAGATTTTATATTGGTAAAACAGATTCCGGAACCAGGTTTTAAATTGTAAGAAATACCCAGGGGCAGATATAGCTTCTGACCATACCTTATTGGTCATGAACTGTAGGGTGAAACTGAAAAAAACTGCAGAAAGGTAGGAAAATAAGGAGATGGGGCTTGCATAAATTGGGGGAACCTAAAGTTATTAAGAATTTCAGAGGGAGCTTTAGGCAACAATTGATAGTAACGGGGGGAAATAAAATGGTAGAAGAGGAATGGGTAGCATTAAGACATGAAATAGTTAAGGCAGCAGAGGATGAAATAGGTAGAAAGGTAAGACCTACAAAAAATCCTTGGGTATCACAGGAAATACTAAATTTAATTGATGAAAGGAGAAAATATAAAAATGCAGTGAATGAAACAGGCAAAATGGAGTACAGACACAGACGATTAAGAAATGAGATTGACAGGAAGTGCAAAATGGCTAAGCAGGAGTGGCTAGAAGCCAAATGAAAATCTGTAGAAGTACGTATAACAAGGGGGAAAGTAGATACTGCCTACAGGAAAATAAAAAGAGACGTTTGGGGACAAGAAAAACAGCTCTACCAATATCAAGAACTCAGATGGAAAACCAGTTCTCAGCAAAGAAGGAAAAGCTAAAAGGTGAAAAGAGTACATAGAGGAGCTCTACAAAGGAAATGAACTTAGAGACAATGTTGTAGGAAGAGAAAAGGAAGCAGATGAAGATGAAAAAGGAGATGCTATACTGAGAGATGAATTTGACAGAACAAGGCCCTGGGAGTAGATGACATTCCCTCTGAGGTACTAAAGTCTCTGGGAGAGTCAGCCATGACAAAACTGTTTCACTTGGTGTGTAAGATGTATGTGACAGGCGAAATACCCTCAGACTTTGAGAAAAATTCAATAATTCCCAATCCCAAGAAAGCAGGTGCAGACAGGTGTGAAAAATACAAAACCATCAGTTTGATAAGACATGGTTGCAAAATTTTAAACAAATTATCTACAAGAGAATGGAAAAGCTGGTAGAAGATGACCTCGGGAAATATCAGTTTGGTTTCAGGAGGAATGTAGGAACATGGGAGGCAATACTCACTTTAAGACGTATCTTAGAAGATAGATAAAGGAAAGATAAACCTACACTTTTAGCTTTTGTAGACTTGGAGAAAGCTTTTGACATTGTTCATCAGAATACACTCTTTCAAATTCTGAAGTGAGCAGGGGTAAAATACAGGAAAAGGAGAGTTATGTACAACTTGTACAAAAGCCAGAGCACAGTTAGTAGACTCGAAGAGCATGAAAGGGAGGTATTAGTCAGGAAGGGAGTAAGACAGGGTTGTAGCCTTTCTCCGATGTTATTCAATTTGTACATCAAGCAGGCGGTGAAGGAAAGAAGGGAAAAATTTGGAATAGGGATTAAAGTTGAAGGTGAAGAAATAAAAACATTGCATTTTGCTGATGACATTGTAATTCTGTCAGAGACAGCAAAGGACCTGGAAGAGCAGTTGAATGGAATGGACAGTGTGTTGAAGAGAGTGTATAAAATGAACATTAACAAGAGCAAAACAAAGATAATGGAATGCAGTCTTAGAAAATCGGGCGATGCTGAAGGAATTAGATTAGGTAATGAAACAATGAAGGTGGTAGATGAGTTTTGTTACTTAGTTGGTAAAATAACATATGACAGTCGCAGTACAGAGGAAATAAAATGCAGGATAGCAATGGGAAGAAAAGCATTTTTGAAAATGAGAAATTTGCTAACATTGAATATTAATTTAGTGTAAGGAATTCTTTTCTGAAGGCATTTGTGTGGAGTGTTGCCTTGTACGGGAGTGAAACATGGACAATAAACAGTGTGGACAGGAAGAGAATAGAGGCTTTTGAAATGTGGTGCTACAGAAGAATGCTGAAGATTAAGTGGATAGATTGCATAACTAATGAAGAGGTACTGAACAGAATTGGTGAGAAAAGGAATTTTTGGCATTTGACTAAAAGAAGGGATTGCTTGCTAGGACACATTCTTAGACACCAAGGAATCCTAAATTTAGCATTGGAGGGAAGTGTGTGGGGTAAAAATTGCAGAGGGAGACCAAGAGACGCTTATAGTAAGCAGATTCAAATGGATGTAGGTTGCTGTTCTTATGTGGAGATAAAAAGGCTTGCTCAGGATAAAGTAGGGTGGAGAGCTGCATCAAACCAGTCTACAGACTGAAGATCATAACAACAACAAACATGTCCTGGACCATATAATGCGCCGAGCAATACACAGATGCAAACCATCCATCATTCTCACAGTTTATGGAACATCACAAAAATACCTACATAAATATTTACACTCCACAGCAAATCATAACCATGCCTTTATGATGCTCTCATCAACCATCACACAATAGTCAGCGTATACTGTAAACAGTGAAAGGCAGAAAGGTGAAAAATCTGTTTGAATAAGCGCAAACTGTCAAGTAGCTTGATTGTGTAATGTTAATGAACACTGGTTGAAGGCACAGCTGTTGATATCTTATGTACATGAACATATGTATTATAATTATATTGTAATAGATGTATTAAGTGTGATTTATTTTTTCCTAAACAAAAGTCTTAAAAGTTGGGTGTGTTTTATATGCCAGTGCATCTTATATGCTGGCAAGTACTGCGATCCCTAGCTGCTATGGCCCTACTAACAGGCTGACAGGGTGAGGAGAGTTGTTGAGGAGAGAGGAGGGACACAGGGCAAGCATGGTTATAGAACATTTTATGTTATCTTGCAAAGTGTAAAGTCACTGATACATGGGAATGTGAGATGCAGCATAGAAAGCAGTAAAGGAGGTCGGGGGTAGATGACTAATAAATTAAAACATGATACAACAATAGGTGGTGCACAGTTGTAAAAGGAACATGAATTGAAAGGAGATTGGGGGCTATTAGGCATGGGGTACAGGAATGATAGGTTACTTTAGGTTGAGGTGAGGATGGTTACAAGACCATAGTGTGGAATGACATCTCTCCATTTATGGACTGTTATGTGTAATCTTTGTAAGACTTTTGTTGCTCTGTACTTATTAATATCCTTCTTGAAACAGCTGAGGCTCTAATATTATATTTGAGAGCCCTAGTTATAACAAACCCTCATGCACAGAATGTGTTGAAAGTTCAACTCACATCCACACAGTTCAGAAGAGATGGTGATTGGGGAGGGGGGGGGGGGAGGAGGCATTGGTAGTCAAGCAGCTATTAAAATTAAGCATGTTGTGCTCTGCTGCATGCTGTGCCACATGGTGCTTAATTTTGCTTTTGGCCACAGTTTGACAGTGGTCATTCATTCTAATGGACAGATGGTTGTAGTCATACCAATGTAGAAGACTGTGAAATGAAAGCAGCAGAATTAGTAAGTCACATGGCTACTTTTCACAGCTGGCCCAGCCTCTGATGGGGTAGGATAGGTCTGTGATAGGACTGGAATAAGTGCTGAGTGGGTGAATTGGTCATGTCGTGTATTGGGGTATTCCACAGAGATATGACCCTTGTGATAAGGTGTTGGGATTTGGAGTGGCATGTGGATGTACAAGGATCTAATGAAGGTTGGGTGGGAGATGACCACCACTTAAGGAGGGGTTGGAAGGATCTTCGGTAGGATGTCTCTCATTTCAGGACATGATGATAGAAACTCAAAGCCTTTATGGAGGCTGTGGGTTAGTTTTTACTATCCAGGGTGGTAGTGGATATCAAGTGGGTCATTTCTTTGTGGCAGATTACTGGTGGTGGAGGGAAGATTGGTGGTGTGTGGGGATAAAGGTGAAGCAGTCAACAAACCAAAGATTGGTTTGAACCCCACAGTGCTTCACTAGGCATAGTCCTGTTTGGAGGTGATATGTCATTGCCTTCCTCTGACCTTCGAAATGACTTACCCAGCCAGTTATAGGGGGACCTACAGTTTAACATGGATTCCGAGCCATGGTGCTACTTGATATTTTTCATGTCAGCAACACTGCCAGAGGTAAAAGAAGTGAAAAGGGACAGGTAAAAATCATGGGACCTGATGGGGATTGAACACGGGTACTTTGGATTCATAGTCTGGCACTCTACTACTGTGCTACCAAGCTACAGGATACAGCAAGGGAAATCTGTTTGTGGACTAAGACTGGGATAAAATACCTATGTGTGAAGGACTTTGTAAAGCGTTCAGTATATTGGGTAAGAGACTTCTCATCACAGAAAACTTGCTATCCACGGGTGGCAATGCAGTATGTCAGAAATTTTTTGATGCGGAATAGGTGACAGTTGTCAGAGTGCAGGTACTATTTGAGTTTGTGGGTTTAATGCGAACAGAGATATTTATGGAGCACTTCCCTTCTTCCCTCCCCTGACCCCTCCATTTTCTGCTTCTCACATTCCCATCTATCAGTGCCTTTATAATCACCAGCTTTGCCCTACATCCTTCCCCGTCCCCACCCTTCTTACCTCTCCACACTCACAGTCAAGAAGCCAGTTGCGCCATGGTGGCCTGAGATGGAAGTCACATGTCCACGAGCTGTGTGTGAGTGATTGTGTGGTTGCTACATGTTTTCTCTCTCTGATGAAGGCCGTGACTGAAAATTAAAACTTATATGAATGTGACTGTCTTTTTTATGAAGCTGTCTACAGCTCACTGATTGTCATTACTGTAAGTTGGTCATATCCTGACATTATGGAAATAATACATACCTTGAATCAGCTTGGAAAATTTGAAGGTTTTACGCGGTGAATGATCACGCCTTTGTTTGTCCTATATGGCTTAGGAAATAGATGGTACTTTGACATCTCACTAACATTTGCAACAAGAGTTTTCCACATTATCTTACACACCATTTTTTAAAGAAATTTCAGTTAATTAATTACTGATACAGAACTACACTGAACAGACAAAGTAACTGGTATAGGTATGTATATGCAAACACAGAGATGTGTAAACACTCAGAGGATGGTGCTGCAGTTGGAAATGCTTAAATATAACAACAGGTGTCTGGTGCAGGCATTTGATCAGTTATCACTGCTACTATGACATGTGTGACATCCCCTGGGGTGGCCCAAAAGAAAAACTTTAATATTGGTCACAGAAATTAATATATAATGATGTATCTGTCTTAGATAAAAGTATAAGTATCCACATCTAAGACTGTGTCCAAGTATACATATACTCTGGTGCATTAATAATTATCACTGAATGTATTGTTCATAAGGAAATACTCTGCCCAATTATAAAAGATCATGCCTCTTGTTACAATTGTCTTTTTACTGTCTGATTGTGTCATTTGTGGTTCTTGGCATATGTTTTTTACAGATTGCATTTCCTCTTGTCGTGTGGCCATAATTACTGATTTGTATGGTGCATAACGTAAATGTTGCTAAATTTAAGAATGCATGATGTTACAGCATAAAAGTAAATGTTTTGTTTTAATATGTAATTATTTGGTGTAACATTAGACCTGCAGTTGCCCTAGAATGATCAATTTTTTAATGAACAATATATGTTAATTGTTTACAGCTATCTTGCCACCAAAAATTATTTTCATAAATTATTGTGACAATTTTACCTTCTAAATTTACTGGTATCTTTCATTTATCATGCATAAAACTTTCTGTGTGGTTGACGAAATATTTGCAGCATTATTCAGCTGGAATAATAGTTTTATTTGCACATGCCAGATTTGTGTAGGCTATGACTCCATAATATTGCCGCGAGAGACCATGAACACCAATTGCCGATGTGGCGCAGGGGATAGAGTCACGGACTGCGGTGCAGAAGGTCGCCGGTTCAATCCCGCCCACTGGCAAAAATTTATTTCTTTGTAATTAACAATTCCAGAAGGTTCTACATCTTTCTTATGTTCACTTGTAAATTCTACTTGTTTCTTATGTTAACTGTTCTTCTAATTTCTGGTAAATTCTGTCTGTGTATAAATAGCAGAGCACTCTGCCTGAGAGGCAGTCAGTGCTGCATGTCTGTTGAGTTTGTAATAAACGTGCTTTGAGTATAAGTGCTGTGTTTAGTTGCCTTCGTACTCAAGCCTGTTTCCATTTCAACGTGACATTGTTTGGTGGAGGCGCCGGGTACACTGTGCAACAGCTGCATTACCGTGGCTCCGATTAGGCAACGTAAAAGCCGTCGCTTTACACGGACTGGAACCGGAATACAAGGGATACACCGAGTACATCCTTCCAAAACTCCATATTATCAGAAGAACGATGGAGACGAAACCAGCAATAAGCCAGCTGCACATCAGACACCCGTCGGTGTTCTCTGGAGATGCTGGACAGGACCCCAACAAATGGCTAAAAGGGTTCGACCGAGTCGCCAAGTACAACAGGTGGGATCATATGATGTGCTTGGCCAACGTTTACTTTTATCTGGACGGAATAGCCCAGCAATGGTTCAAAAACAATGAAGACAAGTTGAATGACTGGGAGACGTTCCAGGAGGAACTGAAGAAGATGTTTGGAGACCGCCAGCGACAAATCCGCTCGGCGGAAGAACAACTGAAGAACCAGGCCCAACAATATGGTGAGCCGACACAATCGTACATACAGAATGTTCTGGCCCTGTGTAACGTAGTCAATCCCAACATGACTGAGGCGGACAAAATCACGCACCTGATGCAGAAGATTGCAGACGATACGTACCAAGCTCTCCTGATAAAAGACGTTGCTACGACAGAAGAGTTCATTAAGTGGTGCCAGCGTATTGAAGAGAGGAGGGTCGGATGCAAGAAGTATGACAGACTCCCAAATGTAGTCCCTATGGCTGTTGTGGAAGACCAGCATGACTTTGCTTCTCTCAGACGACAAATCGTGAGAGAAGAATTACAACAGTGCATGGCAGCCGGGAGTATTAGACTGAGCGAGCATCAGATTAAGTCACGAGGGAGCCGACGCCAATGAGGATGAGGTATTTCAAACATTAGCTCCTGTCTGCCCCGTCAATCGCACCCAACGTGAAGAGTGGCGTCGCCCTGCTATGACGTACGCTGCAGCCGCCAAACGGCAGCCCATGAACCGACCGATGCGACCACAACCAACTCCCCCGGTAACTATGACGCCCCGCAAAAGAACAGATGTCTGGAGGACAGAAGACAACACAACGCTGTGTTTTCACTGTGGACGCCCTGGACATGTCGTACGCTACTGCAGAGAGAGGAGGCGAGTATTTGATTATTATTTTGCCGCAAGACGTCAGCCGTCGGAACAGTTCTATCCCAGGCAGTCACCTGCTGATGAGTTCAGTCGACCTATGGAAAGAAGCCCATTGCCGTACCCTAGACGAGGTCGCTCCCCGATGTGCCGCAGCCGTTCACCGTCGCCGTACACAGGTACCAGCCACTCCCCTAGCCGCCTCGCCCAGGAAAACTAAGCGAGGCGACCATCTACGGAGGTGAGGCCGCCGCAGATGAAAATCCTCCATGGATGACAGTCGCTAAGATGTCAGGAAATCTCATTGATGTCATAATTGATGGCCAACCTGTCCGGGCACTTATTGATTCAGGAGCCTCTTTTTCTGTATTATCGGATAATTACCGCCACACACTAAAGAAGACAATGTTCTGTGATACAGTGGCAACTGTGCTGAAGGTCGTGAATGGAAAGTACGTCCATCCAGCAGGAACTTGTGTCGCAAGAATAATCATCAACAACAGGATGCAGCCATTTGAATTTGTCGTGTTAACAGAATGTAGTCACAATGTCATCCTCGGATGGGACTTCCTTCAGGCATCCCAAGCTATCATTGACTGTGGAAGATCTGAGCTGCAAATTGAAGAAGTTGTTCCGCCGGATACACCTAATACAGAATTTTCTGGGAAGTTATTCGTCATTGACAATGTGACGATACCGCCGTTGACAATGAGAAGAGTTACAGTCACAAACACAGATGACTGGTTAAACTGTGAAGTTCTAATTGATAGTAAAAAGTTTATCAGGCTCACAAAAGAAATTTACATACCAGCGTCTATCATTAGCATTACCAGTGGTCAAGGAGAGATTTGGATCACAAATTGTCACGAGCAGTCACAATTCATTCCCCAAGGGAATGTGTATCGGGACAGCTGAACCAATCCAGGACGGTGAGCTCAACATCATCAATGAAGACCCATGCCCTGCTGTTAGTACAGACAACACACTGGAGGAAACGAACGTGGAACTGACAATAGGGCCTGGACTGACCAAGGAACAACGCCAGCAGGTTTTAGGTATACTACGCCAATTTTCGGGTGCATTCACACCTCAGCAGGGGAAAAGTCAGATGAAACGGCCCACGATAAAGCACCATATCAATACTTGGGATCATCCGCCAATTAGCCAGCGTTCGTATAGAGTGTCGCCAGCTGAAAGACGAATAATTCAGGAGGAAATGGAGAAGATGTTGCGAGATGACATTATTCAACCGTCAGAGAGTCCTTGGTCGTCTCCGGTGGTCCTCGTAAAGAAGAAGGATGGCACGTGGTGATTCTGTGTCGACTATCGGCTGCTGAACAGAATCACAAAGAAAGATGTCTACCCATTGCCGCGTATTGATGACATCTTGGACTGCTTGAAAGGAGCTACATACTTCTCAACTATGGACTTGCAGACAGGTTACTGGCAAATCGAGGTTGATGAAGCTGACAGGGAGAAGATGGCTTTTATTACACCTGATGGCCTCTATGAATTTAAAGTAATGCCACTTGGATTATGTAATGCTCCGGCCACATTCGAACGCATGATGGACAACTTGCTTCGACACCTTAAGTGGACGACGTGTCTCTGCTATTTAGATGACATTGTTGTTTTCTCGAAAACATTTGAAGAACATCTGAGTTGCCTGTCAACTGTGTTGAAGTGTGTTCAGTTTGCAGGTCTCCACCTCAATCCAAAGAAGTGCCTTTTCGTCGCCAAAGAGATAAAAATCCTGGGGCACCTAGTCAACAGAGATGGTGTCTGTCCTGATCCAGATAAAGTAAGGGCAGTCACAGAATTTCCAACTCCTCGGCACATTCGTGATGTGAGAAGTTTTCTTGGGCTGTGCTCATACTACCAACGTTTCATAACAGGATTTTGTAATGAGGCACGTCCATTACAAGAACTTCTGCAGGGAGACGCCAAATTTTACTGGGATGAGACAAAAGAAAGAGCTTTCCGGGCACTTAAGAAGGCTCTAACTTCCGCACCAGTGCTAGCCTTGTACAATGAAAATGCAGAAACAGAACTTCACACAGACGCCAGTGGTTATGGGATTGGTGCAGTGATTGTACAAGTTCAGGAAGGTGCTGAAAAAGTGATAGTCTATTCATCAAGAGTACTCTCTAAGTCCGAAATAAACTACTCTACAACTGAAAAAGAATGTCTCGCAGTTATCTGGGCTATCAACAAGTTCCGGCTGTATTTATTCGGCAAACCATTCACCGTCGTGACAGACCACCATTTTTTGTGTTGGCTGACTAACTTGAAGGATCCATCAGGTCAACTAGCAAGATGGGCACTAAGACTCCAAGAGTACGATGTCACAGTGGTATTCAAGAACGGGCGCAAACACAAGGATGCTGACTGTCTTTCGAGGAATCTATTAGTGGAACACAACAGCATGAATGAAATTTCAGTCCTCACTGAATTAGATGACATTACAGCTGAACAGAGGGAAGATCCAGCACTATTAAAAACAATAGAGACCTTGGAGAAAGGAGAACCGACCAATGGAGAGTTCCAACTTATAAACGGAACATTGTATAAGAGCAACTATGATCCACTGGGCCCCAAATGGCTACTGGTTGTTCCAGCTCATCTCAGCCAGCTATTTTCAAATACTTCCACAATGCTCCAATATCCGGTCATCTGGGATTCGTAAAGACCCTAGACAGAATCAGACGCAGATCTTACTGGAAAGGTCTCTACTGATCTGTCAAGCACTATGTGAGTCCCTGTAAAGAGTGCCAGTGACGGAAGCATGTGCCCCAATTACCTCTAGGACATCTCGTACCGACTCTGCCGGCATCAGCTCCATTCCACCAAGTTGGGATTGATATTTTAGGGAGGTTCCCGAAGTCGACAACCGGTAACCGTTGGATAATAGTCTGCACTGACTACCTCACACGCTATGCTGTCACCAAACCTGTGCCGACTGCAGAAGCTCCAGAGATCGCAAAATTCCTTGTAGAGGACATTATTTTGAAGCATGGAGCACCACGTGTCATGATATCTGATCGTGGAAAAGTATTCCAGTCAAAACTAGTATCAGAGGTAATGTCACAGTGCAACATTGTCCACAGAATGACAACTGCATACCATCCTCAGACAAATGGTCTTACAGAACGTTTTAACAAGACGTTAGCCAACATGCTGTCGATGTACGTCGATGTTGAGCAGAAGGATTGGGATACAATTCTGCCAGTCATGACATTTGCTTACAATACCGCAAGACAAGACACCACAGGCTTCACTCCGTTTTCCTGCTCCATGGCTGTGAAGCTGAGTCGACAATGGATACGCTGTTCCCGTTCCAACCGGATGACACTCAGGATGACTATGTTAAACAGCTCATCACCAGGGTCGAAGAAGCAAGACAGCTAGCTCACATACGGACACTGGATGCCCAGGGGAAGGACCTTCAGCGGTATAATGACAAGCACCGACCTGTTGTGTACAGCCCAGGAGATCTGGTATGGATTTTTACCCCTGTACGGAAGGTTGGACTGTCAGAAAAGTTATTGAAGTGGTACTTTGGTCCATATCGTGTCATACGCCACCTGTCAGACGTCACATACGAAGTTGAGGATTATGAGCCATCGTCGAAACGTCAAAAACGAAGAGACATTGTTCACGTCCTGCGCATGAAGCCTGATCCTGAAGAGCAGGTAGACGGCAATGGCTTCTTGTTCAAGGACTTTAAGGACGGTAATGTTCCTGATGAAGCCACGACAGAAACGTCTGTCGTCGATAATCGCGGAGAAGGGAAGGATTCTCTTGAACTGTCATACAGAGGACCCATGACACAGTCAAGATCCAGGACATTGCAGCTGGCTCCACAGGGATCATAACAGCGGGTCGCTGTTTCTCCAGGAGAGGGAGCAAACACAGAGCCTGTTTCCATTTCATCACGACAATATACTGTTGTATTTTTTCCCCTCAATATCAATATTGATTACCAGCCTATTGTAGTAACAACAATAAAGAATCTGCCTGAGGTTGCAGTGCCCTATAAAAATTCATTTGTGGCATTTAAAAATTTTATCTGTGTGACATTAAAGTAGCTTACGCAAATCAAAGAAGCTACATATCACTATTTCGGATGGATGATAGCCTCATGCCATATTTATAAAAGTAATATCCACATTAATTATAAGCAGACAAAGAGAAAGAACTTTTTTTTTAGGATCATACGTGTTATCACGATTTAAGTGATTTTTGAATGTGATGTTATAGTTGATGCATGAGAGATGGAACACAGCATGTCCAAGGCAGTGATGAGATGGAGATTTTCACAGTGCACTGTGAATATTGGGAATCCAGTTAAACATCTGATCAGTGACACTGCTGCAGCCCAAAATAGATTGTGCAGGAATGGAACCAACAGCAACTGAAGAGAATTGGACAGTGTGACAGAAGTGCAACCTTCCTGCAAATTGCTGTAGATTTCAATGCTGGGCCATCAAAAAGTGCCAGCATGTGAACCATTCAATGGAACATAATTGGTTTGGGCTTTTGGAACTTAAGGCAAAACACGTGTATCCTTGCTGACTGCACAACACAAAGCTTTATGCATCTCCTGGGACTGATGATGACTGGAAACATTGTGTTCATTAATTACACCCAACAAAGGATGTATGGGTTTTATGTGGGGTTGGAGCCCCTATAAGAACCGCATGTAGTTGAACAACACTTCATTACTAAACCAAACAAAGGGCAATACACAACTGAGAGTTAACATGGCTGGCGGGCTCAGGGAGGCTGAAACCCAGAAGATTCAGCTTCAAAGATATGTCACACATTTGGTCCTTTATCGATTCGGCAGCCGAGTGGTAGCCACACAGCCCCCCCCCCTTCCCTCCCTGCAGTGCGGAGCACATCTTGAGGGTGGGGGGGAGGGGTGAACCAAAGTGTCACAAGTGTGGGGAGCTGAGTTACTGACAAATTGACTGAGTCCATTGACAGGGCGTTGTGTTTATGGCGATGAGTCACTGGCACACTGATGATAAAGTTGCTAAGATGATGAGGGAGTTGCACTGCATGTGATATAACAGTGGCAGGAAGTGGTATGTGGCAGAGGAGCTGTCACTTGTTAGCAGAGAAGAGCGAGTTGGCAGAGGAAGATGGACAGAGGATGAAAATTGCGTGGTCATGCATGATGATTGAGATTTCTGTGGCAAGTGGAGGGGGACAGGGACAACAAACTCAAGGACAGGTACAGGGAAGAGGAGAAGGGGAGAAGCCATGAAATAGTGATGAGGGTGAAGACAGAGAGGGCGAGGGGGAAGGAGTAGTGATTGGAGGGAGGAGAGGGTGACAGGTGGGGGGGAGGGGGTCTGATGGAGGAGGAGGAGGAGGAGGAGGAGGAGGAGAAGACAGTTCAACAAAGGCAAGTTTAATGCAGTTGATGGAAACAGTGGTGGGAGAGTTGTTGAGGGAGATGATGAAGGTGTTGTCACCGCTCTTCAGGACTCAGTGATGGCCCAAGTATGGAGGCTGAAGAGGCGGACAGACGGTGTCGTCAAGGAGGAATACATGCAAACATGTCATGAGGACAGAAGGCATGCGAGGAACAGGAGATGATTGACTAGTTGGGGAACAATACAAGCAGTCACGGTTCGCAGAGGAAGGGAGGTCAGAGAAGGGGAAGGGTGGACAAGCTCTCTGAGGAGTGACAGAGTTTGTCCATAGACAAACTCTGCCACAGTTTCTTTGAGGTTCAGCTTGTATATGGTGCACAGGCCGAGGAGCACTAAAGGAAGTACCTCCAACCACAAAGTGCCATGACAAACAGAGGCTGCCTTAAGGATCTGGCGACAGCGCTCGACTAGTCTACTGCTATTGGGGTGATAAGCGGTTGTGTGAATATGACTGATGCCAAGCAGGTTGCAAAGGCTTTGAAAGAGGGAGGACTCAAATTGGCAACCCTGGTCAGTTGTTATGATGGAAGGACAGCTACATGAGAGATCCACAACTGCACGAGTGCGCGTGCAACAGTTTCCACTGTGATGTTTGGTAAGGTCATGGCTTCTACCCAGTGTGTTGTGCAGTTAATGGAGGTTAGCAGATAGCAAAAACTGTTGGCCAGGGAAAGGAGGCCACTTGGATTGATGTGAACATGTTGGAAATGGCCGGGTGGGATGGGGAAAGATAAGGGGAGGGGACATATGAGTATGAACTTTAGTTTTTTGGCAGGGAACACAGGTGCGAGCCCAGAATTTATGTCTCACCAGATGAATCAGTCTTTGACCAACTTAGTGCAGGATTTTACTCCGGGTGAGCAACGTTGTGTAGTTTGTTGAAGATTTTGCATCATAGACAGTGAGGAATGTAGGGGCGGAGCATGCCTGTGGATTTGTCACACCAAACATCACCTGATATGCTAGGAAAGGTGGTGCGGATAGGTTGCAAAGAGGAGGAAGAATCTCGAATCAGTTGCATGGTATCATCATCAGCCGCTTACAAAGTGGCAAGCTGAGAGAGGTCCAAGAGCGAAGAAATTGCATCAATGTGTGAAAGGAAATAGACCACAACATTGTCCACACCCTTGATGTAGTGGATGTCAGTGGTGAATTGAGAAATGTAGTCACAATAGCAGAACCGAAGCAGGGGAGGGTTAGAGATAGAAGTCGGTGAAATACTTGATATATTGACGATGCGGTCCAATACCCAGAAGAGTTTTAGCAACAATGACAATGACCACAGAAGCCTTCATTTACATTTAACCAATCTGTATGGGCAGGAAGGTTATGGAAACATCAGGAACTTCGAGTTGCTATGACTAAGAAGAGGAAGACTGCTGAATGATCTCACCTTCTTGAAGAGATGCAGGGACCACAATACTGTGCCAAAATTTCTGCAGCTGGCGTGCTACATAAAATCAAATAGGGTGAAGAATATTTGTGCACAAGCCAGCAAAACCTTGCTGCGGGAAAGGATCTGCCATATATGCAGCAGCCTCGACTCCAGCAACAGCAAGCTGATTGAACTACACCTTGCCCTTTTGAGTAAACTTACTGAAGAGGACTGGGAGAAAGTTGATAGGTTAACCTTCCAAGAAGCCGAAAGGACAAACGATAGTGTCGCCACCCGTCAGATGAAGAAATTTGATAACTTGCAGCAGAAATCTATGGGCAATGGACAAACAATGGACATGTAGTGAATGGTGGTCAACCTTTCCAGTCATGAATTAAGTGACACACCAACACAAATCCTGTCCAAGGGGATGAACTTTGCAATCACACTTCGACGAGTTCCTAAAAAAGACATCATAGAATCTGTCGAGGTATTGTTACATTACCTTCCACAAGCCAGAAACAGAGAAGATCCAACAAGAGATCGTTTGAATCTTGGCACATGCAAAACCACCAAAGCAGAACATCAGCAATGAAGAATTAAAGAACTACACCCACCTAGCAGTGGTACAGTCGGACAAGGGAAACACCACAGTGGTGATGAATACTACAGATTACGATGACCGGACCGACTGAGCTATCCCGACATGACTCACAATGCCACCTTACAACTTTTCTTCCATCAGTACCTCACCTTCTACTTTCCAAACTTCAGAGAAGCTCTCCTGCAAACCTTGCAAGATTAGCACTCCTGGAAGAAATGATATGGTGGAGACATGGCTTAGCCACAGCCTTAGGGATGTTTCCAGAATGAAACTTTCACTCTGCAGTGGAGTGTGCGCTGACATGAAACTTCCTGGCAGATTAAAATTCTGTGGCTAATCCATGTCTCCACCATATCCTTTCTTCCACGTGTGCTTGTCTTGCAAGATTCGCAGGAGAGCTTCTGTGAGCCACCATGTCATCCTCTGCCTGAGGGAGTCACCGGATGTGGTATGGAGGGGGAATTGGTCATCACCTAATGTTCCCGGCCGTTACATCAGTTTTTGTGACTGGAACCACTACTTCTCAATAAAGTAGCTCCTCATTTGGCTTCACAAGAGCTGTGTACAGCCCGCTGCATTGTTCAGTACACAGAAAATTTTTCCTGCAGTAAGTTGCAGACATTGCCCATAATAACAGTTGTGATACTTGGCAGGTTGCAAGTGTAGAAACCCAAGTCCCCAGAGGTGTAGCCATGTTCAGTGCCATCATTGTCAATCAGGATCCACTCTGGCTTCAGTCTGTTGATAGGGACTGTCATGACATTGCCACTGATGTCAAATTTGAAGGTTTGTTTGTCTCATCACATCACATCACCCTAATGACCCCACCATGGAGCATCATATATTCACAATAAGCTGATAAATTGCGAAGAAATTTCTTAGGAGCTAAGTGTGGCTCCAATGAATTGCAGATATGTTGTTTGATGCACTGCTCCAGGGCAGCTACATCTGTTGAAAATCAAAGCAGTAATTGGTAGGGAAAATGTACAAGCAGGCTATCAGTAGTTTGCCTTATTCCCCCATGAGGGATGCTTGTATAACATATTTAATGTTGTGAGGACACCCAGGAGAGCCTGTGGAAGAGCCTCCATTCGATAACTGTGATGCCACATCAGTGCTGCTTTTCATAGTACAGTGCCATTGTTCCACCAATCAATTTGCTCTCTAGTGGAATGATGTGTAACATAGCTAGCTGTTACTGGAAAGACTGCAGAAGGCTTCAAAGAGAGAGGATTCATATATTCAGTCTTTGTCTGTGATAATGCTATCCAGTCAACTGAAGTGGCCCATCCTTGCCACCATGAAAGATCACATCATGGATTATACCATAATGTATTTTACTGGCAAACCTTCACAAAATATGTGAAAAATCATGGAAAGTTGATATTGATATCCTTCAGATTCTGGAAAGCATCTAACAATGTCAAAATGAATGTGGTAACAATGTATGTGCAGTACCCAGAAGCTGTGGTACCTACATGTTGCAGCCCTTATACTGCATTGGTACACAAGGCATGACCCTGTTTAGTTTGCGCAATCTTATTTGACGTTTTACTAACAATGGAATGCCTATATGAAAGACAGAAGAGTGTGAGGAATATATAATATGATAAAAAAAATTACAAACTTGTAACGAAGCATGTTGGAATTTATTCCAAGCTGCTTGCATTACTGAACCTCCTGATACCACTGTTGCATAATAATAGATATGAATGTTATTAGTCTATTATCATTTTCTTTTACAAAACTTTTGTTATTATTTGTTGTTTAGTAACTAGCTGAAGTCATTTTCTAATATTTGATTCCATAGAAGTTTGTTTAATTAGCAAATATTAATTAATTAATGCCAGAAGTATATTGTTAAAGTTTAGATAGCATGCTAATTAGTACCGTATTTCTATTAAAACTAGGTAAATTCTTTTCACATAATATTAAAGTGGGAGTTACTGTGTTCACAAGTGATGTTAGGATGTGCTCATGGCATGTAAGAGAGTATTGTTTTGTCAGTTGTCAGACATACAAACTATGCCAGTTCCGAGTATTATTTATTGTTTTGGCTCCAATCTGAGGCACAAGCCACGTCAGTTTGGACCTTAAATTTGAAAATTATGCAAAAGTTAGTCAGTGTTGTTAGTGTGGAAGGTGCATCTACCATGATTAATTAATATTTGTGCCACATTACTATGTACACCTCGAACATTTGTATTCCACACACAAACAGTGTTGTAAATTTGTATTATTCATGTGTGGAATGTGCTTGCCTGGTATTAATAGCTCTAATTAATGAGTCTTGTAAGCTGTCTGTAAATGGGGACAACTGGGCATTTATAAATCATTAAAAGTGTCAACGAACTGCAATTCTGTGTGTTGTCTACATTATTTGTAGTGAATTAGTTCTCGCCCCACTGACAACATCAGGAACATCGAGCTATGATCAGGCTTGGCACAAACTGATGTGGCACATTGGTCATATAACAAGGATCAACAATCATATGTGAACCAGAGAAATGCAATGAGAATGTGCTAGGGTCATTGTCATTGTCAAAGACTGTTTCATTGGCCCATACATTGTCCCAAACTGACTTGATGGTTGCACAAATCTCGTATCCCTATGATGGGTTCCGCAGGTCATGCTGCTGATCCCATTCATAACCACATTCAATTTCAGCTTGACAGAACCCTCCATCATATTAGCATACAAGTTATACAGGGAAACTAAGGCTTGACTAAGCAGGTTAAAATGGAAGGTGTGGTACTTACATGGAGATGAAGATATTTTATAGGAGAATTAACAGCAACAACTTACCTTGAATATATACTGTCTGCTTGAGGAGTTTGTTGCAATAGGAAGGTCAGACTGAAGAAGGTCTTCAACTGTTTTTATGCCTCGCTCATGTACTGAAGTTGTCAAAACATTAACAAGTGATCCCTGTGAATAATTATAGTAATATTATGATGCTTTACTTTTTAATAATGTGAGTAATGTGGGAAACTAAAAACAACTCCGTAAGAGTGTTTCCAAAAATCTACAGATCTGAATATAAAATAGTGTCCTTTGAACCAAAATAAAATGAATGCACACACGTGCGCACACACACACACACGCACACACGCACACACGCACACACACACGCACACACGCACACACGCACACACGCACACACGCACACACGCACACACGCACACACACACACACACACACACACACACACGCACACACGCACACACACACACGCACACACACACACACACACACACACACACAAACACACAATAGGAGAGGTTTAGGATAGAGAGGTGGGAACTCCAGGGTGCACATGCTACAATTCCCACCTATCTATCCTAAGCCCCTCCTATTTTGTGTGTGTGTGTCTAAGCATGCACATTCATTTTATTTTCCTCCACTCATCCACCTCCCACTCCATCTCACTCCATCCCATCATCTTGTTCCTTCCATCTAATACGTACATACTCTGGAAGGCTGTGCTGTATCCATCCCCACCACTGTAACACAACCTTCCTATCCCCCCTCCTCTCTCCTATCTCCACACTGCAGAGTGTGATTCGAAGTGCAGCAGTCGGAGTTGATGGTTGTGTGACTGTATTGCGTGCCTGTGTGATTGCATGAATGTCCCTAATTCTGAAGATGGCCATGGCCAATAGCCAAAGTGTTGTATGTTTGTGTCTTTTTTGTGTGCCTGTCGCAGCTCTTCATCACATCTTTGTGGTGAGTTGTTAACTCTCCTATTACTGTATTGTTAATTCAAACCTGGACTTTCCATTATTAGATTACACTTGCTGAGAGATTCTGGACAATTAGGCATGCTATATATACTTGTGGTCTTCCCTCCACTGAAACCATGTGAGGATCATGCAAGCGCTGGGGTATATGGGTAACTCATGCTTGGGACTCTAGAGATGGACCTCAGTCTGTGCACTGCCTCCATTGCGTTGAATGTTCTGCCTCTGCTGCAACTGGTGCCAGTTTCTTTCTTGACTCAGTTGAAACTCACTGGCCTTGATGATAAGTTTCTCATGTAAGCAGATTTCAAGGGCCTTCCTGTATATGAAGTCCCAACAGTGGGATGTGTTTTGTGGAACCTCTGTACCACCGAATTTTATCTTGTGTTTGTTTCTAGGCAATGTTCAGCAACTGTTGATTTTGTGGCCTGGTGCACCACCACCTAGAGAGAAGGCCGCAGTGCTCCTGTGTGATGTCAGGCAGAGTAGGTTGCGCACATATAGCTGACTAGCCTGCTGCTTTGGTATAGTGGGCCATGCCCCAGAGGCTACCCAGTCAGCTATGCGTGCGCAACTTACTCTGCCTAATGTCACACGAGAGTGTTGCGACCTTCTCTCTAGGTGGTGTTGGCTGGTGGAAGTTGGTATGACATTTATGTTCATTTCACCTTTCTTTGGTTGTGCAAACTATTTGCCCATCATAAGCTTTCCTCTACTTACAAGGTATGTAAAAAATCCCAATTTCCATAGTCCCAGATCATATTTCACTGCCGTATAAGGGATTTAGTCTTTCCTAGCAGATGGTACTCACATCTGATGTTATATAATAAAATTTGACCAATTTTTCCAGATATGTTGCATAGATATGTAATATAGGTGATGCTCCTGTGCAGCTGCTCTTCTGTTTGAAAGTCCATAGAATTTTGTGATCTTTATACCCATTTTCATGGAACACTTCCTTGAAATGATCTAGTTTGGTTTTAGGCTTTCTTCATTGGAGATCACATGAGCTCTGAGGACCAACATGTTTAGTATCCCTTCTCATTTTGATGGATGTAGATAGAGGTGTAGAGATACTATGACATGACAGTGCCCCCAGGCTGATGCCGCGCACTTCTATTTTATAGAGCCACACACATCGGCATATTTAAACCGCGCGCGAACGCGCGCGGGAAATACGAGCTTCGGGAAGTTTGTGACGTAGGGGTTTTTCCGCGGGGCTGGAAAACGGAAGCCGAGTCGCGTGGGGGAGGGCAGAGTCGCGTGGACTGCCGAGGACGGCGGAGCGTGGTTGCTCGTCGCGGCATTTTCTATAAAAACGTGGGATAGCTTTTCGCGGCTGAAGTACCGCTTTTTCATATGCCTTTTGAGTTAATCGATTCCGGTGTGTGGGCTAAAGTGCGAAGTTGCGTGGGGGCTCGAGTCACAAAAACATTTTTATAACTTTAAACACGTGCAGTGTCATAGAAAAATTAAACTTATTTAAAACAACATCTGTGTGGTGAACATTATTTTTTCGCAACTCGCCCTGTACGCACATAAATGTGTATAATTGGTATGTACTTTTGTTTATTAATTGAAAAATGTATTAAGGCGCACGTGGACGGAACAGCACCAAAGCGGGAATCATTTATTGTCATCCCCTAAACGACCACAAAACGTTTTTTCCACTAGAAAGAGGGAAAAGCATGTTCCGCCCCGTCGCATAAGGGGGCTCGTCCATTTCGCGAAACAGTGTGTAGTGTGTACTGAGACACGTTCCGGCTCGTCCATTTCGCGAAACAGTGTGTAGTGTGTACTGAGACACGTTCCGACTCGTCCATTTCGTGAAATAGTGTGTTCCGGTTTCGCCCATTTTGAAGCGAGAAGTACGTCGCGGCTCGTTCATTTCGAGTGCGAAGTACATTCCGACTCGCGTGTTGAAGAAAATTTTAGCGGCTCACGGCAGCGAGTGTGCGGCAGGCAGCAACAGCGTAACCGGGAGACGCGGCGGCAACAGCCGGTATGGCGGGTATTACACTGTAAAAGATCTTTGTCAAAGATCTTTTATCAAAGCTCTTTGGTCAAATCTTTGACAGTGTAATGGGTCATCTTTTATAAAAGATTTCTTTTATAAAAGATATTTGATAAAAGTTAGCGAGAGAGCCTAGCTTTTATAAAAGTTCGCCATTGTATACATGCGTCTTTCCTTGCTTTGACGTCTTTTAACCTACAAATTAACGTAAAAGTGTATTTGTTGTGTCGCTACTGCCACAGTGATCGTTTCAAAGTGAGAAGTGTGCGGAATATTTATTAATACAAAGCACATTTACTAAAATATACGGTTAGAATCGTATAAAGAAAAAGCTACTGCTGTCAGTTGTATTCAAAGTGGCTCACTGTGGATAATGATAAGGAAGAAATTATATGTATCAAAGGATATATGGAGATGCATAAGTGAAATAAATGTTTTTATATGTACTCTAACCTAACCTCGTAATTCCTCCTAAAGTGATTTACATTTTGCTTCACTTGTGTCTGCAATAATACGTGAATTCTTAGGCCTACCCTGTACGATTTGTGTATTTTACTGCCTGTTGAAATAGATTTTGTATGTGGATATAAATGGGACGATCTTCGCGGAAAAGGCATTAATAATTTGCGTAATGAGATACTGCACTAATTAGCTCCGTATTTTTTCTTGCTTTGCACGATGCTTTTCGTGATTTAACCATAAGTCCATGTATTTAGACGGATATTTTATGTTTCGGAAAATCAGGCAAAATAAATGTCACACTTCAGTAAACTATAAAAATGTCTTCCGCAGCACATAATCCAAAATGAAGCATAACATGAAAGAACTACGAAAATATTCTGTCTTCTCAATTATGATGAAGTGTCTAACAAGGTTATGTTTAGCATGACATCTTCATGACACACGTTAACTTATTTACCCATTGACACAGCTTTAGGGTTTCCTGAAACGTCGATTTTGATGAAGTATTTATAATTATGTGGGCGAATTAAAATGTTTGCTCACACGTTCTTAAACAATTTAGGTTATTCTGTTCTAGAAGTGTAGCTCATGAAGTACATTTGTGCGAGCACTTTTCGTATTTTCCTCTCGCTATTCACGGTTTTACCTAAAATTGTTTCCATTTTTCATTCTTTGCAGTGAATGCACTCCCGGGCAACATTATATTACGTTCTATAATACAGACGATTGACTATTTTGGAGTCTTTTCAGAGCAACTATGACAAAATATTTTACGCTAGTGTAATGTGCTCTTGTGAAGTAGTTTCGTCAAAGATCTTGGATAAAATCTTTGACAAAGATCTTTTACAGTGTAATACCGGCCTATATTCCAGACCATCACCGTGCGGCGGCAGGACGCGGCAGATACGGCGCACAACAGCGGCGATTTCGGCATCGGCAGCTCAGCACGGAAACACGACGCAGTTACGCAGTGGACTTGCAGCACAGACAAAGAGATAAGTGTCGCAGCAGGCTTTTATTTTGTTGATTTCAGTTCTCTTGTCCCCAGCCATGAGTACTGAAACTGATAGGGTTTTAAGTGATAGTGAATCCTTAGAAAGTGGTAGTGGGTCTGAGGCCCCAACACAATCTAAGGCAGATGAAATGAAAGCAATGATGGGTTGGATGATAACTGAATTTAAAGATACTGTAGGGGGCCTGGAAACAAAAATGGGGAATTCAATTGCTGAAATGGGAAACTCAATAAAAAATTCAATGGGTGTTTTAAAAAATGAAATAATCTCGGACTTTGACAAAAGATTAGAAGATTTGACCTTAAAATTTGAAGTTAGAGAAAAGGATCTGAATGCCAGAATTGGTGCTGTTGAGACTAAGTTGAATGACAGGATAGAATCAGGAAAACAGATTTGTGAAATCAGGAATGAGGACACTAGGCAGGCTTTAATTGAAATAAACAAAAGGATTGTGGCTTGTGTTGATGAAACAAGTTTGGAAATTACAAAAAGTGTTTTAAGAAAGGAAATAGAACAGGTAGTAGCTGTAAATAAATGTAGTATAGAAAAGGTGAATAGTAGGATGGCTGACTTAGAATTGTGCTCTGCATCTGCAAATACTGGTTGGTTTGGGATGCAGATACCAAGTTGTAAAACTTTTTCAGGGGAAAGTAGCTACCATGTAGTAGATTTTATTGCAGCATGCAAAGATCAATTCCTGCCTGGAATGACTGATAATTGCAAAATAAAATACATCAAAAGAATGTTAGAAGGTCCTGCACAGACGTGGGCTAACCAATGTGCTGAGAAATTCGTTTCCTTTGAAGTTTTCGAAAAGCTAATTTTAGATAAGTACTGGAGCCAGGCTAAACAAGTCAGGTTACAAAATGAATTCTTAAATGGAGTTGCTTACAAGGGGGATAAACAGACTATGAAAGAATTCTGTCAGGAAGAGTTAAGGAAATTGGTGCACTTAGATAGACCATTAGGAGCTCTTACTGAAATATACACTCTTTGCCGGAGGTTGCCACAGAATTTAAATTTGCAACTTATACACTGCCCTACTGACTCTACTGAAAAATTTCTAGATTTTATAGAAAAACTAGATCATGCAATGGCATATGAACCTAGACATGGGGAGCCTCAACATATAGCTAACCAAAGGGAACATAATAGGAATACCAGAAATTGGGGAAATAAGCAGCATGACCACCACCAAGAAAGGAACGTGAATGAAAATTGGAGAAATAATGGGGGTAGATGGAATGGTGATGATAGGAATCTGAGAGATTCATTGGGAAGAACTAACAGGGATGATCGAAGGTTAACACAGGAAAATGGAGAAAGAAGAAGGGAACAAAATAGAAACGAACAACACAGACAACGTTCGGAAAACTAGAATTTGTTCCAAATGGGGTCCGATTTGGGACGGGATACAAGGTACGAAATAGGACCGAGAGAAGGATAAATAATTACAAGCCAGATAGCAGGGGATCAGATAGGAATAACTATGACCAGAATAGAGAGAAAAGGGAAGAAAGAATATGTAATATGGATGCAATATTGGGCAATGAAGAAATGGTTGGGGGATGGTTTACACAGCATGATAAAAGAAATGCAAATAAGAGAAGAAATCATAAAAATCCAAGTGAAGATTGTAATGTGGGAGATTTGTTTAGTGAAAGAGTAAGTAGTGGGAGAGATGCTGAAGAAAACAGCATTGGTTTGGCTTCTGTATTAGGTGAATCAGGTTTGCTAGCGGAGCATAAGTGTGTGATTGAATGTAAGAGTATGCCAAGGGGATGCGTGAATGGTAGCAAAAGTGTCATTGAACTAGATGAGACAAAATCAAATATTAATATGTGTGAAAAAATGTGGGTATTCCAAAGTTTAAAGCAATCACTAATGACAGTGTAATAAGAGCTGTATCTGGTTTGGTGCAACTTGATGATGTGTGGTTTGATGATATAAATGTAAATAAGAATGTACAAGCACCTATAATTAATGAAGACTGAGAACAGGGTGAGAAGAGTAAATTTAAAGGCTGGGTGAAGAAGGTCAATTGGATTAGGAAATGGGCACCAGATGATTGGGCAATTCATAAATATGACTATATAAAAAGATTAGGAGAGCAATGTGGGAAAAATGAGACATATTACAATGTTCTTAAAGAAATATTTGGAGGGGATCCAGAATTTGATTAATTGAGGGGACAAAGCATATTCTCATTGGGAAATAGTAAAATGACTGGTGAACATGACTCTGTAAATGAGGGATCTAGTGATGAACAAGAAATAGGGGATGACATACAAACTTTTGTCATCTATAATTGTGAACAGTATGAGGGTATGAAAGAGGGTGGAATGAATGCAAGGTGGATGGAGAAAGAGGAGCGTGAATATACAGCTAGTGATTGGATCCAATTTTTAACTTATAGAAAGAATGTAGAACCAAAGGAATGGGAAAAGGACAAGTTTGGTTTTGCAAGAAAGATAGCAATGCTAAATGCTAGGAACCCAAAATTCAAAGAGGTGTTTGAAAAAGTATTTGCAGGTGATGATAACATAGAACCATATAGCCCTAGTAGTCAGAGTCAGGTATGCAACATGGTAAAGTACTGCATACATGAGATAGAAGACGACCTGTTAGCAGAGACTGAATTAGAGAAAGATGTGATTGAATATGTGCAGCCAATCATAAATGTCACTGTTGGAGGGGTATGTGAAAATGCACTGATTGATACTGGGAGCTCTATTAGTGGCATTGCAGAAGACTTTTACAATCAGATTAGGACCACAGGAACAGTTGAATTTCCAGTCACAGGGGTAAGAATAAAAAATGCAACTGGAACTTACAGCAAGCCAGTGAGTAAGGAGGTTGTATTAGATGTAAATATAGGAGGGAAAACGTTTAGTCACGTTTTTCTGGTAATAAGAAATCTCTGTCTAAATCTTGTGCTAGGCAATGATTTTCTATGTAAAAATGGGGCTTGCATTGATTGTAAGGATCAGGTGCTGGAACTACATTCTGGAGGATGCATGAAAAGGGTTAAATTTAGAAGTGCAAGTAATGATAAGGATTTAGTGGCATGTCTGCACATAGCCAAATGTACAATGGATGAGGCAGAGGTCGAGGAAGTGATACGAAGGAAGGTAAACAATACTAAGGGAATTTATGATCATGCAAAGGGGGAGCCGTATTATTTACTGACAGACAATAAGTATGTATTTTCCGAAAAGCCAGGTAAAGTACCAAAATTTAAATATTCAGTAAGGGTAAAACCACATGAGCCTAGTATTGTGAGGAAAGGTATGGGGTAAAGCAGTCTCAGAGAATGATCAGTGTATATAGTAGGGTAAGGATTTGTGTAAATTTATTTTTGTAACTTTATTATATATCTGTGATTAATTTATGTGAAGCAGTAAGGACAGGGTTTAAAATTCAGATGTGGTGAAAATATGTACATAAAGGAGTAGATTATGTTATAAAGTACACATGTGAACTGAAGATTTTGAGTTTTACATGTTGACACTAGACCTGTGGATGTCATTTTTCTAATTAGTCCCAGATTAGGATTAGGCAGTGCAATTAGTTTTAAATATGGTAGTTTGGAACAGGTGATAATAATGTGGAAATGCACAAAGTTAAAAATATATATATATATATATATATATATATATATATATATATATATATATATATATATATATATATATATATATTTTTTTTTTTTTTTTTTTTTTTTTTTTTTTTTTTTTTTTTTTTTGGTGTATTGGGGGTAGAGAAATATTTGTATAGGGATATTGTGTATCCAAAGGATCATGTTATGTGTAAGTAGGAAATTCTGTGTGTATCATGTCAGAGTCTCGAAATTTGCAGAAGGGATGTAAGATTATAAAAACAAAATAAAATCTATATTTTCTGATATGAAAGATAATTAAATGAATTGAATAGTTTGTCAGAAGTACAAAAAGTTTTCTTAAGAGTTCATTTTGTGAGATGGGAATTTGGCTACAGTATTAGATTACAATCTCTAAATCCACATACAAATGACAATAACCATGCCACATCTTGAGTTTATTTCCATTGGAGCGGCCTGAGGGATATAAAATAAAAGAACAATGACTTCGACTTTTCTGTGTAACTATATGAAGTTCTGTTTTGATTGTGCTAAATCTGGATAGCAGAGAGGTGGGGTGTGAATCTGATGGATCCCTGGTATAATATATATATTTGCCAAAAGAAAAATCATTTGTATTCCTTTTTTGTTTTCTCTCTCTCTCCCTTTCATTGCTTTCATGCCAGCTGAGAGGACAAGAGAGCTAAAATCATTGCCAGTAGCCTGAGCTGCACCAGCTTACAAACTGAAAAAGACAGAAGTGTAAGGACCAGTGCCCATATACTGAAGTGCAACACAAGGGATGTTGGAAGTGAAACTTAACAGTGCAACGGGAAGTTTATATTAAAAACGATGGTATTCATTCCATAATGAGACAGACATGGGACATATCCATGAATATTAGTGATTTTTTTATTGTATGTTCTTGTTGATATGTGTCACATATACAAACTTTAAATATGTACAATTTCACAAAATTTAATTTTTGTCTCCAGTTGTAAGATTTTTTTGTATTGTATTTTCTTATTTTTGTTTGAGGGGTATATTTGTGTTATGTTTTGGTGCTACTTGCGACATCCTACACTGTGTTTGGAAGTCGCAAGTGGGGGTATTATGACATGACAGTGCCCCCAGGCTGATGCCGCGCACATCTATTTTATAGAGCCACACACATCGGCATATTTAAACCGCGTGCGCGAACGCGCGCGGGGAAATACGAGCTTCGGGAAGTTTGTGACGTAGGGGTTTTTCCGCGGGGCTGGAAAACGGAAGCCGAGTCGCGCGGAGGAGGGCAGAGTCGCGTGGACTGCCGAGGACGGCGGAGCGTGGTTGCTCGTCGCGGCATTTTCTATAAAAACGTGGGATAGCTTTTCGCGGCTGAAGTACCGTTTTTTCATATGCCTTTTGAGTTAAACGATTCCGGTGTGTGGGCTAAAGTGCGAAGTTGCGTGGGGGCTCAAGTCACAAAAACATTTTTATAACTTTAAACACGTGCAGTGTCATAGAAAAATTAAACTTATTTAAAACAACATCTGTGTGGTGAACATTATTTTTTCGCAACTCGCCCTGTACGCACATAAATGTGTATAATTGGTATGTACTTTTGTTTATTAATTGAAAAATGTATTAAGGCGCACGTGGACGGAACAGCACCAAAGTGGGAATCATTTATTGTCATCCCCTAAACGACCACAAAACGTTTTTTCCACTAGAAAGAGGGAAAAGCATGTTCCGCCCCGTCGCAATACTGGTCTATGTGGGTTGTCTTCTGATAGATGATGTGTTCCAATATTGACTGTTGCAGTTGACTGTTTTGCTCCATTTCCACACAAAATTCAACCAACTGTCACCAAAACAGCCACAACTAAAACCTAATCCAATGTCATGAATCTTATAGGGAAAACCATTGACACTGCTCCATTGTCTGTCCTTGAGAAAGGCTTAAATTTTAATACATCAGTAGCTGCATTACATATTGCAGAAATCATCAGAGGAGTGGAACATTTGTTAGCTGATACAGTTGAGGAGACAGGGCAGGAAACATTTTGTAATTTCACCCCATTCACAATATCCACATCTCCAGAGGAGAAAGAGCCACACTGTGGTGTCTACAAGATGATCCAGATGTTGTCATCCTCCCAATTGATGAGGGGAATGTAGCCAATGGACTGGCAGCCAAAGATCCCAAGCTATTAGACAATCAATACAACCAGTCAGATACTGTGCAAGATGATTGAACTTCTTTGAAATAGTTGCACTGACAAGACAGAAAAGAAACTTTGGCAGCTTGCAGCTACACCAAGACTCTATGGACTTCTAAGGGTATATAAGAGCGAACCAAATGCAAGCACAATAGAAGTGTGAACATACCAGCATTTGATGCATAGCACTTGATGTCACTGGCTGGCAAAAGTGAGAAACACATCAAGAACTTGGCTCAGTTCATGGACTGGTTAAGGAAAATTACACTACCCAGCTTTGAAAACATAGTTGGTTTTGTCAGTGTCTTACTTTTTAACAGAGTTCCACTTAAAAAATCAGTGGACCTCATTGAGAATAATTTGGGTCCTATTTAGTTTGTGTTCACATCCACACTTTTCTTTCTGAAGGAGATTACTGTCAACAAACTGATGGTGGTCCACCATCAGTTTGTGACCAATATGTATATGGAAAAGTTGGAGCACAAGGCACTAGATACAGCACCACTAGAACCGAGTTTATTTACAGGTACCATCAAACAGGGTGATTTCGGACAGTTTTGAGATTTTTACACTATAAATTTCGTAGGTTTTGTCACATTTCTTTGTTTTTTATGGAAGTGGTGGGGTATATGTACAAGCAATAAAATATCCTACAAACAGAACGTTCATGTGGATCTATTTTTGGCTGAAACAGAGAAATAAAGTGTCTGAAATCGCCCTATGGAATATGGTGATTTCGGAGACATATGTATTTTCAATCTCTGACCAGTGTTTCGAGTTGTTTGGGGTGATTTCAGACTTAAATTGACTTATTTTTTATTCTACTTCCTTTCTGTTTGATTTTAGTGACTTTTAACATATTTTAAGGATGTCATTCACTAAAATAAGGGATTAAACTGAGATAAGGAATTTTATTTATTAAAGGCTTTTCTATATGTTCATTTGACACACTGAATATCTCGAACTGTTTTCTTTAAAATTTCCAGGTCATAATTACACCAATCTTGAACACCTTTCTTACTTTTATATGTTCTCGGCATTGTCTGAAATCACCCCATAAAGTACACAATTAAAAAAAAAAAAAAAAAACCTCTATACTTTGAAACTTTACACAAAACTCATGACAAACTGGTACAAAACTTCTCACAGTGCCACAGCCTACTGATCTTGTTGGCAACTGATGCTACAATACTTTTCTGCCAGTCGCAACAACAGAAAGTTTTCACTCCATAACACAGCAAGAGCAAGAACTTTCAACAATGAGATTGTCTGACTGGTTATTGCTTTGGTAAACAATTGATCCAAACAAGGGAGCATGGAATTTGTGAATTACAGTCTCATGCATAAAATTAGCAGTGCGCGAAGGTGGAAATTATCATTTATTCATTGCTATGCAGCAGGAAAGATAAGATAAATCACATTGTCCAATATCACCCTGTTTGATGTTATGTTAATGGTATGTTCCTCATTTGGCGTAAGCGAAGATGAACTTCAGGTTTTCTTGTAACATCTGAACTCCATTCACAGCCAGATTTAGTACACCATGGGAGTATAGCAAAATAGTCAACTATCTTTCTTGGGTGTTTTGGTATGCAGAAAAGTGGATGGAACATTGGAACACGATGTCCATCAGAAGACAACTCACAGGCCTCTAGCTGTCTTTACCCTTCACAAAAAGAAGGGGGGCTAAACTAGCTGGGTCAAAGAGCTCATGTGATCTCCAACAAAGAAAGATTAAAACTGGAACTAAAATACCTCATGAATGTATTTAAAAATGACTATAGTGATCACCAAATTTTATGTGCTTTCAAGCAAAAGAGCACTCTACAGACAACACCCAATGAGGATCTCCTAATAATACTTCCAACACTCCGTATGTGGGCAATAAATATGGAAAAATGAGCAGAATTTTATGACATATCAAATACATGTACTGCCTGCTGGTAGACTATCTGTTTATATACTACCAACAGTACATAAACCACAACAATTGTCCAGAATCTCAATCAACAGGAGAAACTTGATGATTATGGCACATTACACCATTGTAAATTCGTTTTCAATGACCAATCTACCTGCAAGCTTATAGATCTTGCAGCATCATATTCACTGGGAAAACCTATGAACACACATTAGGCATTAGGCAGTATGCCAATGGGTTGAATATAATATTCATGGATTTATAATTAATATCTGTATTCATATAGTTTGTAATCTGCAAAACAAATCACAGTGTTTTATTTTATTTTATTTCATTTATTTATTTTAAACCTACCTGGTGCTTGCTGTTTATAATAACACCCCTACAAAGCCCACAAAGGTTTGGAAATGAGTAAGCTGGGACTGCAACCACCAAGACTGAACTGAGGAGAGCAGTTGTGACCCTAGCAATTGCCTGAATAACCCAGGAGGCAGTACCGAAGCTCTATCAGGGGAGCAACAGATGCAGAGTTTGAGACGATGACTGATTCATTGGCAGAAACAAAGCGACATTCAAATGTGTGGTCTGACAGGAGGTGCGGGGACAAGAAGCAGGTCATATTCCATGGGTTTCACCTTGGTAGGCACTGAAATGAGCCTTAGTGAAATATTTTGACTCAACGGAAGGGTCTTAACCCTGCCCCTTCAAGATTTCTCCTGGGATAATATTATGACCAATAGTGCCTCCTGGCTGACTGGAAAACTATGTTATTTTGATCCTATAGGGTGTAGTTGCAAGTGATTCACATGGTGGTCAATCTAAGTCTAACAGTGACAGCTGCTGAATCTGGTCACCCAGCATGGTACTCGACAATCACCTCTGCTCCCAGTTGAAAGATCTCAATGGCAAAATGTACTGGTCCATCAGGGTCTGAGACACGTGGCTTGGGGCACAACAAATCAAGGAGACTCCTTGGCTGGCATCCAGATATTCACTCTGCTAGACTGCACCTGCTGACTAGCATTACTCTGCAGGCCACCAAGAAGCTCAGCAGCACATTGTTGCAGGAAGAGTCCCTTATTGGCTCCTTCATTTGAGTCTTGAATGTGCACAAAATACTAAATCTCAGAGTTTGAGCAAAGTGAATTGGGGGTAGACACAAGGTATTTGATGCCACTGAATATGGAAAAATCTTTAAACTTCCATGCCATGAATTGCCATACATTATCAGTTACAAAGGTCCTGCACAATATATCTACTGCAAAATTGGTTGGCAATGCATGAAACATGGCAATCAATGATGTAGAGGATAGCTTGGCAACATACAGAAAATTCAACAGAGCATCAACTACCAACAACCACACACCCCTTAACAATGGGCCAATTAAATCAAAATGCACTATGTCCCAAGGGTGCTCTGAGGCTGGTCAAAGGGTAAAATGACAGTTTAAGAGCCTGGTGCTGCACACAGGCCCTGTAAGTTTACACCAGGTGCTCATTGTTATGATCCATCACTGGCCAATAAAAATACCATTGTGCTATGGTGAGGTGAAGGTGTTGTAATCACCAATAACCAACCACATGTAAGAGTCGTCACTTTATTGCACTAGGCTTTACAAAGTTCAGACACAGACCAACTAGAAAAATGACAGCAACTCTTAAATAGTGAGTGTGCCTCTGAAGATGCTTAGTGAAGTTATAATTCATCTTGTGAAAATCAATATATGGTGTCCTTCATCTACATCGACATCTACATCTACAACCATACTCCGCAAGCCACCTGACGGTGTGTGGCGGAGGGTACCTTGAGTACCACTATCGATTTTCCCTCCTATTCCAGTCACGTATTGTTCACGGAAAGAAGGATTGTCGGTATGCCTCTGTATGGGCTCTAATCTCTCTGATTTTATTCTCATGCTCTCTTTGAGAGATATATGTAGGAGGGAGCAATATACTGCTAGACTCCTCGGTAAAGGTATGTTCTCAAAACTTCGACAAAAGCCCGTACCTAGCAACAGAGCATCTCTCCTGCAGAGCCTTCCACTGAGTTTAGCGATCATCTCCGTAACGCTTTCATGATTACCAAATGATCCTGTAACAAAGTGCGCTGCTCTCCATTGGATCTTCTCCACTTCCTCTATCAATCCCACCTGGTACGGATCCCACACCGGTGAGCAGTATTCAAGCTGTGGGCAAACAAGTGTACTGTAACCTACTTCCTTTGTGTTCGGACTGCATTTCCTTAGTATTCTTCCAATGAATCTAAGTCTGGCATCTGCTTTATCAATGATTGATTTTATACGGTCATTCCATTTTAAATCCCTCGTAATAACTACTCCCAGATACTTTATGGAATTAACTGCTTCCAGTTGCTGGCCTGCTATAGTGTAGCTAAATGATAAAGGATCTTTCTTTCTGTGTATTCGCAGGACATTACACTTGTCTACATTGAGATTTAATTACCATTCCCTGCACCATGCGTCAATTTGATGCAGATCCTCCTGCATCTCAATACAATTTTCCATTGTTACAACCTCTCTATATACTACAGCATCATCCACAAAAAGCCTCAGTGAACTTCTGATGTTATCCGCAAGGTCATTTATATATATCGTGAACAGCAACAGACCCACGACACTCCCCTGTGGCACACCTGACATAACTCCTACTTCGGAAGACTTCTCTCCATTGACATTGAGAATGACCTGCTGCTTTCTGTTATCTAGGAATTCCTCAATCCAATCACACAATTGGTCTGATAGACCATATGCTCTTACTTTGTTCATTAAACGTTTGTGGGGAACTGTATCAAACACCCTGCGGAAGTCGAGAAACACAGCATCTACCTGAGAACTCATGTCTATGGCCCTCTGAGTCTCGTGGACGAATAGGGCAAGCTTGGTTTCACATGAACGCGTTTTTCAAAACCCATGCTGATTCCTACTGAAGAGATTCCTAGTCTCAAGAAATGTTATTATATTCGAACATAATACATGTTCCAAAATTCTACAACGGACCGACGTTAGAGATACAGGCCTATAGTTCTGCACATCTGTTCGAGGACCCTTCTTGAAAATGGGGATGACCTGAGCCATTTTCCAATCTTTCGGAATGCTATGCTGTTCTAGAGACTTACAATACACCACTGCGAGAAGGGGGCCAGTTCCTTCACATACTCTGTGTAAAAACGAACTGGTATCCCATCAGGTCCTGAGGAGTACTCCTGTTGGGTCAGGGGGTAGGGCGTGAGGTGACCAGCTGGAGCCAAGACATGCAGACAGGGGAAAGCTCCACTGCGTTGGCTGGCAGGGGGGTTGGAGGTCGGAGTTGGCGAATGGTGGGCCCTCAAATGGCGTATTCTTGAAGGCAGCATAGATGTTGCACTAGTTAGGTGGGGCAGAGGCTGCTAGGCTGATGTGAGTAGGGGGTGTACACTAGCACTTCAACCGATGGTAACACAAACACATGCACACTGGCAGGGTCAACCTGTCCGGGTAGATCTATGCATCTTAAAGAGTTGACACTCAGCAGGAGTGGAGGAGGGTGATGAATTTGTGGTCATACATCAAATAAAAAGTGGGAGGCCTCGAATGATGTCTGATAAATCAGTGGTCAGAGCTGGGTGTACAGGGATGGTGTACTCTAAAGCAGGAGCCCTAGAAGGGGTTGAGTGGCTGAAACCTCAGAAAGGGGATGCGGGAGTCATGGGGGAATAACCTCATCAGAGGGTAAGCTGGGTCAGATGGTGTAGAGGAAATGCTTGATATAGAGTGTTCAGAGCTTGACAAGTGAGTGGGAGAGGCAAAGTGTGTGTATTCAATGGAGTGTTATTTGCACTCTAGTTGTGCACAACGATTGGTGCTTGAAAAGAAGGAAATGACTAGTAATGGTATGGGGTACCCTCTGCCATGCATTGTAACAGGGATGGGGAATATGTATATAAATATAGGTGTAGTGTAGCTTCATAATAATTTGGGTTTATCATTGCAAGATCTAAGGTAATGGTGCCCAGATTAGTAGTATCCTATTAGACACAACTTGTAAATATGTACAAAAGAATATACCAAATACTTACTTTATTATGAAACTTACATGTGAAATATTATTTGTTTCTTTACATAAATAAATACATAATTTCACTTCTGTTAAAGTTACCATGTTGTGAAAAATGTTTCATTCAACATACTATGTGACTCACCTGAAAAATGGTGAGAATAACAAGAGAGAAAATAGCACAGGCTGCAGCAAAAAACTTTTGTGATGGAGACCGTGCTAGATTTCCATAGCCAACAAGTATGAATTTCAATGCTTCTTGTATAATGTTTGTACAGTGGTTTCTAGATGACAATAATGACCAGACCACTGCAGAAAAAATATAGCAGCCAACAATTGAGAACCAGACCTGGAATATATCAAATATTTTTGTGGCTATAAGTGAAAATGTTTAAACTGAGCTACTGTAATAAATTGAATGAAATAAGTTACATGAAAAAAAGTATGAACATTGCAGATTGAATGTAATGAGATAAAATTACTTGACAAGTAATTGAGGAATAAAATTAAGATTCTTTTTATATTATTTATTCATAGGTTGTAGGGAAACAAGCAAAATTGCTGGTTCCACTGGATACTGGGTCATGAAAGGAAAGGATGTTGTGAATAATAGTTATTACTATTTAAAAATATTTGAAATGTTAGTTTTAGTTATGAATCAGTCACATACTGTGCACAGATCAATCTTGTAAGCAGATTGGGCAATGCACAGCAGATGAGCAGTGGATGTGTCAAAGACATTAACAGTGTAGCAAAGTGGGCAGCATAAAATGTCATGGAGAAAGGCACACATCCAGTGAAAATTAAAGACAATATGGGTTTATAAAAAAATAAGAATGTTAGTTACAAAATGGCTTGAAAAAGAGAGTCTATGTATAAGAGACATTTCCAACAGATGGGAATTATTATTGTGAATATTTGTATTTTATGGTGTTCAAATAGAGTTTGTTATGAAAGACAACATTCTGTTTACGTCTCTTTATTTTAAACATATTTAAAATAATAAATCTAATTATTACAAGAAGATCCCTTGACCTGCAGAAGTTTGGATTATATCAAAGTCTATGATGCCTAAATATTTCTAAAGAAGATATAGCATTTAATACAGCAACCAAATTATAAAGTTATGTCTAATTTAAAAGCAGTGGACAGAAGGGAAATTGTTTTACATATCCCATCTCACAAAACTTATAACTTCAAATTTGGAGTGTTATCAAGTTACAACTAGTCAAAGTATTAAATCAATAACTAGAAACACTACAAGGTTTTCCTTTATTTATTTATTTATTTATTACTCTGTATTCCAATGGCTGTCAAAGTAAAGAAAGAGGAAAGTAGCACACAAGTAATAAGAAATGACTTACAGTATAAGATTATGCAGACACTATAATATGGCAATTGAAAGTAGAAGATGTCTGTGCTATAGTTCTGTAAGATAGCAGTAGTAGAAGCAAGGCTTGAATTAAACAAGTTTACAATTGCTCTGCAGCCATTACTGACTGCTTCATGTACTACACTTTGTTATTTGTTACACACTGTTTATTGTTTTCTTTTCTTACTTTATTCAAAAGAGATAGAGTGGCTGGCTGGCCAGTACCACCAATAGTCACACAAAAAAGATGAAAATAAACATACAACACAAGCTTTTGGAAGTTCATTCCTTCTTCAGGCAGGAGAGAAGAGGGACAACAGGATATGGAAGGAAAAGATTACTCACAACTTATGCTCTGAGGTAAGAATAGCATGAAGTGTGATAGGCCTTACATTGAAATAAGTGAAGGCACTAATTCTGGTCTTGTAGGTTCCTGTTGTGTGACAAAAGGAAGGCTGAAACTCTGTGCCTCATGGTGGCTAACAATTTGTCCACAAACACGTACAGCACCCACCATCTGGACATGGACCTCAGACTCTGCCAGACATTTGCGTGGAGGTTCACTGTTGTTGATGTTAATGAGATGATCTTAGATGCAGATTTTTAGCATGTTATAAGTTACTCACCAACATTGCCCATGGACAATTAATAGACTCTAAGACTAGTCTGAAAATTGCAGGGCATAAATGACTGGCCACTTCTGTAGTGTCAAACCTGTCACGTGCTTTGGGCCATTTACGGACCTACTGGAAAAATTTCCTGAGTTAACTCACCTGTGTGGGGTGCCAAAGGAGGCAAAAGAGTCAACCCTGCATCACATATCAACAGCCCCTGGTCCTCCTGTCTTGTGCTGCCTACGTCTTCTCACCATCAACCATGTCGCAGTTGCGATTGACGAGTTCAAGACAACAATACACCAGGCATTTAGTGCCAAAAAAAAGTACAATTCATGGCGCCTACTCAGTGCAAGGCCAGCACCAGATAGATACCTGCTGCTGCATCTACAGGACTTAAATTACTCCTTGGCAGGCGCAACTGTGTTCGGCAAGGGGAGCTGTGTGAAGGCGTACACACAGATTCCTGTGGTGCCTGAGGACAGTAAGAAAACAGTCATCACAACCCCATTTGGGCTCTTCGAGAGCATGTTTATGACTTTCAGCCTGCAGATTGCTGTCCAGACCTGGCAGTGGCTCCTGGATGGCATCCTGTAAGGTTTGACATGTTACTTTGCCTACCTGAATGACATCCTTGTGTTCTCGAAGATGCACAAACTCCACCGCACCAACCTCACAACCACCTTCTGGTGCCTCAGCAATATGGGCATTGTCATCAACCCAGAGAAATGCATGTTCAGGGTCAGTGACATTGAATATTCGGGACACCTCATCAGCACTACCAGATCCATATCTCTTCCGGACAAAGCTGACACAGTCATGACAATACCATGCCCTGAGACACACAAGGACTTGCAGCATTACTTGGGCATGTTGAATTTCTACCAGCGCCATTTTAGTAAAGCTGCCACACTGCTTGAACTCCTGACTGCTGCACAACATGGTCTCAAGGCAAAAGGGAAGGCTTCCGTTATGTGGACTAATGACATGGTGCGCACCTTTGTCGAAATGAAATGGTGCCTCAATAGAGTGGTGTTGCTTGCCGACCCTGTACACAACATAGAGATCATCATCGTGGTGGACACCAGTCATAATGCTATAGGCACAGAGCTGAAACAACACATTGACAGCAGCTGGCAACCACTCAGTTCCTTCTCGAAGAAGCTATTGGAATCTCAGCAGTCCTGGAGCAGTTATGACTGTGAGCTACTCACTCTATACCAGGCAGTCAAATACTTCTGGTTGTTGGTAGAAGGTCACCCCTTTATGATCTTTGTGGACCACAAGACCATTACATCTGCCTTCTGGTCAAACAACACTAACTGTTCACCACACCAGCTGCAGAAGCTGGAGTACACCTGTATGGCATGCCTGCAGACAAACTCACATGCCCATCAACTCTTTCTTAGAAGTGGCATGACACTTCACCCTCATCCATGCAAACATCATCCCAAGGAATCCACTACCTCCTCAAAATGGTGGGACTGCTTCACCCATTGTACAGAGGCCACACCTATTGCTGACATCACCACCGAGACAGTTGCCACCACATTTGTTGACACCTGGGTGGCACACTTAGAGTGCCCCAGTCACGTCACTATGGACTGTGTGACTGTCAGTTCGACTGCGAGCTGTTCAAGCACGTGACCAGGCTGTGTGGCACGTGACTACACCCCTGACAAGTTGCCATCTGGCATTCAACTGTACATTCGAGCAGCTGCATAGGACATTGAAGGTGTCCTCAATGTGCCATTACACCACCTGGATGGAGGCACTACCAGTTGTTCTCCTAGGCCTGCGAGTGACATCAAAGGACGAAATCAGCATGTCGCCTGCAGACCTCAAGTACGGCAAATCGCTCACCAACCCCAGTGAATTAGTGGAAGACACACTACTGTTTCAGGATGCCGCAGCCTTGCCACCTCTTGCAGAATGACTGTGCAGTCACATGGCTGACCGCACCCAACAACAAGGATCTACAGTCCTGCGTGCATGTCATGCTGTGCATTAACACGGTATGGCCACCACTTTGTTTGCTGTATTCAGGCCCACCCAGCATGATAAACCACAGTGTCAAGATACTGAAAATATGGCAGAACAGTAAGCCAATGACAGTATCTATTGACAGGGTTAAACCCGCATACATGTTGATGGAAGTGTACTTATTTCTTCAACCCAGCAGAGGACCTGTCAATGGATGACACTCCACGCGCATCCGGCCAGAGAGTGACAGCCGTGGATGAAGCATACATGCTGCCAGCTGTCACCGGTCCGCCATGTGCACCACAGGCTGTCTGCAGCCATCAACTATTCCCGTGCATGAGCTTCCTTTCATTCCACCTGGACAACACTGTGTTCACACATGTTACAAACTCCATAGGTCTGCTTCTGGATCGGTGAGCCTGGATAGAGTACCGCGCTGTACTTCTGCGTCTGGTTTGTTCCACCCACTTTGCCAATTCCTGATGGCACCATGCCCCAGTGTTCTATACACTCCATGGACTTTCGTTGCCCCAAGCATCAAGCCTGAATCGCATGCACGTCATACTTGCGCATTGCATCTGCACTGGATACCACCTGCCCATCACAAATTTGGGCACACTGTCCATAGACTTTGCTGATGCTGGTGTAGACACCGGATTGAGGCACACTTGTGTGTTGGGCATCTGTGACACCAGTCAAAAACTATGAACTATGAATAATGAGTAGCCACAACCATTTGTGTGTGTGTGTGTGTGTGTGTGTGTTTTGTTTCCTTGTTAGAAGACTGTAAGGCATTAACAATGTCTCAATGAACATTTTATTATGTGTTGTGCTTCTTTACATACCTCGTGAGAAGTGTGTCTTAAAGAAAGTGATATTTGAACAGCTGCACAGACTTTGTGTGCTAATAAACCATGGTTTTTTTATTATTATTATTTTATGAGTGTCAGTGTCAGTGCCACTCTTTGCTGCAGCCACATTCCAGCACTGTGCGGCCTGGCACAGCTCTCTCAGTGTGCCGCATGCGGACATCACATCACATACCAACAGCCCCTGGACTCCCGTGTTCGTGTTGGGTGTCGAGGCCACAAAAACTACCACAGTTAGTGTTAGTAACAGTTCATAAATGCAGTGTACTGCACTACACTTCTTCTACTCTGCATCACACACAGGTTGCAAGTTCATTGCCAGCACTCTCTTGGAACTCCACTCTCCAAGGGGGATCTGAGTGGCAGCCTCACTAAGAAATGGCAGAGAGAAGCAGAGCCACCATGAAGCATTCCAGGAATTCTTCGACATGCCCACAAATTCCTGTGAAGTGCGATTTTGGCAACAGCATGGAAACGCATGGCCTTGCAAGACTCAAAGGGGGAAACCAGTATGTTCTATAAGAAAGAACTGAACAGATGTCTCCTGGCCTCCTGAGCTCCTTCTATGCACAGGAATATTAATGCCGCACTGTACGATCACTGTCTCATCATCGAGACAAATGGTTGACCAAAAATCTTCTTATGTTTGATTGCTTCCTGTACTTAAGAGATAAAGTGAGAATCAAACCACTATACTAGAATAGGCCTAACAATTGTCAAGCTAAATGCAATGGGGGAACATAAAAACAAGTGAGGGGGGGGACTAAGGCCTCAACCATTTTAGAATAACTGGAGTACAGGGAACTCAGTGAACTGTATATGTTTTTTTGTGTTGTTTTGCACATTTTCCTCATGGAAACACCAGAACTGTCCAACTACCAATCTATGAATTTCATACTGCAGTCCTCTTTTGTAAGAAAGTATCCAACAAGAGACTACTTTCTATCAATTCAGCTATGGCACAAACCTATTCACAAGGTGAGACTTGTTTTCAGTACATTTGTGACCCAAAGTGAAAAAGCCTGCAAACCAGCAAAAAATCCATCTGTAGATAGAGGCATTTACCCTTTTTGTGGTACACTTAGTTTCAATGTATATCTGAGAGAAAAGCTTAAGAAATATGGTAAACATTATGTTATGTGAAAGTAGATGCATTCTGAACTCAAATTTTATTCTGTCAGGCAGGCAAATGCAGATAACAAAATTTTATATGTCACAAAGAGTTTGTATCGTAATTTCTATGGCAAAGGGTTTATCTTAAACGTAGGCTGTTTTTACACTTCTCCTATCTACTTCATTATTTATAGAGGGAGGGGGGGGGGGGGGACTAAATCAATGAATACAGCACAGAAACTGAAATGAGAAAAGACTTTCTTTCACAAATGAGATCATTTGCTGTTTGTGAAATGGAGGGATGATGAAGATGTATATATTTTCATGGCTAAACATAAAATAGCAGCATCTAATGTCAGTGTCAGATAAAATGTAGAAGCTGAAACTTGACTGTGTTTCTGTTTACAACATAAATTAGGCTGTCGTGGACCTTAGAAACCATTTAATAGTACTATCCATTTGAAAGGAAACAAAGTAGTGGAAAAAAAAGTTTTCATAATTTATGAACATTGTAGTTTGGGTCATGTAGGAAGGCACTTTCATGCATACAGGCAGAGCAATAGGGAAAGTATGGAGGAGGAGAGCTGCGGCCGTGTGCCAACAGTGAAGCCTGTGGGACAGACGTTGTCGTAACTCATGTGCCTAGAGAATGAATATTATTGGCTGCCAGTGTGGTAATGGAGGGGGATGTACAGAACGGATGAAAACTGGGGTCCTTCCTATGTGAAGTGGACTATAGTTTCTATGTCTTTTGCAAGAAGCTACAGACTAACAGCAAACATCTTGTTTAATATATTACTGAGTTGTCACAAAACTTGGTAAACAAAAGAGCCCTATTGATCATGACTCCCTCAGAATAGTTCACTCAAAAATAGACTCAGAAGAAGATATTTTCAAAAATTAATGACAACTATAAACATGTAAAAATGGCCTAAGAATTTGTGCAAAATGAAACAAGGCAAGAACTAGCAAAGGAAAAATACATGGCATTATTGTGAAGCATATGATGTGGAGCTATTTTCCAAAGTGTATTGAAAGTTACTATTTTTAAGAAAGTTCATACTGAAATACTTTCACCTTCACAACAAACAACTTTTAATCTTATGGCCTTTAAGGTAAAAAAATGGAAACAACACATTTTAATATAAAACATTTGTCACTTGGTAAACATTCATTTAATTTACGCATTCTGCAGGGTTGAGACCCCTCTTTCATTTATTTTTTATTTTCATTTACTTATTTATTTATTTTATCTGCTGCAAAAACTCCAAATAACTGTGAAAATGCTCAGTAATGGCCAAATGAATCACAGCCATTGTGCCCAGTCCTCAAATGATGATTTAACCTCCATATTTTTTGTACTTCAGTCTTGGAACAAGTTCATGTGAAGACTATATAAGTTTAATCACAACTAAAAACTATAGTGAGTATTTAACAAAACACACGCCAGTACCACCTGCTTGTGTAAACATTATTAGAGGTTACACTTAAAATTTTCAGGCCTAGAGGCCATGGTCAATAACTAAAACTCTTCCCTAATGTTTCATCTTCAGTTGTGAAAGACATCATTGGAGGAGTGAAAATACGTAACTGCATGTCCAATGACAAGTAGGTATGTCAAGGACTGTGACACTTAGCATATTTGTATATGGTAACAACAGGGTGGATCAAAAGTCCAGAAACACCTTCATAAAATCCAAATGTATTAGCAAACAGTAAAACAAAGTCTCTTCACATGATGAAGAGGTGGGGGGAAAATTACAGACTATATCACCATCATGGCAGCCATCTTGAAAGCCACCTTTTTGGACTCAACTCAAAAATTTTCAATGGGAAAGTGGTCATTTGACATATCAAACAGATAAATGATGTTGTTACCAAGTATGTGTGACAGCAGTGGTATGCTCAGATGTGTGAGAGTTATCTGCTGAAAAGACATTAAGCTAATGTTAACACTCCAGAGGTAACATCAACAGTCAAAGGCAGTATTCTGTCTATCGTGCTGGAGTGTTCATGCTATTCTCTGAATCCAGTCTTGATGAACTTTGACCAACACAACCACTTAAATTTGACCAAACACATCAAAAATGAACTGCTTATGATGATCCAGATCCTATGCCTTCACAGAATAAACCACTACTTTGACACAATGCCACAGGCAATAAGCTGCAATCTCAATAGGCATGATCTTGGCTCTGTTTAGTTCCAAATGATGTTAATAGGAACTCATGTTTGAATTTTAAATATCAGAAATATAACTTTCAGTCAATGGCTGTAATCATGTGATATACTGTAGTTTTACAGTATACAATTTCTATTATTAAGTTATCAACCTTACGATATATAAAAAAAGAATTAAAAAGTACACACAAAAATACTAGCTTTCGCAGCCTAGCTGCTTCATCAGGCAGAAGGGAGGAGAGGGAAAAGGAAATGATGAGGGTTTAAGGAAGGGGGAAAGGAGCCATTCCAATCCCGGGACAGGAAAGACTTACCTTGGGGGAAAAAATGGAGGGTAAATAAATGCACACACACCCACACATTTACACAGACACAAGTACACTTAGGCAGACATACTGTAGAACTGTAGAAAGCAAAGAAGTTAGAAGTTAGACAGAGATGCCACATGAGGCAGAGACTCTGTCCAGAGAACCAAGGTAAAGATGTTAAGATGGTGGGTGGGAATTCGAATTTAGCGGAGGTTGAGACCAGGTGGGCAACGGGAAGAGAGAATATGCTGAAGGGCTAGTTCCCATCTCCGGAGTTCTGAAGGATTGGTGTCAGTGGGAAGTATCCAGATAACCCGGATACGGATGAAGCCTGTCAACCCAAAGTTTGGTATAGATTCATTGACGACATCTTCATGATCTCCTTAATACCCTAGCCAGCTTCATCCTAACCCACAACTTCTTCACTTTTGAGGGCCAGACATACCAACAACTAAAGTGAACAGCCATGGGGACCAGGATGGCCCCCTCGTAGGCGAACTTATTTATGGGACGCTTAGAGGAAGCCTTCCTGGACACCCAAGCCTGTCAACCCAAAGTTTGGTATAGATTCATTGATGACATCTTCATGATCTGGACTCACAGTGAAGAAGAACTCCAGAATTTCCTCTCCAACCTCAACTCCTTTGGTCCCATCAAATTCACCTGGTCCTATTCCAAATCCCATGCAACTTTCCTCGATGTCGACCTCCATCTATCCAACGGCCAACTACACACATCCGTCCACATCAAACCTACCAATAAACAACAGTACCTGCATTATGACAGCTGCCATCCTTTCCACATCAAACGTTCCCTTCCCTACAGCTTAGGTCTTCGTGGCAAACGAGTCTGCTCCAGTCCTGAATCCCTGAACCAATACACCAATAACCTGATAACAGCCTTCTCATCCCGCAGCTATCCTCCTGGCCTGGTACAGAAGCAAATTGCCAGAGCCACTTCCTCATCCCCCCAATTTAAGAACCTTCAACAAAACCCCAGAAGTGCCCCTCTTGTCACCGGATACTTTCCGGGACTGGAGCGGACTCTGAATGTGGCTCTCCAGCAAGGATACAACTTCCTAAAATCCTGCCCCGAAATGAGATCCATCCTTCATGACATCCTTCCTACTCCACCGAGAGTGTCTTTCCGCCGCCCACCTAACCTCCGTAACCTCCTAGTCCACCCCTATGAAATCCCCAAACCACCTTCCCTACCTTCTGGCTCCTACCCTTGTAACCGCCCCCGTTGTAAAACCTGCCCTATGCACCCTTCCACCACCACTTACTCCAGTCCCGTAACCCGGAAGGTGTACACGATCAAAGGCAGAGCCACTTGCGATAGTACCCACGTGATCTACCAACTGACATGCCTGCACTGTGAAGCGTTCTATGTGGGAATGACCAGCAACAAACTGTCCATTCGCATGAATGGACACAGGCAGACAGTGTTTGTTGGTAACGAGGATCACCCTGTGGCTAAACATGCCTTGGTGCATGGCCAGCACATCTTGGCACAGTGCTACACCGTCCGGGTTATCTGGATACTTCCCACTGACACCAATCCTTCAGAACTCCGGAGATGGGAACTAGCCCTTCAGCATATTCTCTCTTCCCGTTGCCCACCTGGTCTCAACCTCCGCTAAATTCGAATTCCCACCCACCATCTTAACATCTTTACCTTGGTTCTCTGGACAGAGTCTCTGCCTCATGTGGCATCTCTGTCTAACTTATAACTTCTTTGCTTTCTACAGTTCTACAGTATGTCTGCCTAAGTGTACTTGTGTCTGTGTAAATGTGTGGGTGTGTGTGCATTTATTTACCCTCCATTTTTTCCCCCAAGGTAAGTCTTTCCTGTCCCGGGATTGGAATGGCTCCTTTCCCCCTTCCTTAAACCCTCATCATTTCCTTTTCCCTCTCCTCCCTTGTGCCTGATGAAGCAGCTAGGCTGCGAAAGCTAGCATTTTTGTGTGTGTGTGTGTGTGTGTCTGTGTGCTTATTTGTTGCTATTACTGCCTGTGCCCCTTCGCCTGGTAAGTGTACTTAATCTATTTTTTACGTATATTTTTCCTGTTAGGAATTTTTCCTCTATAATATTCGAATTAAAAAGTACTTTTTAGTGGCAAAATATCTCTACTAATTATATTACTTTTTGTTATGCAGCTTTTGCTGTTAAACAGTTTGTTCATGCACACGGGAAAAATTTTAATGAACTAGAATTATATTAACACCAACCTTCAGATTGAAGCTATGTAAGATGGCTACATGAAGTGGTGCAATCGGTGGCTGTGCCACTACTACATGCAATTCAGCAAATCGATAGATTGGTTGCATGTAGGTGATCTGAGGCACTGACAGTTTATACACATTCCTCATGTTGAGTGTGAACTGAGAATCCCCGACTATCATGTCAGCTAATGCACCTGTCTGCTGTTTGTCAGAGTAGTCTTCTCCCTCGTTGAAGTTACCATCTATAGGATACCGTGGCACCATTCGAAGATTTAGTCTCTTTTCCTGTGTATCACAGTACACAACACTTTATTGAACACCTGCTTTTTGATTAATACTTTAACATTAATTTATGTTTGCATATTTCTTATAAATTTTTATTACACAAATAATTGGAGTAGCATTGGGGTCTCCCTTAACAGTTGTGATCAGGATAAATGGAACTGCATATTTTGTGTTTAATATAATTAACGGGTATTGAAACATAGCAATATAAATCTACCAACATGCTTGTTTCACTTGTTTTGTAACATAAACAGTATGAATGTACATTCTGAATGTTGCACACAACAAATGGAAGGTTTTGAACTTTATAAAGCTTCCGAAAATTATGAACACTTGATCTGTAATTTCCAATTCCTTATCAAAGCACTGTATTTGCTCTTTTATGAAGAGATGATTTGAGTAAAATACAAAATTTTATTTATACTTAAAAGTCTGCTTGCACAAATAGTATTTTTGGAAAGTATCTTCATAAGTAGGCTAAGGCAAAAAAAAAATTGGAGTTTTGAATCATATTTACTAAAGCAAAATCGAGGGTAAACAGGAATGGGATGACTAGCTGGCAAAAATAACCAGCTATAAAACATATATGAAAACAACTTTATAAGTAATTCACACATCCATACAAGTACGCAGAGTAGCTCATCAGCCCCAGATATAAGGATGGGGGAAGGGAGGAAAACCATGGTATCTACCCTGGGTAGCATTTGCAGAGGGGCACTGAATGTTCCCCAAGACAAGATGACATCTCCAAGACAGGTAGGAGAGAAAGGCACCATTCGTACCAGAACAGGGGATGGAGAGAAGGAGGCAACATAAAGTTTCTGACCCAGTTGGGAAATACTGTACATCCAATACTGTAGCTAAAAAACAGCTATTGGCAAATTGGTAATTTTTATATGTATGATGAAAAAGAAGGAGGTAAACTTGATTTAACTGTGTTAATCATGGAACAATTCAAAAGTAAAAATAGAGAAAATATATGTTAGTTAATTAATACACATTACTTAATTAAAACACAAACACAACAGTGCAAGTCAAAGTATGCCTTTTAAGAGATATATCAGACTATCTTTGTCCCCTGTTTCCTTTATTCTACACACACTATAAAAAACAACTTCATTAAACTCACACCTTGAAAAGTATTATAAAACTGCTTTATTTAAATCCAGAAGTTACAACCAAGCTAAGCATTTGTAGGCCTACCAGTACAAATTTTAATGATTGGGCAGTCCCAACTTGTTTTGTTACATCTGTGGCTTATGTACTTTTGGAATCAAAAAGGGAAACCTTTAATCATGGAAAAAGTTTACCTAGCTTGTTTTGATGGAAAGTTAGGAGTCCAAGATAAAACAATTGCACCAAGTGTCATACATACTTTATAGGATTAAGAAAATTTTTATTTTGTAAATATATGGCTGTATGTGTGTCTACAAGAACATACACCATTCATACACTCCTGGTCATTAAAATTGCTACACCATGAAGATGACCTGCTACAGACGTGAAATTTAACTGACAGGAAGAAGATGCTGTGATATGTAAATGATTAGCTTTTCAGAACATTCACACAAGGTTGTCAACACCTACAACATGCTGACATGAGGAAAGTTTCCAACCGATTACTCATACACAAACAGCAGTTGGCTGGCATTGCCTGGTGAAATGTTGTTTGTGATGCCTTGTGTAAGGAGGAGAAATGTGTACCATCACATTTCCGACTTTTATAAAGGTCAGATTATGGCCTATCATGATTGCGGTTTATCGTATCACGACATTACAGTTAGCATTGGTAACAATCCAATTATTGTTAGCAGAATATGGAATCAGTGGGTTCAGGAGGTCAATACAGAATGCCGTGCTGAATCCAAACAGCCTCGTATCACTAGTAGTCGAGATGACAGGCATCTTATCTGCATGGCTGTAATGGATCGTCCAGCTACGTCTCAATCCCTGAGTCAACAGATGAGGACATTTGCAAGACAACAACCATCTGCACAAACAGTTCGACGATGTTTACAGCAGCATGGACTATCAGCTCGGAGACCATGGCTGCGGTTACCCTTGATGCTGCATCACAGACAGGAGCACCTTCAATGGTGTACACAACGATGAACCTGGGTGCACAAATGGCAAAACGTCAGTTTTTCGGAAGAATCCAGGTTCTGTTTACACCATCACGATGGTCGCATCCAAGTTTGGCGAGATCGCGGTGGAGGTACATTGGAAGCGTGTATTCGTCATTACCATACTGGCGTATCACCTGACATGATCGTATGGGGTGCCATTTGTTACACCTCTTGGTCACCTCTTGTTTGCATCGACGGCACTTTGAACAGTGGCCGTTACATTTCAGATGTGACCTGTGGCTCTACCCTTAATTTGATCCCTGCGAAACCCTACATTTCAGCAGGATTATGCATGACTGAGAGTTACAGGTCCTGGACGGGCCTTTCTGGATTTGGAAAATGTTTGACTGATGCCCTGGCCAGCACATTCTCCAGATCTCTCACCAGTTGAAAATGTCTTGTCAATGGTGGCTGAGCAACTGGCTCATCACAATACACCAGTTACTACTCTTGATGAACTGTGGTATCGTGTTGAAGCTGCATGGGCATTTGTACTTGTATGTGCCATCCAAGCTCTGTTTGACTCAATGGCCAGGTATATCAAGGCTGTTATTATGGCCAGAGGTGGTTGTTCTGGGTACTGATTTCTCAGGATCTATGCACCCAAATTGTGTGAAAATGTATTCACATGTCAGTTCTCTTATTATATATTTGTCCAATGAATACCCGTTTATCATCTGCATTTCTTCTTGGTGTAACAATTTTAATGGCCAGTAGTGTATATCTGTAAGTGTGCCTAAACAGACAGATAACAATTTGTGTGTCCAACCCCTTATCGGAATACAAGTATAGTTTTGAGTTGGAGGGACAATAGGCATTTGGCAGTACAATAGTAAGCAGTAGCAAGTTAATTATTTTGATAGGATGGGAAATGTGTCTAAATAGCCAAGCAGATTTAAGAGACCATTTGTAATAAGGAAAATATGTAAGATTATCAACCATCTGGCTTTCCTCAGACATGTCCAGCTTTTTTATGCCTTTTTTTATTTTTAAGTTTGGCCAGTATTTTGGTAATGAAGTTGCATTTAATTATATTGCTGCGAGTATTCTGCCAGCACATGTGGTGCAATGGTTAACATCACAGATCTCTGTTCTTGTGGTCCCCAGTTCAAATCCCACCACAGCCCAAACAAAATTTATTTCTTTGTATTTACTATTTCTAGAATGTTTTACATGTTTCTTCCAGAAAGTTCTTCCTATGTCTAAATAGTGGAGCACTCCAAGCAGGAGCCAGTCTGTACTGAGTGCAATGAACATGTTCTAAGTGTAAAGTGTTGTGCTCCATTACCAACCAACCTTCGAATTCTGGACTACCTGCTATTTTCAACGTGGCACTTTCTGGTGGACGAGCCAGGTAACCTGTAATACATCTGCATCATCGTGGCTCCAATTAGGCAGCATAAAACCTGTCACCTACACGGACAGGAACCAGAATACAAAGGGTGTAATGATTACTTCCGTCCGAATTCCATGTCATAAAAAGAACTATGGATGCAAAAACTGTGGTAAGCCAGCTGCACATCATACACACATCAGTGTTCTCTGGAGACGCTGGACAGAACCCAACTAAATTGCTGAAAGGGTTCGACTGAGTTACCAAGTACAACAGGTGAAATCAGATTATGTGGTTGGTAGACATACATTTCTATCTGGACAGGATGGCTCAGCAGTGGTTTGGAAACAACGAGGACAAGCTCAATAGCTGGGAAAAATTCCAGTCAGAACTGAAGAAGACTTTTGGAGACAACCAGCGGCAAGTCCGTTTATCAGAAGAGCAATTGAAGAACAGGGCCCAGCGACATGTTGAGTTAACACAGTCATACATACATATTATTTTGGCCCTATGTAACATATTTAACCTGGATATGATTGGAGGGCATTGCCTAAGACACGTATCAAGCTCTTCTGTTACAAGACATTTTGCCGACACAAGAGTTGGTGTCAGAAAACTGAAGAGATGCAACAGAGGAGGGCTGGACAGAAGGAGCATGATAGACTCCTGAAAATTGTCCCTATGGCCATTGTGGAAGATCAGCATGACTTTGCTTCTCTCATACAACAAATTGTGAGAGATGAATTACAACATTTTATGAAAGTCGGGACTATGGGACCGAGTGAGCACCCGATTATGGCTATGGATGTCAGTCCTGTATGTCATGAGGGAGCCAACACTGCTGAGGAAGAGGTATTTTAAATGTTAGCACCAGTAAGCCCCGCCAGTCGCACCTGACGTGAAGAATTGCCTTGCCCCACTACGACTTAGAAGTTTAGGAATGGACCAATGCGATGACAACCAAATCTTCCGGCAACTGTGAAACGTTGCCTTGGGGGGGGGGGGGGGGATAGGGGATAGACCTGCTTGACGAGCAAAATTTTAGTCAGTTTCCAGACAGACTACCATCTATCACTTCCGTTGAAGAAACTAATTCACTCCCATCCAATGAAAGCTTATGGTAAAACACCAATCTTTACCAGATTGCTGTTATACAATTTTTTTCAGGTTCTGGAGGGGGGGAGTTTCTATCCCCCTTACCCCCCCCCCCCCCCCCATAGTTATGCCACTGATGGTAGGGAAAGAAGAAGAGTATTTGACAATTATTATGCTGCAAGATGCCAACTATCAGAGCAGCCCTTTCAATGGCAGTAACTACAGGTGATGGGGACGAAGCCCATCACCATATCTTCGACTTTGTCGCTCTCCAACATGCCGCCACCGTTCACTGTTACCTTACAAAGATACCAGCCACTTGCCTAGTCGCCGTGTTCAGAAAAACTAGGCGAGGCAACCTTCTATGGAGGTGAGGCCACCACAGATGAAAATCCTCCATGGACGAGAGTTGCTAAAATGTCGGGAAATCTCAATGGTGTCATCATCGACAGGTAACCTGTCCAGGCACTAGTCGATTCAGGATCTTCCTTCTCTGTATTGTTGAATGACTGCCAGCTGGCAGGAACATGTGTTGCACGAGTAACTATCATCAACGGGACACAGCCATTTGAATTTGTTGTTTTAACAGAATGTAGCCATACTGTCATTCTCAGATGGGACTTCCTTCAAGCATCCCAGGCTGTCATTGACTGTAGAGGATCTGACCTACAAATTGAGAAAGCCATTCCGAAGAGTACACATAACATGTAATTTTCTGGAAGGCTCTTTGCTGTTGACAATGTTGAGATCCACCATTAACAATGAGAAGAGTCCCAGTCAGAAGCCGAGATGACCAGTTGGACAGTGAAGCGCTGGTTGATCGCAAAAAGCTAATTAGTATAACAAAGGAAATATACATAGCAGTGGTTATCATAAGCATTATAGGTGGTCAAGGAGAACTTTGCATCACTAATTTTCATGAGCAATCGCAACTGATTCTTAAAGGAATGAGTATTGGAACAGCCAAACCAGTCCAATATGGTGAGGTCAATGTCATTAATGAAGTCTCATGCTCTGCTGTTACTGCCGACAACGCATTAGAGGCAACTACTATGGGTATTGCATATAGGGCTCGGTCTGATGCAGGAACAATGTCAGCAGATGTTTACTATAGTACACCAATTTTCAGGTGTATTACCGGCCAGGCAAAAGAAGAGCCAGATGAAACGGCCGATGATAAAACAATGTATCAATATCAGGGTCATTCACCAATTAGCCAGTGTTCATTCTGAGTGTTGCCAGCTACAAGACAGATAATTCAGGAAGAAGTGAAGAAGATGTTGCACAATGACATTATTCAACCTTTAGAGAGTCCCTGGTCGTCCTCATGAAGAAAACGGATGGCACTTAGCATCTCTCTGTTGACCTTTCGGTGGCTGAACGAAATCACAAAGAAAGATGTCTACCCATTGCTGTGCACTGAAGACACATTAGGCTGTTTGAAAGGAGCTATGTACTTCTCAACCATGGACATACAGACAGGTTACTGGCAAATCGAGGTTGACGAAGTTGACAGGGAGAAGACTGACGGCCTTTATGAATTCAAGGTCATGCCGTTTGGACTATTTAATGCCCCAGCCACATTCGAAATCATGATGGACAAATTGCTTTGACATCTTAAATGAACAACTTCTCTTTGTTATCTAGATGACATTGTCGTTTTCTCAAGGATATTTGTGGAACATCTGAGCTGCCTGTCAACTGTGTTGAAGTGTGTACAGACAGCAGGACTCCGCCTCAACCCAAAGAAGTGCCTCTTCATTGACAAAGAAATAAAAATTCTGGGGCACCTAGTGAACGGAGATGGTGTGCAACCTGATCCAGATAAAGTAAGGGCAGTCACAGCATTTCCAACTCCTTGGCTGATCCGTGATGTGAGAAAGTTCCTCAGGCTGTGCTCATATTATTGTCATTTCATAGATGGTTTTTGTAAAAAGGCACGTCCATTGCAAAAACGTCTGTAGGGAGGCGCCAAGTTTTACTGGGATGAGACAAAAGAACGAGCTTTCTGGGATCTTATGGATGCTCTAACGTATGCACCAGTTCTAGACTTATATGACAAGAATGCGAAATCTGAACTTCACACATATGCTAGTGGTTATGGGTTTGGTGCAGTGCTTGTACAAATTCAGGAAGGTGCTGGAAAGGTGATAGCTTATGCATCAAAGTTCTCTCAAAGTCTGAGATGAACTGCTCTACAACCAAGAAAGAGTGTCACATCGTTACCTGGGCTGTCAACACATTTTGGCTATATCTATTCGGTAAACCATTTCCCGTCATGACAGACCACCATTTTCCATTATTTATGTCAGCTGACCAGTTTGAAGGATCCATCAGATTGACTAACAATATGGGTACTAAGAGTCCAAGAGTACAATGTCACAGTGGTATTCAAAAATGGGCAAACACAAGGATGCCAACTGCCTTCGAGGAATCCTTTAGCCGAACACAGTTAGGTTACATTACATCTGAACAGAGGGAGGATCCAGCATTATTACAAACTATAAAGGCCTTGGAGAAAAGAGAAATGACCAAAGGAGAGTTTCAACTTATAAATGGGACATTGTATAAGAACAACTAAAATCCACACGGCCCCAAATAATTACTGGTTGTTCCAGCTCATCTCCGGCCAGCTATTCTTAAGTACTTCCATGATTCTTCAATATCCAGAAGTCTGGGATTCGTGAAGACCCTAGACAGAATCAGGCTCAGATGTTACTGGCAAGGTCACTACAGATCTTTCAAGCACTATGTGAGTCACTGTAAGTAGTGACAGAGATGGAAGCATGTGCCACAATTACCTCCAAGTCATCTGGTACCAATTCCACCTGCATCAGCTCATTACACCGGATTGGAGTGGACCTTTAGGTAGGTTCCCAAAGTCGACAGCTGGTAACCGATGGATCATAGTCTGCACTGACTATATCACCTACTACGCTGTCACGAAACCTGTGCCGCTTGCAGAAGCCCCAGAGATCGCAAGATACCTAGTAGAAGACATTGTTTTGAAGCATGGTGCACCACATGCGCACGCAAAGAGCAGAATCTTCGAACAGAATAGAATATGGAAGATATCTTGAAACAAATTGACTGGTCACGTGATATCAGTTTCCAGTCAACATAAATCAAAACAGTGCATACTGCCGCGAGACACACACACACACACACTGTACTACGCCATACTTATTACACAGCAGCGGAGTCTGTTAGATCTTTGTTTATTATTATTATTACTTTATTACTATTTCTGTGTCGTTTACCAGTCATGACTGGACAGACTGCGTCAAGATTATATACATACATACATATACATATATAAAAGAAGAAGAAAAAGAGAAAAAAGGTTTACAATTTGGACATATACAACACAAATATTATCATTTTGTCCAGTCACTTTCATCACTGTTGAAAAATTCACCAATTGAGTACAGTGGGTGCTCTTTCAGGTCCTGTGCAATTTTCTTTTTGAATGGTTCTGGTGGCAGGGATTGCACTTCTTTTGGCAGTGAGTTAAACATTTTCAGTGCAACCATTGGAAAACTGTCTTTTGTTCCAGTCAGACGACAGCTTGGTATTTCAATGCTCCTCTTGTTACGGGTGTCATGGTTATGTATATCTTGCCTCATGCTGAACTCGCCTTGGTTTTCTTTAATGCTCACGAGGCATAAAAACACATACTGGCTGAAGATCGTCATAATACCTAACCGTTTGAATATTGGCTTGCAGTGGTCCAATCTTTTGCTTGATGTAATTATTCTGACAGCCTTTTTTTGTAGCATTAACACATCTTTACAACCTGCAGCATGTCCCCATAGCAGTAGGCCATAATTAATATGGCTATGAAATAGCGCATAATACACTGTTACAAGGTATTGGTCAGTTAATGTACCTTTAAGCCTTCTCAGAAGGAATATTACCCGGGAAAGCTTGGAGCATACATACACTGTGTGTTCATTCATTGTAAGTTTGCTGTCAATCATGAAGCCTAGAAGTCTAACAGCTCCCATATTCTCGTGACAGCCAATTTTGCTAAGGCTGCATATAAGATGTTGTGTTTTTCCTTCATTCAGTTTCATTTTATTTTTGATGAACCATTCTTTTGTGTATTCGAAGAGGTCGTCTGTTGCTTGAAGAGCTTGTGCTGCAGTTTTTCCTTTGGCAAAAAGAGTGGTGTCATCAGCAAACTGTAACATGTGGTTGTTACAGCCCATATCATTAACATATATTAGGAACAGGAGAGGACCTATGACGGACCCTTGGGGTACGCCATGTTCCAACTTTTGTTCTTGTGATAAGGCTCCATGTACTGACACCACCTGCTTTCGGTTTTCCAGATAAGATTGGAGAGTTGCCAGAACAGCACCTCCAACACCATAACAGTTTAATTTATTGAGGAGTATCTTGTGTGAGATGCAGTCAAATGCCTTGCTCATGTCACAGAGTGTCAGTGCCACACTTTCTCTATCTTCAAATACCTGTCTTATCTTTTTAGTCAAGTCCAGTGCTGCCGTAAATGTCGACTTTCCCTTGCGAAAACCATGCTGTGTGTCCTGGAAGAGCCTATTTTCTTCAAAATAATTTTGCAACTGATGTTTCATTACAGACTCCATAACTTTGGCTAGGATGGGGATTATTGAAATGGGTCTGTAGCTGGACACTTCACATGGATCACCTTTTTTGTAGACTGGTACTGTCCTTGCCAATTTCAGGAATTCTGGAAAGACACCTGAGGATAAACATCTGTTAATTACTATGGCTAGTGGTTGGGCAAGCTCTGGAGTTATTTTCTTTAGCACTGCGCAAGATATGCCATAGATATCTGCACTCTCTGAATGCTTATATGATCTCACTATTTTTATTATGTCATTGGGGTGCACTTCCTTCCAGTTTACAATTCTGTTACAGCGTTCATTTTTATATCACTTGTGAGAAGTAAGCTTGAGTCTGGAATTTCACTGACAGTATCCTTCACTATCCTAATGAAGTACTGATTGAAGGCATCGGGACTACAGGAATTTAAGGCTGAAGTAGGCTTCTTCCTGTGCTCATTTACTAGACTCCAAGCTGCTTTACATGGGTTGTGAGCCTCTTTGATGAACTTCTCATTATATTTCTTTTTTGCTTCCACTACTTCCTTTCTGTAAATTCTCTTAGCTATTGAGTATTTACAGTGAAGCAGATCTTTAGTTGGAAGATCTTTAGCTGTCTTCATACAGTCCCTGAACATTACTACAATGCCTTTTAACCTGTCTAGCTTAGGAGTATACCACATTTTCATTGTTATAGGTTTGTCCTTTCCTTTTAATTTGCCTGCAGGATCCTTCTTGTGGATTATTGGAAACAAACCATCAAATTTTGTTTTTAATGTTTGGAACAGACATTCAAATGAGTCACTAGCTCCCAGTTCTGCAAGTTTTTGCTGCCAGTTCACACCAGATAGGACGGTTTTTAGGTCATTTAATCTGTCTTCTTTGATAACCCTTCTACTGAATGTGTAGCTTGAGTGCCATGTGCTTGGTTGTAGTTTATTGTTGCCATTCATACTGATTTCCATTACCAATGCACTGTGGTCTGCAATCATTGGTTCAACTACATTGATATTATAATCCCAGGTATTTAGGTTGGTGATAACTGTATCTAGACAGGCATCACCTCTTGTTGGGAGTCGGTTTGCTACAAATAGTCCATAGCTGTTTATTAAGTTCATGAAGACTCTCTCTTTGATACTTCTATCACCTATATGCACATTGAAGTCACCAAATAATGCAATTTTTGATTTAAGGCGAGTTAGGTAAGACAAACAGTTCTCCATTTGTGCAATAAAGTTTTCAAAATTACCGTCTGGTGAGTGGTACACAGAGATAATAATGAGATCAATATTTGTTAAGACTAGTGAAGCCAATTCAAGATCTAGGTCTGTAGAGAAGCTTTTTAGGTCTATTTCCTTTACACTAAGATTTTTGTTTGCATACACAGATACACCACCATGAATTTTAGTTGTTCGATACCATGCATTTACCACATTCAAATATTCAATATATCTGTAATAGTCACCTTCTGCTTCAGTCAACCAGTGCTCACAGATACATAAGACATCTGGTTTAACATCTTCTACAAAGAATGATAAAAAGTCTATTTTGGTTCTTAAACACTGCACATTGACAAATGCAATGACTAAAGGCATATGACTGTCATCTCTATTGTTTTTCCTGTATAATAACCTGGAGACCTGGTTTTCACTGTCAGGGTCTATTTTATTGGGGCACTGGTCGATCTCTGGAATAAAAAACGCCTGATTACAATGTTCTTTGGCCATATAGCAGTGTCCATTACCTTGTCCTTTAGATGGAAGTCAACACCAATCTTGAAGCTATTATTCATACCCTTTGTTTCTAGTTTCTCAACTTGAAAGTTGCTGTATCCTGGAAAGATTTTCTCTAGAAATTTGATTACATTTTCAGTTGTTGTACCATTTTTCACTTTTCCTAAATGGAACCATGCTCTTTTCTCTCCATATAGCATTCCTTGCTCATCACCAGTGCCTATTATCAGATTTTTTCTTCCTGTGGTACTTGAATTTCTGACAGGTACTGTGGCAGAAGCTTGTGGTTCGGCTATTGGTATTTCTTTCTCTACAGTTTTCTGGAGCACAGTTTTGTACAGCATTTTTGGTCGTGCATGTGTCTTCTGTGTAATTTCGTGCATATTGTTGGTTTGTTGTTTTGCTGTAGTGGACGTATTTTGTTTATTCACACAACGAGCAGTTTTCCTGTAATGAACATCACGCCAATTTGTATCTGTATTGGATTTATCTGAAGTATTCAAAGAGTTGTAGAGACTATGTTGATCGTTACTGACACTAGTTTTCGAATCATTGGAAGATATATAATTCAAACATCGATCTTGTGCTGTTTCACAGACTGTAAGGTCTTTATCATTATTTATTTGTTCCAAATTTTTACGTACAGGTGCCGCAGTTGAAATGTTTTCTTGTTCTGTTTTTGAATTAGTAGGCCTATTCACAGATGGATCCTGAGCTACATCATGGACAGTACACTCCATATTATTTATGCGTTTCGACTTGAATGTCGTACCGGTAGTTTCAATGTCGTTTTCGTGCCCACACTTGGTTTCTTTTACAAGGAATGCAGAAGACTGTGGCGTACTCGGATTCGAATCTGTAATATTAGAAACTGGGCTGTGTGTTAGTGTTTTAGACTCAATAATCGGCTCTTCATTTGCGTTTAAACATGTACCGGTTGTGTTGGCTTTTTTAGCATTCAACAGAAAATGTTTACGCGCTTTTCCGCTTTTTTTGTGAGGAGATTTGGCCAGACGTGACACTAGCGTTTCAAATCTGGAGTTTTCAGCGATCACTGTACTGAGTTGCATTTTCATTTTTGAATTGTCTTTTACTAGTTGATCTACTATTTTTGTTAAATTTTCGACTGCGTCACTTAATTTCAGTTTTTCTTTCGTATTGTTTGCATGAGAAGCACCCTTTTCTATTTTCGGCAGTTCAATTCCACGTGGTTTACAAGGTTGATTTTGTGAGTTCTCTTGTATGTCGTTACTTTTGCACACATTAATGATTTTGTTATCGTCACGTTTGCACTCACAAATGATTTTTATTTCGTCACCTACCTTCACATTTCCAATGTTTCTGTAGCTGGATGCACTTACACAACGTTGCTGTTTTGTTGTTGATGCTATTTCCGATGGTCCATTGTGTAATCTGACTTCACATGCACCACAGCAGAACTTAATTCGTCCTTTTGAACTGTTTACCAAGCGAACTTCACTGTTTGTAAGGTCAACACAATCACTGTGAAACAAGTTCCCACACCATAGTCCACAAATCACACTTATATCCGTGTGTTTTATTAATTTGTTGCACACTTCACATAATCTTTTTGCTTCACTTTCCGCCATCTTTCAAGACTCTTGGTGCATTAAAGTGCCTCTCTAGTGTCAATTTACCTGCAAACATCATGAGAGCTTGTGCAGTACTTTTGGAGATTAGCCTTTGCACATAGTCACGGATTACTTTTAGACAAATGTTTAAATTATGATATCTTCATTTTCTCTGATACGATTTTGATGAAGCGTGTTTCCAACAGCACAATATTCTCAAGTTACTGCTGAAAATACTATGAAAATTCGTCAAGTAGTTTTGAAGATAAACTTGTTCAAAGAGACAGACAAACATGACGGTTGTATTCTTTATTCTTTATTGTTCCTGCTAATCGTGACATAGTACATCATTTGTACATACTATACAGGACAAGTCAGTTTTATACTATAATTGCAATCTATATCTACTTTAATTTGTGTAGTTCAAAAAATTATATACTGATAGCAATATAGTTAACACAATCTATGTACAATGATTTCCAAATATAGTTTTTTCAATAATTCTAACATTTTACACATTGATAACATTTGAGAGTGGTATGATGAACGGTACTGGAAACTCTAATTATTACAGACTTCTAAAAACTCTGAAACAGAGTAGAAGCAGTGGCCAAGCAAGTATTCTTTCAGTTTAATTTTAAATGTATTTATATTTTTTATGTTTTTCAAATATGATGGCATATGGTTGTATAGCATACCACCAGTGGGTGAATTCCCCTTTTACATATGTTTGTGCTTACTGTGTTTTCATGCAAGTTGAGCTTCTGCCTAGTGTCGTAGGAGTGAAACTTACAGTTGTACTTGAAGACAGGTTCTTCTTTTAATAGACTTCCTTTAGTGAAGATTAGTGCTTCATAGATATATAAACAAGGAAGGGGAAGTATCCTAAGGCATTTAAATATTGGTCTGCAAGAGTCTCTGTACTTAGCATTTTTTATAGTTCAGACCTTTCTTCTTTTTTTTTTTTTTTTTTTTTTTTTTTTTTTTTTTTGTAGCCGAAATGTTTTTATACTGCTTGGAGTATTTCGCCAAAAGATAATACTGTACATCAGATGTGACTGTATACTGCTGTGGTACATTGTGAGCACTGTTGCACGACTTGTATTCTGTGCAAGGATTCTTACTGCATATGTTAATGAACTTGACTTCTTATTCAGGTTATTTAAGTGTATTTCCCATTTCAGGTTTTCCTGAATATTAACGCCTAAAATTTTGTTTCCTTTACTGATGTGACATTTTTTCAATTAATGTTAAAATTTGGTGTTGCGGGGTGAAGCTGTTGTGATGTATGGAAATTTACTGTCACTGTTTTATCTGTATTTATAATAAGTCTGTTAGTTCTGAACCATTGCTCTAAACTTTGAGTTAAATCAGTAGCTGCTTCTTGAAGGCTGTCTTTATTATGTGATTGAATTAGTATATTAGTGTCATCGGCAAAAAATACTGTGGTCCCATTAGTTACACTTTCTGTTAGATCATTAACATACAAAATGAAAAGAATGGGACCAAGAACTGAGCCTTGAGGAACTCCATAACAGTTTGTTCTTTACTATAGAAATTAGAAACTAGATGTGTTTTTGTGTCTTTGTGTTTAATTTGTGTGATCTGTTAACTCAAAACTTTAAATTACGATATCATTTTTCTCCGTGATCCCACTTTTATGAAATGAAGTTGCTCCATGTAAATCCATGAAGTAGATTAGGAGATTAGAGATTTGTAATAGATATGTGGGTAATATGGTGGTGTCAAACCGAATAATACGTACTACATTTTAACAGATAACATTCTTTATTAATCAGAAAGATGTATCACAAAAACAATGCAACTCGTCATTCTCAAGACAACAAAGCGACTGGTTCTGTTTGTCTGAGTACGCACCAGCAGCACTGGCAAAGAAGCTGGCAGAAAGAGAAACTACTGCGCCACAGAGCCTCCGCCCTGGAGAGCGGAACGGAGGTACTGGAAACGGCATCAACGCCAATAATGACACTGAAGCCACGTAGTTGTGGAGGTAGCGAGGCCGATGGATGGTGCTGTAGGCATGCGGTTTGGATGCAGCAGGCGGCGTCGTGATGTGCACGGTGGCTGGCTGTGGGGCGGAGAGAGAGGTGGCGTCCTCGGCTAAAGGGGGCGTGGCCTTGTGACACTCGTAGTCAGGCAGCGCGAAGGGCGCCTGGTGCAGTGCGGTCGGTGCACCCACCAGAAGATACAGTGGATTTAGTAGAGCAAGGCATATCGTAGGCGAGGGGAGGCTGCAAAACAGAAGACGACTCGGACGGAGTCGAAGAATCTCACTCAATGAGAGTGAACAGTGAACGTTCGGTAAAAGCAGTAGGACACTCGAGCAGAGTCGAAGAGCGACGCTCGGTAGGAGTGGAAGGAGATTCGTTGGCGTCCGGCGCATCTAAAACCCATGCTGGCTTTAGGTGGCAAATAGAGATTCCGTGGCTGCCCCAACACGGAAAGGTCAAAAGTCTGCACGCCACAGATTGGAACAAGGTAAAAGGTCCAGAATAAGGGGGAGCCGGCCAGATGGAGTCATCACATCACATAACATAGTCAGAGGTACTCAGCTCTGGGTGTTTGTATGGTGGCATGGGAGTAGTAAGTGTACCGCTTGTATGATGTCACGGACCCATCGAAGGGTGGCCAGTGCATCATTGGTGTGGTCGGAGGGGTCCACAAACTCAGCCGGGAACACTAACGGTTCACCGTAAAGTAGTTCAGCCAGTGATGCACCTATGTCCTCCTTCAGCACATTTCTGGTACCCAGCAGGACCCACGGTCCAAGATTGTTCATGACAATGAGCGACGAATTTAACGAACGCTGTCATCGTTCTACTAGGCCGTTATTTTGTGGGTGATATGCTGTAGTTTGGACTCGCTGTGCGCCACAAAGGGAACAGAGAGCGTCGACAAGGCATGTTTCGAACTGCCTGCCTTGATCGGTTTGTGACTATTCCAGGGGCACTGTACCAGGAGATCCAACGTGAGATAAAGGCAGCGACAACCGAGTCATAGGTGATACCCTTTAAAGGAATGGCTTTAACCCAATGGCTATAACGGTCAATGACAATCAATAGACATCGATAGCCATCGGATTCCGAAATGGGACAGACAATGTCCACGTGGATATGACGAACCTGGTCCGACGGCGAGGTGAATTTGCCGAAAACTGGCGTGTTGTATTGGTTGACTTTTTCATGTTGGCAAGGTAAACAGGCTCTACACCATGTCCTACACTTACGCTTGATATTTGGCCATAGGAAACGGTCTGTGAGCATTTTTGTTGTAGCTCGAATACTGGGGTGTGCGAGTGAATGAATTTTGTCGAAAGTTTGGCGATGCAAGGCGGCAAGAATCAAAGGGCGTTGTTCCCCATTAGAGATGTCACAGATGACTTTCGTGGAGAGTTATTGGACTGTACGGATTTCAGAGCCGAGCAAGGTTGTCATCTAAGATAGTTTTGATCTCAGAATCCGTTACTTGGTGTCTCGCAATCGCGTCATAGCCTATCTGATAGTCAATGGTGTTCACTCGAGAAAAGTAGTCCACGACCACGTTATCAGCCCCACGGATGTAGTGGACTTTGGTTGAGAACTGGCAGATGAGATGCATGTGGCGAAACTGACGGGCGGGAGGTCCGATGATGGACTGCGAAAGGCGTCTGCATGGGGCTTGTGGTCGGAATAAATAGTGTAGGGGCAGCCTTCAATGTCTTCCCGAAAGTGTTTGACGGCAGCATACAACGCAAAAAGTTCTCTGTCGAACGCCGACCACTTGCGTTGTGCAGGGGACAGCTTTTTAGAGAAAAATTTGAGTGGTTGTGGTTCACTGTCGACGTGTTGTTGAAGCACCGCTCCGACCGTGAAGTCGCTTGCGTCTAGGGATGCAAACGATACATCGATGTTTTGAATACATTGTTGTTTCGTCCATAAACATCGATGTTTTGAACAGCGATATATCGCCGATGCATCGACGACAGAAGTCCAAAACTATCGACATCGTTCAACAATTTATTGGCAACTCCATTATTACTTTATTAGTTACTCAGCCAGCGTCAGCTCAAGTGTGGTGCTCCTTCTGTCGTCGCTCGTCGCTGTTTTCATACTTTTGAAATAGTAGGTAAGTGAAATATGAAACAATCTGATGTTTGTCCAGCACGGGCTGCTGGCATTACTGAAATTTCACCCTCCAACATCAGTGGAATCGAATCTTTGACAGTGTTACCCAGTCAGACTGATATCGTACTGTCAAAACGTCAGTTAAAACATCAAACAAAAGTCGACGAAAAATCCGAGACAAAAGCCAACAAGCCAAGTATAACATAGATTTTCATTCCAGCAAGGTACAAGATTTGATAAACGTCATTGATGAATATTCATTTTAAAAATACATTATTAAGTAATAACTGAAAGGTGCATAACGTTTAATTTTCTCCGCGTCGACAGCAAAGAAAAATGCAATACGTCAACAAAACACAAGTTATTTCGCATATAATGAACAAATCGATGTAAATCTCAAGTACAATCAGCGCAATATGTAGCGAAACCTTATTCCCAACTTCTTTTTCATTCTAATCTGCCATTCCGCTGTGTATTCGTAGCCTAGTGAAAGAACATAAATAAGGCAGATACTTTCTGGCAACACAGCTTCATTTCAGTGTGTTTTTCCTAATATTTCTTAAACGTATGGAACAGGGCCGGCGCAAGCCCAAGTGCCGCCCCGTGCGAGCTGCTGAATTGCCGCCTCCTCCCTTCCTCCCCCCCCCCCCCCCCCCCGTTTATCTCTCTCTCTCTATCTCTCTCTCTCTTTTACAAAACTTTTGTAAAATTGTATTTTAACAAATCTGTAGGAAATGTCAGCAATCAATTCGCAATTTTTGTTTTTACTTTTCAGATCTACCTAGGTTTCGGCCACTAAGTGGCCAGTTTCTAAGCTTTTAATATGTGCTTACATCTAAACCGTCATGTTGACAGTTACGTTCAGCACGACGGTATAGTTGTAAACATAACTGAAAGCATTGAGAATAGCCACTCTGTGCCAGAAATCTATGAAGATATGGAAAATAAAAACAGTTGAAACGGCCAAAGAGTGGGGCGGAAGACAATGGAGAGAGCAAGAATAAGGAGATGGCGTAACATAATAATGCAATAAATACATACTCGGGAATCGACGGGTACTGATGCTAGTCGAAATATATTAACTCACTGCACTGCGGTTATTCATTTCAAAGAACTGACACTCGCCATCTGTCGTAATTTGCATGTGTCAGTTCTGTCGTGTCTGATTATGGAATAAGGTTTTGTGTCCCAGCCTCGACGCCACTTTTGTGTCCCAGCCTCGTCGCCGCTTTTGTGTCTCGTTTCCGTCGTAGGTGTCGGTGGCCGAGTGGAATGAGACCGACACAGGAATAAAGATAGCACGCTGGTGCAGGTACGGAGGGGAGCAGCCAGAAACTAGAAACTCTAGAGTAAATTAGAACGAGATATATATTGCACAGAATTTATACAATACTTAACTTTTACATAGTACTGCAGAATGTTGATACATAGTTGAGCTAGAGTCTTGCCTAGTGCCTAACTGATAGCCAAGTCTTCACTGGTGCCTATCGGATTCCGAAGTCTTTACTGGTTCCTATCTCAGTCCCAAGTGAACGATGTCTTTCCGTGGTGGCCACGAGCGGAGTTGCAGCAGAGGGCGCTCGTGGCTGTCGTTGTAAGAACGCCGCGCCGTGCGTGCATGGCGGCGCGCGGCGAAAGTAGGTGGCGCGCACTTTGTACTTGTGCGACACCACATAAGGGGTAACAAATTATTCATCGCCGTATCACGTCACTTCTCTGCGATTTATTTTCATTCTAGCTAATGGTGTGACACGTGCTTATTTGCCAATTTTTTAAGTAACAGGTCTTAAGAAAAACAAATTTTCCTATTCTGCATTCTTGTAGGAGAAAAATTCTAACTTATGACTAACGAGCATGCGCAATACTAATTGTAGGTTATATGAAAAGCACTTATCTGTTACATCCAAAGTTGCAAGAAATTCGGATCCACCAATTCTTCTGTTCGTCACGTGATGCGGTACAGCGAGGCTACGGTTAAACTAGTGCCCAAGAAGAAGCAAGAAGCTCACAATAAGTATGTGACCGATGATATGGATAAATGTATTATCAGGCAGTAATTTTATAGCATTATGAACAATAGAAAGAAATACGAACTTTGCGAAAACTGCACAACTTTTGTCAAACAGAAATGAGCTTTAAAGCAAGCAAGGAAACCATTAGAAGCAATGTTCTGTCTATGGATTTTCGTTTTTCAAGGTGTCAAAATTAACGTTTTGTTTCGCGCTGACGACTAGGCATTGTTGCTAAAAGACCATATTTTCTCAGGTTTTCATTACAATCAAAGCGACCAGTAGTTTACTTAGACGAAACATGGATTCACACGCATTATACAGTAAATAATTGTTGGCAAAGTGTTAGTGTGCGAGTAGTATTGTCACGCAAAAGTGCTCGTCAGAGTTTAATTGTGTTCATGCAGGCGGAGACAGGTGTTTCAGGGCTCAAAAACCAAAACGTCCGACTATCTCTCAGAAACGGATAGAAAACATTTTCAAAATACGTCGAAACCCAACTTATGCCAGGCTTATTATCAATGTCTTTATCCCTTATAATTACTCACAGCGTATTTACCCATTCGGAATACTTCTAGCCATTGTAGGTGTTGAACATGTTTGAATGTAGTAATGTTCAACAATTTTTTTTTCCATAGCTCGGGAAGAATAAAACACTCGACTGCCATTGAAGGGCTTTGCAAAATTGCTTCAGGCTTAACCGCAATATCGAACATTGCGTTCGAATTTCCAGATTAGATTTCGTCATCTGCAAAATTAGTTGTGAGTAAACGCACGGCGCTTAACAGGGTGGCAGCGCTCCATGGCAGCGCTCCACTCATAAGAATACTGGCGTGTGCGCCAGACTGCTTCCCCCTCTCTGTTCCTTCGGCGTAAACACGACGGCGCTGCCAAAGTGGCGAGCAAGAAATCAGCCCTCCTCCCTCCCCTTGTTCAACAGGAGCGGCCGGCAGGTAGTCGAGACTCCATGCCACAGTTCCCGTAGCCGCTCCCTCCGAGGTTTGGTTTCGAATCCCCTCTTCGGAAGGAATGCTTAGTTTGTCCTAAAGAAAAAAAGGGGGGTCGCCAGATTTGCCGCCCCCTGGAAAGTGCCGCCCCGTGCGGCCGCACGTTTCGCACGTGCCTTGCGCCGGCCCTGGTATGGAAACATCGGAAAAACATCGATGTATCGTTTTTCAGAGTGATGTTTTTTTAACATCGATATTTTTCCGCAGGAACATCGATGTCTGAACATCGATGTTTTTATCAACGATTTTGCATCCCTACTTGCGTCTGCAGTGATGGATAGCTCGGCGTCCGGCGCGCGGTATGAGAGAGTGACGGCCCGGGACAGGGCGGGTTTCGAGTTAAGTTCCTCCGTTTTCGCGAGCCTAAGGTATCTTTACCAGCTAAAGCGTCTGTGAGTGGGGCTTCAATAGAAACAGCGTGGGGAATGTGGCGCCTATAGAAATTAAGCACACCGAGGAAACGGCACAATTTATATCTATAAATGTGAATTGTTATTCAATTTGTACATTGAGCAAGCTCCAAAGGAAAGCAAGGAGAAATTTGGAGAAGGAATTAAAGTTGAGGGTGAAGAATTAAAAACATTGCGTTTTGCCGACGACATAGTAATTCTGTCAGATACAGCAAAGGACCTGGAACAACAATTGAACGGAATGGACAGTGTGCTGAAAGGTGCATATAAGATGAACGTTAACAAGAGCAAAACTAGGGTAATGGAGTGCAGTCTAAGAAAATCAGGCGATGCTGAAGGAATTAGATTGGGAAACGAAGCAATAAAGGAGGTAGATGAGTTTTGTTACTTGGGCAGTAAAATAACAAATGATGGTCGCAGTACAGAGGATATAAAATGCAGAATGGCAATGGATAGAAAAGCGTTCTTGTAAAAGAGAAATTTGTTAAAATCGAATATTGATTTAAGCCTAAGGAAGTGCTTTCTGAAGGCATTTGTATGGAGTGTTGCCTTGTATGGGAGTGAGACATGGACGATAAACAGTGCGGTCAGGAAGAGGATTGAGGCTTTTGAAATATGGTGCTACAGAAGAATGCTGAAGATTAGGTAGGTGGATCGCGTAACTAATGAGGAGGTACTGAACAGAATTGGGGAGAAAATAAATTTCTGGCATACCTTGACTAAAAGAAGGGATAGATAGGTAGGACACGTTCTTAGACATCAAGGAATTGTGAATTTAGCGTTGGAGGAAAATGTGTGGGGTAAAAACCGCAGAGGAAGACCAAGAGATGGATACAGTAAGCAGATTCAGACAGATGTAGGTTGCCGTTCTTATGTGGAGATGAAGAGGCTTGCTCAGGATAGGGTATTGTGGAGAGCTACATCAAACCAGTCTCCGGACTGAATACCACAACAACAGCAACAAATGTGAATGTCTGTTCGGTGTATGTTTATCACGTCTGAACCACAAGACATAAGGAGCTAAAACTTTGTACAGTTACTAATGTCTACCCGGGGAAGGCTTTAGGCATGGTTTTATGGCGATCGTAGCTATTTATCTATATATATATTAATGTGAATGTCAGTTCGATGTACGCTTACCACGTCCAAACGACAAGTCACAGATACTTAAATATTTGTACAGTTACTCATTTATACCTGAGGAAGGTTTTAGCCACCGTTTTATAGCGATATGATAGATATTTAGTAATTTGAAGAATATATCGCGAAATGTGGAACAATAACTACTCTTTGAAAATTATGTTTACTCTTTGAAAATGATTTTATTGGTTGCATTGTTGCTGAGGATTGATAATGATAAAAGGGTAGAGTACGGTATATTGGGATGGAAAGTTATCTGTGTATATAAAATTTTACGTGTGTGTGTGTTAATATTTCGCTCTGCAGCGAAAACTACAGAACGCAAACTAATGATCTGTGTGTAATTGTTGTCCGAAGTCTCCCGTTGTACACCATAGCAGTTCCATGCCGATAACTATAAGGGGGTGGAAGATATGGTGGTTGAAAGTCGTCAAATTGTTAAAAAAATTGGACTGAATGCTAGCGATGACGTTTGCGACTCTATAGCAAGGAGGTTACATACAGCAAATCTTGATACCACAGACAATATCGTTGGTCTATGCGTGCTACAATGTCTTCAGCTCTTTCTCTGTAACGATAAGCATACTAATAAGAAAATATAAGACTAAATAAATAAAACTATAAAAGAAATTTCTTTTAATACATCTCTTTAAAAAAAATCGATTTGACGTTTCGCGCATTATCTATCATAATCAACCAACAAGCGAGCGGAGCCGCGGGTTTAAGCTAGTTCACCCTAATCTTGTGGAGGCGGCAAGCTGAGGATAATTACCCGAGGATATTGGTTGAACTCCGTCGCCAGAAAAGGTATGATTAATATTACAAAAAAACAGTCTTGATCGCAAAAATTAATAGTTTTTTATTGACCGGTTTCGACCTGATGTCGGAACAAAATGTAGCCCATGTGGACAGTGCTGGACAGTTACCTGCCGGCAGCAGTGCTGGATTAAGCCCTGTGTAGGCCCCTAGGCAATCCAAACCTTGGGGCCCCAATTCAAATTCATCCCTTAATGTGTTATGGTCTTCAGTCCGGAGACTGGTTTGATGCAGCTCTCCACCCTACTCTATCCTGAGCAAGCCTTTTCATCTCCTCATAAGAACGGCAACCCACATCCACTTGAATCTGCTTACTATACGCGTCTCTTGGCCTCCCTCTGCGATTTTTACCCCACACGCTTCCCTCCAATGCTAAATTTACGATTCCTCGATGTCTAAGAATGTGTCCTAGCAAGCGATCCCTTCTTTTAGTCAGGGTATGCCAAAAATTCCTTTTCTCACCAATTCTGTTCAGTACCTCTTCATTAGTTATGCGATCTACCCACCTAATCTTCAGCATTCTTCTGTAGCACCACATTTCAAAAGCCTCTATTCTCTTCCTGTCTGCACTGCTTATCGTCCATGTTTCACTCCCATACAAGGCAAGACTCCACACAAATGCCTTCAGAATAGACTTCCTTACACTTAAATTAATATTCAATGTTAGCAAATTTCTCTTTTTCAAAAATGCTTTTCTTCCCATTGCCATTCTGCATTTTATATCCTCTGTACTGCGACCATCGCATGTTATTTTACTACCTAAGTAACAAAACTCATCTACCACCTTCATTGTTTCGTTACCTAATCTAATTCCTTCAGCATCGCCTGATTTTCTAAGACCGCATTCCATTATTTTTGATTTGCTCTTGTTAATGTTCATTTTGTACGCTCTCTTCAACACACTGTCCATTCCATTCAACTGCTCTTCCAGGTCGTTCGCTGTCTCTGACAGAATTACAATGTCATCAGCAAAACGCAATGTTTTTATTTCTTCCCCCTGAACTTTAATCCCTATTCCAAAATTTTCCTTGCTTTCCTTCATCGCCTGCTCAATGTACAAATTGAATAACATCGGAGAAAGGCTACAACCCTGTCTTACTCCCTTCCCAACTGATGCTTCCCTTTCATGCCCTTCGAGTCTAATAACTGCGGTCTGGCTTTTGTACAAGTTGTAGATAACTCTCCTTTCCCTGTAGTTTACCCCTGCTGACTTCAGAATTTGAAAGAGTGTAGTCCAGTCAACATTGTCAAACGCTTTCTCCAAATCTACAAAGGCTAAAAATGTAGATTTGCCTTTCCTTAATCTATCTTCTAAGATAAGAAGTAAGGTAAGTATTGCCTCCCGGGTTCCTACGTTCCTCCTGAATCCAAACTGATCTTCCCCTAGGTCAGCTTCTACCAGCTTTTCCATTCTCCTAATAAGTTACTAATTTTCCAACAAACATCAGCAATATATTGCTAATAATAATAAAAATAATAAAATTGAGGTAATCCATATTAATAATAATAATAAAATTGCGGTATTCCGCAACCGAAGTATTCGTTTTAAGTAATTAACATGTTCAGCCATCTTGTAAGACGGCTTAGGGTGACCAGGCGTGCCGTATTTTACGGGATCGTCCCATATTTTGCTCAACTGTCCCGAGAAAGTAAATACGGGACGTATATTGTCCCGTTTTTTACTAACCGTCCCATATAGTCTGAAGTAACGTGTTTTCAAAGAAACTACAGCGTAACCAAATGGAGAAAAATGGGACCATGTTCAAACAATACAGAAAATAGGCTGTAAGTCAAAGTGAATAAGACTCGATTTTCGAATTTATTTGGTTGGTATTACATAATAGTGTCACATGAAATGTGGAGGTTTTCCAATTAATAATTTCATTCCTGGAAGTTGACGAGCTGAATGAGTTTGATTTCAAGGACATTTTGTGTTCATTTCACTAGACGTTAATCGGTTATATCGCGCAATGAACTTACCCATTTCATATGCTCAAAACGTGTTCAGCTCAAATATCTTCTTCACTGGAAGTCTGTCTTAAAACTTTACCGGGGTTTGGCGAAAATAATTTGAAAGAAAGATGTGAAAACCAGTTTCTTTTTTAGGAATTGAACCACGTCAAAAATGTATGTGAACAAAAAATTAATTGAGAATTGTGAAGTGAGTTAGAAAAAACAGGTCTGCCATTTTCAACTTACTTCCACTTGAAGATAACTGGTGAAAAAATTTGTAGCTCATTACTTGGTTTGTGCTACGTCTACCTGGCACTAATGCTGCTCCACTATAAATGCTTCATGGGCGGCGAAAACAAAATATTTAGTATGAAAATGAAATAATTATAACAAGAAATCATTTTCGAAGTACTTCATGAGTTCATTGTTATAAAAATCTATGAGAAAATACCGAACTCCTAAATGACGAAATTTTTGTGGCCATCGGTCCCTACATTTATAAACTACTTTAAATATCTTACACTAAGGACAACACACACACACACACACACACACACACACACACACACACACATGCCCGAGGGAGGGCTCGAAACTCAGACGCGAGTGGCCGCATGGTCCTTAACGAGGCGCAATCTTAGGTATCCATATGTGTCCCGTACTTTGGTTTTTGGAATCTGGCCACCCTAAGATAGCCGCTTACGACCTACAATAAACTTTGGTGTGGACAACTTCCGCTGAAGACTAAGAAGGGCCCTAAGTGACCTTCTTGTACTCCTCAAACTCTTCAGAACTATCAGGACCCATTTCCTATCATATATATTTTCTTTCACTTGCCTGCAGACAAGCAACGAAAAGGCAACTAATTATTATTTAAAACGCAAAAGTCTTTCTAAAAAATTCTCATTGTTATATCGGTGCATATGGGGCCCCTAAAATGCCCGGGGCCCTAGGCAGCTGCCTACTCTGCCTTATGGGTAATCCGGCACTGGTCAGCAGCAGAACAGCCAGGACAGCCCAGCCCAGCCGAGTCCAGCACTGGCCACATGGGATGCATTTTGTTCCGAAGATGACCTACATCAGGTCGAAACTGGCCAATAAAAACTGCTAATTTTTGCGATCAAGACTGTTTTTTGTAATATTAATCGTACCAAATAGATCACTGTTTCTCTCCTTTGACAATGTTGTTTAAATTAATGAGAAACAGTATGGCCTGCCACCAGGGCCGGCGCAAGGCACGTGCAAAACGTGCGGCCGCACGGGGCGGCACTTTCCGAGGGGCGGCAAATCTGCCGCCCCCTTTTTTTCTTTATTTTATTATTATTACTACATATATATTTTTAGAACAAACTCAATATTCTTGCCCAAAAGGGCATTCGAAACCAAACCTCGGAGGGAGCGGCTTCGGAAACTGTGGCATGGCGCCTCGACTACCTGCCGGCCGATCCTCTTGATCGAGGAGACAGAGTAGGACTAATTTCTTTCTCGCCACTGTGGCAGCAAAAAATGTTCAAATGTTTGTAAAGCTTAAGGGACTTAATTGCGGGGCCATCTGTCTCTAAACTTACAAACTACATATTAACTAGCTTATACTAAAGACGACACAAACATTCATGCCCGAGCAGGAATTCGTACCTCCGACGGCGAACGGCCGCGCGCACCACAACACGGCGCTCCAGTACACGCGTCTAATCCGCCGCGGCCTGTGGCAGCACCGTCGTGTTTACGCCGGTGGAAAGGAGAGGGGGGGGGGGGAGCAGTCTGGCGTACACGCCAGTATTCTTATGAGTGGAGCGCTGTTAAGCGCCGTGCGTTTACTCACAACTAATTTTGCAGAAGACGAAATCTAATTTGGAAATTCGAATGCAATGTTCGATACTGCTGTTACATATTAAGCCTGAAGGGATAAAGACGTTGGTAGTAAGCCTGGCATAAGTTGGGTCTTCACGTATTTTTGGACATTTTTGCTATCTGTTTTTGAGTGACAGACAGACGTTTTGGTTTTTGAGCCATGAAACTCCTGTCTCCGCCTGAAAGAACAACAATTAAACTGACCGGCACTTTTGTTTGACAATATTACTCGCACACTATTACTTTGCCAACATTTATTTATTGTATAATGTGTGTTCCATGTTTCATCTGAGCAAACAACTGATCGCTTTGATTTCGAGGAAAACCCGAGATAGTATGGTCTTTTAGCAACATGGCCTCTCGTCCGGCCGCGGCGGAGTGGCCGAGTGAATTGAGGCGCTATGCTCCGATGCGCGAGGCCGTTCTCCGTCCCATAAACTTAACAAACATTTGAACCTCTCGTCCGCACGAATCAATAGAGGCGTTTATGATGCACTGGTTCAGATATCAGAAGATAAAAAGTTCAAATGTTTGTTACGCTTATGGGACTTAACTGCGGGGTCATCTGTCCCTAAACGTACAAACTACTTATGAACTAACTTATATTAAAGACAACACAAACACCGAGGGAGGACTCGAACCTCCGATGCGAGAGGCCGCTCGATCCGCAACGTGGCGCTCCAGACCGTTCGGCTACTCCCACGCGGCATATCAGAAGAATTCGATGGTATGACCACTCACGAAGTGACGTCACTTGCGAATCAAATGAAAAAATTACACCTTTCTCACTTCTCTAGTAATCTGGTACGACGTTCTGATTCACATCAGTGTAGTCAGTAAGACCCTCAGATAATTGACATAAACGTTTCTGGCCGGCCGCGGTGGCCGAGGGGACTGAGGCGCTCCAGTCACGGTCTGCACGGCCACTACGGTCGGGGGTTCGATTCCCCCCTCGGGCATGGATGTTTGTGCCGTCTTTAGTCTTAGGTAGTTCATAAGTAGTTTGTAAGCTTAGGGACTGATGACTCCGTAGTTAAGTCCCATAAGTTCGACAAACATTTGAACAATTTTGAAAAGTTTCTGAGGCTGTAGAAATGCATGAAATAACGAAAGCATGTTTTGAGACCTGCAGAACAGATGAAAAGTTTGTGTCTCTCTTGGCGGATTCCAAAGAATTGGCAACAGAATTAGAGCTAGAAGATGTAACGTTACCAAGGATAAGTGTTTCCCGGGGACGAAGTAAGAAGCCAATACACTTTATCTGTGAAGAAAGGCATGAGACAACAGATGACCTAACAAAACGTTAGAAGATTGAATTCTACTATTATGTTTTAGATATAGCAACCGCATCTTTGGATAAGAGATTCAATCAACTGAAATCTCATTGCGTTTATTTTGATTTTCTCTACGACATTGGCGAGCTGAAGAATGCACCTCCTGGCAGCCTGGATATAAAGTGTAGAAACCTCGCAGCGATTTTGGAAGATCTTGAGTCAAGCGACATTGATGCACTGGAGTTCAGGTAAGAACTAAAAGTGCTATCAACTTTGTTGAAACCTGGAATAGATCCAAAAGAGATTCTGAAGTTTATAGGAAGACATAATTTTTGCCCTAATTTTAACATTGCCCTGAGAATTCTCCTAACAATCCCAGTGACAGTTTCAAGTGGAGAGAGGAGTTTCTCAAATCTGAAATTGATAAAGACATACCTCCGATCAACGATGAGCCAAACTCGTTTCAATGATCTTGCAACAATATCGATTGAACACGAGCTTGCAGATGACTTAAATTACACAGATCGTGTGGAAGAGTTTGCACAAGTAAAAGCCAGGAAGAATTTTTTTTTAAATTTTTGTATTATGATCAGTATCTTGCTTATTTACTGTGTTGTTTCTTATTTTGTTCAACACTGAATAGTTAATGTAAGTATTATTGTTCAAACCAGATTATCGTTAAATTGTTTTCCGTTGAATACATTATCGGTTCACAACTACTGAAAAATGTTTATTTACGTTAATCTAAGTTCATGCCGCGCGGGATTAGCTGAGCGGTCTAAGGCGCTGCAGTCATGGATTGTACGGCTGGTCCCGGTGGAGGTTCGAGTCCTCCCTCGGGTATGAGTGTGTATATTTGTCCTTAGGATAATTTAGGCTAAGTAGTGTATAAGCTGGTGACCTTAGCAGCTGGTGACCTTAGTAGTTAAGTACCATAAAATTTCACACATATTTGTAAATTCACAAGGCTTATTAAAATTAGCTAAACGTTCAAATGTTTGTAAATCTATCGGACCAAACTGCGTGGTCATCAGTCCGTAGCTTACAAACTACTTAAACCTAGGTAAACTAACCTAAGGACAACACACACACACACACACACACACACATGCCCCAGGGAGGACTCGAACCTCCACGGCGAGCAACCGCGCGCTCCGCAGCGAGACGCTTTATAAAATTAGCTAGATTTCTTCAATCAGGTTTCACTAAATGTTTGAGCTGGTGCCCAGCGACTGTTTTGTACAAATCTGTTGAGAATGTCACCAATCAGTCGCAATTTTTGTTTTTATTTTCCAGATCTACATTGATTTCGGGCACAGTGTGGCCACTCTCAATGCTTTGAGTTATGTTTACATCTATACCGTCATGCTGAACGTATCTGTGAACATGACGGTTTAGACGTAAGCACATATTAAAAGCTTTGAGACTGCAATTGATTGCTGACAATTCCTACAGATTTGTTTAAATAACATTCCAGAAACTGAAAAAAGGGGGCGGCAATTTAGCAGCTCGCACGGGGCGGCACTTGGGCTTGCGCCGGCCCTGCCTGCCACACAGAAAATGACAAACTCTACGCCTGTGCAACCCAAGGGTTACAGAGGACGACGTGAAGAAGAAAATAAACATTTTGCGCACTTGTTTCAGACGGGAAAATTACAAATTGAGGAAGAGCAAGGTTTCAGGCTCTTTGACAGACAGTGGTTATGTACCAACTCTGTGGTACTATAACGAACTGAAATTTTTGGAACATCAAGTTTGCATAACTGTATCCTTCTTCTCAATACGAAGCCGACGTAATTAAATGTGTTTCTGTCCATTCGTAGGAAATTCCTGTAATCTCCTGGTTCTGTAGGTAACATAAATTATCGGACAGCAGATTTTCGTGGGTGTACTTCTCTCATATTTCAACCATTCCTTGGTCCATCGACGTCTTGTTCTTTTCATACACAGAGCTAAAAGCCGATGCAATACAACCTTTATCTGCATCAATAAACATTTTCACAATACTGTTAACAGTAAACTGTGATTACAATTGAAGTTAAAGAAATAGTCGGCACACAAGCTTGGCAACGTATTCGCGGAAAACGCTTGACGGCTTACTTGAACATCTACGCATGTGCTTTAAGAACTAATATTTTCACCTTATAGATATTTTCATTAATTTAAACAAGTACCACTATTTTTCTGGTTATAATTATTTTTGCATATATTTTTCTGCTTATACTTATTTGGCATATATTTTTCTTCTTATACTTATTCTGCATATGTTTTCCTGCCATGTCTAAGAAAGTCTGTAACTCCATGTCCTTAGCCTTAATTTAATTTTTATAGCACTATTTGCCTTATTGTACAAAGTACAAAAGTGTTTCATTCTTAGTGACTTGTCCTATATCATTGTGTGCTCTACTGTACAAATGTTTGATCTACAGGATAAATAAAACAAACTTACTTACTTACTTGTCAAGCACGCGCTCCGCCTATAGCGTTTTTGCTAAGCAGGCCTGATGTCTACGGTCGACTCACCCTTGCCAGTTAAATAAGTGGGGGAAAGGGGGATGAGATGGCGAAGTTGGTAAGATGACGAATTCGTTATTTCTCCAGCACACTCATAGATGGCAGCACATATTCAAGCACTTCCCGAGACGCAAACGATTATCTACGAAGTTCACCGAGAGGTTCAAATGTTTGTAGAACTTATGGGACTTAACTACGGGGGTCATCAGTCCCTAAGCTTACAAACTACTTATGAACTAGCTAAGACTAAGGACGGCACAAATATCCATGTCCGAGGGGGGGATTCGAACCCCCGACCGTAGTGGCCGTGCAGACCGTGACTGGAGCGCCTCAGTCCCTTCGGCCACCGTGGCTGGCTCACCGAGAGGGATCTCAGGGCGCATTGTTGTCTGAGCAGTAGCCCATTATAAGGAATTGTTCGAGTACGGTAAGCCATTTTAATTATCCATTAGATATTCTCAAAATGCAACTCCTAAAATAAAGAACAGCACGCAATGTAAGTAGTTGGACATGAGCTGGATTAATTATAACTAATTTTAACATTCCACCCCCATGAACCACAGACATTGCCGAGGTGGGGTGGCTTGCGTGCCTCAACGATGCAGATAGCCGTACCGTAGGTGCAACCACAGCGGAGGGGTATCTGTGGAGAGGCCAGACAAACGTGTGGTTCCTGAAGAGGGGCAGCAGCCTTTTCAGTAGTTATAGGGGCAACAGTCTGGATGATTGACTGAGCTGGCCTTGTAACATCAGCTAATGTGGCTTTTCCACAAGGTTACTGCGAACGACTGAAAGCAAGGGGAAACTACAGCCGTTACTTTTCCCGAGGACATGCAGCTCTACTGTATGAAAACATGATGATGGCATCCTCTCGGGTAAAATATTCCGGAGGTAAAATAGTCCCCCATTCGGATCTCCGGGCGGGGACTACTCAGGAGGATGTTATCATCAGGAAAGACAATACTGGCATTCTACGGATCGGAGCGTGGAATGTTAGATCCCTTAATCGGGTAGGAAAATTAGAAAATTTAAAAAGGGAAATGGATAGGTTGAAGTTAGATATAGTGGGGATTAGTGAAGTTCGGTGGCAGGATGAACAGGATTTCTGGTCAGGTGAGTACAGGATTATAAATACAAAAGCAGTTGGGGGTATCACAGGAGTAGGACTGATAATGAATAAGAAAATAGGAATGCGGGTAAACTACTATAAGCAGCACAGTGATCGTATTATCATTGTCAAGATAGATACGAAGCCAACACCGACAACAGTAGTACAGGTTTATATGCCAACTAGCTCTGCCGATGATGAGGAGATCGAAGAAATATATGAGGAGCTAAAGGAAATTATTCAGACAGTTAAGGGAGAGGAAAACTTAATTGTAATGGGAGACTGGAATTCGGTAGTAGGAAAAGGAAGAGAAGGAAAAATAGTAGGTGAATATGGACTGGGCAGAAGGAATGAAAGAGGAAGTCGCCTGGTAGAATTTTGCACGGAACATGATTTAATTGTAACAAACACGTGGTTTAAGAATCACAAAAGAAGGTTGTATACTTGGAAGAGACCAGGAGACACCGGAAGGTATCAGATAGATTTTATAATGGTAAAACATAGATTCCGGAACCAGGTTATAAACTGCAAGACATACCCAGGGGCAGATATAGACTCTGACCATAACTTGTTAGTCATGAACTGTAGGCTGAAACTGAAAAAACTGCAGAAAGGTAGGAAAATAAGGAGATGGGACCTAGATAAATTGAAGGAACGTGAAGTTCTGGTGAATTTCAGAGGGAGCTTTAGGCAACAATTGACAGAAACAGGGGGAAATAAAACAGTAGAAGAGGAATGGGTAGCATTGAGAGATGAAATAGTGAAGGCAGCGGAGGACAAAATAGGTAGAAAGGCAAGACCTACAAAAAATCCTTGGATAACACAGGAAATACTAAATTTAATTGATGAAAGGAGAAAATATAAAAATGCAGTAAATGAAACAAGCAAAATGGAGTACAGACGACTAAAAAATGAGATTGACAGGAAATGCAAAATGGCTAAGCAGGAGTGGCTAGAAGCCAAATGCAAATCTGTAGAAGAATGTATAAGAAGGGGGAAAGTAGATACCGCCTACAGAAAAATAAAAGACACATTTGGGGACAAGAAAAGTAATTCTACGAATATCAAGAACTCAGATGGGAAACCAGTTCTCAGCAAAGAAGGGAAAGCTGAAAGGTGGAAAGAGTACATAGAGCAGCTCTACAAAGGAAATGAACTTAGAGACGATGTTGTAGGAAGGGAAGAGGAAGTAGATCAAGATGAAATAGGAGATACTATACTGAGAGATGAATTTGACAGAGCCCTGAAAGACCTAGGTCGGAACAAGGCCCCAGGAGTAGATGACATACCCTCAGAGCTACTAAAGTCTCTGGGAGAGCCAGCCATGACAAAACTATTTGAACTGGTGTGTAGGATGTATGAGACAGGCGAAATACCCTCAGACTTTAAGAAAAATGTAATAATCCCCATTCCAAAGAAATCAGGCGCAGACAGGTGTGAAAATTACAGAACCATCAGTTTGATAAGTCATGGTTGCAAAATTTTAACACGAATTATTTACAGGAGAATGGAAAAGCTGGTAGAAGCTGACCTCGGGGAAGATCAGTTTGGATTCAGGAGGAACGTAGGAACCCGGGAGGCAATACTTACCTTACGTCTTATCTTAGAAGATAGATTAAGGAAAGGCAAACCTACATTTTTAGCTTTTGTAGATTTGGAGAAAGCATTTGACAATGTTGACTGGACTACACTCTTTCAAATTCTGAAGTTAGCAGGGGTAAAATACAGGGAAAGGAGAGTTATTTACAATTTGTACAAAAGCCAGACCGCAGTTATTAGACTTGAAGGGCATGAAAGGGAAGCATCAGTTGGGAAGGGAGTAAGACAGGGTTGTAGCCTTTCTCCGATGTTATTCAATTTGTACATTGAGCAGGCGGTGAAGGAAAGCAAGGAAAATTTTGGAATAGGCATTAAAGTTCAGGGGGAAGAAATAAAAACATTGCGTTTTGCTGATGACATTGTAATTCTGTCAGAGACAGCGAACGACCTGGAAGAGCAGTTGAATGGAATGGACAGTGTGTTGAAGAGAGCGTATAAAATGAACATAAACAAGAGCAAAACAAAAATAATGGAATGTAGTCTTAGAAAATCAGGCGATGCCGAAGGAATTAGATTAGGTAATGAGACAATGAAGGTGGTAGATGAGTTTTGTTACTTGGGTAGTAAAATAACATGCGATGGTCGCAGTACAGAGGATATAAAATGCAGAATGGCAATGGGAAGAAAAGCATTTTTGAAAAAGAGAAATTTGCTAACATCGAATATTAATTTAAGTGTAAGGAAGTCTTTTCTGAAGGCATTTGTGTGGAGTGTTGCCTTGTACGGGAGTGAAACATGGACGATAAGCAGTGCGGACAGGAAGAGAATAGAGGCTTTTGAAATGTGGTGTTACAGAAGAATGCTGAAGATTAAGTGGGTAGATCACATAACTAATGAAGAGGTACTGAACAAAATTGGCGAGAAAAGGAATTTTTGGCATACCCTGACTAAAAGAAGGGATCGCTTGGTAGGACATATTCTTAGACATCGAGGATTCGTAAATTTAGCATTGGAGGGAAGTGTGTGGGGTAAAAATCGCAGAGGGAGACCAAGAGACGCGTATAGTAAGCAGATTCAAGTGGATGTGGGTTGCCGTTCTTATGAGGAGATGAAAAGGCTTGCTCAGGATAGAGTAGGGTGGAGAGCTGCATCAAACCAGTCTCCGGACTGAAGACCATAACAACAACAATTTTAACATTATAACTGTGACTTGGGGTAAGATGACAAAAGGCAGAGACGGTAAGAAGACGAGTTCGTCATCTTACCCGACATATTTTTCTTTACCTATACTGTATAAAATTTTTTACAAAAATGGTTCCGAAACTGAGCATTCGCTGCACTTTTTTTTGTTTTACCTCAATCCTAATCTATGGTTGTTAGTACATGAATGTTCTAGGTTTTACAGACATAATACCACGGAAATATACGAGGAAAAGTGATGGGGGAATGTGGAAAAAGGAAGCAATGAATGTAGCTATAACTGAAGCTCATCTTCTCTTTCAGAGTGCACCATGCTACTTATCCTACCTCAACAGCTTACTATTTCCTCAAATGTTCCTCAAGAGCTAGTAGCTCTCTAGCCTCTTCCTCTGCAGCTCCGCACTTGCTCAGCTCTTCCTCCACTAGCAAGAAAACAACCAGGAAACCGAGAAAGAATTTGCCTTCTTACAATATTTCTGGAAGTCCTGTGAAACAAGTCCATGAAAAAAAATATTAAAAAATAAGATAAATAAACAAAAAACAGAAAAAGAAAGCTGAAAAATTAAGCGTCAAATAAAGCAAAATCTTAAAAAAAAAAAAAAAAAAAAAAAAAAGGTAAGGAAACCTAAAGAACGTCATCTGGTTTATTCGTCATCTGAGGAGTCATCACAAGAGGTGCCTTATATGGAGGACAGCGACTCGGGGACTTTTTGGAAGAAGACAATGAAGATTGCCTTATCTGTGGGAAGCATGGAAAGTAAGAATTGTAGTACCATTGCTTCAGGTGCAAATCTTGGGCACATGCTGCATGTTCCGGCTGGAATGGTAGGGAAGCAAATGATACACCCTGGAAATGTGATTTTTGTGTTGGCATATAAAGTGTCTTATTAATGTTCTAAATTTTTGTTTTGTGTAATTATTCTACTTTACAGTGTGTGCCATCTATTATTGTTTTTTTAAGTGTTTTGTCTTTGACTTTTTAAAATTCATATCTCAATTTAAGAAGTTGTTTCTCTGCAAATTTCAAAGAAAGTTTCTCTTTCAACTAAACTTATAAATGTTTGCCATCTTACCCACCACCCTTCATCATCTTACCCTTCGACCAGAGTAAGTCGACGAAAATCACCCTCTTCTTTTGATAGACTATTTTATAACTTTGAGTGGAGACAAAACAAAGATGTGTCACTGAATATAAAAATTAAAAGACTTGTCCCTTCACATTTCATGTTTATAAACCAACTAGCTTAAACCCGCGGCTCCGCTCGCGTGTTGGTTGATTATGGTACATAAGCTATCTTTCAGTAGTGTGCTATGAGACTGGTTTTGAAGGATGAAATGAAATACAATACCTTCTTTAGAAACAAACATTTTTAATCCACATTCAAATAAAAAAAAAAAAAATTACGAGAAGTGCTTAATGATTTACAATAAATAAAACATACATTATCCCTTATAGCCTGTGTTGCAATATCTCAACACGTATGGTGAGAGTAATGTCCAAATTCATTGTAATTTCATTTTAGGGCATTCTGGTAAACTACTTTATTTGTAGTATTGTTCGGAGCGTAAATGTAGAGATTTTTTTTTGGGTTCCCCACCCTTGAGCAAGCGACGTATAATTGACCATGTGAAAAACATTAGACCTGTAAATGGATTCCAGTGACGTTTAATGATTGTCCTTGAGCTTTGTTAATTATGGCAAAAAATAGACAAACTGGAGACTGAAGTATTTTGAACTGAAACAGCATATCAGAAGGAATTAAAGAAATGCCAGGAAAAAAAAAACATCTTTTCCGGTTGATGTTCCTTATTTATTTCCTTATTCGTATCCTTATTCTTACAGAGAAAGAGCTGAAGACATTGTAGCATGCAGAGACCAAAGATATGGTATGTGGCATCACGTTTAGCTGTATGTAACCTCCTTGCTATAGAGTCGCAAACGTCATCGTTGGCCTTCAGTCCGATATTTTAAATAATTTTACGACTTTCAACCACCATATATCCCACCCCCTTATAGCTATTGGCATGGAACTGCTATGGTATACAGCGGGAGACTTCGGATAACAATTACATACAGACCATTCGTTTGCGTTCTGTAGTCTTCGCTGCAGAACTAAATATTAACACACACATGTAGAATTTTATATACACCGATAAATTTCCATCTCAGTATACTCCACCCTTTTATCATTATCAACCCTCAAGCAACAATGCAACCAATAAAACCATGTTCAAAGAGTAAATATAATTTTGAAAGAGTAATTATTGTTCCGCATTTCGCGTTATATTCTTCAAATTACTAAATAGCTATCATATCGCTATAAATCCGTGTCTAAAACCCTCCTCAGGTATAAATTAGTAACTGTACAAATATTTAAGTCTCTGCGTCTTGGCCGGCCGCGGTGGCCGTGGGGACTGAGGCGCTCCAGTCACGGTCTGCACGGCCACTACGGTCGGGGGTTCGAATCCCCCCTCGGGCATGGATATTTGTGCCGTCATTAGTATAAGGCAGTTCGTAAGTAGTTTGTAAGTTTAGGGACTGATGACCCTGTAGTTAAGTCCCATAAGCTTAACAAACATTTGAACATTTTTTTTTTCTGCGTCTTGTCGTTCGGACGTGAGAACGTACACCGAACAGACATTCACATTAATATATATATATATATATATATATATATATATATATATATATATATATCCAATCGCCGTAAAACCGTGCCTAAAGCCTTCCCCGGGTAGACATTAGTAAGTGTACAAAGTTTTAGCTCTTTATGTCTTGTGGTTCAGACGTGATAAACGAACACCGAACAGACATTTACATTTATAGATATAGATTATTATGCCGAAGGGGTACACGCAGTGGCCGCGCTAGGCGTCGGCGACGTCGGCAACCGCCGACGGCCTCGCGCTTGTGGGGGTCTAGCAAAACATAGTTAAATTTTTTTTTTTAATATTTGTTGTTTAACGTCACTTTTCAACTACTAGGTTATGTAGTGACGACCTACATCTGACTTACACTAGTTTAACCAAAGGACGAACACAATATCCGTACCCACGGGTTGGATTCGACCCCCGACAAGAGCGATTTCGCTCACCGTGGTATGACGCCTTAGTGCGCTCGGCCATTTCCGCCTGGCAGCTATTCAGTTGTCCGTATTTTTTTCCGTGAGAGTGCAGCAGTGATACAATTTTTAGTTAAATACCTGGAAACAACTTCTTCAGTACATTTTAGAAAACAATTTGGAAGAAGTATATCCAGACGTTTATATAACAATCAGAATCATGTGCACAGTTCCAGTCAATACTGCTTCGACTGAGAGAAGCTTCTCAAAGTTATAATTGATTAAGACTTACTTGAGAAGCATAATTGGCCAAGATACACTTTCTGCGTTTTCGTTACTATTAATTGAAGCCGAAATAGCGGCTAGTATTAATTAAGATGTGATCTTAAAAAAATTCAGTGAGGCGAAAAGCCGAAAAGTTTCTCTATTTTAATTTGCGTTTGTTAATTGTAATTTTTGCGATTGCAAAAATACTTGTATATTATATTAATGTAATTTTAGTATAATGATTATTGATGTATAATTCAGCTCATTTCATTTAACATTTTCCTCCTTATGAAAAAGTGAAAGGGGGCCTCGCAAAGACGAGTTCGCCGACGTCCAGTTTTCGTCTACAACCGTCACTGGGTATACCTGAATCTTAGATTCATCATCTCACCCTACTTTCCCCTACGCAATAATGCGGACCATTAAAGTAGCTGTGATATCTGAGGACAACTTACCAGCGTATTCATGAGGAGGACGTCACTGCCTCCCTCATACTTGATGAAGCGCTCACTGTTGCCGTGTACCGTCATCTGCCCTGCGTCTTCACCGATGCACCTTGATGCATTTTCTGTGCGCTCAGCAGCGGGTACAGCCGTAGGGTAGGTTGGGAAAATCACCGCCGGCACCCGGGTATTTCCTAGGTTCCAGTAGTGCCGAGTCGTTGACAGCGTCTCCACAGACTCGAACTGCGTCACAGGGACTTTCTCCGTACGAGAACCCAGCTTCCTGCAATCAACAGAAACTGTATGGTTAGGGACGAAACACATGGCATTCAGTACCACAAGAACTCAGGGCCATTTTGAGGGGGTGGCGAGAAATCTAATATAGTTAGTGATAATCTGTTTGGAGTGCGCCTCGGTTGCACAGTGGTAGGAGGCCTAGAACTGACAGACATGAGGAGGAAAGCATCGGCACTATTTATCAAACGTACTTTGATGATGATAAATGAAGATCCAAATAACATAACATGCAAACTATTTTCTGTTGTTCGGCCAGAAAACATGCAGCCTCCGATTAACGTCAGTAAACTGAACTATAAACTAAAGCATATCAAGGAATTTTATGTAGACATCACTTATCTGCCAGGCGAAATCTTGCAAAAGACTCACATTACATCAATACATTTATTAAATCACTGGGGAAAATCAGATACTCCTAATAAAATAGAAATGCCTTATCCAAACATCACTTGGAAAACTGTATGGACAAATATACATCTTAAAATCAACTCAAGTAAAGTGAAGTCTACTTGGTACAAAGTAGTTAATTATGTAGTTTCAACCAATGAAAAACTACATCAGATAGCAAGGAGTGACACATATAACTGTGGTAAATGTGGACTGGTAGATACGCTTGTACACAAATTTACATGTGGAGGACACCTCAGAAATTGGGAGTGGATTAGGAAGAAGTTGGGACTCTTCACACGAACTAATGAACGGAAATACACGCCGCAAATACTTTTACGACCTGATGAAAAATATTTCCCCGAAAAAAGAATAACAGTATAATGTGGTTACTGGGTAACTATGTAAATTATATAATTAAGAGGTCCTGACAATACTGTTGATTTTATAATGTATCTGGAGACGGCATACTGGCGAATAAAGAGATTTGGATGATCCATCATATTTCGGGCTTGCAGCCGGATCATGTTGACTTCTTCCAACAATATTTCGGCTGACAAACGTGCAGCCATCTTCAGGTGAGCACGAGACTCAGTCTCGTGCTCACCTGAAGATGGCTGCACGTTTGTCAGCCGAAATATTGTTGGAAGAAGTCAACATGATCCGGCTGCAAGCCCGAAATATGATGGATCAATCAATACGCCGGGAAAACTTAAAGATACACAAAGAGATTTGGAAATCACAAAAATCTTTTTGGCAACATGCTTGACATCGTTTTTGAAAAGCAAGGGATTGGGTAAAGGAGGTCAGATGGATGGAAGATAAGAGTAACAAACTGAAAGAAGGAACCTCACAGAAAGGAAAACTGTTGACAAAAATGATCTAAAGTAATAATAAGCTATGAATGAGGCCTATGACTTGATTTCCATGTGATAAATAATTTTGTGTTAATCTTACTGCATGTCAATTTCTACTGCAAAATTTTTATTTCAATAGGTATTGTTAATTATAAAATTCCAGAAAACTGTACATACCTGATGTAAATTTGTTTCAATTTATGTAATAATAATAATAAAAAAATATAAAAAATTTAAAAAAAAGTGGTAGAGTGCTAGACTACAAATCCAAAGGTCCCAGGTTCGATCCCCGCCAGGTCCTAGGACTTTTATCTGTCATTTTCCACTTCTTTCACCTCTGGCAATATTGCTCATGTGAAAAATACCGAGTAGCACCGTGGTTCGGAACCCACGTTAAACTGTAGGTCCCCCTATAACTGGCTGGGTAAGTCAGTTCGAAGGTCGGAGGAAGGCAACGGCATACCACCTCCAAACAGGAGGACCATTCCTAGTAAAGCACTGTGGTGTTCAAACCAATCTTCGGATTGTTAACTGCTTTACCTTTTTAATCAGTTTGGATTCAGGAAAGGTAAATCCACAACCAATGTACTCCCTAGTACAATTTGTCGTTGATGTGTTTGAATCTAGGGGCTATGCTCAGGCTACATTCTGTGACCTGAGCTTTTGACCGTGTACAGCATGACACTCTGTTAAAGAAGCTTGTCTTTTACGGTTTTGGTTGCAACAGCATTAACATGTTTAAATATTTTCTAGAAAACAGACAACAAGTACTGTGATTTGGCAGTGAGAAATCAAATTCGACTTTTGTTAGGCCTGGCGTGCCACAAGGGTCGGTGCTCGGGCCGCTACTGTCTTTATTAATGATCAATGACCTGCCACTATTCATAAATTCTCACACAATATTGTATGCTGATGATACTAGTTTTTTAAATAAAAGCTCAGATCTAAGCACGCTAAAAACATTAACGAAAGATACCCTTGACCAAGCCTCATTATGGTTCAGAGCAAATGGTTTCCTGTTAAACGAAAGTAAAACCCAGAAACTTTACTTTAGCCTTTCTAACACAAACCGTTGTGATTTACAAAATCGGCAAAACTTTGTATTGCTTTCGACACGCTAGGGGAAATGACACATCAGGTCAGTGTTAGCGTGGATATAGATATTCAGTTATGTGAAGGTGGTGTGGCCAAAAGAAAAGAAAATCACCAATTTCAAGACATACTTTTAATGCGTGTTCACACACCAACGGCCCAACGGAAAAGACCGCGAGCACCCGTTTTCGAGTCCCGCGCTACATACACTTTTTTTTATACATAAAATAGTTCCCACATTAAATAATACAATTGAACATTCTTAAAAGTATTGCATAGGTCTAAAATGTATATACATGCCAAATCTGCTTGCTATTAACAATCTCCATTTATTTTCTGATTATTTTACAATTTTTTTTTCATAGGATGTGGCGCATTAATACAATCTAGCTGTTTCCTTTTGTCTATCGATTATATGGTCATCGATATTCAAATAGTTGAATATCGATCCAGTAACATTATGTTCGACTATCGATCCTGTAACGTTATACCTTAAAGAGATACCTGATCATCATGAATTGGAAACTGTCAAATTTTTAGGTGTACTTATTGATAACAAACTGAACTGGGAACCACACATTACAAATATATGTGTAAGGCTTTCAAGGGTAATTTATTTATTCAGAAATCTAAAGAAACATGTTCCAAATAACTACATAAGAGCAGCATATTTTGCTTTCTTTCAAAGCATTATAACATATGGAATTTTACTGTGGGGCAGGAGCAGTCATACACACGACATTTTACTGTTGCAAAAGAAAGTAGTTAGAATAATAAGTAATGCCAACAAAACAGAACATTGTAAACCTCTTTTTGTTAAAGTGCAATGCCTGACTGTTGTAAATTTATACATTTATAATGTCTTATTGTATACTAAAAACAATGCTTCTAATCTTGTACTGAGAAGTGATGTGCATAGTTATTTTACTAGAAATAGAACATGTGCAGATGTTCCATATCATAGATTAACTAAATCACAGAACTCTTATACAGTCCTTGGACTAAAAATGTTTAATAAGCTGAGAGCAGATTTTAAAGAATTACCTCTAAATATATTCAAATATAAACTGTATAAATTATTATTAAACAATCCTTACTACTCTGTTGGAGAATTTTTTGAAGATGAAATTAACTATCTGTAAGATGTGGTTTGTAATTTACCTACTTTGTTAAATCTGAACAACATTGGTGCAATAGAATCTTAGAATAAGTATCTTCCTGACGTTGTCCATTGCTGTAAGAGCCGAATGACAATAAAATTATATTATTATTATTAAGCCCACGTTTCGGTTAGGGTTACCAAATCACTCTGTGTAACCGGGATCCACCTGGTTTTTAATGCTCTACTTCAGCCATCAGGTGCAAATTCATAAAATAGTAGTTCCGTATCAAATTTTATCCTGCGTGGTCATGTATCATCTGCTGAAATGGGCAAAATTGGTAGAGCTAAAATTAGATTGGTAATATTTAAGGCGCTCGACTGGAGATGAGTATTCAGAACTTTTGAAAATTGTGCAGTACTTTTTTACAACCAATGCGTGGTGCGAGGATTGGCAGTTAACCGTGGACGGTGAGGATCGTGAAGTCATCCATATCATCATCATCATCATCATCATCATCATTAGAGACTGATTATGCCTTTCAGCGTTCAGTCTGGAGCATAGTACTTGTAATAAAATTCCTGCATGATCCTCTATTCAATGCTAACATTGATGCCTCGTCTGATGTTATGCCTTTCACTTCAAAATCATTCTGCACCGAATCTAAGTACTTTCTTCTTGGTCTACCTCGACTCTTACCCTCCACTGACGAGCTCATGAGTCTCTTAGGTAACCTTGCTTCTCCCATGCGTGTAACATGAGCCCACCATCTCAGCCTGTTCGCTCTAACTGCTTCATCTATGGTGTTCATTCCCAGATTTTCTCTGATTTCTTCGTTATGGACACCCTCCTTCCATTGTTCCCATCTATTGGTACCTGCAATCATTCTTGCTACTTTCATATCTGTAACCTCTATCTTATGAATGAGGTAACCTGTATCCAACTTTATACATTCTAAAAACGCCCGCTAAACTTCATTTACAGGATAAATCAGCCAAATATATAGGCCATAAATTCGACTACATACCTAGGAATAACAATTACGAACAACTTAAATTGGATAGAGCACACAGAAAATACTGTAGTGAAGGTGAACCAGAGACTATGTTTCATTGGCAGAACACTTAGACGATGCAACAATACTGCTGAAGAAAATGCCTACACTACACTTGTGCGTCCTGTATTGCAATATTTTTGTTCATTTTGTTATCTCCACCAAGTGGGGCTAACGGAAGATATAGAGAAAGTTCAGAGAAGGGAATCTCCTTTTATATTATCGCGATATAGGGGAGAAAGTGTCACAGAAATTATTCACGAGTTAAGGTGTAAATGATTAAAAGAGAGGAGAGATTTATTTGCGGCATTCCTGTCACCAACATCCTCTTCCGAATGCGATCACATTTTGTTACCACCCATCTACATACGGAGACGTGATTGTCTTAATAAAATTAGAGAAATCAGATCGAAAGCAGAAACGTTTATGTGTTTCTTTTCCCCGTGCGCTATTAGAGAATGGTACGGTAGAGAAATATCATAAAAGCCGTTAGATGAAACCTTGGCCATGTAGCCTAAGTCAATGCCATTAACGACCTATTTATGTAGATATAGAATTCGGCTGTGGAAAGGGTATTTGCCTCACTAAATATGCATAGGGCCTACGTCAGATAAAAGGAAGTCCGCTCTTGTACTTTTTCACGCTTATATGTGCAATACTGTTAGTACATGGCGTGGTCAGGACAAAGCCATACAAAAGTTAAATATGGGATTTTGAAGCCCTGTTGTCCTCATTCACTCTGTGGTCTCTATTTAGTCGCTGCATATAAACTTGCCCTCTCTACGATCTTAGTAATTCCTCATATGTGACTGTATATGCTGTCGGTTAGTTTGTTGAGTTTCGTATCATATAAAATGTTGATGTTAGTGTTTTTGTTTGTATGCCGTTTCTGGCATGTGTGTATCGTTCGGATAGAAAGACGATGTTTTCTCGCCTGTCATAAAGTGAACCATACCGCGGCTTGAGTCGACATGCTTCATTTGCAGCCTTTCCCTAATGTTTGGTAGTAAACATACAATCTGCTTCCCTCGTCGTCACGTACACCATTTCACAACATTAATTACGCGACAGCCTCGACCGTAGGGACCTTAATTTAGTTAAATTGTCAAGACATTGCTGAACTGAATAATGACCTTACTGACTGTACATCTTCATCCAGACATGGTCCATGATCGAACAAAATGAATACAGCAAAAATCCATTCGGCAGACCCTGCCACCAGGCGGTACAAACCTATATAAGATGACTAAAGGAAAGTGAGTGGAATTAAAACCTACAGAAAAGAGTAATGTGAAACGTGAAAAATTGTACAGAAATTACGACATTTTGGATTTCTTACCCGGAGCTAGACGAGTGAAATATTAAATTATGTCTACATACAAGTATCAGAACTAGGTTCACAAACTGAAGAAGTTGCCAGGACATTTGCACTAGGGCCTACCTGCTGTAATAAAGCATTGACTTGTCAACTGCATTGTTGAAATGCAGGAGTTTAGTTTTAGATTAACCACGATATAAATAAGAAAATGTGCACAAGTTTTAGTTCTAACCTAATGAAGACTAGAATAGTACGTGGTCTCAAAATTCAAAGAACCATGTGGTCTGAGATTAAGTATTCCAGAAAACAGGAAAAGCTTCTGGAAAGTGCGGGTGAACTGTTGAAGGTCCACGTAATAAGTCAACACCTCAGCAGAATTTTAGGAGAAAAAATTCATTGGCTAAATTTTTAAATGTACATGTTTTCTCCTTTTGTTTTTGAGGCGACAGTCTTATGACAGGATGTATACCAATCTTCTGTTTTCCCCTAAAGCATTATCCTCCACAGTTGCCACTAGTACCATGGACGTCCTTTCATGACGTCTTGACACATGTCGTATCATCTGTCCCATCTTATTCTCAGTTTTTTTCTCCTTTTTTCACCGATTCTCATTTGTTATCTTCTCTGTGCTGGTTTTCTCAGTTTCCAGCTTGCGTTTACATACAAAAGAGTGTTTCAAACGAACATTACTAGAAATTTCTTTGTCACATTACGGCTGGAAAATCAACGTTCTGGTATTCGAACAGTTCAATAAGGCTTACTTCAAGGATCTGTTTTATCACCGACACTATTTATACTGTTATGTTAACGACCTAATTTACAGTTGCTCAGATTGTAGGTGACACTGCTTTCATGGTTAGCAGTAGACGAATGAATGCCGCTATCATCAGACTTCAAAGTCAGCTTACACTTAATGAAATATGACCAGGATGAATGTTCATCCAGCGACGACCTGATCTACGAGATAATCTGCACATAAATAACACAAATATTCCTTGTTCTCAACAAGTTAGGTACCTTGGACTGCAACTACGAGGGCTGGAACTTAAATAGTGGCAACATTGTTGTGGAGACACTATACAATGAAATCTACTATTGTTGCTGACAGTACACGTTGTTGACATACCTACCTTACCTCCGAGCAAATGGACTCGTCCGTTCCACGTCACTGGCGTGCGCACAATCGAGGGTGCTACAGGTCGAACAGTGCGACAAGGCCATCACGGTCTTCAAGAGACTTTAGGGAAATCGGTATTGTCGTACAGAACATTGGCATGCTGGGTAAAAGCCTTCAACGAAGGTCGGCAATCTGTGGCCAGGGTTGCCAACTTGGGGATTTTCCCCCCAGATTTGGGGGGGGGGGGAACTTTTTCCGGCGGTAATTTAGGGGGAAAGAAATGTTAGGAGGGAAAGAAGTGTCAGGGGGATTTTTAGGGGGAAGACGAAAATTTATTCATTTATTAATCTTTGCATCAAATGTGTGTGTAGCAAGCGGAAGACGTGTTGCCGTACTGATTGCAGATGTTCATTTCCAACCGTGCAGCATACTGTCAGCCTGTGTCGCTCTTCTGTCAGTACTGTCGCGCTGTTTTCATTGTTTCTTCAGTTCATATTGCCTGCACTGTTTACTTACATCACACGGAAGCGGCGCATATTTTCCGTCTCTCCACTCCTCATCCCGTCGCTCTACAATACCAGTTTTTTTTCTCTAGTAAGTTAATGGACTGGTATTTTCCGAGGACACTGCACTGAAATACCCCTAAGTCACGTGCTATGATCGGCAATGTAGCGCGTTAGCGATCATTGTGTTGTATTGGTGATCCATCATTATTTTTACTGTATAGACCAGCTCAAGTTGTGAGGTAAATGCATTTTTTTATTGGTCAAAATGGCTACCAAAAATAAGAGAAAGTATGTACAAAAGTATGCAAAGATCTCGGAAACTGACCCTTTGCTGAAGGTTAAGATTGTAATTATTTCTTATTATGAGCTATCTTTCAGTATTGCACCCCTATGCGTTCGTGCCTGTGGGTATGGCTCTTAATTCTTAATATATGTGAAAGAGATGGCGGGGGGGGGGGGGGGCGAAGTCTCAAAAACAAGGTTTTTTTTTTTTTTTTTTTTTTTTTTTTTTTTTTTTTTTTTTTTTTTGTCGAAAAGTAGTCAGGCTGCAGCTCCTAGCCAACACCCCCCACGCTTTGCTTTTTTAGGGGATATCTTCCGATTTAGGGGGATTTTATAGTAAATTTAGAGGGAATCTTTATGGAAGAGTTGGCAACTCTGCAGACCTGCATCGGGCAGGTCGTTGTAGTGTCTGTGAAGAAGTGCATACTGTTGCCGCGTTAGTGGACAGTGATCGACGCCAGACAATTCGGATGCTCGCCCTCGAAACCGGATTAGCACATAAGATTGTGCTTCGCATCCTGAAGGAACGCCTGGGCATGCTAAAATTTGCATCACCATGAGTTCTGCATGAATTGACGGAAATGCAGAAATGAATGCGTTACGACGCTGCTCAGACGCACTTAGAGCGCTATGAGCGCGAAGGAGAGGCTGTCTTGCGCCATACCGTAACACTGGATGAGACACGGGTTACATCGTACGAGCCTAACTGAAACGCCAGTCCAACAAATGTCATTATGGGTCATCACGAAACTCGAAAGTGTTTCAGAGCCTCGCCCCAGTATGCTGAAAGTTAAGATGATTCTCGAGTACCACTATGATGGAGTTATCCTAAAACATTATATTCCTTCACGACAGTGTTACTGCAGCCAGCTTTGCGAAAGAAGCGGCAACACTTTCTGTGCAACCCATTCATCAGTTTGCACGACAATGTGTGGGCGCGTTACAGCGCAGGCTGTGGCTGCTCCGTTCGGTCGATGGGACTGGGAAGTACTGTACCATCCAATATACTCTCCGGACTTGAGTCCTTGTCAGAGGCGCCGACTCCGTGGGTGCTCCGGTGCTGGTGCCCCCCCCTTCCCCCCCCCCCCCCCCCTACGTAATTTTTTGGGGTGCTCAGCACCCACACAAAATAAGGGAGGAAAATAAAATAGCACAAAAATGGGGAAAAGTCATTGCTATTAGTTATGCATTTTGACATCGCACTGTAGCAATCAGGACCTAGCCGCTAGGTTGTTCCAACAGTGTCCCAAGGAGCACTCACTGCAGAGGCTTGGAGCCCGTTCGGAGGGAGGGGGGAGGGGCGAGACCTCTGACCCCTGGCCGAATGACGTTGTAACCGATGAAACAATCAGAATTCAGTTCATTAAGACAGAATGACACCCGCACTGTCCTTTACGTCAAAGTATTTAATTCTGCTAACAAGTACAGTGCCGTTACACACGACTTCACGTAAACCATCGCGGGCAGGTAGAGGGGGAAGCACCTGCAGGGCTAGTAGCCGAGATTAATAATGACACATATACAGAAATGAACTGAAAAGTGAATCTAGGAAAGAGGTTTTGACGATTCTTTGCTCCATTCACGAAGCGCCATTGTCTGCTAAAGGAGTGCAACCACACGCCGCAGTAAAGGCGTCTCGTGTGTGGGATCTGTGCTTTGTCGCCATATAAATAACCGCCTTTTCAAAGGTTTCCTGAAAGTTATACACATGGAGCATGGGTATTTACCTTAGCACAGTACAGCTCGTTGGCTTACTTGTCTTTACTTTGGCTGGCCGCGGTAGCCGAGCGGTCTGCGGCGTGCCAGTCACAGTCTGCACGGCCGCTGCGGTCGGGGGTTCGAATCCCCCCTCGGGCATGGATGTTTGTGCCGTTTTCAGAATAAGCTAGTTCATAGTAGTTTGTAAGTTTAGGGACTGATGACCCCGTAGTTAAGTCCCATAAGCTGTACAAACATTTGAACATTTCTTTACTTTGTTTGTCAGTCATGAGCAAATATGTCTCTCTAAATGAAAGCGGCAAAGTTCATTGTCGAAAAGATTAAAACTGGATAGTTAATCTTACGTTCCGCGGTAGCCGAGCGGTCTGCGACGTGCCAGTCACAGTCTGCACGGCCGCTGCGGCCGGGGGTTCGAATCCCCCATCGGGCATGGATGTTGTGCCGTCTTCAGAATAAGCTAGTTCATAAGTAGTTTGTAAATTTAGGGACTGTTGACCCCGTAGTTAGTCCCATAAGCTGTACAAACATTTGAACATTTCTTTACTTTGTCAATCACGAGGAAATATGTCTCTCTAAATGAAAGAGACAAAGTTCATTGTCGAAAAGATTAAAACTGGATAGTAAATCTTACGTTCCATACTCAAATAACTATACACTTTAAGAAATTAATCATTGCAAGGCAAAGAACATCTAATAATAGAGATGAAGGACCAAATCAAAGTGTTTATAAAGTGTTTCGTCTATCAGAGAGGCAAATGAGTAACGAAATACTAACAACCGTCAATCGTCTGATTCGTTTTAAACTTCTTAAAATTTCCTGAATGTACCAGTGGTTCTAATATTCAAATTAATGATTTTTCTTATTTTGTTTTGTATAATATTAAATCTACCACAGTTGAAGTACTGTTAATAATATCAGTGGCTGTTCTCTCTCGTTTTTCTCCAGATGCCAAATCATGTAATGTTATTACTACTGACAGAGCGACAAATATGACTGGTACGTTTTCTAAATTGCAAGCAAAAATCAAAGAAATTGAGCAGTGTTTGTCCCATTCTTTGAACCTTGTGGCCGAAAAGGAAATGAAAAATGAAACCACGAGCACCCACACTGATTTTCAAAAGTCGGCGCCCCTGGTCCTAGTGACTTTGTTTGGTCCCGAAGATTAAAGAACCATTTCGTGGCATTCGCTTCAGAACTGTTTGAGAAATCCGACGGGTAGTTGACCTCTCCATTCGCACCATCAACAGAACAGGCTCTGCTAACGGTATACTACGTCTTCCACATCGGTGGCAACGATTCTACAGAACGCTTGTGACTACTTTGAAGTACAGTAACAGGTGCAAACATGCAGGCCCGCTGCTTGCCCCCATGGAGTCCTCGTGCGAACCAGATTTTGCCGCCCACTCCCCCCCCCCCCTCCCACAAAACCATTTCTTTCACACTCTCATAAAGACTTATCATCGGCATTTTCGTGATATAAAATTTCTTTAATAATATTTTTTACGAAAAGAATATCCATAAACATACTACTTCATTAGCTATTGCATATAAATGAGAGTCATTGTTAGCAAACCCAAGAATACTTTAATTCCAGTTTGTTTGCTGACTTGAGTGAAAGTTTCTTCGACACTTACATGTATTCAAATAAATTGAACTATTGTTGCTTTCATAATTGCAAAATCTTCTATTATCTGTATACTATCTAAACTGCAAGATCTCGTATTCTATTGAAATAATAGCCAAATTTGTAAGTCTCTGTTGATGCATTGATGATCTTAGATAATTTTTATAATTTTTAATTTAGAAAATGATCTTTCACCTGATGCAACTGGCAGAGTAAGAAATATTTTATCGCTATTGCTGTGTTTGGAAAAGTTGATATTAAATCATGTTTGAAAATATATTGAAGAACTGTATATGGATCACAAGACTGATTTTCCAGAAAATACAGCCTTAAAGCGTTAATTTCATTGAATAAATCAGTACCGTCAATCTCAGTTTTAATCCTTGAATGGTCTTTAAGTTTGTTATGCAAATCTTTACAATGTTTCAACAGTTCTTCCTCAGGGTAATTAAATAATGTATTTCTGAAAAACCCAAAAACGTCGTCTAAATTTTGTAACTCTTCAAATCTGTTTGTTAAGTAAATTAATGTTTGATCTAGATACCAAAAAAACTCCACTTTGAAATTCATTTTGGGGTCTCACAAAACTTGAACACGATGTTCATACTGAAACTGAGTCGGCTTTTTTCTTGGGCGAAGAGTATTTACTGGAGGGAAACTTGCTTCAGCATTTAGTTAGATTACCACATTGGTAGCTTCCTTTAAAACTGTGTCGAAGTTTTCAGACGTGCGATATTGTGTGAATTTATCAGTCAGGCTCTTTAACAAATTGATGCATATCTGAGTATTAATTGTCAGGTTTTACATCATTTTACATAAAGAATTAATTTCACTCAAAACATCGTACCAGGTTACAACAGAACAAATGAATTTATAATTTTGAATTTTTAAAGCAAGTGACTTCGCTTTGAGAGTGGTGGTACAATCCCAACAAGAAGAAGCTTCTGAAATTTCCAACAGCGCATCAGATACGTTTTCTGCGTAGGCTTGATTGCTTCAATTCTGCTAGACCATCTCATAGCACTTAAACCTTTTAGCGGTAGCCCTGGTAAATGTTTGCAAATGATTGACCACCTAACTGTTGAAAATGAAAAGAAGATGTAAAGTTCTTGAATTACGTCGAATAAATTGATGGTCTGGTACGAAATGTTAGCTGCGTCATTTACCACTAGATTTAAGCTATGAGCTGAGCATGGGACGTAAAATGCACGCTTATTGATATCCAGAATTATTTTGTGCAGTCCGTTGTGTTACCACGCATCTTAGAGTCATTGTCATAACCTTGTCCGCGCAACTTTTGAATATCCAGGTTCAATTCAGAAAATAAGTTCAAAACGAAATTTAACAAACCCTCGCCTGTTGAACTCATAATCGGGCAAAACCAATGAAATGTTCACATATCTCTACTTTTTTGTCTGTGTGATTTAGATAAATATGCCTAAATATTACTGTTATTTGTTCTGTATGGCTCGCATCTGGTCCGCAGTCTAATATGATGGAAAAATATTTAGTCCCTAACTTTCATAAAAATATGTTTTTTTATCATTGTGCCTTACCAATAATTTCATTTTGAATGTGATCTCCTACCCATCCGGATTGAGTCAGATTTTGTTGAATTCTGCGAATATGTTCCCGCATAACTGAATCAAAAGATACCAGCATCTCTACTGCTTAAAAAAAAATTCCGTTATCATGTTCATATATTCTTTTGGAAGAACCGCGGAAAGCCAGACATTGTCGCGACAAAAATAACAGCAATAATCCTTTCTAATACATCACACCAGTGTTCTTTTTCCTTCTCTATTAGTTTCAGTTGCATCTGATTTACAGCGTTCTTTGTTTGTAACATATTATTCAATTGTACCCATGACTTCGTTTTCATTGTGGGAATCGCTTGTTTCGTGTCTTTTCAGAGTCAGTGATAAATGCTGTCAATCTGAAAATCCTTAATATCAGAGAGACTACTTGCATTCTTGCCAAACATTTTATAACAGAAACGCCGCCCGCGGTGGCCGAGGTGAATGAGGCGCTACAGTCACGGTCAGCACGGCCACTACGGTCGGGGGTTCGAATCCCCCCTCGGGCATGGATATTTGTGCCGTCCTAGCTCGTAAATAGTTCATAAGTAGTTTGTAAGTTTAGGGACTGATGACCCCGTAGTTAAGTCCCATAAGCTTTACAAACATTTGACCATTTGAATAACAGAAACAATACACTGCATCCTTTGATAGAGAGTAAAGAAGCCAGTCTCTTTTAACTTTTTCACAGTTAGAAATATTTTTGTAATAGAAAGTGTCAGAAAACTTTCTTCCTTCTTCGTTCATAGGATAATTATGTTGTGTACTTGAACAGGACCACGTTTAACTAAATTATTAACGAAATCATTATTAATATTAAGAGGCCACCGCCCTGGGTCTTCCCTAATTGTCAAATTCTCGCAATCTACCAATATACTGAAACTTCCTGGCAGATTAAAATTGTTTACCGGAACCGGGACTCGAACCTGGGACCTTTGCTTTCGCGGACAAGCGCTCTACCACTTTTTTTTTTTTTTTTTTTTTTTTTTTTTTTTTTTAATGGGCCTCCTACCTCCCCTTCAGCCCCTCCTTACTCACGCCATGGGTGCCTTCTTCGGCCGGCTTCATCGCCATTAGAAATATTGGAAAATTATAATACACTGAACAGTATTCTGTTCGAAATATAATGTGAAACCAGAGTGAACGAAAGGTGAATAAGAACATCTGCCTTCCAGACCCTTTTCCGAGAAAGAAAAGAAACCATAAAGAAAATATATAAAATGCTTTAACTAAAGATTTTATTCTTCTGTGTGTCCATCCATTCGGAGCTTACTGAAACCTTCATTGCTTATACAGGCCGTCAGATTCGGGATATCATAATGTCCAACATGTTTCCATATTTCTTATGGTAGTCCAAGTCAGATTTAATTTTAAAATTTTCAATTTCAATATAGGTACAATAGTCGATATAATTGGCGACAAGATTTTGAATTAGATAGCCAATGGTATGGCCTAGCATCCAGGTAGCTGCATTGTTCTTGCTTCTGGGGTAGCGTAACTTCTGCGGCCACAGAAGTTCGGTCTTGTCAATGTGCGCTGCAGTGGTAAGATCTATGATGGCCAATCTTCTGCACAGAAGGTCGGTGACTTGTTTCGCAGGCCCGCAGGTGAGGCGGTGAATTAAAGTATCCACAAAGCCACATGTACCACAGGTCGGCTGATTTGCGAGATGTATTTTGTGTAGCTTGTCATTCGTTGATATCTTGTCATTTGCGACCATATACCACGCTGACTGAATCGCGCCAGATAATGTTCCAACTGTGATTCGGCCATTTCCGTTCCACAGGGTTTCGGTTTGTAGTAGTTGTTAAGAATTCATATACTGCCTTGTTCGTTAGCCTGGTGGTTCTTGAATGGGACGAGCAGCCTTTATAAACATAGCTGAAATTCAAGCAGTACTGTCGTATGTAAAGAAAGGTGGGAGGAATTGTCGATATATTAACGGGAGGCTCAAGTTGGCCTGGGCTCCATCTAGCGAACAAGATCTTGGTAGTGCTGTCCTGAGGAGCCTCGATAGTCTTCCGGAAGCGATTGATTAGTAGTACTGTACTCTGCACTCTCACATCAATCAAGTTGAGACCTCCCTTCGTAAGAGGCAAGACCAAAGTCTCGAAGTCGACCTTGAAGATATTGTTCCTCATGACAAACCAGCAAAGGGCCTTTTGAATGCTAGCAACTACAGGAGGCGGGGCTGGCAGTATTTGTGCGAGATAGCTAAATGTGTTGGCAATCGTAAGCCTGATGGTTTGGACCCTTTGCAGGATATTAAGTTGTCTGTTCCTGTATATTTTAAGCACTGCTCGAATCTTATTCAACATGTCCGCCCAGTTCCTGGTATACATCCTGGCTGGGTTTGCGTCCAGCTGGATGCCCAGTGACTTATGGCTGCCGTTAGCAGAACACCAATCCAGGCCAGCTGCGTTGCGCAAACCCGCGCCAATATGCAGGAGGACAGTTTTGTTATCACTCAGCTTGGCCCCTGTTGACACTACGAAATCGTGAGTTCCTCGGTCAATGGCCATAAGATCTTGTTGAGATGAGACCCCAATGCACAGGTCGTCTGCATAAGCGATACAGCGGTGCCTAAGGCTACCAATCACCAGCCCTGACGTTTCTTCTGTGATAACGGTCAGCAGGGGTTCCACGGCGAGGGCATATAATACCATCGATAAGGGGCATCCCTGCCTGATAGACCGTTCAATTGATACAGGTTGGCTAAAGTGGCCGTTAATCAGGACGCGAGACTTTGCTTCAGTGGTGACCTTACGTATGGCATTCATGAAGCGGGACCCAAAACCCATCTCTTGCATCGTTAGAAGTAAGTACTCGTGACTAATCCGGTCATACGCCTTGTCAAAATCCAAAAAAAGAAGCGCAGCCGATTCTTTGGAGTCCGCATAGGTAGCGATAATGTCTCGTAGTGTGCACGCAGCGTGTATGATGCTCTTCCCGGGAATGGCACTATGCTGATGGTCTCCTAGAATCGTGCCTAAGACTCTCTGAATGCGTGTCTTCATAGCTCTTGTGATAATTTTAAAATCAGCATTCAGTAACGTAATGGGACGCATTTTAGTCAGTTGTTTGCTGTTCCCCTTCTTCGGGACAAGAACAATGATGCCCTCCTTAAAGTCTGAGGGCACATTGCCCGCCTCTGGAATTTCGTTGGCGATGGAAAGTAGCGTGTCACCAACAAGCGTCCAGTAATGCTTGTAGAATTCTGCGGGAAGACCGTCTGGCCCTGGGGTTTTTCTATCTGCCGCTGCACGGACGGCATCGTGGATGTCATCTTTGTCGAATTGCGAGTCAAGTACGGCAGTATCTTCCGGCAAGAGACGAGTGGGTATCCTACGTGTAAGAGCGGTACAGGTTTGCAAGTCGACAGGGTGCTTCCTATAGAGGTCACTAAAATGCGCATGAGCGTAGCTGAGAACATCTCGGGTGCTGGTGAGTTTGCGCCCTGCTGCATCCGTAATGTCGGTAAAGAAAGTTGAATTGCGACGTTTGAACGCTCTCAGTAGATGGTATAGAGCAGCTGTTTCTCCTGACGCAACGTTCTTAGGTTGTGTACGAACGATATAGCTTTCCATTTTCTTCCTCTGAAGCGCAGTTATTTTAGCTTTACACTTCTTAATGTTGCGCGCGGTCACGGGATTGGGGACATTTGCGTCTTCATACAGATCACGCAAAGCCTGAAAATACGTTTCAATCGTCTGTTTGCGCCAATATTCTTTTTGCCTGGAATATAACATAATCGTAGATCTTATTTTAGGCTTAGCAACATTGACCCACCAGTCCAGTGTCGTGTTGAAGCGGGGTCGAGATCGGAGAGCTTGCTGCCAGGCACGCGCCATCTCCACATCGAGCTCCTCATCTCGTAAAAGACTAACATTGAGCTTCCAATAACCCTTCCCGCGGTGAAAGGTGGTTCGTTGGTGGTTCACATAGACTTGATAGGCACTATGATTGGAGAAATTTATGGGTGCAATGTCATCATTTACAACTGCCTCCTGTATATTGCGCGAAACGTAAATTCTGTCTATTCGGTTCGCTGAGCAGTGGGTAACATGAGTATAGGCGCGTTGATCCCCGTGTAGCTTCTCCCAAGCATCGCAAAGGTGAAGGCCGACAACTAGATGCTTAAGTTCTTCGCAAATGTTTGGAATCTGGTCCTTGGTGTGAATCGTACAATTGAAATCTCCTCCAAGAAGGATATTATCGGTATGGAGGCCGATTAATTCGGGTACATCAGTTCGGAAAAAGTCGGCTCTTTGTCGTCGATGGCCACTACCAGAGGGGGCATAAATATTAACAATTAATAATCCATTTGTCTGACAGGATATGCCCCTTCCATTGCTCAGAATTTTTATATCTGTAACATGGATGCCGTCTCGGTACATAATTGCAGTACCTGTTGAGTCCTCTGCACTAATATTGGTAATCGTGACGTAGCCGGGGATGGAAATATCAGTTAAAACTTCTTGAAGGAGTGCGATATCCACCTGAGTACCATATAAGAAATCCTGCAGGGCTCGTAACTTGAGAGCAGTCTGAATACGCTGTATGTTAACGGTTGTTACGTTATACGTTTGGGGCCTGCTCATGGGGTCGACGGAATTAAGGCTGTTCATTGGCCACCGGGCTCGTCATCAGCCCACCAGGACCCATCACCTGGGGGTGGGGGAGGACGTGGGGGCGGACTTTCGGTGTCCATAGCCTCGTGGTCGGCGGTGGCGGTCTCCGAAACAGAGTCAGTAACATCGTGCGTGGCTGCCTCCCCTCCTTTAAGCTTCGCAGCAGCCCTGGTTACTTTCTGTTGGAGCTGCTCGTGAATCTCCGCGTCCTGTCGGCGCGCGACTCGTAACTTCTTGTTACTCGAAGAAGCTTGTGTGTCAGCTTTTGATTTCCCTTTAGTAGCTTTTTTCTGTTCCGGCGGAGAGGCAATGTCCATGGTTGTGGATGGCAAGTCGGAATCATTTGCGGGGATCGCTTCCGTGGCGACAGTGGGAGCTGTCGTCGTCTCAGAAGGTTCCTCTGTAGTCAGTGACTGCGGTACTACATTGTCGCGAATAGGTTCACTTGCTACTACGCTTTCCGGCGCAGTGGGCTCCTGCTCACGCTCAGCTGTGCAGGGGTCGGCGTCTGCTTGCATAGACGCCACCAGTTCCGCGGCCGGCACGGGCGCAGGGCCCGCGCGTGGCGTGATCTGAGTCAAAACGGCCGCGTAGGACGGCGGCCTCGCTGCTGGCGCACCGTGCTCGTTATCAACAAAAGACGTCACTTGCACAGGGCGTCTATGTGGACATTGTGCACGCATGTGGCTGGCAGAATTGCAGACGACGCAGGTACGAGGTTGATCCTCATACACCACCAATCCTTTGTAATTTCGCACAATTACAAACGATGGTATATGTCGTTTGAGCTCCATGCGAACTGTTCGGACTCCGTTCTCAACATTAAAAAATCTGTTATTGGCCCATCGTTCGCGGGTAATAGTGAACACAGACCCATACACAGATAAAGAATCTTTAAGCCTTTGGTCCGTGATTTCAAAAGGCAAGTTGTAAATCTTCACATTACGCAAACCTAAGCCGGAAAACGTAATTGTTACACGACTCACAGTGCCATCTCCAGACTTGTAGTCAGCAGACCCGTTTGTCAGATTCATAATACGGAGACACACTTCCTCGTTACGAAGTTTCACGTAATAGGCGTTGATCAGAAAGTCGTACTGCATACCTATAACTTCCTCATCACGAAGTCCTAAATCTTCATGTAAGAAATAATCAAAGTCATAAACTCTCGGACGCGGACTGTCGGAACTAAAACTGAACTTCAGACTACTCATTCGTACTTCTGGTTCCATATCAAAACAAATAATATCACAAACACGAAAGTTGAAAGAGCTGCAGCGACGATCACGCGCCGCTTGCGTCCGAACGCCACTGCGGCAGAGCCGCGACTAACACTGAGCTACTCCGACACGACTCGCGGGTCCCCCACACCAATTCTGCCAGCACCTCGCCTCCTACATTCCAAACTTTACAGAAGTTCTCCTGCGAAACTTGCAAGACTAGCACTCTTGGAAGAAAGGATATGGTGGAGACATGGCTTAGCCACAGCGTAAGGGATGTTTGCAGATTGAAACTTTCACTCTGCAGCGGAGCGCTGATACGAAACTTCCTGGAAGATTAAAATGGTGTGGCGGAAGCGGGACTTGAACCTGGGACCTATGTAAGACTAGCACTCCTGACTAGCTTCCTACTTTCCAAGTTTCATATCAGCGCACACTCTGCTGCAGAGTGAAAGTTTCATTCTGGAAACATCCCATAGGCTGTGGCTAAGCCATGTCGCCACCATATCCCTTCTTCCAGGAGTGCTAGTCTTGCAAGTTTCGCAGGAGAACTTCTGTGAAGTTTGGAATGTAGGAGGCGAGGTGCTGGCAGAATTGGTGTGGGGGAGCCGTGAGTCGTGTCGGGGTAGCTCCGTGGTAGAGCGCTTGTCCCAGGTTCGAGTCCCGGTTCCGGCACACAATTTTAGTCTGCCAGGAAGTTTCATATCAGCGCACACTCCGCTGCAGAGTGAAAGCTTCATTCTACCACTATACTGCTTGAAGATTCTTCAGCAGCAACATCACGTGTGTGAATGCCTTCGATGAGACCACCAGAGGGAGTAGGAGCGCAACATGCCTTGTCTTCACTTGCTTTCGTAGTTTCAGATCCAGACGTCGAGCACGTGACAGAGGCAAGTATTTTTTGAGCGTCATTCACAGATTTGGTCAAAATTTCGTAATAGAACCGGCCAGTTTTTCCTTTTTTGCCTTTCCTTCTCTCGTTTCTGATTACGAAACTGGGCCCCAGAAGGTTTTTTTTCTTTTCTGTGGTTCCTGAAACAATTTTTGGGTGAAACTAATAAAATTTTTGTTGGTACTTGGTTGAACAAATTACAAGTACCGTATATTTCGGCAGATAAGACGATAGTATAAGAATAATTTTTTTTACGCTAGGTCTGGATCGTCTTAAACACCAGATATTAAACATTTGCCTACATTTAGGCTTTACCAGACGTCCTCTTTTCTACACTCTAAAAATGATCCAGGTAGATTTTTAGAAAATGCAGAGATTTCCTCTTTTATGCATCATACAACTGCTTACATTTGAAATTGTGGATATACAGTAAAAGCACCAATGGGTAATGTCCGGTTATTCAGAGCATTTAATATTTGATCAGTGAAAGCATTTTCTGTTGAAAAACCTTTCTGAAAACCAAACGACATTTAGTTAGTACTTTCTTTTTTACAAATATGGGACGATACTCTCAACAATTTCGATAAAGCTATCAGAACAGACATTTGGCGGTAGTTGTTGACATCTGATGTATCCCCTTTTTTATGCAATGGTTTGACAACGGCATATCTCAGACTATCAGGGGAAACACCCTGCTTCAGAGAGCTATTATATATGTGGCTGAGAATCCTTACTATCTGTGGGCAACAAGCTTTAAGTGCCCTGTCGGAAATGCGAACAATTCCGTAAGGGCTTTTACTTTTCAATGAGTTTATTATTTTACTGATTGCAAAGGGAGACGTTGGTGGAATTACAACAATATGTTGCCACCAAAAATAACTTCCAAAGTATGGTAGGAGCTACAAAGTTTGTGGGATAAGAGTTGCGTGGGACTACGGGGGCCAGAATATGACGTTGGTTTTTTGTTGCTATGTGGGGTCGCTTAAGAAATAAGGTCGACTTTTTTTAATGAGATGCTATAGTTTGGTATTTAGTTTATGATAGCGGCTATCGAGACGAATCCAATGATGTGCAACAGTAAGGTCTTTGAAGGTCAACGAAGGTCAAACGGTGGCAAGAACGTCCATTTACAGAAGGCGTTAAACAATATCTTATACGAATTCCCACAAGAAAAAGTCCAGAGGCGATACACCTCTTCCGTGTCCAATCCAACGATTAGTGAATCGTCTCTGCAACTCATTTCTAGTCATTATCGAAAAATGTGCCGGACACCCATTGTGTTCATAACACATTCTCTTCCCTGTTACTAAAGGTATTTCTCCCAATAACAGACCTAATGTTTCTTGCGGGAATGTGGTGCACACCCTATCATTAAGATTTCCTTTGATGAAACAGGGGCCTCCACAATTCCACACCATTTCTCAATTTATCATACTTCATACACATATTGAAATGTACGCCGTGTAGCGTGAGTACGTTGAGGGTATCTTTGAATAAAGTCTCATCGCATGATGTGGCAGTTTTTTGCGTGTCCCATTGTTTATGACGTCACATCTCCTGACCCATGTGTAGTGTGTGGTTCTCGCCCCTGCAATAATTATTACCTCACGGTAAGAAATTTGTGCACCAAATCTGTTGAAATCGGTCCAGTGATTTAAGAGGAAATGTGCAACATTGTCGTGTGATGCACCAGTTTATGACGTCATATCTCTGGAACTATGTGCTGCACGTGATTCTTGCAGCTACAGAGACCATCCTCTTGGTTTGAAGATCAAGTGTGCAAAATTTCTTCAAGATTGAAACAAAACTGTAGATTCGTATGCAATACGTACACACACACGGGCACTTTATACGTAAAGATATTCTTATGTATGAGAAAGAGAGTACTAAGCGATTTGCAAGAAACTTTAAATATAATTTCAAACAATATACATATTCTCGCTGACAACCAAAGCAAAATTATGAAACGAAAAACGTTTCTCGCTTACTACTTTTCCGCTGTTCATTGAGTAAAACTACGACATTCGGAATGACGATACAGTTTATAATTTCACAAATTTTACTCATAGTAAATTTTACAGGCAGTACACACACACTTCGAAATCGCGACACAGTACGTGACGTAGTTCATGACATATGAGAATATAAACACTAACGTTCACGGAAAACCGCATCAGGTTTTAACCTAGTATTTCTATACTACTTCCTGTATTCGCAACATAGAGAAATTACACAAATGAATACAAAATTATACCTTTGTACAAGACATATGACAAATATGACATTATATATACTGAGCCAGGTAAAAACCTGTCACATCTTGCACCACGTTTTAATACACTTCTTATTTGCTACTAAGACACTTCTTTATTCCAGTCAGCTCAAGAAAATTCCTGAAAGGTGACAGTGCTGTTGACAACTGTGAAGCGCACACGGCTGCAGGCAGAAGAAATTGACTTCTATAGAGCTACAAGGAAAGGAAGAGAATGAAACAGTGTACATCCGACGAATACCTATTGTTTCCGACAGATGTATCTATTAACTTCAAGAGACTGTTGTTTCCAGTGAGACTTTTCTGTTACGATTGCCAAATCACAGGACAGTATATAAAAACTGCCAAGTGGATCTGACATCTCCATGTCTCTCACATGGACAACTTTATTCCTTCAGTAGAAAACCGTCTTGATTGTAAATTATTTTATTAATTAATGACGCGTTTCGCCCTTTAGCAGGGCATCTTTAGATTATCTGCGTGACAGAATTTACACACAATTACAAGGCGGAATTACAAACGGGTATAAAGGTACATGGGCTTATTTTGTGTTAAGAAGACAGTATATATGGTAAAGAAAGCTTACAATGCGCTCTCCGTGGTGTGACATCATAAGTTGTTTTGCCGTGTTTCTATTTTTCTGGAATTTTTGGAGTTCGTTGTCGCCCTTCAAATGATCGGGTAAAAACTAATTACAGTTGGAACATACTCGGTAAAGATGTGAGAAACATAAAAACGATTCTTAAGGGTACCTTAATAGCAGCGTTGGTCTCTTATGATATAAGATAAGCCCATGTTTACAATTGCGCTCACTGGCGGTGGGCGGCCGTGGTGTGCTGCTCCACCGACTTGTACAGACTAACTAAGGGAATGTGGGTAGAGAGTGACATATTAAGGTACCCTTAAAAATCGGTTTTATTTTTCTCATATCTTTACCGACTATATTCCAACTGTAATTCGTTTTTACCCGATCATTCGTAGGGTGAAAAGGAACTCAAAAAATTTCAGAAAAATAAAAACACCGCAAAACAACTTACGGTTTCAAACCACGGAGAGCGCATTGTAAACTTTGTTTACCATTTATACTGTCTTCATAACACAAAATAAGCCCATGTACCATTATACCCGTTTGTAATTCCGCCTTGTAATTTTGTGTAAATTCTGTCACACAGATAATCTGAAGATGCCCTGCTAAAGGACGAAACGCGTCATTAATTAATAAAATAATTTGCAATCAAGGCGGTGTTTTACTGAAGAATTATTTATTCTCACTGATTGCTGTACACTATGGACTGGAAATCATGGACAACTTTATGTCCCTTGCTCAAGGTTGGGCTCACCAAAAAATTTATTCATATTGGATCCTGGGAAATGTGTTTATTCAAAATAAAACTCAACACGAACACCACTCAAGTTCAAATAGTGACACACAGACACCATTGTCATACATACCATTCTGTGTAAGAAAGATGTATAGCACTCAGAATGACAACTGTTTAGTTAACTACCAAGTTGCTTAAAAGATAAAAACAAAATACACATCTTTAAAATATCTGTAACTTCAAATCCTTTGGAAACCTGCTTTTACTCACTATCACAGTATCTTGAAAACTTCGTAAATATTCGGTACATCTACCGAATAATAAGTATATTAAAACACTGTGAAAATGTGAGTGTAAGAATATTAACTGTATTGCATTGTATGTTAAGCATGTAACAATGAGAGGGTAAAAGTGCCCAATTATATTAAGTTTATTGTATTGTGTATGTTTTGTATTGTATGTTAAGCATGTAAAAATTATCGTTTTAAAGTACCAAACTGTATCAAGTTGATGGTACTGTATTGTATAGTATCGCATGTCAAGCGTGAAACAAAGCTCAAATTTGTGAAAGCATGTTCAACATAATATATCTACCTGAAAGATTTAAGGACGTAAATAAATAAAAAAAGACAAGCAACAAGAAATATTGAATAAATAAGTAAATACCTTGGCAACGCCGGTTTTTCACCTATAGTCATACCTAAGAAAATAAGAAACCGTTGAGCTTGAGGCAGGCCAAGCATTTGCCCTTGTTTCCGTTTGATAAACCCCTTTTCACAAAGGGAAAAAGGAAAGTAGGCAGCCATAGCGAAAGATGTTCAAATGTTTGTTAAGCTTATGGGACTGAACTGCGGGCTCATCAGTCCCTAAACTTACAAACTACTTATAAACAATCTTGTACTAAAGACAGCACAAACATCCATGCCCGAGGGGGATTGGAACCCCCGACGGGGACCGGCCTCGCGCATCGCAGCATAGCGCCTCAATGCGCTCGACCGCTCCGCCGCGGCGATCGGTGTTCAGATAGGGATTCTAGATGGTCTTCTTGCATTTTATTTCAGCACATCGTTTACGTCGGAAAAAGTTTACCGCAGACTGTCCGAGGAAAGAGATGTGGCCACATTCTCGGCATGGATCCAAATAGATTAACCACAATATTTTTCACTGCTTTAGTAACAAAATCCAATTCTCTAAAGAAGAAACAAGAGCGAGTTTGCAAAGATGAAAGAATACTAGAAAGTCACAGCACATTACAAAGTGATCCATGTAACGTTCCCCGAAATCGGGTGAGACGAAAGAAGACGGCGAAATTTACACTATCTGGTATTGTTACAGCCCGAGGTTAACACGTTACATATCGTTTAAAATACCACGTAATTAAATTTTAAGTAGACACGACAAGCTTAGTTGTTTTACCAGCTGGCTTTGTCGATTTCCACTCTGGTCATTTTAGTGCATATAAATTCGTATTCCACTTAAGGCATACAATTTGATGCCCATAATGGGAGGGTAGGGATCATCTGGAGACTTAGCAGGGGACCCCGAAATTCCTTAAAACGGCACTGGCAAGCATTGAAAGCCAGAGGTTACGGGTTGGTGCTCTCCGCAAGACGTTACTATTTGTGCTCACACCTAAACAAACTATTAGAAGAACGAATTCTTATCAAGAGACGCGGAGAATTTGCTTTTGACAGCAAAGTAACAGCAGAATAGATATAATAGTGGTTCATTACACATTTTGATGTGTTTCACTGCCAGGTAGAGAAAGGTGTGATAACGTAAAACGCCGGCCGCGGTGGCCGAGGTGACTGAGGCGCTCCAGTCACAGTCAGCACGGCCACTACGGTCGGGGGTTCGAATCCCCCCTCGGGCATGGATATTTGTGACGTCCTAGTTCGTAAGTAGTTCATAAGTAGTTTGTAAGTTTAGGGACTGATGACCCCGTAGTTAAGTCCCATAAGCTGTACAAACATTTGAACATTTTTTTTTTTTTTTTTTTTTTTTTTTTTTTTTTTTTTTTTTTGATAACGTAAAACAAAAGACAATTTGGTGGAGAAGCATGGATACGATACATCTAATGAGTTTAAAATTTTATTTACTGCTTCAAGTACATTACATCCACTAGAGGCAGTCACTCATAACGCGCAGGAAGAACAACTTATAGCCAAATAAAGAAATCTCACAGGAGAATCATCACAAATTTTTAGATCGCCTCCTAAACCTGAATAATAATGTCAGGTAACTATCCTTACCTGTATGGGAAATGTATCCAAATGCGTGGTTCGGTCCAGTTCTCGCATGAGGCCGGATGCATCTGGATGATAACTGCATGTGGCGAGCGATACGCCAACCACACGTTGGTCATAGTGTGGCGATACTGATCCTCGGATCCTCTGGAATCTGATTCACAAGTAAATGGTTACATGTACATCGATATACAAACGTTTAAAAACTTAGTCGATGATGTTAGAGCTGATTTTCTTTCTCTTTTTTCAATAAAAGTTTGAGTACAATATGTTTTATGCATTACAAGAACAAGCATGCAAGTGGTAGAAAGGTCTTTCTAAAAGTTGAAGCAACAGCTTCTGCTTTATTTTTTAAAAAAAATGACAGATTTCTAAGCGTATATTTTTATATCTCATTACTGTAATGAACATTGTCTTGAAAGATGGGTGTAAGATGAACATCAACAAGAGAAAAACAACGGCAATGGAATGTTATCTAGTTAAATCAGGCGATGTTGAGGGAATTGGGAAACGAGACATATAAACGTGATAGATGTGATTTATTACTAGCAGAGTAAAATAACTTACGATGGTCGCGGTACAGAAGTTATAAAATGGAAAATGGCAATGGGAAGTAAACGTTTCTGAAGAAGAGAAATTTCTTAACATCGCATATAAATTTAAAGTTTACGAAGTCTTTACTGAATGTATTTGTCTGGGGTGTAGACTTGTACGGATGTGAAAAGTGAACAGTAAATAATTCATTTAGGAAGAGGATTGAAGGGCTTTTGAAATGTGGTGCTACAGACGAATGCTGAGGGTTAGATAGGTTGATCGGGTAATTAATGAGGAGGTAACGAATATAATTGGAGATAAAATTCTGGCATATCTTGACTAAATAAAGGGATCGATTGGTAGGACACATTTTGAATCATCAAGGAATTATCAATTTAGTATCGGATGGAAGTGTGCCTTATGTTGAGGGGCGTGGTGTAAAAATTGCATAGGGAGACCAAAAGGCAAGTAAGCATGTTAATATAGAAGTAGATTGCCTTTCTTATTTGAGAGATTAAGATGCTTGCACAGGTTATAGTAACGTTGAGAGCTGCATCAATCCAGTCTTCGGATTGAAGACCACTACAACAATTCTGTATAGTGCATTACTTCCGATTTGTTTTACTTATCTGTCTAATCAATGTTACTTCTTTTATTTTGATTACAGTTGGGATATCGTAAACTACATGGGTTTCATCCATAGTTCCGTAGCTCAACAGGTAAAGGGGGGAGGAGTCCTTTATAACTACATCACTCGAAACAATAAGCAAATCTGGTGAGATGATCCATCATATTTCGGGCTTGCAGCCGGATCATGTTGACTTCTTCCATCGATATTTCGGCTGACAAACGTGCAGCCATCTTCAGGTGAGCACGAGACTGAAGATTACCGGTGTGCGTCGTTCTATATATACCGAAGATTGGCGCGGCGGCGCCTGCGCAGTGAGGAGGTACTAGCGCGCCGCCTGTCGAATTTGGCGCGCTCTGTGGTAGGAGCGGGCCGCGTCTGGGTAATGGTGTACTTACATTCGCGCCATCTGTCGGAATGCGCTTTCGTGCATCTTAAGCGCGGTGGTCGAAGGAAATCACTTTTTGTCAGATGTTACACTAGATGTTGACCTATGTCTCTGCGAAGCAATTAAAGAAATAACAGGGTCCCATGCTTTATCCATTTGAAATCCGCCATCCCGATTAATCAGGTCTTCTGTCAACCGCATTTCCACGGACTCCTTAATAATCGAATCCCAAAAGGATCATGTCGTTGCCAGAATTTTTGTTGCAGAATAATCCATGGAGTGTCTCGTGGAAATACAGTGTTCTGCTATGGCTGATTTATTGGGCTGCAGTAGACGTGTGTGGCGCTCATGCTCCACGCATCTTTCTCGTACTGTGCGAGTAGTTTGGCCAATGTAGGGCTGACCACATTGACAAGGGATCTTGTAAACTCCCGCCTTCCTCAATCCCAAATCATCCTTCGCAGAGCCAAGCAAAGCCGAGATCTTCGCAGGTGGTCGGAATATCACTTTCACACAATGCTTCTTTAGAATTCTTCCTATTTTAGAAGAGAGATTGCCTACATACGGAAGGAACGCCCTGGACCTGATTACTTCCTTATCTTCTTCTTTTTGTTGTTGTTTAGATTTCTTCCTCGTTAGAGCTGTGCGGATCTGGCGTGAAGAATATCCATTTTCCCTGAAGACTGAGTGCAAATGTTCCATCTCTTTAGGAAGGCTGTCCTTATCAGATACCACATGTTCCCGGTGCACCAGAGTACGTAGCACACCTGTGGTTTGTGCAGGGTGGTGGCAGCTTGTCGCTTGCAGATATAGATCTGTGTGCGTGGGCTTCCGGTAGACGGAGTGACCCAGAGACCCATCAGTTCTTCGAGTGACAAGGACATCCAGAAACGGCAGACATCTGTCTTTTTCGATATCCATGGTAAATTGAATGTTCTTGTGGATAGAATTCAGGTGTTTCAAGAATCCTGCGAGCTTTTCTTGTCCATGGGGCCAAACTATAAATGTGTCGTCTACATAACGCCAAAAAACTGTCGGTTTAAAATTCTGCTGACTCCACTGTCTTCTCCTCAAATTCCTCCATAAAAAAGTTTGCCACCAGAGGGGACAAAGGACTTCCCATGGCAACACCGTCAATTTGTTGAAAGTATTCATTATTAAATAAGAAATAAGTAGAGGACAGGCAATGATGAAACAGTGCTGTTATGTAAGCTTTGTACCTCCTGCCAATGAGTGCCAGTGAATCCATCAGTGGAACTTTAGTAAATAATGAGACGACATCAAAATTCACTAATAAGTCCGAATTGTGGAGTCGGAGAGACTTCAGTCTACCAATAAAATCGGCAGAGTTACGAATATGGTGTTGACATTTGCCCACAAATGGTCTCAGTAGCGAAGCCAGATGTTGTGCTAAGTCGTAGGTTGGTGCACCGATATTACTGATAATTGGACGTTAAGGTAGTCCCTCTTTGTGAAGCTTCGGAAGACCATAAAGCCTCGGTGGAACAGAGCTGTGCGGATTCAGCCTTTTGATGACTTCAGGAGGAAGTGTAGAAGATTTTAACAAAGCTGTTGTTTTTCATTCTACTTTTGCCGTCGGATCCTTGTCGATCTTCTGATATGTAGACTCATTCAGGAGGCTGTAAATCTTCTCGTTGTAGATGTTCCGTGGCAGGAGTACTGTGGCGTTGCCCTTGTCAGCTTGAAGAACCACGGTGTGTGGATCTTCACGTAGTTTGCGAAGTGCAGCCCTTTCGCTAGAAGAAATATTGTTCTTCAGAGGAGTCGCTTTCGTAAGCGCGTGGCATGTTTCATGTCTGATTTCTTCAGCTGCGTCGCTGGGAAGAGGTCTGACAGCTTCTTCAATAGCACTTATGAAGTCCGCAAGAGGTGGAGTCTTAGGCGTGGGAGTGAAGTTGAGCCCTATTCCGAGTACAGACAGTGTCGTGTTGTCCAAAGCACTATTCGTGAAATTAGCCACGGTGCGTCGAAAAGTGCCTTCCTGTGGTGATTCTGCCGATAGTCGTACGAATTTCGATGACTGTCTAGAGGATGACTCGTTGTGAGCCCAATCCGCTTTGGCCCAAGTAACTGCGTCAGCCCACTCCCAGGTAAAAGGAGGAAGACTGGAAGCCATTTCCAAATGTAGGTGATACAGCTGTCTTGAAATCAAATCCAGTTCACGGCGAGTGAAACAAATCCTCTCTTTTACTATAGCAACACTAGCCTTCCGAGTAATATTTTTGGCAGCAGCGGTCTTGATAAAATGTGTTACTCTGGCAAACTTTGGGATAAAGCTATTGTCCCGACACTTCAGTAAGAAACACAGAGAGCTAAGTAATCTTGCTCGCTTATTACGTAACTTATCCAAACTCTGGACGTGTACTGCCATCTCCTCCACGTAAAGGTTTTTGATGTGTATATTGAAGTTTTCCCGGCGTATTGATTGATCCATCATATTTCGGGCTTGCAGCCGGATCATGTTGACTTCTTCCAACGATATTTCGTCTGACAAACGTGCAGCCATCTTCAGGTGAGCACGCAACTGAAGATTACCGGTGTGCGTCGTTCTATATATACCGAATATGGCGCGGCGGCGCCTGCGCAGTGAGGAGGTACTAGCGCGCCGCCTGTCGAATTTGGCGCGCTCTGTGGTAGAAGCGGGCCGCGTCTGCGTAATGGTGTACTTACATTCGCGCCATCTGTCTGAGTTGTCAAGTTCCACGAATAAATATATAATAGGCCTGGAACTGGGCTTAATCAGTGGGGATTTTTTTTAATTTTTTTTTTTTAATTTTGTAAATTCTGATAAACTATTTCATTATGAGTACGGATGTATGCCTGTAAATGTTTGATGTGGCATAACAATGAAGACTCAGAGGAAGCTGCACTCATTAATATTTTGTAACACGTTTTACTTCATTTTTGTAGCAACTTAGTGCAGTTTCCTCAATACTTAACTATTAAAGTAAAAACGAAACACAAACGGTGGTTTATGTTCAAAAGAATTAAGAAATTAAATATCAGTAATCACATAAATGGTGTTCTTAAAATGATAATGTAGAGTAATAAAGCGTCTTGTGTAAAATACTGTCAGGACAGGTTTATTTACTTCAAGTTCACGAGAGGTGACAATAGATTAATGTTATGTACCAAGAAAGAAAATAAAACGGAATAAAACTACAATATTAAAAGTGTGAAAGGAAAGGAAAGAAAAGAGGCAAAAGTTACTAAAGGCTTTTATGCGACGCAAATATGATATTGAATTATTTTCTGGACATATCAGAACAGTTTTACGGAGTTCATTTCCAATATATAAAGCAGAACGAAAAGAAAAATAATAGTCGCATTGCTTCTGATTACGAAATGAGGGCCCACAGGGCAACACAAATCAGCAATCAAGAGATAATAACACAGCTTCAACATTAATATCGCTGGAACTGTGCCGTAGCAGTTGTTGAGCAAATAGTAAATAATGCACGAGTTTTTGCGCACTTCTCAGAGTAAAATGTAATTTTTCTTCTTCAGTTATTGCATTTCTTAGGCACTGTGGTTTTACGACTGCGCAACAACGGCGGCAGTCGGCGGACACCCCGCCTCTCACCGGCGACCGCGCAGCTCGCCTGCCGCTGTGTTCCGCAGCGGGTCGGCAGCAGGCGGCTGCGTCTCGGTCGTTGTCGGCAGCTGCAGTGGGTCGCTGTCGCCGTGTTCGGACTCGCACCTTTACGGATCGCGCGGCCTCCCGCGTCGGAGGTTCGATTTCTCCCTCGGGCATGGATGTTTCTGCTGTCTTTAGTACAAGTTAGTCCATAAGTAGTTTGTAAGTTTAGGGACTGATGACCCCGCAGTTAAGTCCCTTAAACTTAACTAACATTTGAACGTTTTTTGTTGTATGGCGCATGTTAATAAGGGTTGAAGGGAGACAAAAATTAATACATAAATAAAAATTTCAAAAACAGAGGGGGAATCGGAGTTGGGAGCGATTTATCAATTGTGGAGGAGACTATTTCCAAGGAGACCATGCAGGAAAAGAAAAAAAGAAAAACAGGTACGCGTAAAAAAAAAAAAAAAAAAAAAAAAAAAAAATGTGCACCAAGTTCAGGAATTTTTTGAACAGACGTCGTACACGAGTGCCAGATATCAACTGAAAGCAGTCGTACTTCGTGGACAGGCCGGTTTGGGCGCTGCGTTGACGACCACTATTCTGTCCGACACCCCGTAGGTCGGCAGATACCACAGGCCCTGTGCTCTGCGCGCGTCCGACAGGTCTTCCGCCACCAGCAGTCGGCACTGCGTTTCGAACTTGGGAATGTCACCTCGGCCCGTACGCAGCGCCGTGCCTACAGTCACTTCAGGATGCGCTTCCACCACTGTCTTCAGGAAGAAGGCCGTCAACCCACGCGGCTGATGGCTCCACGTGTTGACTTCCACCAAGGACAATGGCTGTGGGCAGAAGCTGCGCAGGACTCGCCACACGACGTCTGACTGGTACCTGGTGGACAGACAAAGTACACTGTCGGAAAAGGAAACATTAGTACACCTGGAAACACGACGACGATATTGTTCCGACGATGGCAGAGGCCACGTGGAGGATAGTAAATGTACCGATAATGATTTAAACATCGTCAGCCAACAGAGAGCTGCCAGAACGAGATCTGTGTGTACCCTTTAATGGCAGAAGTTTACAGTCATAAGGCTCAGGGTGATATCAACGTATGTGTAGCACCGCTAGAGTATTCTGCAGAAATTTTAGGTAAATGAACGAAATAATCAAAATGAAATGTTTGTAGAGTCTATGGGACTTAACTGCGGGGTCATCAGTCTCTAACCTTACAAACTACTTATGAACTAGCTAAAACTAAGGACGGCACAAATATCCATGCCCTAGGGGGGATTCGAACCCCCGACCGTAGTGGCCGTGCAGACCGTGACTAGAGCGCCTCAGTCCCCTCGGCCACCGCGGCTGGCAAAGAAATAATCACAGCATGGAAGAAGCAGGGAGTAAGGCGCCAGTTCGGAGCCAGTGATTGAGGCAAGAGCTGCATTCAAATACCGGAACAGCTTTGTGTATGAAATACGTGACTGCCGCGGTGGAGTAGCCGAGCGGTCTAAAGCGTCTCGCTGCGGAGCGCGCGGTTGCTCGCTGTGGAGGTTCGAGTCCTCCCTGGGGCATGGGTGTGTGTGTTGTCCTTAGGTTAGTTTAGCTAGGTTTAAGTAGTTTGTAAGCTACGGACTGATGACCACGCAGTTTGGTCCGATAGATTTACAAACATTTGAACAAATACGTGACTCTGGGGCACTTTTTGGGGAACACGTCCAAGCCGAGTGAAATAAAAAACATGTGCTTCAGAGCAGTCGATAGTTCGCAGCTCAGTTCGGAGTGCACCAGTATGGCAGCGAGTAAGCAACTAGCAATTTCAGCTCGGAGGTCATCGACAGCGGTTCGCGGTTCATCTCCCGTGTCCGGACAACGGGCCATTCGAGAGGTCAGCGTGACTTCATGTCGCAGTGAGGGGCTCTATTCATCTCTGGGCGCTGATGACCTCGCTGTTGAGCGCCCTAAAACACCAATCTCATCATCATCTAGTCATGTCAGTCACTAGCAGCAACATTGACGTGACGAGATGGGGTCAAGTTCCTGACTATCCCAGGGCGCAGCGGCAGCACTGAAGGGGCTCCATCACCGCTCATCCGGCTTCTAGGCATCGACGGGAGTCGGCTAGCGATTAACAAGCGGGCTGAGCGATATGGCTGTGCCATCGACCTTCGAAGGCAGCTGGCAACACTAGCACCAAGACGGCAGGGTACATGCTGCCGAAGTATCACAGCAACACCGTCGACATCACGGATGCAGAAGACGGGCTTCCAGAACTAACCTCGGCAAATCCTGACATAATGTATGTTTGAGAAGCAATAAAACAGTTAACACATGGCTGGACTCTACATCCACAATATATCCTGCACCTCTTCATATGAAACAAATAGGCGCTATGCCATGAAGACAACCAAGTAAGTGTTTGAAAGGGGTCAAATTGTAGTCTTCCGAGCGGCGAGATGATCCTTTTGAAGAATTGCCACTTAAACTGGACCTGCTGTAACAGTTAAGCAACAACTGTGGTCGCAATGGTCACGTGAACAAACACACACTTGTAGATGAGGTTTTGGACAACCTCACAGCATGGACGTACCCCTAGATCTTATTACTGCAATGGCATCGTAGAGCGTACAGATATCACAGCACAGTTGGTTCGTGTGCCGAGAAGTTTCAACACAAACTGTTGCCAACTGGTTATAGCAGTGTAACTTTGGTCAAACACATTTGTCTTCCAATCACGACACAGCATCGACGTACACGATCTTTTGGGAGAGGGATTGGCGGGCCATGGTCTTCATTGATGAAGCCAGACTCTGCCTGCACGCAAGTGATGTTTGCTACTTGACCCATATCTGGAGAATACTGTCTTGTACAGTGCATTCATCCAAGACACACAGCCGGCCGCGGTGGCCGAGGGGACTGAGGCGCTCCAGTCACGGTCTGCCCGGCCACTACGGTCGGGGGTTCGAATACCCCCTCGGGCATGGATATTTGTGTCGTCCTTAGTATTAGCTAGTTCATAAGTAGTTTGTAAGCTTAGGGACTGATGACCCCGTAGTTAAGTCCCATAAGTTCTACAAACATTTGAATATTTTGAACAAGACACACCGTCCAGACCAAGCCTTGTGATGTGGGGTGTGATAAACTACAACTCTCATTCACCTATGTGAAGGGAACGCTAATCGGTACGAGCAGAATGTTTTAAGACCCGTTCTTTTGTCATTCTTGCAACAGGAAGGTGATGTGTTGTTCCAGCAGTATAATGCTTGCACCCATATTCCAAAATAGGACGCACAAGTCTAGTGTATGCAGTTTCTTTAGTAGAACTGTTACATCTTCCGTTATATATTACTACATTATATTTTACGAAGCGTGTTTTTTTAAGTAAGGTCCATTTTGTTGTAGACACTAGTAGTTCGCACGCATACCGCAACGAGCGCATGCTTCGTGTACCGGCATGCCTCGGGAACATCTGTGCTCAGTTTCAGCTCTGTAGCTAAATTGTACAGTTCTGGTCTGTTACATTAGATTAGATTAATACTTGTTCCACAGATCATATATACGACATTTCGTAATGATGTGGAACATGTCGGTTTAGTAAATGTTGTCTACACATGACAACCAATATTTTAAGGATTTGTTATTTCCATTGTTTTATTGTTATTTATTTACTTTAATTTTTTAATTTTAAGTTTTATCTAAAAATTCATTTAAAGTGTAGAAGGAGTTGCCATTCAGAAGTTCCTTTAATTTCTCTTTAAACACTAGTTGGCTAACTGTCAGACTTCTGATGCTACTTGGTAAGTGACCTAAAACTTTTGTGGCAGCATAATTCACCCCTTTCTGCGCCAAAGTTAGATTTAACCTTGAATAGCGAATATCACCCTTTCTCCTAGTGTTGTAGCTATGCAAACTGCTATCACTTTTAAATTGGGTCGGATTGTTAATAACAAATTTCATGAGTGATTATATATATCGTGAAGCTACAGTGAAGATCCCTAGATCCCTAAATAACTGTCTGCAGGATGATCTTGCATGGGCTCCAGCAATTATTTTAATTATACGCTTTTGTGCAATGAGTACTTTTTTTACTCAATGTTGAATTGCCTCAGAATATGATCCCATATGAAAGCAGTGAATGAAAATAGGCATACTAAGCTAATTTACTGAGATGTATATCACCAAATTTTGCAATGACCCTGATAGCATAAGTAGCCGAACTCAAACGTTTCATCAGATCTTCAATGTGTTTGTTCCAATTCAATCCCTTGTCAATGAAAACACCTAAAAAATTGAATATTCTACCTTAGCTACAGATTTATGTTCAAAGTTACTGTATGAAACTGTATATACTGGGATTTAACAAAGTTTAATGAGAGTCCATTTACAGAGAACCACGTAATAATTTTCAGAAAGATGATTGTATCGATACGGTAGATGCGAGTAACGAAATGTATTCATGAGTAACGATTCAGTATTTCATATCAGCCAAAGTATTCGTTACTCGGTACCGAATACATACGGTTCCCTACAGCTCTACTATTCACAGATGACACTCGCATGTGCCTTCAATCAAACCCTTGTCGGAGACGTTTTGGAGGCAGCCTGGGCTGCCTGAACATTTTATATATACACACTGTCCATAGAGTGCATCAATGGTTCCCTGAAGTTTTGGGGTGGAATTGTGTGGGGCCGCCATACGTCACTGATGGTCGTAGGAATAATCAAACGACTGTATGGTACAAAGATGACATACTACAACATATAATACAACCATTTCGGTGTGAGATTCATCTTAATGGCCGACAATTCTCGAGCTCATCGTGTTCAGCTTGCGAATGAGTTCCTTCATGATAACGACATCGCAAGATTAAGAATAGGTAGCAAGTTCTCAAGACATGTAGCCTGTCAAACATGTCTAGGACAAATTGAAAAGGGCTGTTTCCAGAATGAAACTTTCACTCTGCAGCGGAGTGTGCGCTGATATGAAACTTCCTGGCAGATTAAAATTGTGTGCCGGAACCGGGACTCGAACCTGGGACCTTTGCCTTTCGCGGGCAAGTAAAGTTGTGAGGCGGCATCGTGAGTCGTGTCGGGGTAGCTCAGTGGTAGAGCGCTTGCCCGCGAAAGGCAAAGGTCCCAGGTTCGAGTCCCGGTTCCGGCACACAATTTTAATCTGCCAGGAAGTTTCATATCAGCGCACACTCCGCTGCAGAGTGAAAGTTTCATTCTGGAAACATCCCTTAGGCTGTGGCTAAGCCATGTCTCCACCATATCCTTTCTTCCAGGAGTGCTAGTCTTGCAAGTTTCGCAAGAGAGCTTCTGTGAAGTTTGGAAAGTAGGAGGCGAGGTACTGGCGGAAGTGAAGTTGTGAGGCGGCATCGTGAGTCGTGTCGGGGTAGCTCAGTGGTAGAGCGCTTGCCCGCGAAAGGCAAAGGTCCCAGGTTCGAGTCCCGGTTCCGGCACACAATTTTAATCTGCCAGGAAGTTTCATATCAGCGCACACTCCGTTGCAGAGTGAAAGTTTCATTCTGGAAACATCCCTTAGGCTGTGGCTAAGCCATGTCTCCACCATATCCTTTCTTCAAGGAGTGCTAGTCTTGCAAGTTTCGCAAGAGAGCTTCTGTGAAGTTTGGAAAGTAGGAGGCGAGGTACTGGCGGAAGTAAAGTTGTGAGGCGGCATCGTGAGTCGTGTCGGGGTAGCTCAGTGGTAGAGCGCTTGCCCGCGAAAGGCAAAGGTCCCAGGTTCGAGTCCCGATTCCGGCACACAATTTTAATCTGCCAGGAAGTTTCATATCAGCGCACACTCCGCTGCAGAGTGAAAGTTTCATTCTGGAAACATCCCTTATGCTGTGTCTAAGCCATGTCTCCACCATATCCTTTCTTCCAGGAGTGCTAGTCTTGCAAGTTTCGCAAGAGAGCTTCTGTGAAGTTTGGAAAGTAGGAGGCGAGGTACTGGCGGAAGTAAAGTTGTGAGGCGGCATCGTGAGTCGTGTCGGGGTAGCTCAGTGGTAGAGCGCTTGCCCGCGAAAGGCAAAGGTCCCAGGTTCGAGTCCCGGTTCCGGCACACAATTTTAATCTGCCAGGAAGTTTGAAAAGGGCTGTATTTGGATGTGAGGACCCACCAACCAGTCTGAGAGATGTACGCCTAATCGCCGTTGCGGAGTGGGACAATCTGGACCGACAGTCCCCTGATGATCTAGTGGGCAGGAACCCATGACGAATGGAGGCATACGTCAGTGCAAGAGGGCGTGTTGCCGGGTGTTAGGGATACAGGTGTATGCTGAAATCTGCTACACAGATTCAGTTCTATTATAGTAAATTTCTTTGAGACGGAAAAACTTCTGTTCATGCATCAGTACGGCTGTAGGAAGCATCGATCGTGCGAAACTCAGCTTTCCCTTTTATCTCGTGACATATTTCAAGCTATGGATGAAGGGAAACACTCAGACTGCATATTTCTCGATTTTCGAAAGGTCTTTGACACGCTACCACACTACAGACTACCAAAACGAAGGTATAGATACCCAAATATGTGAGTGGCTTTAAGACTACTTAAGTAATAGAACCCAGTACGTTGTTCTCGACGGCAGTTGTTCATCAGACACTAGGGTATCGTCAGGAGTTTCCCAGGAAAGTGTGATAGGGCCGTTATAACTTTATATAATTCATCTGACGGACAGAGTGAGTTGCAATCTGCAGCTGTTTGCTGATGTTACATGGTGTACAGGAAGTCGTCATTGAATGACTGTAATAGGATGCTGGATGACTTGGACCAAATATCTAGGTGGTGTGAATGCAGATAGCGCTAAATGTAGAAAAATGTAACGTGATGCAGATGAGTAGGTGGAACAATCCTATAATGTCCGAATAGAGCATTAGTAGTGAGAAGCTTAACAGAATCGCGTCAATTAAATATGTAGGTGTAATGCTGTACAGCGATATTAAATGGAACGAGCATATTAGGACAGTCCTGGGGAATGCGTTTGGTCGGCTTCAGAATTTGGCAAGATGTGATTCGTCTATAAAGACCCTGTGTTGGTATTGCTCAAGTGTTTGGAATCCCCACCAAATCGGTTTAAAGGAAGATATAGAAGAAATTCAGATGTGGGCGGCTAGGTTTGTTACTGGTAGGTTCGATCAATGCGCGAGTGTTACTGAGATGCTTCGGGAAATCGAATGGGAGTTGCTGAAGGGAAGGCGACGTTCTTTCCGAGAAACTCTTTTGACGAAATTTAGAGGGCCGTAATTTGAAGCGGATTTGCAGAATGATTCTACTGCCGCCAACTTAGATTTTGCGTAAAGAACCAAAGATAAGACCAGAGAGATTATGGTTCGTACGGCTGCGGTACGCTAACCTCCTTTCACGTTTCAATAGTGGAACTGATCGCTCTCGGCTTCGGATCACTATTTATACTAGGCATTACGTATGGCGATTACAGCGCCTTCTGTTAGCAGCTTTTGTAACTATTACTTCAAACTGCTGTATAAACTTCTTACAGCTTTCACAATAAACATACCGTTTACTGCATTCCTCTATCGATCTTTGTTTTAGAGATATTTAATTTTGAAATCAGGGAGTCCTTTTCTGGACTCTCTGTATAAAACAAAAAGTATTTCTTTAATTAGTAATGCAATTTATTTGGCTTTTAGTTGTGCGAGTAGTTCTGTTCAAAAAATTCAAATCTTTGTAAACCTATTGTTTTGTGTCCCAGCCTAGTCGCCACTTTTGTATCCCATCCTCGTCGCCACTTTTGTGTCTCGTTTTCGCCGGTTGTCTTTGGTGTCGGTGGCCGAGTAGAAAGAAACCGCTACAGGAATAAAGGATGCACGCTTGTGCAGGTACGGAGGTGACCAGCCAGCAGAAACTAGAACACTAGGCTAAATTAGAACAAGATATATATTTCGTGGAGTCTTGGTAATACTTTTAAATAGTTCTTGTCTGCAGAATGCTGATACATAGTTTAGATAGAGGCCTGCCTACTGATGATTCCTAGTGCCTATCCGACAGCCTCTTAACTGGTGCCTATCTGATTCCCAAGTGAACGATGCAGCAGTCGTGGCCACGAGCGGAGTTGCAGCAGAGGGCGCTCGTGGCTGACGTAAGAACGCCGCGCCGTGCGTGCATGGCGGTGCGCGGCGAAAGTAGGGGAGACCGGGGCACATTTTCCATAGGGGCAAGTTTTCCAAATGCATTTATTTTCGAAACAAACCGCTAGATGTTACCACCGGCGATACTGTAGGAAGTAGCTAAAAAGCACGCTTCATTTACGAAAGTTTCAGTGTTGTACCAGCAGTCACAACGTCGGCAGGGCTGTTTTCGTCATTTTTGCAAATGTGAGTAAACTTTTACGTTTTTATTGAAACTTAAAATAAACATTCTAGCGTTAAACTTATTATTTTGACATTGCACACACTAAAAGTCGGTTTCTTTCTTCACGTAACTATGCATTTGTTTTGTAAATAGCCTACACTGTTACTCATGGACATAGTGTTACTGTTCTGAATATGGCGACGGGGCACGTTTTCCGAGTGCATATGGGGCAGATATTCCTTATTGCTTTGAGTCTTACGCCAAATCTAAAGCAAATGAAATGTGGGTACAGTGCACGAAATGGGCGCATGGAGACTGTACGAAGGGGAATGTTCCAATTTTTTGTTTGCTTACATTGTGATTCAGACACAATCAGTATAAGTGTTGTTAAAAAGTCTGTATTTGTAAAATATTTAAGTCACATATTTTGTAAAACCATTAAATAGCATTTGTTTTTATTTAATGTGGCTATTTTTACTAGCCTTATTTGTAATGTATTGTAAATTCATGATAAAAATACGTATTCAGTGAAATCAAGATAATTATCTCTGTTTTAACATTGAAAGTATAATTGGAAATTTGCCCCTGTACATTTTAAGTATCCTGGAAAACTTGCCCCGCATACGGGGCAAATTTTCCAACGCAACATGGTCAGACAAAACCATTTGCTACCAAGAATGATATTTACTATTTTAAAAAATATATGTACAAGACTGTAAATAAAGGTGTAGGAAGTATAATGATCCTCTGTTTACCGCAAAATCGATAAAAATAAGAAGTACAAAAATAAAAATGTAAAATGGTGGAAAACGTGCCCCGGTCTCCCCTACATGGCTCGCACTTCATACTTGTGCAACACCACATATTGGACACACACCCATGGCCGAGGAAAGACTAACCTCCGCAGCAAGGCGCCTTAGAACGCTCGGCCACTCCACCGCGGCGAGTAGCTGTGTTTGGTTAATTTTTGTATTAGCAACTGACTTGGTATGTCTTAGTTACTGAGATTACTTTATATGTAGTTTGTCCCGTCCCAAAAATCCGTAATTTCTGTGCTTGTCCCGTTGGTTTCATGTTCTTTAACCAATTAAATACTTTTCCTGTTGTGGTAATAGTTTTATAAAATAAATGATTTCGAGAAATTGTAAATACCAGAACCACCGAATACGCCACGTTAGATTGGCGAACAGGAGCAGTGTGAAAGGAGGGGGGTGAAACATTGGTTTTCTCAACTGTGTACGTATCAATTCGTGTGTTTATGTGTGCGTTAATGCTACAGATGAAAGTAAATTTAGTGTCACACGCATCGGTACCCATATGTGTCCCGCATTTTTATTTTGGAAATCTGATCACCCTAATTTAACACGGAACAAGTTCTTGGTAGTTGTGGAACTGTACATGCACTAGTCAGAACATACAGTAGATACAGTACTGAAAGAATCCTAGAAAAACATGAATGCTAAAAAATAAATAAATAAAATAAAAATAAAAAAATCACTGAAGTGAAGACTTAGCTACAGCCAAAAGAAATTGGACCACGCAAGAGTATAGTATTTTCTAAGAGAATACATTCCTCAAAATGGACGAGCGGCATTAAAATGTGTAATTCTGGGTTTATGATCTTGAATCGTTATATTACACTATCAGACAACAACAAAATTCAGGAATCCTGTCACTAACCGTAGATCCTGTTAGAACCTTAATGGCAACGGTACGGAACCTTGTGACAATAATAACGCTTTAAAGCAGAAAGAGAAATTAAATTTGTTATAAATACGCACCTCAACTCCTCTGTAGAATAGGAGAATCCACTGTAAAGAGAAGAATTACAATTCGGTGTTGCTAAGATAATTGCTACCACAGCGAAGATGAGTATCCTAGACGCTGTAAAGTTCCTCATACTGCGAAATCAAGTACAGGAATGCGTGAACAGTAACTAGGATTCAGGTTTGTGAAGCAACTCAAACTGATAGGAAGACTGTCGCCTCTTATGTAGTGCGCACGGCGAGTTGCAGTGACAGTTAAAAGGAGAACAGTACAAAACACAATGAGAACCTCTTCGTTGGCCGATTGAGAAGTGTATAAAGACATCTTTACGGTAGCATAGGAGTTCTAACTCGTCATCTTAGCTATAGAAGTGGAAGTAATTGAATATTCGACTGGCGTGTCTCTAGTAGTGTTAACACGATGTTTTAGAGTATTTGCTTTTCTCAAGTGACAGCTGGCCATCACTCAGACACACGTGTTCTGTTCTCCAGTATCGATCAAATTCATCCGTACGTGAGTCAGTACGAAACGTACAAGTTTTGTTCGAGAGTTCTCTCTCCAGGCCGTAAACTTCACCGCTATTATTTTCAATATGTGCAATATGTGGTAACCCTCCTCTTTTTTTCATTGTTTCATAACTCCACATAGTCTGGTAGGGAAACAGGCAATGGTAATTGCGCCTTACTGGCACAGAGCTCTAACAAAAATGTTAGTGCTATCTAAATGATTGGCAATAAAATAAATAAATGAATTTTTTTAAAAAATTAACAGAGAGTGACATTATTGGCTAGGGGACCCATTCTGCGGTGTTCGGCAGCCTAGTGCAGTTCCTCTTATTTGCCCCACAGCGTCGATGATGATGATGAAAGGATAATGAGCAAAACACAACATTCAGTTCCCGTCTTCTTCGGAGAGATCGTTTCTATTCGGTCGCCGCAAGACACATTTTCAGCGCCTATCGACGAGAACTTTATAGATTTATATCCCTGACGTCGGACTGTTGTAAACTTTCTGAACATGTTTTATGTTCGATTTATAGGAGTTCCGACGGCGACGATCGTGTTAAACCCAGTTCGCTTTGTCCAGGAGACCCAGAAAGCTCTATGCGTAGTGTCCCAGGTAAATTTCGAGTTCTTTGACTTCCGAAAGGCGTTTGTTACAGTTTTGCACTGTCGCTTGATGAAAAATTGTGTGATTGGACAGAATTGTTTCTCACTCTGTATATCAAAAAAATGTTCAAATGTTTGTATAACTTATGGGACGTAACTACGGGATCATCAGTCCCTAAACTTACAAACTATTTATGAACTAACTAATGCTAAGGACGGCGCAAATATCCATGCCCGAAGTGGTATTCGAACCCCCGACCGTAGTGGCCGTGCTGACCGTGACTGGAGCGCCTCAGTCCCCTCGGCGACCGCGTCCGGCTGTATATCAAAACTAGACGTTTAAGTCTACTGGGATTTTCAGCAATCATGACTTAAATAAGAATCTGTAGTGTCATTCTGTAGATCGCTTTTCATTTTACCTTCTTCAGGTCAGCCGCCTGTCTTCAGAACAATTTATTCAGTTACAGAAGGTGTCACTTTCGTTACTGTTACGACAGTGAACACCTAGTTCTGCAACTAACAAATTACGATGTAACTGTACAAATTTGTCTGAAGATTAGGAGCTGGCTCGAATCCGGCCATATGGAACGCAATAAAAGCGATCTACAGACTGATATTACAGGTTGTTAAAACTTCGTATGTAGGAATGGAGAGAAGTCTTCCGACGTCAAATTAATTTCAAACGTATTTCAGGGGAGTATTAGAGGAGCGTTACTCTACGCAACAGGTTAAATGATCCATTAAATATAGTATAGCAGAGAAGCCGCAAACATGCAAAAGTTGTAGCGCAGTGTAGGAGGATCTGCAGCGTATCGACGCCTGGTGTAGAAGTGTCAATTTACTTTTCACTCAGGGCTTTTTTATTTTTTTTCGTTTTTTTTTTTTCACTGCTTTGCCTCCAGTCAAAGTAAAAATAGGTGATGCGTGTGTGAGAAAGTTTCCGTCTGTCCAAGATAAGATGAACTTCACTCGGAAGATGTGATCGCTGTGTACCAGTAACCTTCATGTCGTCTGCAAAACGCCATGGCCAGAAACAGCAGCGATCTTGTAGCATGGCGGTGTTTTCTTTTTTTTATCTTTCATTCCTCCACCAGTTGGGTTGACGCGGCCTCATGGAAGGCTTAATGCCACTTTGGAGCCTTAGGTTAATTTTTTATTTTGGTGGCACCATTTATTTGTTCAGTTTGGGCAGGGAACTTGTTTTAGTTAATTTATTTTTATTTTATTTTATTCGTTTTTGTTGCTTTTTGAATTTTTATCTTTCATTTCATTGTACCGGGGATATACACAACTCTGACATTTGCCTTACGGCTGAGGGAAACCCAAAAAAAACCCAACTAGAATCGTGTGTCAATCCTTTAGCTTCATTCTTTACTAAACTTCTTCTTGTTGTATTTTATCTCTATACTTATAAGACGCATTTGTTGTCTGCCTGACGGTTTTCTTATTACTCAAGATCCAGACAACCAAATAATGTGAAATTTGGTACACGTACACAAAATTACATGGGGAAGGTTCTTAAACAGGTTTCGTTCCATTTTTTGGAAAACTAACCGGAAAATTTGAGAGAATGTGAAAGTGCGTTTTCAATGTGTCCGTGTAAATCTATATCTTCGCACTGATCTTGGTGAAAATTTGCACAATTGACCTTCAAACCAAGAGGTAGAGCACTATATACATAAAATTTCGTACACTGCATGGTACTGCAGGGTACTTACGGATTTCGCCAAAATCCCCAGTTTTGGTCCGATCTTGATGAAATTTTGTACACTTGACCTTGAAAACAAGATGGCCACTGTCTACATAAAATTTCGTTCGGTGCGTGGGGGAGAGTAATTTACTTACAGACTTCGATTGCAATCTCTATACATATAAGACGCATTTGTTGTCATTTGTGTGTTCCGTTATAACTCAAGATCCAGGCCACCAAATAACGTGAAATTTGGTACACGTACACAAAATTACATGGGGAATGTTCTTAAATAGGCTTTGCTCCATCCCAATCTCACTCTGGCCATGTTTCTGTTCTAAGCCGTGTGATAATAAACCCTGCCCCCCCCCCCCCCAAAAAAAAAAAAAAAAGAATCATGCAAGTTGGTCATTGAGAGTGATTTTGAATGTTTTTGTTGTGATGATGAGATGATGAGGATGTAAGTAAAAGTGATGATCATACATGTGTAGGGTGCGATGGGGCGAGGGACAGATGGTGGTAGGACCCTCCTCCTCCCTCCAGACCCATGTTTATAGGATGGACCTCACCTCCAGCAGTCATCTTACTTGGGAAAGGTTCTCAAACAGGTGAATACAGTTCCCTTTGAAACTGTGCTTTGTCATGGCAATCAACAAGTCACAGGGCCAGTCTCTTGGGATTGCTGGTAAAGACTTGCAGACACCATGATTCTCTCATGGGCAGTTGTATGTGGCCGGCTCCAGATTGGGCAAAGACGAAAATCTTTTTGTACATACTCCAAATGGAACTGCCAAAAATGTTGTTTATCACATTGCTTTAACTTAAATGTACCCTTTTATTACATGCAAGTAAACGGTCTTGTACGCTTCTACAGAAAACCTTATTTTAAACCCAGGCAAAGCGGGGTACTTGCAGATAGTTCTTGAATATTTCTGGCAGAGGTTTGTTGTTTGTGTTTTGTTTAATTTCGTTGTTTTCCAGGATATACAGTGAAACTTCCCTTAACGGACACTCCCCAATACCGGACTCTTCTCGCCGGCCGCGGTGTCCGAGGGGACTGAGGCGCTTCAGTCACGGTCTGCACGGTCACTACGGTCGGGGGTTCGAATCCCCCCTCGGGCATGGATATTTGTGCCGTCCTTAGTTGTAGCTAGTTCATAAGTAGTTTGTAAGTTTAGGGACTGATGACCCGTTAGTTAAGTCCCATAGACTCTACAAACATTTTTATGGACTCTTCTCAACAGCGGACATTTTAAAATTCCCCTGCAAAACAACATTGGCTCTTACCAACAGCCTTAGTCCGCCACTGCGTGGGACGGGCGAGTCCGTTTGCTCGGAGGTAAGGTAGATATGTCAACACCGTGTGCTATCAGCGACAATAGTAGATTCCATTGCATAGTGTCTCCACATCAGTGTTGGCACTATTTAAGTTCCAACCTTCTTATGTGTATACTGCACGACAATTTGCGATATAAAATAATTTGTAATGACATGGCGATTATGAACAAATACTACGGCTGCGTTGTTCTCTTATCCTCCTGAGGCCGCGGTTGATTGGCCGAGCGGTCTAGGACGCCTTTCAAACAGTCTAAAGGTGCGATTCCGAACGCGGCGGCAAGCGGCAGTCGTCGCTGAGCCGCGACAGGCGGCACCACTGGTTCCCGTTGTTTGCAATGCGAGCGATTCGGAACGCGGCGGCGGCGGCACTGGTCGCCGTATACCTGCTCCGGCGACCGGCGGCCGTCCGGTCCCGAACCAGTGGTGTCGCTGCCGCCGACCCGACCCCCCGCCGGAGACCGGTTTTATGACAACACCCAAGGGAAATGAGCTCTTCAGACTCTGACGAGCCGCGGCGGAGTGGCCGAGCGCATTGAGGCGCTATCCTACGATACGCGAGGCTGTTCCCCGACGGGCATGGCAGTTTGTGCCGTCTTTATTATAAGCTAGTTCATAAGTAGTTTGTAAGTCTAGGGACTGATGACCGTTTAGTTAAGTCCCATAAGCTCTACAAACATTTGAAAGTTTGAACTCTGACGAAAAGAAGTCCGTAAACAGAGTAGCAACATATCCTGTAATATTTGACGCAGGAAATAACGAGTACAGAAATGTTTTAGTAAAAGATATCTGGAAAGCTACAGCACAGTAGTTGAACAGGACGAGTAAGTGCACGAAACGTATTTATCAAGGAATGGATTCATATGTGCATTGTTTGTAACTATGTATTTTCACTGTAGTGTTTTTAAAGAAAACGCCTTTTACTTCTAGCAGTAGCAAAGGGCGTTTTCTTTAAAAACACTACAGTGAAAATACATAGTATTCAGCTGCTGCTCCAATGGCCACCACAAGCAAGATTGTTTATAACCACTGAAGCACTTGGGGATATGTCCTCAAGAAACTGTAAATTGAGATTTCGTTCGTTTTAATTTATTGAGACATCATTGCATTGGATGTAACTAAAAGCAGAAGACATCATTGCCTTGTCTCTTCTACAGATCGGATTGAAACTTGCATTTGTTGTTTGTAACAGGGAAGAAGAGTTGTAAAGTTCCACGAATAAATATATAATAGGCCTGAAACTGTGTTTAATCAGTCGGGAATTTTTTTGTAAATTCTGATAAACTATTTAATTATGAGTACGGATGTATGCCTGTAAATGTTTGATGTGGCATATCAATGAAGACTCAGAGGAAGCTGCACCCATTAATATTTTGTAACACGTTTTGCTTCATTTTTGTAGCAGCTTAGTGCAGTTTCGTTAATACTTAACTATTAAAGTAAAAACTAAATACAAACGGTGGTTTATGTTTAAAAGAATTAAGAAATTAACTATCGGTAATTACATAAATGGTGTTCTTAAAAATGATTATGTAGAGTAATAAAGCGTTTTGTGTAAAATACTGGCAGGACAGGTTTATTTACTTCAATTTCACGAGAGGTGACAATAGATTGTTATGTACCAACAAAGAAAATAAAACGGAATAAAACTAACGATGGTTCAATATTAAAAGTGTGAAAGGAAAGGAAAGAAAAGAGGCAAAAGTTACTAAAGGCTTTTATGCGACGCAAATATGATATTGAATTATTTTCTGGACATATCAGAGCAGTTTTACGGAGTTCATTTCCAATATATAAAGCAGAACCGAAAGAAAAATAATAGTCGCATTGCTTCTGATTACGAAATGATGCGACCACAGTGCAACACAAATCAGCAATCAAGAGATAACAACACACCTTCAACAATCACATCGCTGGGATTGTTCCGTACCAGTGGTTGAGCAGATAGTAAATAATGCACTAGTTTTTGCGTACTTCTCTTCAGTTATTGCATTTCTTAGGCACTGTGGTTTTATGTCATCCGAAATAGAACTCAGTACGATGTTGAACTGTCTTTTATTTAAACGGCAATAGCTCCTGAATAAATTCATCACTGAACTTTTTTTTTTTTTTTTTTTTTTTTTTTTTTTTTTTTTTTTTTGTGACGGCATGTAACTTCCATCGGAAGCTCTAGTGTTTCATATTGGCATTACCAGCGTTCGTGTTCTCTTAGTATGGAACAATGCAACGTCACCGTCTTCCTCCTGTAACGACGGCGCAACAACGGCGGCAGTCGGCGGACACCTCAGCCCGCCTCTCACCGGCGACCGCGCTGCTCGCCTGCCGCTGTGTTCCGAAACGGGTCGGCAGCAGGCGGCTGCGTCTCGGTCGTTGTCGGCAGCGGCAGTGGGTCGCTGTCGCCGTGTTCGGACTCGCACCTTAAGGTGTTGTCAGTGCGCGGCAATGAGTAGACATCTTACTTTGTGATTTTGTTCAGGCGCCGATAGTCGACACAGAAATGCCACGTGCCATCCTTCTTCTTCACAAGGACCACCGAAGACGACTAAGGACTCTCTGGAGGTTGAATAATACAATCTTCTCAACTTCCTCCCGAATTATATGTCTTTCAACTGTCAACACTCTATACGAACGCTGGCGAACTGGCGGATGATCTCCAGTATTGATACGATGTTTTATCGTCAGCTGTTTCAGCTGGCTCTTATCATGGCTGGACCTGGATGCAGCCGAAAATTGGTGTAGTGCAGCTGACATTGTTCCTGGGCCAGAAAGGGCCCTATAAGCAAAACTATAGTAGTTTTCTCTACTGCGTTTTCAGCACTAACAGCAGAGCATGAGAGTTCGTCGATGACAATGAGCTCACCGTCCTTGACTGGTTCAGCTGTTCCTATAAATATTCCTTTACGAAAGAGTTTCGACTGCTCGTGAAAATTAGTGATCCAAAATTCTTCTCGACCACCTGTAATACTTATGATAACCGCTTGTGTGTAGATATCCTTCGTTATACTGATTAGCTTTTTGCAATCGACAAGCACTTCACAGTCCAACTTATCATCTCAGCTGCTGACTGGAATTCTGCTCATTGTTAACAGTAGCACCTCAAAATTCGCGACAGCAAGCAACCTCTCAGGTGAGTACATGTTAAGAGTACTCGTCGGAACGGCTTCCTCAATTTGTACCTCAGTTCTTGCACAGTTAATGACAGCCTGGGATGCCTGAAGGAAGCCCCATCTGAGGATGGCGTTATGGCTACATTCTGTTAAAACGACAAATTCATACGTCTGCGTCCTGTTGTTGATAGGTATTCTTGCGACACATATTCCTGCCTGCCCAACGTACTTTTCATTTGCGACCATCAGCACAGTTGCTCTTGTACCACAGAGCATTGTCTTATTTCGTTTGCGGTGGTAGTCATTTGAGAGTACAGAGAAGGAAGCTCCTGAATCGACTGGTGCCCGGACAAGTTGACCATCGATGATGACGTCAATGAGATTTCCTGACATCTTAGCGACTGTTGTCCATGGTTTCAGTGGGCTATGCCACCATCCTCTGGTCATACCAAATTTTTTACAAGTTGGTCATCTTATTTTTAAAAAATGGAGATTAAATAGTAAGTGCTATGTCGCTATGTACGTGCTATGTCGCATAGCCCAAAGAAATTGGTCGTCATAAAATAAATAAGTATTTTGCGATCTTGACTTTTTACTTTTGAAGATTATTAAACTACCAGATTGCCTCCACAACCTGCGATGTCAGGTAATGTCAAATTGGAGACAGGCGTGTGAGTATGTTCAAATGTTTGTATAGCTTATGGGACTTAACTACGGGGTCATCAGTCCCTAAACTTACAAACTACTTATGAACTAGCTAACACTAAGGACGGCACAAATATCCATGCCCGAGGGGGGATTCGAACCCCCGACCGTTGTGGCCGTGCAGACCGTGACGGGAGCGCCTCAGTCCCCTCGGCCACCGCGGCCGGCCGTGTGAGTATGTCCTGAGAAGCTAAGAAAACGTCAGGAGTTACGCAGGACTGATATTTAAGAATGGTATAAATCAGACACTCAATGGTCAAATTAACTTGTGGGTAGTATAGCATGTAGTGTGTAGGCTTACATCATGCAAAGGGTATTTGTACTCTTTATTGCATGAAATGCTGCGAAATGGACTTACCTCATGAAAAGTCATTTTATAATCTGTTAGAATTCAAAAGTAGTGATCTATTGTGGTATGTTTGGCAATAAATGAGAAGATGTATTACTTCATAAATAACAGTTCGCCTAGAATAGTATACCATAGAACTTTGGGGTCATGAAAAACATTTTTGGTGTACATATGTCATCAGTGTCCATTTCTGTTCTATTATGCCTCGTTCTATAAATGTTAGCCAAAAAATTACTCATTTTTTACTGAAACCACTCAACATTTAACACTGACATACATTTACATAATAATTTTCAGCATTTACTATTTATCTATATTCACAGAATATATGACTTCAACTGTGAATGGGCAAAGCTGAAAATGTGTACCTAGCCGGGACTCGAACCCGGGTTCCTGCTTTCTAGGCAATTGCGGTGACACCTACACCACTGGGGACACAGTGATCACCACACCTGCAAGGAGTACCTAAGCACGCCTCCCGTCAGACTCAAATTTCCAGCTTTACCCTGCCCACAGTACTCAAATTCGTAGTCACTATGTACTAATTCCAGTAAGAGTCAGGGCTCCAAATCTGCCCACCCCTCCCCACTAACGAAAGGATCATTGCCTGTCACTGGCGTGTGTGTGTGTGTGTGTGTGTGTGTGTGTGTGTGTGTGTGTGTGTGTGTCTGACAGGAGGCGTGCTTAGGTAGTCTTTGCAGGTGCGGTGATCACTGTGTCCCCCCAGTGGTGTAGGGGTCAGCGCAGCTGCCAACGAATCAGGAGACCCGGGTTCGAGTCCCAGCTGGGTACAGATTTTCAGCTTTGCCGATTCGCAATTGAAGTCATATATTCTGTGAATATGAAAAGAATGGTCATCAAGGGGCCATAATAGATTTAACCCCAGAAAATGCTAATGTAAATTAATATTAAAGGGACAGTCGTGAATAAAATATACTTTATTATTTACAGTGGTAAAACATGATACACGTCCTTACAGTCTTAAGGCTTAGCTCACACTGGTGCTGTCCTTCCAAGATATTGCACACACACCTATTACCATAGTAGTGAGAAAGCCTTATCTTTACTGCTGCTGCTGCTATCACTGAAAATTCACACATACATTTACATTTTTTTTTCATATGGGTGTGAGAAATATAATCTATGACATTACAATCAGCAGTCTTCAGTACATGCAAGACTTCATAATGGATGCTATTGGCATCAGCTATACAAACCATGCTCAAGGTTACATGGGAAAAGTGTATTATCATTTGAATATTCATTGTACCACCAGAGGGTGCTATATGAAAATCTACTGAAGATGTGAAATTCAAGGAAAAAGTGCGACAATGCCCTTTTGCAACAGAGTAAGCCATATATGTGTATCATAAATAATTTGTGAGTTATAGTCTGCTTACTTTGAATTTGTTCACTCTGGGCACGTAGTACCCTGAGAAGTGGTGGTAAGTATCCCAAGTTTCTTAAAATTACAACAGGGTTTATTTTATTGACATGCTATGAAAACCGTCATTTTAATTTAAAAAACATTGTATATCTATACTGACCATGTGGCAATTACTTTAAAATATGCTTTTGACATCTTTTGTAGCTGATTATTTCTAATAGAAATACAAAACTACTGAATAAGAGGCCAATGCAAAGAGTGTAGAAAGCAATTTTAAACTGCTTAAGACTGAATGGCTTTGGAGTATCTTCAGGAAGAGGGCAATGTGAAAATTCCGATCTTGATGCTTGTGTGTTCCAGTACCTTGGTATTCCAGCTTCTGTTAGGCACCAAATGATTTTCTCCACCTGTAACAGCATTGTCACACTACAATAAATTAGTGCTACAATAATATTTGAATAATTACTTAGAAATGAATTGGCGTATTTTTAATTGTAACTATGTTTTCATAGTTAGACCATAACTTACAAAGTTTGACAGCACTTTTCAGAGAACGTATCTTACTAAAGATAATCATTGATTTCTCTCCACATGTTTGCCACTCCTTTTGGCACCTAGTGCTGCATTTTATAATTACATGGGTCACTGTAGTGTGACAATAGGTATGGTAGGAGGCGAGGAATATGAGAGGAAGTAGGCAGATTAATTTTTCTTTCAATTTTAAGATGGACTGTTTCTTTATTTTCTCTAGAAAATGTGATATATATCATTTTTATCCAGCATATGAAAAGAAAATATATGGATGGTAGATTAATTACACAGGTAGCATTAAACAACTCAGCTATGACAAATGAAGATAATGTTACTGTTATATGTTTTGTAATAAATAATCAAATATAGTCTTCCGCTGTCTGTGAAATCAGTCTTCCGCAATATGTAGAAAAGAATGTAAAAGGTCTTTATTTTGTGAAATACAGTTATAAAACATTAAATGCTGTCGGAAGTTTATTTACAACTAGTGTACAACAGAAAGTGGCCATAAAAATGACAAGATGCCACGGACATCGAATTACTACAGATATGTCTTGTATTTTTATCAATCTTTACTAGTCAGGTAATGTTAAACATTAGGAACAAAAATCCAACAGACTGACTTATGACTTTAAATATCCATTCATGCAACAAAACCTATTTTATAGCTAATACATATTATTTCTGCTTAACCTGAAAACCTCTAACAGCCTCCAAACACTGATTTGCTTTTCGAAATGGTCAATTATTATAGCACCCTATGTCCTAGGAAAATATTTCAATACTTTCACACTGATACATCATTATCATAAAATCGGCGATCAAGGACCCTGTAGATCGCCAACATCACAATGCTTCTCCATAGATGGCGACCTTGTGCACTTTGGATCCAATTGTCCCGGACTCCTAGCTCACAAAGGTCTTTCTTTAGCTGATCAACTCATCGCTTTCCGGGTCTTCCGATTAGATGGGTACCATCAGGTCTTCCCTTAAGTACGACTATTTCTCGAGAGATTTCCGGTCTCTTAGCAATGTGTCCTGCCAAGCATATTCTCCGCGGTTTCAGTTTTTGAAATGGTGTTCGGTTGCCTCATCAGTTTGCTCAAGAAAGGAGTGTGTTAGGTGTGGACATCCATGTAAAATATTGCTGTTGAAATAAAGACGGGAAAACAATTGAATTGCTGCCGAAGCCGCTTCATTATTGAAAAATCTTAAGTCACATATTGGGATACATCAGGAAGGCCCCCGACAGGTTGGAGACTTGGGAGTGAGGAGGGGACACGTCCGTCCGGACTGAAGGCTGTCAAGTAAAAAAAAAAAAAAAAAAAAAAAAATGCTTTCACTACTGTGCAGTTGATGTTTCAGCAGCATGTTATTTTGATAGCAGCAAATGATGGGCCAGCCCCTGATCAGAGATCCATAATGTAATGAGTCTCTCTGCATTTTGGACTTCAGGTCAATAATGAGTAGCAAATCTACTGGGTGTCTACCTCTGGTGCTTAATCCAGAAAACATCGAGAATGTAAGAGCATCAGTGCTTCAAAGTCCCTAGTATTTCACTAGGCAGCATGCCTTAGTCAAAGCTCATTACAGTGTGAGTTAAAAGTCCATGCATACAAAATCATGATTATACAAGGGCTTTATGAACATGATTATGAGTACAATAGACTTTTTCTGAAAAAATGCTTTCTACTCCAATGACTATATCATGCTTATAAAGATAATTTTCATCTCTATGGCTATGTCAGCAACCAAAATTGCAGGTATTTAGATGCAGAAAATTCAGTTTGGTGTGGAATTTCCAAACTGGGGAGTGTTGGATTTTATTTCTTTGAAGAAAATGGCAATACAGTCATGGTAAATTCAGCGCAATATATCAACATGATTTGTAACTGTTGGCACCAACACTAAAGTTGAATGTTGATAAGAAGTGAATGTGGTTTCATGCTACTGCCTACACATTCATTGGCATGCTCAGTAACAATCTCTTTCAGCATGTGACCTTTTTCTTTGAGGATACCTGAAATCTAAGGTTCATGTAAACAAACGCCCAACCTTGAATGAACTGAAAGACGCCTCTGCAATAAAATATTGGAAATTGAAGGGAAACTGCCTTGAAAGTGATGAATAGCTTTGAGGAAAGATCCCTGATGTGCATCTATGAAGAAGCCATATTTTGGAGGTTATTTTCTGTAAATAAGGCCCCAATATATTTTATTTTTTTAATTGGGCAAAAGCCCCTGTAGTAGGTGACATCACCTCACAGCTCTGGGAGAGCCAGCTATGACAAAAATGTTTCATCTGATGTGTAAGATGTATCTGACAGACGAAATACCCCCAGTCTTTAAACAAATTCCGAAGAAAACAGATGCAGACAGGTGTGAAAATTACAGATCAGTTTAGAAAGTCATGGCTGCAAGATTTTGACAAGAATTATTTGCAAAAGAAAGAGAATGCTGGTAGAAACCAACCTCAATGAAGATCGGTTTCGATTTAGGAGAAATGTAGGAACACGTGAGGCAATACTCACCTTGTGACTTATATTAGAAGATAAGCTAAGGAAAGACAAACATACATTCTAGCTTTCGTAGATTCTGAGGAAGCGTTTGACAGTGTTGATTTGAATACACTCTTTCCAATTCTGAAGTCAACAGGGGTAAAATATATGGAACTGACGGTTATTTACAACTTGTACAAAAACCAGACAGCAGTTACAAGAGTTGAAGGGTATGAAAGGGATGCAGAGGTTGGGGGAGAAAGTAAGGTAGGGCTATAGCGTTTCCCCATTGTTATTCAATCTGTACATTGACCAACCGGTAAAAGAAAGTGAGGAGAAATTTGGAAAATACATTAAAGTTCAAGTTGAAGAAATAAAAGCTTTTCATTTTGCTGATGACATTGTAATTCTGTCAGAGACAGCAAAGGACCTGGAAGAGCTGTTGAACGTAATGGACAGGGTCTTGAAAGGAGCATACAAGATGAACATCAAAGATGAACATTAGCAAAACAAGGGTAATGGAATATAGTCTAAGAAAATCAGGCACTACTGAAGGACTGACAATAGGTAACAAAACAATAAAGATGGTAGGAAAATTTTATTACTTGGGCAGTAAAAAAGTGTTTGATGGTCACAGTGCAGAGGATATAAAATGCACAATGAAAACGGGAGAAAAACATTTTTTCCTTAGCTTATCCTCTAATGTGGGTATTGCCTCACGTATTCCTACATTTCTCCTGAATCCCCGAGGTTGGATTCCACAAGTTTTTCCATTCGTCTGTAAATAATTCCTATTAGTATTTTGCAACTATAATTTATTAAACTGGTAGTTCTGTAACTTTCACATTTGACTGCACTTGCTTTCTTTGGAATTGGAATTACGATATTCTTCTTGAAGTCAGAGGGTATTTACCCTGTCTCCTACATCTTGCATACCTGGTGGAACAATTTTTTCATGACTTGCTCTCCTAACGATATCAGCAGTTCAGACGGAATATCATCTACTCCAGGGGACTTGTTTCGCCTCAAATCCTTCAGCGTTCTGTCAATTTATAGAATACTGCCTTCAAGTTTGTTTCCTTTGTGTAGGCCCTCTATATATTCCTTCCACAGTTCAGCTTTGCCCTCTTTGCTTAGTACTTGTTTTCAGTTTGAGTTCTTGATATTCATACACCTGCTTTTCTTGTCTCCAAATATCTCTTTTATTTTCCAGTAGGCAGTATCTATCTTTCCCCTAGTTATACATTCTTCTACGGTCCTGCATTTATCCTCTAGCCTCTCCTGCTTAGCCAGTCTGCACTTTCTGTCAATCTCAGACTTTTGTACTCCCTTTTGCCTGCTTCAATTGAAGAATTTTTATATTTTCTCCTCTCATCAATTAAGTTCAGTATATCCTGTGTTATCCAGAGATTTCTATTAGGCCTTGTCCTTCTGCCTATATGATCCTCTATGGCCTTTACTATCCTATCTCTCAACGCTACCCATACTTCTTGTACTGTATTACTTTCCCACATTTCAGCCAATCCTTGCCTAGTAGTCCCTTTGAAACTCTCAACTACCTCGGGTTCCAACTCCTAACATTTGTACCTTTCTGCAGTCTCTTATGTTGTAATCTGCAGTTCATAACCAATAAGTTATGGTAAGAGTCAATATCTACCCCTGGAAATGTCTTTCAGTTTAAAACCTGGTTTTTAAATCTATTTTGTACCATTACAAAGTCAATCTGGTACCTTCCTATGTCTCCTGGTCTCTTCTACGTATACAGACTTCTTTCATGGTGATTAAACCAAGTTTTGGTGATCATTAAATTGTGCTCTGCACAAAATTCTACCAAACTATCTCCTCTTTCATTCCTTTTTCCCAGTCCATATTCGCCTACTACATTTCTTCTCTTTCCTTTCCTACTACCGAGTTCCAGACTCTCATCACAATCAAGTTTTCGTCTCCCATATTTATTTTAGATCAGAAATTGACAGCACTGTTGTTTTACAAATAAACATAAAATTCATCGGAGTATTCAATTAACCTACAGTACCGTATACATAATTTTTAGCAGGAGGCACTAGGGGTTGTTTACCACTAAAAATCCAAGGTGAGAGTACAGAATTACACAATTCCATTCCTATATTGTAGTAAGTGAGTGGGGGTCCCGAAAGAACGACGAGAAACGGCATATTATGCTCACATACTTTATTAGGAGGTGCACCTCGGTTGCACAGTGGTAGAGTGCCAGACTACAAATCCAAAGATCGCGGGTTCGATCCCTGCCAGTCCTAGGATTTTTATCAGTCACTTTCCACTTCTTTCCTCTGGTAGTATTGCTCATGTGCCGAGTAGCACCGTGGTTCAGAACCCACATTAAACTGTAGGTCCCCCTATAACTGGCTGGGTAAGTCAGTTAGAAGGTCGGAGGAAGGCAACGGCATACCACCTTCAAACAGGACCATGCCTAGTAAATACTGTGCTGTTCAAACCAATCTTCAGATTGTTGACTGATTTACCTTACTTTATTAGGTAGTAGACATGTACACTCAAGGGAAGACAATCATGGTTGCCAAATCATTCACAAATGCTCTACGTGCAAGTGTGAGGTATCGAACCTTGCAGTCCACCACATAGCCCCCTGCCAGTAGTGCTGAGCACGTGGTAGGCACTGGCGAGCCTCGACTGTAGTTGGGCGAGAAGGTGGCAGTTGTGGTAGCACTTGACATTGAAGTCAAACACTGGAGGCGTGTCATGTGACTCGTGGGCATGTTCACATGGTTGTTTGACACAGGAGAGAAGGCGCGACTCCAGTGATGCTCGACAGGGAAGTAGAGCGGTGGTGTTTGCTCTCGTCCAGAAATGCGAATTGCAGTTAGGTCATCCAGTGTGTGAAGACATGGATCAGAGACATCATCGTTGTGCGGGGGTGCCATGTGAGCATCATGATAGGGGGCACCGCGACAGCATTAGGAGGCAGTTGGAGGCGGCAGCAACGTGTGAATATGGCGCAGGAGTGTTGTTGTGAGGTCAAGTGAGGTCAGTAGAATCATTGTTGCTAGGGAAGGGTATGGGGCAACATTATCAAGGCACCATACTTTATGGTGTCTGATGTCCCAATGGGCATGGAATAGTTGACACTGCATGGCTGCTGCACACCTGTCAAGCATAGCGGCTTGTGTATGCTTTGGTGAATATCAGGAAGAGGTCATTAGCTCGGTTGGACTGTTGAGTAGTTCTGGTGATGTGGCGATCAGCGGAGATCATGCTGCATTGTCCAGTATCAGGTGCTTTCTGAGCCTTGAGGCATAGACCACACACATCAAATTTTCGTTCATTGTTGATGGTACAAATTTGCATTGTCAAAAATGGTAGGAAACGAATTGTCACTAATCGATAGAAAAATTGTCACAATAATGTGTACAAAACACTTTGATGATCAGTTTAAGCTAGAAAATGCGTTTGGTCGTGCGAAATGGTTCATATCGCGCTTGTAAAGCATGTTCAGTTAGATTATAGAATACTGAATAACACAGTTCTCACTCCGAATTATGAGAATGAATGAACACGGTTTAGATGCTGTCATGGTATCTTCGTTGTTCAAATAGCATTATCCATATTGTCACTGCGTGTAAGCATATGTTAGAGACGTTTTCACTGTTGTATGCATAGTCATACAGTTTGCAAGAACGTTACTGGTAGAATACGTGTAGTTTCACTTACTTAGAGCTGATGATAGATTGTAGTCTGTGACATGTGCTGATGTTACTTCAGGTGTGTTTAGATGCTCGTGTGCTAAAACTGGAATCTCCTCCTTGTCATTGGTCTTGTTGCACATGTCGTATTCGCACTCAGGGTCATGAATATGGGAAAGGGGATCTCAACAGAACATTGAGAACAATATATTATTTGCAAAAACTTTATTAGATAGTTGACATGTACAAACAAGGCAAGACAATACACAGACTGTGATAATCATGGTTGCTGACTCAGCGATAGTCATAATCGCTCACAGATGCTGTAGGGCCAAGTGAGTGGTATCAAAATGTCTTGTGGTCTGCCACAGTAGTATATGAGACCAATTTTGAGTTCAATGAAAAGTACTACTTTCAAGGGAAAGGTTTGGCTATGGGAAATTGCCTTCCGTGAATGTTGCCAGATATTTTTGTCAATGATCTCAAAAGAACATTCTTTCATAAAAACCACATACATAGGGCTAACATATTTCAAATGTTATGTAGATGATATCATGGCTTTGATTAAAGGCAGTAAAAATGACATAAGTGATTATTTACAAGACCCCAATAACATGCACAAAACATGCAAACTTTTTTGATTTTATTATTGATAACTCTTCTGGTAAACACTCCTTTTAGATCTTCAGGAAGCTATTGCAGCAATATGGTAGTTAATACTAAAATGTAATATTAAACAATCCAATTTTAAACTGGAGCACTCTCCATTAATGACCACAAATTTGTACCTATTTTATGTAAATGAGGCATCTGAAGACTGTTCAAACTAGTTATGCAGCAATAAAAAATTACAAAAAAGTGCTATTTGGCATCATTTTCACTGCAGTATAACCACTTTTTAACAAATCTCAAGGGTCCAAAATATTTATTCTTTAAATATTGGTTCTCCTTAAAGGGAGGTTTTGCCTAGGTACAAAGGAGGACTCTTGATTCTAACATATTTAGTTGTTATAGGAGCTATTAAATTACTAACATACCAATACTCTGCTACAAATTTAAATACACCATTATACATACAAACACACACACACACACACACACACACACACACACACACACACACACACACACACACATATATATATATATATATATATATATATATATATATATATATATATATATATATATATCTGTCCTTTTTCTCATAAGGCAGGTCCTTCTACTCCCAGGATTGGCAGGATGGGAATATCATATTTTCTGGAGAAACATTATTTTATTATTATTTTAAATAAAAAATCGGCTGTTGCTGGGCATGTCGATGTGGGTAGAGGTGCCATAAATGACAGAAGGTCAAGGCAAACAATCGCAAATGGCATTCTGAAGTCATCAGCTCCCCCAGGTTCGAAAATTAACAATCTTCAAAATTAGGTTATACTGTAAATTGTGAAAAAAATAACTAAAAATAAAAAATTCTTCAAATATGGATGGGTAGGGGATTAAGGTGCACGACATCTAGGTCTGTAATACTTCTACAAATATATCATGATTGTCGATTATATAGTTTAGGCGGTAACTAAAATAGTTCCACAGCTTTAATTCCTGCTAGTGAAAGGAGCAGTAGTAACATTTACAGCGTAAATTAATCAAAACTTTAAAATAGCTTCTACAAATTTGCCACGATTTTCCAATATATTACTCGTTTACTCTTCAGTCAGCAGCTATCGACACTTCATCTGCGTTTTAACCCATCCCTCTCTGCAAATAAACACTCGAGAACTCTTAAAGTCGTCCAGATATTTTTGTTGTACAAGTTAATGTTCTTACAATTTTAAAACACCTCCAACTTTTAAATTCCATATTATATGTAGGGGTAACTTCTCAATACCATCACTTTTCACATACATGCATCAGTGCAGTCACTATTTCTTTTTAATTTTCCACCATTAACAGAATAGGTTTCGCAAAAAGTAAATTGTAAAACACGCCACTTTCATCTGCATTAAAAATGTCTGGCCTTATATCCTTGTATTAGTCGTAATATTTTCTCCAGTGGTTCACAGTTTCAGTACCTACAGCTCCACTCTCTGCACTTCAACTTTGAAACGAGAGATTATGAAGTTTATTAAGCAGTGCAAAAGCTCTGAATTTTTCATACCAGTCTTCAGTGCGATTTTCGACCCTTCCCTTGTAAAAGTTTTTTGGTTACAGGAATACCCCTACGTACGTCGCACTCCCTAAAAACATCCGATAAAGAACAGTTCCCACATCAGTAAATGTTGTCTCCTGAATATTCGTCGTTTTGCATCCAAAGGAACTGTTAGATTCGGCGTTTAACAATGTTTCCCTCTTACTAAGAATGCCGCACAATGAGGACGATGCAAAATCGTACTTCTTTGCCATATCACATATATTAATGTTACGATTGTCTTCGACAGCATGGATATTCATCAGCTTCTCTTGAATCATAAGTTTTCTATGTTCATAGGCTGTAATGCTACGAACCTAAAACTGAAAAGAAAAAGAAATTGACAATAACGTAAGACGACACTAAAGCCCTTTTTAAACGATGAACGAAGGTGAACAAGATAGATAATACTCTACTGAAGCGCTCCTAGCGTACTAGCCCTGAACTACAAACTCGAGCAAGATCTTGTGGCAGCGTGTTTAGACGATAAACGCAATAGAACAGTAATACCCGATGTTGAAAGTGAGGTTATAAAAGCCGATTTGTTATGTAGGAAGTCATAGTTTAATACTGGAATTGAGGAAACAACGCTAAATGTTATTGACGGCCAAAGAAAACCTTGCAATCGATGTTTTTGGTCAACTTAGTGTGGTAAAGTTCTGGGTAGTGATACAACATTTCAAAACATTCACATCTATTTTCAAGCGTAAAAAATAAACTTATGAACACATCAAGCAATATTTATAAGAGCGTAAATAGACCTTCTTTACTTTATCTACTACGATTTGCCCAATGGCATTGTTAATAACGTCATGCACAACTGAATTTTTGTCTTTCATTTGGACTGACTTTTTCATTTAAAATGCTATTTAATGAAAATTGCATCATCAAATTACAATCTTATTCAAATAAAAAATTGGCTTCAGTCTTTTCTGTTACGATATTGCAAATCATAAACCATTTTTCGGTTTCAGATGTACGACTTTGCTTTTCGGTGGACAATAATTGAGATAAATATTTAAGTCGTCATGAAACATTTGCAATTTACCGCTAAACCAAAGTATAATAATAAACTAAAGATTAATAAGGCAAGTTTGCGTGCAAACCGTGTAATTGTCGACTACAGTATGAAAATCGCGTGACGAAAATAGGTTAACTTCTGATGTCAGCAGACGACCGTTCAATCAAAATAATCTTCTTGAGAAAGTTTAACGTGACGTTGACGTTAGGTGACGGTCTGGTGACGTACAGTGTGAATGCCGTCATTAGAAATACATTTTGTAATACATTCTGATCATAAACTTCGACATAACGCAAAATATACGTAAATACGAAGGAAAATGGCGGACTAACTGGAGCGGCGACTGCAGCAGACAGCTGCTAGCTCGCGCATGCGCAGTGAACCCACTAGTACCGAATTTAGAACTCGTCCTATTTCTTTATCGCTATAATTATCGCGCTTCGATACTAGCGCGATCATACTAGTGCAGCCGTTCAAACGACTGACGGCCGCCATTAACGCAACTTGTTAGCAATCTATTACAAGTTCATTGATCGTTTAAAACGGGCTTTAAACAGCTCGCACTTCGTCGTTTTCGTCTAAAGTCAGACCACGTCACCATAATACATGGAAGACAAGGTAAAACCACTTGCGTTTATATCCCAAACAAAAAAAAAAACTTTCCCAGAGATACTACCTGTTGTAGGCAAAGATCTAAAAAGTTGATGCAGTAGGGCAGTGGACGCTAAAAACCGAAAAGTGCCGCTGGAAGTTGACTACCAGAAGTCACCTACACTTCCTACCATATCTATGGTCACTTGTCCAGAAAGTAGCAGTTTACACATCTTTTAATTACTTTTCTTTTTCGCCATTTTGTGTTTTCCTGTTTTCGTTGTGTTCGTGTTATTCTGTACGTTAACGTTTTTGCCGTGAACTGAAAATGGATATGAAGAACTTTCAGTGCTACCTATATGATAGAACTTTTCTCCGGCTGTAGAAATACCAGTAGACGATGCTGTTCAGAGTGTTCTGCATACACTTGCAAAAGAAATTAAAGTTATCCTTAGTCAATCATACACTCTGTAATCATGACATATTCAGAAATAAAATACCAAATATCGGTGACAAGTAACGAAATATTGGTGTAAGCACAGTCTCGGAAATCGCAACAAATTCGAAACTAAGCAGCAAAATATTGGGGAGAAGCAAGAATATCAACCTAAACATACCCTCGAAATCACAAGACATTTGGAGATAAATAAACAGGGAAGTCTTTCTGACTATCGAATAGTGTAAATGCCACTGATACTCATTTCACTTACCAGGAGTTTAAAGTTTCCCATACGTTTGTCTCTAACCATATTCTTGGAAATTGCAACACATTTTGAACAGAGGTCAAATATTTTTGAGAAGGAAGAATAAAAATGTCATTGCTGGTCGTATCATTTGCAGCAGCAATTTCATTCTCCATATAAATCACAAAATCGATGTTACTAATCCCTGAGACAGCACTTTCTTACAAGGAACATAGAGTACAAACCACTATTGTATAAATAAGAAAATCCCACAATGTGTTGTGGATAAATAACTCTGACAATGTGTTACAAATAATAAGTTTGAAAAAAAATTATGTAGAACGAGTTTTGAACAAAATATCTTTTGCTTGGTAGTTAACAATAACACTAACCACTATGCTACGACAGCTCGACATCAGCTGTGATACGTATATTGTATACAGTTTTATTATCATGGTTTTTTCACTGTTTATGTGATTTTATGTACATTTAATTATAATAAATTGAGATAAAGGTGATTTTGTGATTCATATTTCATGTGCTGTTTTCTTGAAACCGTTTTCTGTGAGTTATAAAGCCAAAACTGTAAGATGTATGGTAAATCAAGATGGCATCTGTGACATGGAAGCAGTGACCTCTATATAGATCAATGCCTAGAAGGAACATCTGTGTCGTTTTGACGTCACTTTCCAAATTGGTGCCCAATGACTAATGTCCTTTGACTATAAATACTGGTAGCTTGGCATGGCATCGTTTTTTTGGCACAGTCACATGGTAGTGTACAGCTTGGCTTAGGATTATACAGAGCTTCTTTTGATGGGATGTAACATTAAATTTCAAGTGAATGTATTATTAGTTTAAAATGATGACATATGGAAACTGTGCAGTTGTTTATTATATCTGGCTAATGCTTGCCAACAGTCACATAGTCATCTGTTTGAACCATGCTATGTGTATTGCCCAATGAGGTTAATGTAGCCGCTTTGTTGTTTGTTCAGTCTGTTAGTATCTGTGGTCAAAGCTAATGTCATAGCGAATTTCATTGGATGGAAAGAAAGTTTTGCTTCCGGGATATAAGATGTTCATTCCTACAGCTGCCAGACTGCTTGAGGCGCATACACAATGCTGAAATTGTGTTCCAGCAGTGCCTTCTCATGCTTCTGGCTACTTGGACTGTGACTGTTTGGTGTTCTGGCACTTGCAGCAAGCAGCCAAATGCTGCCCTGAAAAATATTTTTGGGCGTTGTTAAGCTGCTAGATTCAAGCATGTGCAGAAAAGTCTGAGTTAGAGAGAGGGAAGGGCCGTTATCCATCATGTGACATGTGTGTTTCTGGTGGATTTTCGATTATTTCGAAGCCACTGCAAGTCCCACTTGAGATAAAATATTGCTCGTTTACACTTCTTCGTTTTTAGGAATTAAGTAATTTAATTATTTCTTTAAATTCAATTTCACCAGGAGAAGTGCCAAAGAAATGCAATTGCTTGAAATATCGAACTTATAATTGCCATTTATTTCAAATGACCAACAAATCCGAGTCTGCTGTACTGTTAAGTGATAAGGAGTCATAAGTGATACATCATGCTAAGTGACAAGAAGTGTGAAGTGATACATCATGCTAAAAGATAGAAAACAGAAAACTATTTGCTGCAATATAGCGACACAGAATTCCTAGACATTTCCATGTACGGTGTCATGTGGTAGAGGAGCATTCCGAAACGTATAGGAAGTCTATTACAGTTATCAGAGAGGAGAAAATGGGAAACTGCTTCCACTCCAGCAAATTCTGATATTTTTGTGGATTGATGGCCATGAAGTGGCAAGTTTTAAAGACATGGCAGATGGGCTCGATATCAGTATTAGTTCCTTGCACCTTGTCATAGAGAAAGTGACCTACTTTGTTAGTAATTTAGGGATCAGTGTTATAAAGCGGCCATCTGACGAAGAAAGGGCAAAAATAGAGGTCAATTTCAGGAGAAATAAAATTCCAGTTGCAATCGATGGGACCACATTTGAATAGACAGATCTACAGATAATTGTTTTGAGCAGTATATAATAAATTCTTTACAAAAGTGAAGAACAGTACAATGGGTCAATAATTACTGGGATCTTATTTCGTTCCTATAGCTGATAAATTTACTGCAATTGTTAAGCAGAAGGCATTTTGACAATACATCTACATCTACATACATACTCCGCAATTCACCGTAAGGTGCGTGGCGGAGGGTACACTATACCACTACTAGGCATTTCCTTTCCTATTCCACTCCCAAATTGAACGAGGAAAAAAAAGAATGCCTATATGCCTCTGTACGAGCCCTAATTTCTCTTATCTTGTCTTTGTGAACTTTATGCGAAATGTAAGTAGGCTTCAGCAAGATAGTACTACGCTCAGCTTCAAATTCCGGCCCTCTAAATTTACTTAACAGAAATTCACGAAAAGAACGCCGTCTTTCTTCCAGCGATCCCCATTTGTGTTTCCGGAGCATTGCCATGACACTCGTGCATTGGTCGAACCTACCGGTAACAAATCTAGCTGCTCATCTCTGAACTGCCTCTATGTCTTCCTTTCAACTGATCTGCTGCAGGTCCCAAACACTTGAGCAATACTCAAGATGTGGTCGTACAAGCGTTTTATACGCGGTCTCCTTTACAGGTGAAGTACATCTTCCCAAAATTCTCCCAATAAACCGAAGTCGGCTGTCCGCCTTACTCACAACTGTCCTTACATGCTCGTTCCATTTCATATCACTCTGCAATGTTATGCCTAGATATTTGAACGACGCGACAGCATCAAGAAACTCACTACTAATCCTGTATTAGAACATTATGAGATTGTTTTTGCTACTCATGCGCATCATCTTACATTTTTCTACATTGAGAGCTAGCTGCCATTCTTCGCACCAACTAGAAATTTTGTCTAAGTCATCCTGTATGCTATTACAGTTAGTTAAAGACGACACCCTCCCATACACCACATCATCATCAGCAAACAGCCCCAAATTTCAACTTACTCTGTCCAACAGATCATTTATATAGATAGAAAATAATAGTGGTCCTATCACACTCCCCTGGGACACGCCTGATGATACACTCGTCTCTGATGAACACTCGCCGTCGAGAACAATGTACTGCGTTCTATTACTTAGGAAGTCTTCCAGCCAATCACAAATCTGTGAACCTATTCCATAAGCTCGTATCTTTGTTAGCAGTCTGCAGTGCGGCACCACGTCGAACGCCTTTTTGAAGTAAGAGAAAAACACAATCCACCTGTTCTTCATCCATGGCTCACAAGAAGTCATGTGAGAAAAGGGCAAGCTGAGTTTCACATGAACGATGTTTCCTAAACCCGTGCTGATTCATGGAAAGAAGCTTTTCCGTTTCAAGGAAATTTACTATATTCCAACTGAGAATATGCTCCAAAATTATACATGGAACTGAAGTCAACAAGATTGGCCTGTAATTGTGTGGGTCAGTTCTCTTTCCTTTCTTATAAACAGGAGTCACCTGCGCTTTTTTCCAATCACTAGGAACTTTGCGCTGAATTAAAGATTTGCGATAAATGCAAGCTAAGTAGGGGGCCAATGCCGCAGAATAGTCTTTGTAAAATCGAACTGGTATTCCATCCGGACCAGCAGACTTTTTCGTATTTAGCTCTCTCAGCTGCTATACCTATTGCTATGTCCCCCATCCTCATGACCTAAGTCATGAATTACCTTCCCCTTCTGTTCCCATTTCTTTTTTCTTCCCTTCTCTCCTATGTGATGAAGGAATTCTGTTTAGAAAGCTTGTCCTATTTTTTCCTCCTTTTCTTTCTTTGTCTGACTATCAGCAGGACAGCGCAAAAGTACTGGCCAGCCAATCTATCTTTTTTGAAGAATAATTTATCATTTATGAAGTCAAAATCATAATTTATTGTCTACAAAGCCAAAACTAATCATGGAAACCTGTCTACTGACAACAAAAAATTGAAACTTCCTGGCAGATTAAAATTGTGTACCGGAACCGGGACTCGAACCTGGGACCTTTGTCTTTCGCGGGCAAGCGCACTACCGACTTTGCTATCCAGACATGACTCACGATGCCGCCTCATAACTTTACTTCCGCCAGTACCTCGTCTCCTACTCACCAAACTTCACAGAAGCTCTCCTGCAAACACGCAAGACTAGCACTCCTGGAAGAAAGGATATGGTGGAGACATGGCTTAGCCACAGCCTAAGGGATGTTTCCAGAATGAAACTTCACTCTGCAGCGGAGTGTGCGCTGAAATGAAATTTCCTGGCAGATTAAAATTGTGTGCCAGAACCAGGACTCGAACCTGGGACCTTTGCCTTTCGCGGGCAAGCGCACTACCGACTGTGCTATCCTGACACGACTCACGATGCCGCCTCACAACTTTACTTCTGCCAGTACCTCGTCTCCTCGTCCCAGGTTCGAGTCCTGGTTCCGGCACACAATTTTAATCTGCCAGGAAGTTCCATATCAGTGCACACTCCAATGCAGAGTGAAGTTTCATTCTGGAAACAAAAAAATGGATTGTAGACAGAGGACAATACGTGAAATAATTTGAATTTGGAAGGACTGGATGCTGAAGACTGTGTTATTAATTTTTTTTATTTTCAGTGACTTGAGGATATTAAGGCATCAAATCTAAAAGAATGGTCTTCGATGGCTGGTATTGAACAGAAACCAGACAAAAATACTTTGGACATGTTTTAATCGAGGCTAGATAGAATGGCGGAATTAATCATTAATAAAATAAATGGCCAATAGCATTCCATGAAGCAAGATATATTGGAACAATTAAATGAAGTACAATCAAAAACTCTAAAAGTCACATGTGAAGTTATTGATTATAAAATGAATAACATCAAACAAAGTGTAGATAGAAAAACTGATTCAATACATGAAATGGGCAACTATGTAAAGAGCAGATTTCAAGAGATAGATTTACCAGTTAAGGCAGTGGAAAAGAGTGTAGAGTTAGTTGAAAGAGAAATTAATAGAGAAAGGGAAAAAGTAAAGAAAAATTATTTTGAAGTAGTTAAATCAGAAGTAATGAGTGAAAAAATAAACAATGTAATCAGGTTATCTTGTGGGTAATAATATTATATCAAGCATTGATCTGTTTTCCAACATCCCTATTAGAAGCTTTCCAGACTCTAAGTTACACCCTGTATATTTTATTCAATATTGGAAAGATAATTTTGTAAACGTAATGTATGATGATTTAAAAATTACATTTTCCAAAAGGTTATTATATGGGGAATCATTATCTTGGGCTAATAAAAATTCAGAATATTGGGTAACATTTAGTGATACTGAAAAGCAATTTTAAAGTAAATATATGTTAGAAACAGAACAGGCTAGAATCGAAAGTGAATTTTTGAATGTTTATAGGGGAAAACCAGAAGGGATGAAGGAATTTTGTAACAAATAATTACAGAAATTAATACATTTAGACAGAACATTTGATGTTGTGAAAGGTTGCCAGATGAATTGCGATGGAATTTATTTCATGCACCTGATCAGTCTTTAAATCAATTTTTAAATTTTGTTGACAAGCTAGACAAAGTTGCTGAAGAAGAAAATAGACAACATTATAATTGTATTAGTGAACAGGGTAGGGTGATAAAGACATCATATTGATAATAGGAATTATGATAATGAATATTATAATGGGAATAATCAATACAGAGAGAATTATTCGAAAATTTGAGATTCGACCCAATTAAGGTCTGTAAATTTGGAGTGAGAAGTTGTATACAATGGGCCACCTATAATTATCATTTTGAGCAAAATAATTAGGATAACAGAAATCCTTGGTTTAAAGAACATAAAATTTGTAGTAATAGACAAGTTGTTCATTCAAAATTTAGAAAATGTTATTTTGGACAAGTGGAGTATCAAAATTGTAGCAAGTAGATATTATGATGTACCTTCAGTTAAAAGTAATTTTCGTGATAAGGAGTATGATATTAAAACACCAATGTATAATAATCATGATTTGGAAACTATGTGATTTTGTACAAGAAAACAATGTAGATAATGTTACTGTATCTGTAGATCCTAGTGATAAAGTTGTAGATAAGAATGACATTTTAAATCATTGACCTGTGTGAGGTAGAGAGTTTGCACAATATTGTACTTCAACTTACTTCATGAAAATGTGGATGAAGGCTACAATGAATTTAATAAAAGACCTGGAATTAAATCTTGTAACCTGTAAATGAGTGTATATCCAAATATGTTAATATTATACCTATATTTGAAAATTGTAGGTTGAAAGATGTATATACACCTGAATGTGATAATACTTTTGGTTACAAAATGAGAGGTTCTCTTGTTGAGGAGGAGAATTTAGAGAATGTTGTTAACAGTAACAAGGTAGAGGCACTATATGTGATTAATAATTAAGAAAGTATTTTGTTGATGTATTTTCCACCGAACTTCATTAATCCCCACTATATCTAACGTCAGCCTATCCATTTCTCTTTTTAAATTTTCTAACTTCTCTACCCAATTAAGGGATCTATATATACAAATATCATCCCTACAATTTTGTCACTTGTGAGAACCGCACACAAGAACCAAAGAAAAAAAAACTTATACATCATGGAATAAGAAGAAATTTTTGTAGGTTTTGGAATTTCAAATACATTTACAGCTCAGACATCATACTTAAAAAATTCTAATTTATATTGCAGATATAATTTATTTAGTAATAAGCTATGAGAAATGGAAGCAATTAAAAGGAATACTATTACACTACAAATTGCAACAATTAATAGCATTTCTTAAACATCAACAAACAGGTTATGTAATACATTATTTGGTAATGTAAACCAAAATATATTATAACCTCTGGAGTATACCAAAGCAAGAAGGCAACTTCTGCAGAGGCACTTGAACACATTTTGTTTGAAGAGAACTTGGGTGATAATACTCTCTCCCAGCTATAGTGACACCTCGGTTTGTTGGATGTGCCTGCATCCATTTTCTATGCAGTTAACCACCAATAATCAACCAAAAAAGAGGAACTTGTGGAGAGATGCCAAGGAACCTTAATCCAGCAAACAAGGATCATAACATGAAACTGAAACAGATTATTCCCCTGATTTCATGGGATTATAGACTCCTTACAAGCCTTACACTAATGCGTCTTTTGTATTGTGCGGCTTGCAGAAGTGAGAAAAGACCACAATCGGACCTCATGGAAAGTGTATAGATTAATTTAGAAAACATGACTGAGCAATACACAGGTATATAAATCAATTCTCTAATATATAGAAATCTCTGTATAGGCAATAAATATTTAACAGTATTGTAAATAATCACAGCTGCATGATATATTGTTAATAATAACTTTGAGAATATCATTACAGATACAGCTGTAATAAATCACAGATACCAGGTTTATTTTCCTTATGACAGTGTCAGAGAGTTCTCACAGATGAATTAATGCACATAGTACCTAGAGGTTTTACTAATAGACTGAAAGCTAAGAGAGCAGTAACTATGAAAATCTAACCTGTTCTTTTACTGGGCAATCAGTACGTGCTGCATATGCACGTTGGAGGACAATGAACGTGTCTTTTATCATATGTAACATCTTTTCCTGACTTGGGTGGTGATTTTTAAGTTGAGCCAAGCCAGCATCTGCAATTATAAGTGCTTGTTTCCTCTCAAACAGTAGTTCTGTCAGATTATGCTTGTCTGTTGGTTTCATATGCTTACACAATTCTGTCATTACTGGTGAGCCTTCTGCAGCCAACTGAAAGAGGAAATATATTTGTGAATACATTAATTAATAACTACAATTATATATTGTCTACAATGTACCTTCCAATCTGGAAAATCTAATTCCATGTTATTTTGGGCATTGCAAAATTATCTGGTACATTTATCACGGTAATAAGTAAATATAGCCTGTAAATATGAACATATATTCTAAAAATAATCACTTTATTTCTTGTTTTAATGTGAATTATCTCTGACTTTTAATGTGCTGAGAAGGGTCAACACACTACAATTTGATTGATCACATCTAAATTATAAGAAGGCTTTAATATATTGCTAGGAAACAGTATTCTGCATTGTCTGCATAAATATTATGAAGTGTAGAAATGGTTTTGCAAGACTGCAGGGAATATGCTACTAACCAGCCATATCCATGACCTATTGGATAAGGGTCAGGTTAAATTTTAAATTGATACAATTATATTAACAGTCTTAGAGTTGACGTAGGTGGTGAAGTATAATTTTAATATATCACTTGTAACATTATATCTTTTATTATGATCTCATATATTTATGATCATGTTTATTTGTTATAAAGTTATTATTCAATATCTTACTACATTGGGAGTTATTTATTGACCATTGTTGTTAATGTGCTAAGTAATATTTCAAAAAGAGATAGAGCAGGTAGTTAATGTGCTAAATAATATTTCCAAAACAGATAGAATGGCTGACCAGAACTTACCTCAACTCAGTAACACTGATAATAACAAAAATACAAAAAGAAATGAGTGATGTGCATTTATATAAAGTAAGTTTCCCATTTTTTTAATCAACTGAAACAAAATTGTATGGAAGACTTCAATGGGAAAGGTACAGAGATGTTTCAGCTATTTCTCTACACAACCACTCTATTGAGAATTATCACTCATAGGATCAACATTTATATTCATATGTCATAAAAGATCTGACATGTGTGAATGGAACCTGCATGTGACAGTCCTCTTCACCGTTTGTTATACTGTAGTTGGAGTACAGGGTTTCTTGGGATATAAGAAAAGATGGAAATCGCTGGGACCAAGATCAGGGCTGTATTCTGGATGTTCAAACAGCCCACAGCCAAATGGTTTCTGTGTATGCTGAGATATGGGGATAAGCATTGTCACTGAGCAGCACAACACCTGCAGTAAGCATTCCATCTTCTTGATAAGAGCTGAAAACATTGTCACACACTGGTTCCATTCACAGGTGGCCGACTTCTATGGCACAAGAATACAAAATATAATACCATGATAACATCGAGATCTACATACATACTCCGCAATCCACCCAAAGGTGCACTGCGGAGGGTACTCTGAACCACTACTAGTTACTTGCTTTCCTGTTCTACTCTCATATAGAATGAGGGAAAACAGAATACCTGTATGCATTTGTATGAGTCCTAATCTCTCTAATCTTATACTCGTGGTCTTTATGCAAAATGTAGTTTGGCAGCAGTAGAATCGTTCTGCAGTCCACCTCAAATTGCGGCCCTCTAAATTTCTTCAACAGTGCCTCTCTAAAGGAATGTCGCCTCCATGCCAGTGACTCCCCGTTAACGTCCTGAAGCATTTCGGTAACATTCACGCACTGATTGAATCTATCAGTTACAAACCTCGCTGCCCGCCTCTGAAGTGCTTCTATGTCCTCCTTTAAACCAATCTGGCGGGGATTCCAAACACTTGAGCAACACTCATGATGCGATTTATATGTGGTCTCCTTTACAAACGAATCACATCTTCCCAAAATTCTCCCTATAAAACAAAGTCGACCATTTGCCTTTCCCATAACTGTCCTTATATGCTCGTTCCATTTCATGTCTCTGTGCAGCATTATGCTTAGGTATTTAATTGATGAGACTCTGTCAAGCAGAACACTGCTAATGCTGTATTCGAACATTAGGGGATTGTTTCTTCTACTCCATCACTTTACATTTTTCTACATTTAGCGCATGTTCCATTCTTCAGACCACCTCGAAATTTGGTCCACGTCACCCTGCATCCTACTACAGTTATTCAATGATAACGACCCCTTGTACACCACAGCCGCATTGGAGTAGCCGAGCGGTCTAAGGAGCCTCACTGCGGAGTGCGCGGTTGCTCGCAATCTAAGGTTCCAGTCCTCCCTGGGGCATGGATGTGTGTGTGTTGTTCTTACATTAGTTTACCTTACTTTAAGTTGTTTGTAAGCTACATACTGATAACCAAGCAGTTTGGTCCGAAAGATTTACAAACATTTGAACTTTTTTTTTTTTTGTACACCACAGCATCGTCAACAAACAGCCACACACACACACACACACACACACACACACACACACACACACACACACGAATTTGTAATGAAAGGAAGGAAGAAGAGGGGTGAGAAATGAATAAGTGGTGGAGGACAGTGGAGGATGAGTGGCTAACATAGGTAGAGGCCAGGGAAATGGGTGGAAGAGAAAATATGTTGGAGGGCAAGTTGCTACCTGTGCAGCTCTGAGTGGGAGTCCCCAGATTGCATGAATGGACTAACACATACCGAAATCTTTGAAGATATGTTCGATCGTATGATGTGCCATGGATATTGGCTGTCCACCCAGGCAAACAGTACGTCTCAACATTGATGCACTCGGCCATTTTGCTGATAGTCATTCCAATGTAAAAGGCTGTGCTTTGAACACATGTCAATTGGCAAATGATGAGCATTGTTGTGCGTGTGCTTCTGCCTGGAATGCTGTAGGTCTTATGTGTGGTGCAGCTTCAGTAGGTACTTGTAGGGGATGTATGTGACAACGTTTGCAGTGGGATCAGTTACAGTGGTTGGAATCTTTATGTATGGAAGGTGTATTGGAAATGTAATATTTGATGAGGATGTATGGACTTAGGGAGGATGGCAAAAGATTACTCTGGGTGGTTGTAGAGGATACTTTGAATGGATGATCTCATTTTAAGACTTGAGAGAGTTATGGCCCTGACAGAGCAAAACCAGGTTTGTCCTGAGCGACAAAGGGGATGCTTCTCGATCAGAGTTATAAGCGGGAAAATATTAATGTTCTTTTTCCAGTTAAGATTTAATATTATCCCATGTGAAAATACATTTTTTTAAGGCGAAAAACTCTTTTACCATTATAAGTGACAGTATGTTTGCCTTGGAACTTCCCAAGTTAAAAAATGTATTTAGTGAGTTTGTGTGTTGAGACTCACTTCTTCACTTTGTCATATGTAGCTTGCGTATTTTTCTTTTTTTCTTTTTTCATGATGACACAGATGTCGTAACTTACGAGGTCTTTTACACTTACTTTCTTTTGTAAAATGCTTTACTGCTGTGTAATAGAGATGGGCTATGAGCGTGCTCAAGAAACGGGTGACGCTAATGGAAATTCTCCAGAAATTCTCGAGTATTCTCGAGACATTGTCGACAGTGCTGCGCTCTCTGGAGGCTGAGCGAAACTACTGCGTAAGGAAGAATTGAGACAAAACAGTTGCACTCGTCTTTCGTATGTGCAATTTAGAAGTTGTCCTTTTTACACATTGGTGTTAAGTACACGGCTTTCTTTTATTTGTACTGAATTAGTAGTAGTAGTAGTTGTTGTTGTTGTTGTTGTTGTTGTACAATGTTTCGCAGAACACAAAAATCATAGAGTATTAATGAAACCCGTATTTCACACTAAACGAAAATTTTATTCATCCTTAAAACCCGTGGGTCTGTGCATTCCGCATGTATTTATACTTAAATGAGAAAGTAATGCTAAAAAATTACACCCACAATCTCCTTGCATACATTTATAGTAGAAAAAATTCAGCAGAACTTAACCCTACACTGTGTGAATTTTTATTTTGGGGCATATATATATATATATATGGGGTTAATAGTATCGTCGGTTTTTGCTTCCGACCTTATCATTTCAGCACCAAGCTCTGGTACTTTCTGACGCAACTGCCTCAATTTACGTCTACAATAGTGACTGTTCGTTCTTTTACCCTCATACTGTCTATAAGTTTGGATAGTGATAATTTTGATGCATGTTGTGAGAGCTAAATTAAAAATTAAAGTTTTCCAATACTGGTTGACAGTTTCTGGAACTATCTAACTTCTTTAGCGAATTTCCTTTTCATGTAACATGAATGTATAACGTATATAAAACTTCAGCTATTTCGTCTGACTTTCATTAATAGAAGAATGCACTTCTCTATTCGTGGACATACTGTATGTGTTTGATTGCTGGATATATTGTGTAATTTTAAATGTCTTATCATGCCTGTTGCATTTTTTTGCTACATTATGGAGCATACATTACCATAGACTTTACTCTTCATTCTGCGTATAGTACTGCCAGCTCCACGACTTTCATGTATCAGTATTTGAATCACAGTCACAACGATTGTTGCCTGTCAGCGTCAACCGTTAGTTCGAATAAAGCCCTTTATAAACGGCGAATGAACGTGTAATAGATTGACAATTAGTTTCGTTAATGGCGGCTGTCTGTCGTTTGAACGGCTTCACTAGTACGATCGCGCTAGTATTAACGCGCGATAATCGTAGCGATAAAGTAAAAGGACCCAGTCCTAAATTCGGTACTAGTGAATTCACTGCATATGCGCGAGTTAATAGCTGTCTGTTGCAGTCACCGTTCCTATTAGTCCGCCATTTCCTTCCTATTTACGTATATTTTGCGTTTTGTCAAAGTTTTTGATCACAATGTATTCCACAATGTATTTCTAACGGAGGAATTCACACTGTTCGTCACCTCACGTAAACATAACGTTAAGCTTTCTCGAGAAGAATGCTTTGATGCAACGGACGTCTGCTAATATCGAAAGTTAACATATTTCCGTCACGCGATTTTCATTTTGTAGTCGACGATTCTCCACCTCAAAAGAAAATCCAAAGGTCGCGGGTTCGATCCCCGCCAAGTCCTAGGATTTTTATCTGTCACTTTCCACTTCTTTCACCTCTGGCAGCATTGCTCATGTGAAAAATACCGAGTAGCACCGTGGTTCGGAACCCACGTTAAACTGTAGGTCCCCCTATAACTGGCTGGATAAGTCAGTTCGAAGGTCGGAGGAAGGCGACGGAATACCACCTCCAAACAGGACCATGCCTAGTAAAGCACTGTGGTGTTCAAACCAATCTTCGGATTGTTGACTGCTTTACCCTTCTCTTTTAGTCGACGATTTCACGGTTTGCACGCAAATATCTTATTAATATTTATTATATTACTATACTTGGTTTAGCGGTAAATGCAAATGTTTTATGACGACTTAAATATTTTTCTCAATTGAGTGTCCTCCTAAAAGCGAGGTCGTACATCTGAAACAGAAAATTGGTTTATGTTTTACAATATTGTAACTGAAAAAACTGAAGCCAATTGTTTATTTGAATAAGATTGTAATTTGATGACGCAATTTTCATTAAAAGACATTTTAAATGGAAAATTTCAGTCCAAATGAAGTACAAAAATTCAGTTGTGCACAACGGTATTAACAATATCAGTGGGCAAATCGTAGTGGATAAAGTAAACAAGCTCTACTTATGCTCTTCTAAATATTGTTTGATATGTTCATATTTTTATTTTTGTGCTTGAAAATAGACGTCAATGTTTTGAAATGTTGTTTCACTTCTCAGCACTTTACCACACTAAGTTAACCATAAACATACATTGTAAAGTTTTCTTTGGTCATCAGTAACATTTAGCATTGTTGTTTCCTCAATTCCAGTTTGAAACTATTCCAAAACTTTTTCCCCTGTGTTCGCTTATAAATGTAAATAGATGAGACACTATGCTAATCTAAAGTAGTTTGTTGTTACAAAGTATATCATAGTCTTTGAGCAAAAGCCGTTGACACTTCTGCTATTGGCACATCCTTGAGTGTTCACTGTATGTTGTTGTTGTGAATCACACATTTTATTTTGGCATTACCACATTTATGTCTATTAGTGTAATATTATTCAGTAATAGCAGGCTCAAGTAAAGTTCTTACCAGTCAAAATTAAAAAAAAAAAAAAAAAAAAAAAAAAAAAAAAAAACCGAGAACTAGAACCTTCAAAATTTCCTAGAAATCAATAAATAAACCGTTATTTACAAGAATTCCCCAGCATGAATAAATTCCCAGATTTTCCCTGAACCTCCTAGTTGTCCCAGGGCTTTCACACCTTTCAGATGGTCTAGCATTAGGAAAATTGTTTCTGGAAGGGGCTTAAAAATGACTGCTTGGGAGATCTGTCTGTGGGCAAAGTCCATGAAGTTGCTGTGAGAGTTAATCATTGGACAGGTTGTTGATGTAGGTGGTGAAGGATTAGTCTTTGGAACATGTATCACTATATTACTAGATATACATCTACATACATGCTCCGCAATCCACCCAAAGGTGCTTGGCAGAGGGTACTCTGTACCACTACTACGTACTTCCTTTCCTGTTACACTCTCATATACGAGGGTTGTTTTTTAAGTAAGGGTCATTCGCGTGTATAGTCCCATAGTTCGCGCGGACGCCGCAACAAGCCACCGCGCCAATTGCCGGCATCCTTCCCGTTCACACTGATGCCAGTTGCAGCATCGCTGCGCTACATTATAATGTTTACGATTATTGAATTACTCACCGCATGTGAGATACGGTCAGTGATACGTTTTTTGACCGCGAGAAGTCTATCAGCTGCAGAAATTCATCGTCAGTTAACAGACGTTTATGGCTTGAATGCAATGAGTGAAGGTAAAGTGCGTCAATGGGTTAGAGAGTTTAAAAATGGCAGTCAAAACGTCCATGACGAAGAACGCTCAGGCCGGTCCTCTGTGATCACTGATGATTTGGTGGCTGCAGTCGAAACCAAGATTCGTGAGGACAGAAGATTCACAATTTCCACTCTTTCTTTGGAATTTCCACAAGTTTCAAGATAGGTTTTGTACAAAATTGTGTCTGAAAACCTAAACTTTAAGAAACAGTGTTCTCGGTGGGTACCCAGTCTCCTCACAGAGGACCACAAAGGGAAGAGATTTGCCACTTCATTGGACTTTTTGATTCGTTACGAGGAAGAAGGGGATGACATGTTGAGTCAAATTGAGACGTTACTGCTGTACCGCCTCATTGCTCTACCCGTCCTGATTGCCATGTTTTTGTGTTCTTTTGCTCTTGTCAGGACCACTTAAACTAATATTTGCATTAACAGTTAAACAATACTTAATTGATATGAACATGATTTAGTGGTTTTTCATTGACAGTTGAACAATACTTAATTTATCTGAACATTAATCGGTGGTTTTTCTTGTGATATGACCCAGGCGTTGATGTAGAAGTGGAGAGGGCAAATTTGGTTTCACTTTACGTCTCCAACAACTATTCGTGTCACACTCCTTGTTTCCTTCCATGAGGTATGTGAGAGAGTGCTTGCATGTTTTCTCCCCTGTAGAATAATTGATGGGATAGTCATGTGGTGGTGGTGGTAGTTTGCAAGTTTTCTGCTTTCGCCAGGAGAGATAATAGTTGGTGAGTAGTGCAAAGAGTTCGCAAGCTATGCCTCTGGTCTATCTTGGACAGGTTGAAGATCGCGAATTCGTGAAAGGAACTTGCCCTCTGGGCGCCCCGGTCACGACCAATCAGCATGTGCCTTCTCGGGCAGGTTGAATTTTGGGCGACCATTGGAGAGGCCGGTAGCCATGAGGGCCCTGTCGGTAGGAGCCCCTGAAGACGGACGGACGCTGTGGTGGTTGCTCCGCCAACTTGCAGAAATCTGGGTAAGAAATGCGGGATATTAATAGTATGTGCCTGCAAACCACGGTCAAAGGGCAGCTTTCATCAGTAGAAGCATAAGTTTCACGAAAGAAAATTTCTTAATCGTGAAATTCCACGTGAAATGGGCGCACAAAGTGACTACAGTGTTTCACAGGTGGTGTTGTCTCGAAGTCGTTATAAAATCTTTCCCCTTACAGATACGACTTTCGTTTAATGCTTACCAGTTGTGATTTTGCGGTATTTTCATGCTGATGTTCATTTTGTTGTCGAATTATTAAAATTTTTGGGTACGTCTCTTCATCTAGTTTGGACTTACTTTTTGGTGGGATTAGTATCAGACAATGAACAGACACAGTAAATGAGCCCCAATGCTCTGGTGTTTGGTTGTAATAGTTTCAGTATTAAAAATGCTGTCGTATCATATTACTTTCAATGGGGGAATTTTTAAGAATTTAGCCCGTTTTCTATGTAAGATAGTTTACTCAGCCATGTGGGTAGTAAGTCCACGCTGAAATTTCGTGGTTGGCTGTGCTGATGCCCAACAGTTATCTTTATGTGTTTCCTTTTGGTATCCCTGCGTTTGTAATATTTTCCTAAATTTTAAAGACTTTGAGAGACATTACTGAGTGTGATGCCGAGGGATCTCTGTGCACTCGCCTTAGATCAGAGTTGATTCTTGTCCAACGCCCATTTACTATTAACTTTGCACTTTATGAAGCAGCACACGTAAGATGTTTCTTTCCTTTCATCAGATTGCTGCCTCTTGCAAGAGTAATTGTAATTCCTTAAATGTCGTTAGTTAATAAGACCTCCCTGTCCAAATATACGACCATTGAGCACCGGCTAGTGCTCAATATGTATTTAGGTTTCTAAGAGTACGCCAGCAGGCAAGTACATGCACGCATGAGAGTGTTTAAGTGTTGTTGGGTGCATTTTTCTTCCATCCCGTTTCCCTCGTGTGGCATGAAATAAAATTAACTTGTAATCATCTTGTGCGTGTGAGACCAGGTAATGTTGAACAACCAAAGTTGGCATAGTTTTGTAAAAGATCTGATTTGTTCACTGTTTTGTTTAAGAACCAAAAGGTTATTCATACCACCATTGATAAAGGCCATGCTTAATAATTATGTCTGTGTTAACTGAATTTATTCGTGGAAAGGAATAAACCTCTAGATTTAAAGCTACATGTGTATTTGTATCATAATACTAATTTGTCCCCTCTGGTTCACCCTTTTTGGATGGTATGATAATGTGTAATATTCATGTAACTGGTCCTGGGTATAAAATTGGACGTATCCCTTCTTACATAGCATACACTGGTTTAACTTTAACTTTAAGATGCGTTATCCATTGCCAGCCGTTATTAATTAATTGTCCTTGTGTTGTTCAATCTATTTTCAACTTCTTTCACTTATTTCGGAACCACTATACATGCTCTTGTAAGATAAAGCCTACAAAATATGCAAGCCTATCCCACAATATGTGTTATTGTCAATCAGTGGGAGCCAGCTGGAAGTAGCCCAGCGCTTGTGTAGGTGACCCAGGGACAAGAAGAAAAAAAGGGAAGAGGCAAAGTTTAACAAACACTGAATAAATATAAAATATGGGTCGTCATAAAATTGTCACTGGAGATGAAACATGGGTATCCCATATCACTCCCGATAGCAAGCGACAATCGATGGAATCGCGACACACAACCTCAGCCATCAAGGTCAAAGCCAAACAGATGCTGTCAAAGGGCAAGATTATGGCAACTGTGTTCTGGGACCGGCGCGGTGATTTGCTAGTGGACTTTATGCCACGAGGAATGACAATCAACTTAGATGCCTACTGTGCAACTCTAAAGAAGCTCCGCAGAGCAATTCAAAACAAAAGGTGCAGCATGCTGACAAAAGGAGTTTTGCTCCTGCACGATAACGCTCTCAAAAGACTCGGGATTTGAATGATTCTTTTGGCTGGGAAGTTTTGGACCATGCACCATACAGCCCCGACCTAGTTCCTAGCGATTTTCACCTTTTCAGGTACCTGAAACACCATCTTGGCGGGCAGCGCTTCAATGACGACGATGAAGTGAAAGCGGCCGTGAACTCTTGTCTATCAGAGCAGGTGGCCGAATTCTTTGAAGAGGGAATTAAAAACTTAGTTGTACGGTATGACAAGTGTTTAAATAAACAAGGCACCTATGTAGAAAAAATAGGTTAAAGTGTGTAAAATCACAAAATAAGAGTTTTTTACAAAAGTATTTGTATCTTTAAAAAAAAAATAAAAACGGCCCTTACTTAAAAAACAACCCTCATAGAACGAGGAAAATAACAAATACTTGTGCGCATCCACACAAGCCCTAATCTCTCTAATCTTATCCTTGTGGTCTTTACGCAATGTAGGTTGGCAGCAGTAGAATCGTTCTGCAGTCCGCCTCAGATTCCGGCCATCTAAATTTCTTCAACATTGCTACCAGTTAGAAACCTCGCTGCCCACTTCTGAACTGCCTCTATGTCTTCCTTTAAACCAATCAGCTGGGGATCTCAAATACATGAGCAATACTCAAGACGGGGACATACAAGCGTTTTATATGTGGCCTCCTTTACAGACTAATCACACCTTCCCAAAATTCTCCCAATAAAGCGAGTCGATAATTTGCCTTCCCCAAGACTGTCCCTATATGCTCGTTTCATTTCATATTGCTGTGCGCCATTACACCTAGGTTATAACTGACACAACTCTATCAAGTAGCGCACTACAAATGCTGTATTCAAACATTAGGAGGTTGTTTCGCCTACTCATCTGCATCCTTACATTTTTCTAGATTTAGTGGTACTTCCCATTCTTCAGACCACCTAGAAATTTGGTCCAAGTCATCCTGCATCCTTCTACAGTCATTCAATGACAACACCCCCTGTACACCACAGCATCATCAGCAAATGGCCACAGATTGCAACTCACTCTGTCTATCAGATTATGTATATAGATAGAAAATAATAACGTGAATATCACACTTCCCTGTAGCATCCCTGATGATAGCCTAGTCTCTGAGGAATACTCGCCATCGAGGACTACATACTGAGTTCTATTACTTGGGTAATCTTCAGGTCACTCATATATTTTGCTACCTATTCCATAATCTTGTACCTTTGTTAGCAGTCTGAAGTGTGGTACCATGTCAAATGCCTTTCAAAAATCAAGAAGTAATCAGTCTGCCTGTTGGCCTTCGTCCATAGTATGCAAGATGTCATGAGAGAAAAGGACAAGCTGGGTTTCACATGACTGATGCTTCCTAAAGCTGTGCTGATGCATGAACAGAAGCTTTTCGGTCGCAAGGAAATTTACTATATTAGAACTGAGAATATGTTCAATCATTCTACAGTAAATTGAGGTTAATGATATAGGTCTGTATTTTCGTGCGTTAGTTTTATTGCCTTTCTTATACATGGTAGCTATCTGTATCTTTTTCTAGTCTCTTGATATTTTGCACTGGATCAAAGATACATGATAAATGCAAGCTAAGTAAGGGTCCAAAGCTGCTGAGTACTCTTTGTAAAACCGGATTAGTACCCCATCTGGACCTGGTGATTTGTTTGTTTTCAACTCTCTTGGCTGCTTCTTTACACCAGCTGTGCCTATTACTATATCTTTCATTTGAGAGTTATTGCGACCATCACATGAAGGTATGTTTGCATGGTCATCGTGTGTGAATGATTTATTTAATATTAAATTTAAAACTTCGGCCTTAAATTTTCTGCCTTCTGTCAGCACCCCAGAATGATCTGCAAGTGACTGGTTATAGACCTTTGATCCGCTTACCAATTTTACGCAGGACAAGGTTTTTTTTGGGGGGGGGGGGGGGGTTGCGGTTCTTGGCAAGATCTTTTGCTAAGGTACGACAGTGGTAGTTACTCTATGTTTTGCACATTACTGTTTTTATAGATCTGCGAGTCTCTAGTAACTTTTTTCTGATTTTATTTGCTTGACCTTTCTTCAACTGAAAGTGCAACTGCTCTTGCTTTCTCAGCATTTTTCGAATATTACTGTTATACCACTATGGATCTTTCCCATCCATAATCAACATTGTCAGCACATATTTCTCCACTGATATATCTAAAATGCATTTAAATTTTGCCCATAATTCCTCTTCGTCCACTGTAATGAAACTAAACGATGTCCATTCATTACTTAAGTGGGACACTAACCGTTGTTTTTCTCCACTTTCTAGCTAAATCACTCTTTAGGATCCTTGTCTGATTTATTAACTTTGGAGGCCATTGTCGCTATGACGACATCATGATCACTAACTCCTGTCACTACAATCAGATCATTGACAAGTTCTGGCCTGATTGTAGCTATAATGTCCAAAATATTTCCATTGCATGTGGGCTGACGATTTAGCTGTTCAAAGCAGTGTTCAGAAAACTTACTGAACAATAGTTCACAAGATTGTTTGTTGTACCCCCTGTGGTGAAAGCATAAGCATCCTAGTTGGTAGTCGACAAGTTGAAGTCGCCCACAACTAATAAGACATGGTCTGGGTACTGATCGTAAACTTTCCTTGAATCACTCTAATGCTGTGATAGTGGAACTGAGTGGTCAGTAAAAACACCCAACTATTAACTTGATTTCGCCTGTACCTGTTACATGTGTCCAGATAATCTCACAGTCATTCTCGACTTCGAGCTCAGCAGAAGGAATACTTTTGTGGACCACAATGAACACCGCCCCTCCTATTGTACATGCAATATACATCTCATTCTTTCCTAAATTAAAAGCTTCCAACGTCGGAATTCAGCCACCTCTCAGGATTTTTCGAGTGCGGAGACTTTTCTGCAACACAGCAAATTTCGGAACTTAATTTTTAATACTTTGAAAATTTACTGCAAATATTTAGATAGTTAAAGAGTCCTGAATGCAACCTGATGTCATTGTTTGTATATTGATAGACGAGTGTTCAACAGAACTATCGCCTAGCCTAAAACATCATGTGCACCCGACAAGTACTCTGCTACCCGAATAGCCGATTACTTATTGTAGTGGACCCCTGATCTATGAAATCCCTACAATTCCCCACCCAATAACACAGGTCCAGAATTCTGTACCATGTCTGTCACAGAGTCGACGAAGCCTTTGGTTGAGATAATCCACATGGCTCCAAACCAAAGGATCCCGATCCACTCTGGGACCAATGCTGCAAATTGAAAACTCTAATTACATTCTGCACGTGAGGACAGCAGTCTTCACCAATTCCAACAGCCATCCATACGATCTGAGGATGTCCTCAGAACCCAAGTGACAGGAGTCATTGGTGCTGACATGAGCAACAATCTGCAGACAACTGCACCCCATACTCTCAATAGTACACGGCAAGGCCATCTCCGCATCTCGGAGGAAGCCCCCCGACAGACATACTGAGTGCACATCAGAATTCTTTCTGGCTCTGGGCACTATCTGCCTAAGTGGCTGGATATGCGCCCAACATTAGTGCTCTTAATCACCAACAGACCCCTTCCATGCGTGCCTGGTCTGACCCTGCTTAAAGACCAGCAACCTGATCCCTTGCAGGATGAACAGACAGTGCCACATGGCAAGCCTACACGTAAGCCCTCTGCCTTGAGTGATATGTATGCACTACATGCCACTCACCCTGTGGCGAGGGTGGATCAACTGCATCCGCTACATGTGACGGTGCTGTCGCAACAGGACCATGGGTGACCCATGCGACACCTAAGGAGCCCCATGCGACACTCCAGATTCTTCATCACAGACACCAACCAAGGCAGCAGTCTGGAGAGGGCTGACCATGGCCAAAAGCACGTTCAGCTGTTTGCGAACAGCGGCCCACATCTCCCGCATCCGCACGCAGTAAGCACACACCCTAGCCATCCTACCACTGCTACTGAATTAAATAGAGACTGAAAACAAAGCTGCTAAATACTTCACTGCTACACTAGTGCTTTGCTAATGGCAGCTGGTAGCTAAATGAGCTGCTGTGATAAATGGTCAACCACTGTTCAAAACTCTTAAATCCGAAATTTTAATTAAATGTACCAAGTACGTGACAATAAAACTCTTAAAAACAGAGGCACTAACAGAATTTAAGAAACTGACCAGTAACGAAAATATACAAAAATTAAATTATGGTACTTAGAGTTCTGTACCTTGAGACACTAGTGATAGTTGGCAGTAAACTGACTGATAATTAGCTGTAGCAATGATCTCTGACTTTTTTTAAAATACACAAGTCATGTCCAAAAACTATACACAACAGTAGTTACACTTTGAACATAAATCTGTAGCTAAGGTAGAATATTCAAAATTTTTAGGTCTTTACATTGACGAGGGATTGAATTTGAAGAAACATATTGAAGATCTCTTGAAACGATTGAGTTCAGCTACTTATCCTGTCAGGTTCATTGCAAATTTTGGTGATGTACATCTCATTAAATTAGCTTACTACACCTATTTTCATTCACTTCTTTTGTATGGGATCGTATTCTGGGGCAATTCAACATTGAGGAGAAAAGTATTCATTGCACAAAAGCGTGGAATCAGAATAATTGCTGGAACCACCCAAGATCATCCTACAGACCTTTCTTTAACGATCTAGGGATCCTCACAGTAGCTTCATAATATATGTATTTTTTTATTAAATTTGTTATTAACAATCTGATCCAGTTGAAACTCGCCCGCTGTTCTTTTTACTGTTAACTAGCCGTGTTTGTGAAGTTAACAATTGACTGCTTGCTCACAAAATCTAATTAAGGCGATATTCACACAGCAGCGGAAGTAAACAGTTCCCTTAAGCAAAACTCTGATTCTATAAGTTAAGCAAACAGCTCTTACTATAATCTTTAGAGGAAACTGCGCACAATTAAAGAATGATACGCAGTCATGGATCTAAATCAGAAATCATAAATGTTGGCAACGGAAACGCAAATATTCTCTCCTCCAGAAGGGAGCAGAGACACAAGATACATGAACAAATTACTCCACATTAATCCAAAATAAATGATGAGGGGAGAATGTAAAGTAGCACAAAAGGATTATAGTTTAACAAATTAATTTAATGTTCAAAACAAGAACAACGAGGGAAGACCATTTTTTTTAAAGATTACAATAAAAAACCACACGTTAGAAAATTTTCAAAATATCCACAATTACATGGCCCTAACATTGCCCACCTGCAAAGTTGAGTACAGGTTAATTTACGATCACGTTTCATAGGGGGGAACGGAGGAATTGCAACACATTCACACACAGATTCATACGCCAAGCCATGCAGGTACTTCAAGCACCCAACACCAAACAGCAAGACGACAGTCAAGCAATGTGGAGAATGCAGATCGGAGGTTCACTCATGCACAATGAAATAGTTCTTTGCTTCCATAATGTGTCAAGCTAGTGGCTTAGGCTCACGATAAACTATCAGAAACAAACGCACTTGGTTTAAGACCACAAAGTGCGGTGTACAGATGGAAATTAAAGTTTCCCTAGAACTTCTAACTGTACATTAAATCAAGATTTCATTAAATAATATCTAAAAACGGTCGCCCTGGCGTTCGTTTAGCACAGGGAGAAGATAACTACAGAAGGTTAAAGTGTTAGATCAATACAGCACTCTGCTAAGTCGGAACACAAAATATGTGTAAAGTTAACAAAATCAATTTCGAAGAGAATAAGATCGCGAAATATATTGTGTAACCATTCTTACTGATCAGAGGAAAAAGATCTATTTAATGGTAATAACCACGACAGGGAACACGCTAATCGGCACACACGTGGGCGGACAAGTTCACAGATACAAGTTAGAATGGACAATTTTCGGGAAAAATTATCATGCTACACTCACTAGGAAATATATTACCAAATTAGCTATACAATCATTAACCACTCATGTGCACTGAATGATTGAAAAGCTGAAGGCTTAGTCTGATATCGTCCACGTGTTCTGTCGCCAAAGTACGAACAGTATAGGCACCACAAGTCCCCGGAAATATTTGAATTTAACTACGATAAGAATGCGAAAGACACTGAACATGTTTAAACATGCGAAGAAATGATTTAAAAGTTGTAAAATGCAAGAACTATGCTAACGCAACACCATCAGAGCCTTGGAATCAGATTCCAGCAAAAATCGACATAAAATTAGCAATCCTGTACGAAATTAAGCAAAATCTCACTACTACACATAGTGTAGCTGCTCCTGGGATTAAACTCGTGAAAAGGCAAAAGTACTATGGAGCCTGAACTAAGTCGAGCCACGAGGCCACAGCAGAACCAAATCCAGAGGTACTTACCCTACCAGGAACCAAGAAGCGAAAGAATAGCGCTCTTGACCACTGGCTAACCGTTACCAGAGAGAGGTAGTGGAGGAGAGCCCAGAGAGCGTCACCGTTCGTCTGGCAGGTAACCTGACCAACCCCCAGCCAAGGAGGTTAAGAGCAAGCTACATTAGGAATCTTTGCTAAGACTGTGTTCTGCTCAGCAGTTGGGAAACCTACTTCTCGCCCAGAGATATTCAACGCCCAACGTTTGAAAGAAACGATGACACAAAACAGATAAGGCGCGCCTAGCACTTGCTAAACTTTCTTACGTACAAAGTTTCATTCATTCTGTGGAACCCAGGGCCAGTGGGAGCACATCACACTAATACATATTTGGGATCTCATGTACAACATAGAATTTTACATACAGATAAAACTAAAACAATATATAATGCCTGGTATCTCGCATATTGCGAGTAGAGTGTCTTGCTACACTCAAAAAAATTTTTGAAGCTCATCAACATTTGTTCATGGGGAGTCAATTAAATGGAACACGTTATGTGGACATGTTTCACAGTTCAAAAGTAATAGCATAGCTACTACACTACAAGAAAAGGTGATCGTCCCTATTGAAAGTTAATTCTAACTTTGGCATTGAAAGGGTTGAATTATGCTGCCACAAAATTCTTTGGTCACTTACCAAGTAACATCAAAAGTTTTCCAGATAGCCAAATAGTACGGTATTTAAAAATAAATTAAAAGAATTTCTACTTATTGGATTAATTTTTTAAATAAAACTTAATAATTTTGTTAAAAATAAATAAATAAATCTTTAAAAATCCTAGCATTAAACTAATGTGTCGGGCGGACCCTGTGGTCTTGGGGTAAAGTGCTCGACTGGAAACTGAAGGGTCGCGGGTTCGAAACCCGGTTGGACCTCGGATTTTTTCAGTCCGCACTTTAACCCATCCTTCACCTCTCAATGATTTGAGGAGTCGCCAGAAACGACACGTGGTTCAGATTCCACGTTAATCCGTAGGTCCCCTATCCCTCGGTAGGATAAATGGGGTAGCCTGGGGACACGTAAGTCGCTGAAGTGGCGTCCACTTGAAAGACTTGCACCAGTCTAATGAGCCACACGATATTAAACTGACATGTTCCACATCATTCCAAAATGTCATATTTATGATATGTGGGACAAGTATTAATCTAATCTAATCCGTGTATCCGAGCATACTCACCTGGAACATGTGTATTAAACTTGTTCTGTTTGTTGCAATAGGAAGTCCAGATTGAAGAAGTTCATTTGCTGTGTTTATATCACGATCATTTACTGGTGTTGTCAGTACATTGACAAGTGATCCCTGTAAAGAGTTCAAATCTACAGTCTGACATTTTTCTGTACTGGTTAAGTTAGCATGTGCAGTCAATCTTAAAGCTAATGTTATCATATAAGTAAATCACTGACAGCTAGTATTACACACATATTTATTACTCCAGAACAATAATAATTTAAAATATGGAATAAGTCTACTATCAAACAGAAACATCGTGCTTAATGACATCAAAAGACTGACGAATTTACAGAAAGAATGACACACCAACATTATCTAATTAAGTGGCACTGGCAAAGGAATATTTATCATTGTCTATTTAAAACATATTCAGTTCCTATGGACATGTAATACTATCTGAAACCCTGCATACTTGATGTTGAAATCATACTCACCTGCAACATGTGCATTACATGTGATCTGTTTGTTTCAATATGAAGGCCAGATTGAATAAATTTATATACTGTGTTTATATTCAGTTTCCCAGTTGCCATTAACAAGTTCTCTCCATCTCTTCGAATCTTGATACCACATTTATCCTTGGACATCATTCCGCTTGAAACTGTACATCTCTATTTCTGATTGAACTGTAGCTATCTATCATGTCCTTTGTTTTTATCTTGGCTTTTCTCTTACATCCAGTTTGAAGTACTTCTCATCACATAGTCATACCACTGTTTCCACAGGATGTTGGCAACAGGAACCCTGATACCAGTTGTTTCTCTATGTACCTCACTTCTGACCGTGTCTCCTGATAAATCCCATTTCTGTTTCTTGGATTTTGTTGTAGTCCTTTTTCTAGAGTCGGTTTCAAACTTAATTGTCAAAATTAGATGTTTTCTGTCTCCTTTTTAAAATCCCTGGAGAATATACTTCTGGGATACTGAAAGTAGTAAACTTGATTCAATTATGTTCCTTCAAGATAGATATTTTGTTGTAACCTCGTCGCCTTTTGTTGCTTCTTGGTCTAGTCGTCAGTAAAGGTACTGGAGCAGGAATTGAAGTCAACTGTAACAACTATTCATATTAATAATACAAGTTTTATTGCTTGAAAATTATAATACTCAACTTTAGAACATATGTACGTTTCTTCTCTCTTCTTGCTTCTCGTGGCGTCTGTATGATACTAGCTGTGCTGACACCTAGTTACTGCTAAGTTCACAACCGCATTCTGATTATTACTGTCCTATTTCTGATTTTGTAGCTGCCTAGTAACTGCCTGAGTTCTGAATAGTAACTGACGGGCTGTCCAGACGTATGTCGGCCAAGATATAGATGTTTGTAGAGGGCGTGCATCTTCGGTCACTACCTCCAGGATGTGCGGCGTCTGCTTGCAGTTGGCTTTCAATCGAACACTGCCTTCTCCCCGATCGTTGTCTTACATCTGGTGTGTGGCGCTGACTTCATGCCACAACATATTTGAACTCGATCCTTTTCTGTTTGCAATCATCTCAACATCTTAGTATTGCTGGTCTTCATGATAAATAATTATATTTATTGTTAAAAGTAATCTGTGTCTCCTGTACTTCTGTTTCTGTACCGTCCACCCTCACCCATTATTACATCATACGCATATACAAATACCAGTGTTCATGACTCATCTGTTGTTTTCTTAACATATCTTTGAATTCTGTCCACTAGAGTGATTAACTAGAGCGGTGACAGGGCAGTTTCTTGCTGGATCCTCTCTTAATTTCAAACCATTCACATCGTCCATTTCCTATTTGGACACTATAATTAAAAGTGTGATATAGCATTTTCACTCTGTCAATCAAGTAGTTGGGCACTTTTAGATCTTACAAACATTCCATGTCTTGCTAAAGGGCACTATCATACATGTTTTCAATATTCAAAAACACTATCACTAGGTTCTTTCCACATTACCAGGATTTCTGTGCCAAACTCCTTACAGCAAAAATGAGATCCACAGTACTTTGCTCTTTCCTGAAACTGTGCTGTTCTTCACCATTAAGGGTTCAAACATCTTCATAAGTCTGGTTACTGTATTTTTTATAGTAACTTTAGGGTGTGAGAAAGTAGGGTAACACCTCTTTGGTTGCCCTTTTTAACAATGGAATGATGATTCCTTTTGTCCAGACATCTAGAATACTGTTGTTTGCCCAGATGACCTTAGATCCATGGTTGGCTGCCTACATCATAGTGTACCTGAGCTTAACTCATCTAACCCAGGAGCCATTCTGTTTCGCATATTTTTCATTGTTTATGGAGAACAGACTTAGAAGACTGATATGTTCAAGTTCTATGTAGGTGTCGTTAGTAAGTAGTTTAGTCTTGATGATTCTATCAGTCACATCACATACCTGATGTCTGTCTGTATGACTATGTATTTATGCAGGAGTAGTGCAACTCCATTTATGACCTCCGTTTGTTTACCACACCAGTGTAATACATGTCCATTTCTAAAGATTTTCTTGCTATAACCCTTTCACTTTGTCTCGCTTAAACCTAATATCCGTAATTTGAGCCTATACATTGGATAAAAATGCTCTTCACATTTAGTAATAAAAAGGATATTTAGAGTTCCAATTCTGTTTCTTTGTTGGTTTTGTGTCTTCGGGACTCTTATAAACTCGGGTTTCTGGCCTTCATAATTTCATAAGGTATCTGGAGAACTGTTGTGTCCAGTAGTGTCTTTTATATATCCAAGGTTTATTCTCGTTTTGAAAGAACACTATAATCCAATGCTGGCCAGCTGCGGCTAACATGATGAAAATCATCAGGATCAAAATAATAAAATACTTTTTTATTCACATTCATTTTTAATTTGTAAATCAGAAATAAACGGCTGATTTTTCATATTAGGTTTAGAGCAAATATAATTGAAATCGTAAATATTGAGAAAAAAAGTAATTTCATATAAACGTTGAAATGCAATTAACTCTTGTAGCATCCCAGCTATCCATAACATTGGAGATGGACGAATTTGTGTTCATGTGTGTCATAAAATGTCAAAGATGGCACATTGAGTACATATCAATGAGCTTAAATTTCATAGAGTGGCGATAGTTCCGCCATGTTTGAAGCAAATTGAACAGGCGTCCGCCATGTTATTTGGAGTATCAGCTGACAGATCGTATGCTGCATCCACTCGAGAATTGTATCTATTTACAATTCCACATTTTAAATAAGGATTGACTATCGAATACGGATGTACATCACATTCCATCAAACTTTTTCGAAGCTGCGAATTGATGAGCCTGGTACTATATTTCCAAAAAATAGGGTAATGAAGTGTCACGAACCTGTCAGTATTATGACTCCAGTTCAAAGTATAACAGTTAGGTGAGGTTTTCAATAACAACGAAAGTGCCGCTGTGAAAATATTTGTGTATATTATAATGCAAATACATGGTTTAAACAAGCTGCGTACCTAAGTAGTACGTGCTATGACGAACATTCATGACCATGGATTTGCATCTGTTGTTAATGGGTTGTAACAACTGCTTTCATAAAGTCTAGTATACATTTATCTTGTGTTTACTAAACCTATTACGTCTACAAAATTGTAAATTTTCTGTTAAAGGGTTTAGTTGGGAACTTAGTTGGACGAAATTTGCGTATAAAGACGAAAGTGACAACAAAATACTGCAGTAATAAGGTGCCTAAGTCATCTGAGGCAAAAGCATTCCACGTCGAAATAAGATGTCGTTAATAAGTTTCCTTGCTGCCATGCTGAAACAACTAACTTTTGGTACGCGAAATTTGAGTACAAAGACGAAAGTGACAACAGAATATTGCAATAAAAATGCGCCTGAGTCAGCTGCCGAAAAAATTCCACAGAGAAAAAACATACCGTTAATAACTTTCGTGATGCCACGCTGAAATAAGTACGTATTTGTTGCAAAGAACACAGACATATACAAGTGAAAATATTCTGGCTGTCACAACTGCTTCAACATTTTACACTGGTTGCATGTCAACCATGCTCGATGAGTTATTGTCAACAACAAATGAAAATGTTCAAATGTTTGTGAAGCTTAAGGGACTTAACTGCAGGGTCATCAGTCCCGAAACTTACAAACTACGTATGAACTACCTTACACTAAAGACAACACAAACATCCATGCCTGAGGGGGGATTCGAACCCCAGATGGGGAACGGCCGCATGCACCGAACACGATGCTCCAGTACGCGCAGCTAATCTGCTGCGGCAAAATGAAAATACTTTTAAATAAGATGTAGACACTTATAAGTGAGTTTTCATCAACCACAATAGCGAGAAAAGAAGAAATATCTCAAACCACACTAGACAGAAAACTGAGTATTTTTTTATGGCGTGTACTTCAAGGGAATTGCTGGCTAGGTCATCTGAAGCTTCCCTCTTGGGACAGCTAAGTGCCATCACTCAAGAATTTTGTTTGAGTATAAACAGACTGAGATCAAACAAGGAAAAATATTTGGTGTCCCTGGACGAAGTAATTGTCGTTTTATCACTTCGATTTGTGCATCTAACTGCTGAACACACTTTACAAATACTTCAACAGCAAAATTTGTTTACGCAATGCGCACTGAATACAATATAAACTAAATACAACACTTCAAGCTCAACAACAACATCGATAGACACACTCCTCTGAAGTGTACTGACCACCAAAAATATGGCGGCAGAGTTTACGGAAATTGCTGCAAAGAGCGCTGGATATTGTTTGAAAGTACATACTTCGCATTGACTGTCAGTCCAGCGCATTAACAGTAAGAGGGTCGACTTAACGCATAGTTTTAATGGAGAAATAGCAATCCAGCACTGACCAAGATGGCAGATAGGCTTCAGCTGACGTATCTCTACATAGATAATGCCACCACCCTTTATTCTAATCTCCTTGGATGCATCCTGTTGGAAAGAGGTATTTATTTCCGCTGAAGATCTTTGGAGCAGCGGTTCTTTTCGCCATGATTGGCGCTACCTCGATCACAACTTATTCGTATACAAACAGATGACGATTTGTGATATGTATGAATATCACTTGTTGCAACTAGTTTCACTCATAGTTTTTTCTATTAGGTACTTCTTTAACAACTAACTCGGAAATCGCTACATATTTTAAAATAAACAGCCCTCAATACTTATGAGGGGAATGATAGGCATTTGACTGTGAACAGTTATACTTTAATTCATGGATTTCAGGTTCTGTTACTGTAAATGGTAATGCTACTTGATGTAAATGAAATCAAAACACGATCATGCCAGTGTATTCAGCATCAGATAAACTGTACTTTTCCATTATGTCTGTTTTCTGTGCACTGACACACTACATTTTCGATTTTTACTCAGTTAAGGAACTAGACAACCAATTTTATAAGACGAATTGAATGTTGATTTGATGTCACACAATTTTACATTATTTTGGTGACACATGAAATTACTTATACGACCAAAATCAGAATTGTGAATTAGAAAATAATTGATGACAGTCTAAAGGCCAATTCACACTGTCCGTCACATCACGTCACGTCACGTCACCGTCCGTCAGAACATTCCGCAATGTATTTCTAATGGCGGCGTTCACACTGTCCGTCACGGACCATCACGTCACATCAACGTCACGTCAAGCTTTCTCGCGAAGTATGTTTTGACGGAACAGTCGTCTGCTAACACGGAAGTTAACCTATTTTCGTCACACGAATGAAATGTTGCAGTCGACGATTGCACTGTTTATATGCAAATACGTCTTATTCGCCTTTATTTTGTTGTTATATTTCGTTTTACGGCTAAATCTCAAATGTTTCATGAAGACTTACATGTTTTTGTCAATTGAGTGTCCCCCTAAAATCGAGGTCGGATATCTGAAACCAAAAAATGGTTAATGTTACTTAACATTGTGACAGAAAAGACTGAAGCAAACTGTTTATTAGAATAAGATTGTAATTTTATTACGCATTTCTCATTAAACAACATTTTAAATGAAAAAGTCGGTTCTAACGAAAGACAAAAATTCAGTTGTTTACGATGGTATTAACAATGTCAACAGGCAAATTGTAATGGATAAAGTAAACAGGCGCTATTTATGCTCTTATGAGTGTTGTTTGATGTATTCATATATTTATTTTTTCGCTTGAAAATAGATGTTGATGTTTTGAAATGTTGTTTAAGTTCCCAGTATGTTGGCCAAAAACATACACTGTAAACCCATAACGTGTAGGCTTTCACGGCCGGCGTCTTCAGTAGTTAAAACTTCCGGGCTGAGAGGCCGTGGTCGAACAGTAGAAATTTCTTCCCCTAACGTTTCGTCGCCGACTGCGGGCAACATCTTCTGAGGTGAGTCGACGACTGGCTGCTGGGCCGTGGAGATCCTGCATATATAGAGGGCATAGAGGGCGCCACCACTCGTCACGTGATGTCAACAGTAAAACTATCTCTGGCTGGCGTCATTACTCTCGATCGAAGGTAATCGATTGTCACGTCTTTGGTACAAAACAGACCGCCATATCTTGTCTAACTTCAAGCCTTCTTCCTTTCTGTTAAAATTATTGTGGTGTTTAAAAATCTCTATAGCCTCTCTATTCATACGTGCATAATAATGCGATGTCTTAGCTAGCACGCTTGTCTCACTAAATTTTATTTGGTGGTCACCGTTTTCAAAAACATGTTCCGCTACGGCCGATTTGTCTGTGTGTCCCAGTCGACAGTTCCTTTTATGTTCAGTTAGGCGAGTATTTATACTTCTTTTTGTTGTGCCAATATAAACCTTCCCACAACTACATGGGATCTTATACACACCTGAAGTAGCCAAAGGGTGTCGCGCATCTTTCGTTGATCGTAAGCATTCACTGATCTTTTTGGTGGGTTTGAATATTGTTTCCACTCTAAACTTGGCCAGTACTTTCCCAATGCGGTCCGTGATATTGTGGACGAATGGGAGAAACACTTTCCCCGCCAAAGGTTGTTGTTGGACGTTAGCAGAGATTTGTCTTCTGGGCTGGAGTGCTCGATCTATCTCCTTATCACTGTATCCGTTTTTTTTTTGAAATGCGGTTCGTAAATAATCGAGTTCCTCTTGCAAATAAGCTGGCTCACAGATTTTATTAGCCCTGTCCACTAATGTTTTAATAACACCTCTCTTCTGCCTGGGATGATGATTCGAATCTTTGTGAAGGTACCGATCGGTGTGCGTATCTTTTCTATATACTTTATGACCCAGAGTCCCATCTGCACGTTTAATCACTGTAACGTCCAAAAAATTTATCTGTCCCTCAATCTCCGTCTCCATGGTAAATTGTATTTTCGCGTTGATACTGTTCAAGTGCTTTAAGAAACAGTTCAGTTCCTCTTCCCCGTGGTTCCAGATCACAAATGTATCATCCACATACCGATACCACTTCAAAGGGCTCTTTCTGGCCGACTGCAGTGCCTGTTGTTCAAAAAATTCCATAAAAATATTCGCAACCGCTGGACTTAGAGGGCTACCCATTGCCACTCCATCGATTTGTTCATAGAATTCATTATCATATTGAAAATAAGTCGTGGATAGGCAGTGTCGAAACAGATCTATAATATCAGTGGGAAACAAGTCAGATATGTAAGCAAGAGCTTCGTTGACAGGAACCATGGTGAACAGGGAAATCACGTCAAAGCTGACAAGAATATCACCAGGGCTGACAGTAATCTCCTTCAGTTTTTCGATAAAGTGCACAGAGTTTTTAATGTGATGATCAGTTTTCCCAATAATCGGTTGTAGCAAGGAGGCAAGATGTCTAGCCAACTCTTGAGTAGGGGATCCAAAAGCACTTACAATCGGCCTCAGAGGGATATCGATTTTGTGCACCTTAGGTAGCCCATATAACCTAGGAGCGTAAGCTTCCGTTTTGCAAATATGTTTTTTATCCTCTGGAGAAATATGCCCTCTATATATGCAGGATCTCCACGGCCCAGCAGCCAGTCGTCGACTCACCTCAGAAGATGTTGCCCGCAGTCGGCGACGAAACGTTAGGGGAAGAAATTTCTACTGTTCGACCACGGCCTCTCAGCCCGGAAGTTTTAACTACTGATACACTGTAAAGTTTTATTTGGCTGTCATTAACATTTAGCGTTGTTGTTCCTTCAATTCTAGTATTAAACTATGACTTTCTACATAACAGATCGCTACTCATAACCTCAACTATCATCACGTATTGAGATCGGCGAATTGACGTGACGGACACTGATGTGACGGTGCCGTGCCGTGACATTAATGTGACGGACAGTGTGAATTGGCCTTAATACCCTTCAAAAAAATTATATGTGATTGCCGTCCTCCATAATTTCCCAGTTCATTAATAGAGAAACATCATTCGCCACTCATGACTGGACAGATTGTGTCAGTTTCACTGTGTTACATAGATAACTAGTAGCTGCAGTACCCAGCTTCACTTTGGGACTTGATTGAAAGTTTTGTTGTAGTTGGAATAAAATGATAAACAGTATAATAATAGAGGAATAAAATATTGAGAGTATATCATAAATATTTATTCCAATATCTCTCTATAAACAACATTCACATTATTAGGAATGTGTATATACATTTTTTTAATTTCCTACTCTAGAGCAAGTGACATACAGTTGACTGTGAGAGAAGCAAGAGTCTTTAAAATTGATGCCCCAATACTTTAAAGTTCGTCCTTGTGCTTGATTAATGGTAAAACTATAAGCTCAAGTCATGAAAAATTTCAGTCTTTTAAACTGGATGTCAGTGGTTTCTTAGAGATAAATACTGTGTGTCCCTTTTCTTTTCCAGTGATAAGCTCAGTTTAGATGATGTGATTTTACAGCTTTTTGTCGATAACCTTGTTCCATTACATAGTTTGGGTAGTATGATCGGTAATCCAATTTTTAGTCAAAGGGAGTTTAATGACTTTCCTGGTACTCATAGACAGTTTAGAAAATCTGCAGGGAATTTTACACTTTTTTCAATGTCCACCACCATATCGACTGATGTATGTACTCTCTCTTCACCGGTAATTTTCTTTTGAATCTTAAAGTTGATGTCGTCGACAATATTATTATTAGCTGCCAATATCGCCCTTTCGAATAGCCACTTCGAATTGTATTTGTGAGCAATTCTATGCTAAAAACATTTAAATAATTCAAAAATTTTTCTGTAGACTTAGCTGGATTATTAGCCAGTTCCCTCTGTAAATGTTCAGGCAATCTCCTCTTTAATGCATCAACCTGTACCATAACTTCAAATGAACTTCCCATATATGCTAATGTTTTAATTGATTACTACAAAACTATCATTCCCCCTGCATTTCCACTATAATATGGCCCATTTAAGAAATTTGAATTTATCGTAGCCTGCTTGGTCTCTGATCAAAATTTTCCAATTAAACACTTCTGAAAATCCTCAAAAGTTAACTAAAAATAATCATTTTAATTTCCCAACATAAAACCTCACCAAGGGAAAACTTTTTAACATATTTTATTTTGTGTTTATTAGTCATGCCTACAGTGAAATTATCTTTGCAGTGTTGGATAAAAATCAACAGGCTGCAAGTTGTCCCTAGGACAACTTATAACAGGTAAGCCCACACCTTCAGCTTTAGTTATAAGCATAGAACCAATAAAAGGTTGTGCAGCCAAAGACTCTTGCATTAGCACAACATTTGTTTTATGTGAAGTTAATTCAGACTCAAGATTACTGTTTTCTAATTTATTTACTTAATGTTCTAATTTTCGATGTGAAGTTTGCAATTCTACTATCTCCCCACTCTGTTTCTTGAATTCTTTTGATATTCTGTCTCAAATTCCTCTCCTCCGTGCTCTATTGCTTCCATTCTATAATCTTAACTCTTTACATGTTCATTCAACTTTAAATCTAAAGCATTTATTTGTTCTGAATACAATAACTATAGTATGCAGCATTTGTTGATTTTTATTAATGTTTTTGCAGATCGATTTCAATCACATAGTGACCATCTTCAATGCACCTGCAGAACAAAAAAATATAAAAATCAGTACGAAGTCCAAACATATAAAATAGAATAAACTCAAAGCCAATCCAATTGCAGATTATAGCAAATGTACATACCAGTCATCGTAATATCAGCTATGCATAATCATATGCCAAATTAGATGAATGTAACAGATTTTTTTAACATATCACTGCAGTGTCCCACCATGAATTGAGCGAGCTGCTTACAAAATCATGCTGTGGCGCTTTAGAAAAATGGCGCTACTAATGCCCTCTGGTGTAATATTTCAAAGGCATTGAACCATATATAATTTTCTAGTTTTAAAAATTAAAAAGAGACCTGAAGGACTTTACTGATATGTTCAACAAAAAGAACAGAATTTACATGTTGAAACATGACAACTTTGAATAAGAGAAAAATATATCCTTAACAGTTATGACACAAAGTGACTAACATCAATGTCACATACTATTCATCTGTATGTTAAAATCAAAAAATGAAAGAACATCTGTATGACTATCCCTATAGGGTTGTATCACATATTTACAACCAACTGTTTTAAGCTTTAAATGAATCTAAAAATATGCAGACAAAATAATAATGTATGCTGCTTGCAGCGACCTCACATTTCTTGTGCTTTGTGCATGTGGCAAAGTGCACAGAGCCCACCAGTATCATAGAAAATTGTTCACACAGATACAGACTAGATATATCCATAAAGTACATATTCACAAAGTCCAACCTATTACATATCAAAATATACAAAATAATAAACAGCCCAATGCCTTCGTCAGCTGTATGTCAGTACCTCTAGTCAGTAAATCATGCACATTATAAAGTGCTCAAGGGCAAAACAAAAATCGAAATTTTTTTATATTTAAAAAAACATACATATTAGATACATCTATGAAGAGTATTTTTTTAATTATATTTTACAGAGCATACATTATTATAGTCAAATATATGATACGGAAACACAATTAATTTATTTCTTTGTCATTATAAAATACCAATTGCTATGACATCCTATATATGGCAAAAACATTTGCTCTGTAGAGCACATTGTGCTCCAAATTGGTTTCGCCAATTTTTCGATTGAAAAATCGACCAACGCTGTATACTATAGTTATTGTATTCATTGTTTTGTGGACGCTGAGCACACCTTTCAAAAAAAATGGAATCACACCTAAAAAAATTTGTGTGTTCTGTTTGTTTGTTAAATATCCATGTTTTTTAATTTATCATTGACTCTAACAATCTCATTTGATACTGCAACTAAAGTATGTTTCATTTGTTTTTGTTCAAAATTTTGTTGCATTTCCTCTTGATTTTTTTTTCATATACTCTAGAAAGCTACTGCTAGTTTTGCTTCTCTTACATTAGTCTTGCCTAACTCTTTTCTGATTTCTTCTTCCCCTTTCCTCTCCTTCTCCTTTTCCTGCAATGTTGATAAAAAAGAAAATACAAGAAATATTCAATAAAAAATAATAAAAGTCAAGTACTTAACAATGTATCCGCAAATGATCTTCACAGTGAGTAATATCCTTCTTGATTAAGACAACAATATTTTTGAGAAGGGTAAGATGCTTACTCGCCACAGAGTTGTCTGATGAGCCGCAGAAAAGCACAAATATCTGAATATAACATTAAAGCTTTCGGCCGTTTAGGCCTTTCTCGGTTATAGACACAAACACACACACACTCACACAGATACGACCACCGTCTCCAGCCGCTGTGACCGATCTGTGGTACCCAAAACCACCAGCTTTTCTGAATTGCGCAGATGGGGACTCTTCCTACAATATATCCTACGCTCCTGCAATCCCCCAGGCCCAAACCTTCACTAGTTCATGCCTCTACCACACTTCCCTTCCTTCTCCCGCTACACTCTATCTTTACAGTCGTCTCCCATCACACCACTCATTTTAGTCCCTATCCTTTTTTCTTCACTATCTTCACAGACAGCACTGACATATTGCCCCACCCTTGCCGTGCATCCCCCTCCCTTTCTGCTTCCCTCTCCTTGCCACCTCCTCATCCACCACCACTGGCTACTCTTGCCTAGGCCGAACTGGGTACCGTAGATCGGCCACAGCGGCGGAGATGGCGGTCGTGTCTGTGTGAGTGTGTGTATGTTTGTGTCTCTAACCTATGGAGGCCTAAACGTCTGAAAGCTATAATGTTATATTATGTTATTTGTGCCTTTCTGCGACTCATTGGACGTCTTTGTGGTGAGTAAGCAACCTTCTATCTCTATCTCTATCTCTCTCTCTCTCTCTCTCTCTCTCTCTCTATATATATATATATATATATATATATATATATACACACATTCTAGTGGTTACGATAAAATATCAGCAAAGTTATTTTAAGTTATTTGTGTTATAATGGGAACATTTCCTGATTGGTTAAAATATGCAGATATTAATCCTCTATACAAGAAAGGAGATAAAGAGATACCATCAAACTACAGACCGATATTGCTTTTACTGACAATCTCAAAGATTATAAAAAAGGTAATGTACAAGCAACTTCTCAACCACCTAACCTCAAATGACATATTGTCTAGAACACAGTTTGGATTTCTCAAAGGTTCTGATATTGAGAAGACTGTTTATACCTACAGCGAGAATGTACTTAATTCATTAGACAATAAATTACAAGCAGCAGGTATTTTCTGTGATTTAACTAGGGTGCCAAACTCTCCCGTTTTTCCCAGGATCTCCTCTATCTGAACTTTTTTTTTTCATAATCTCCCAGCTCCCGTATTTTCAGGCTCAATGACTGTTTTCTTTTCCTGTGTTTAACTTTCTTTTCTTTTTTTTCTTTTTTACATATGTACAAATATATTTTTCAAGCATTTAAATTTGCAAACACTGTCAGAATTAGTTGTGAACATTCAGGCAGCAGAAACCACTGATTCTGTGTAGATATCTTGTTTATCAATTATCTTAGAAATGGTCAACCGGCGGTTGGCGGTTAGATGTGACTTTTTTTCTGCATTGGTGCTAACTGTGAACCATTGTTCAAGATTTTATAATGGGTGGAGAGGATGAAGCTAAAAGTCACCAAATTATAAAAAAGTTAATGTGTACATATATTACGAAATAGGAAGCTTGATATTCCTGGCTCGGACCAGCATGGCAAACGATTATAAAGCGAATTGCTCAATCAAATAATGCTAATTTTGAGAACATTGGTAAACTGGTATGTTATGAATATATCAAAACATAATGCTCACACTGAGAGTCTTTTCTCTCATAAATAAAAAGTGGACAGATGTATGGAATAATAAGTAGCACAAATAAAATCTGAATTGCAATTTGTCATAAATTTTCCTTACTCATGCAGTCAATTCTCTGAATTTGCAATAAAAGAAGAAAAAACTGACTGAGGCAAAATCTGTTGCAAAATATTTATAACTATTTGTGATGTGTAAGTAAATAGTTAAAATTCTGCTTTGATTTTTGCGAAATTTCGCCATGCTCCTAAACTCCCTTATTTTTTTGTCTAGGTTATAAGTTTCTCCATTATTTTCGTTTAGAAATGTTGGTCACCCTAGATTTATCAAAGACATTTGATTGTGTGAAAAATAACATCCTTTTAAGTAAATCAGAATTCTATAGTGTCTCGGGAATTACTGCAAAATGGTTCAAGTCGTACCTTGCTAACAGGAAACAAGGACTAGGGAATTAAATCAACAGTCATCATCAGAAATTACATGTGGTGTCCAACAAGGATCCATCTTAGGGCCATTGCTTTTTCTTGTGTACATTAATGACCATATAAATACAAACTGAGGAATGATTTCTGAATCTACTGCAGAAATGGTTTCTGTCTCAGCTGCAGTTAGGTTGAGTCAAGAACTTGCTATTAGGCTTTGTTAACAAATCCATCTTAGCATCACAATCATTGCTTGTGACCAAGGTTATAGGTGGGCCACTGCTCAAGGCTGCCACCACACTGATTGGTATGGGTGTCACAGCATCAAAATTTTTTCACTATAATTGCTGCTTTATCTACAGGTATGTTGTTTTGCTAAGCAGTAATAACTTTGACATTTGTGTGTGTGTTTTGCATCCCTCCCCTCCCCTTCCTTCCCATTCCATTCCTAAGTACTTAGTACTTACATAAGGCCATGCTGTATCCATTCCCACCACTGCCTTGCAATCTTCCTGTCCCCCTCCCCTCTCGTTACCTCTTATCCCCATACCACAGAGTGCAATTTGGAGGGCAGTGGCCGGAGATGATGGACTTGTGTCTGTGAAGTGTACCTGTGTGATTGTGTGAATGTTCGTTTTTGTGACAAAAGATATTGGCCTATAGCTTAATTGTTGTATATTGTAATGTAACGGTATGAGCAGTGCATTTGTATAGTACAGGATACTATTCTTTGGTGAAGACCAGGATACCATATTCCTACCTTACAGCCGGATACTATGTCCTTTCCTTTTGTTCCAACTACTCCTTTTCCGCTATAAGTGGCATTTATGGCATGACTTGAAATTATATGTAATTAATTAACCTCAAGACGTCATATTATACTAAACAAAACAATTATCAACGAGAAGAATCTTAAATTTTGAATAATAAACTAATTATACAATGTGGAACTTTCTAGAAGTTCTCTATTGTTTCTCATGGTCAATATTCGTACAAATGGACTAATTACTGGGTAACAACGGTGAATATTAACCAAATGCAAATTAAAGATTATGTTACATATGCAAACCAACTTTTAAATTCACTAAATTACGAATATATAAATTAAGAATGTAATTTTGAGGCTAATTAGACAAATTAAATTGTATCTCTTATTTAAATGATATTTGCGATACTAACTGAAACAAATTCTGAGGATCTGTATTATTGTTGCATATCGAAATCCGCTCGAAAACATCTGTGATAATACTAATTAAATTGTTTAATTAAACTTAACTGTGTAATTGTTATGAGACAATGTACGGATGATATTTCATACCAAGTGTGGTTGTTTGGTTTTGGTTTTAGTCTGAGTTGTCTTCTGTTGAAGTGCTGTTGTAACTGAGTTCTGTTGAAGTTTTATGGTCTGAAATAAACATCACGGTGATATCAAATAAATTTACTTTAATTCACACCTCCAAAATTCATTTTTAGTTTAATATAATTCAAAGGAAATTCTAATTAACTCAGATATAAGGACAGTAGAACTCTTGTAATATGTGTTTTTCTTTATGTTCATGTCAGAGATCATCATATGTCTTTGTAGAGATTGGAAACTATCCTCATCATATTGTTGATGTAAATTAAAGCTTTTATTCTTGTCTCGAATTACAAAAAAAAAAAGCTGTATTACTATGGCCATGTATACTCTTAAAGGGTACCATAGAGCCAATTGACAAGTCCTATGCTCTGCCTACTTTCCTTATGAATTTAGCATGTGAATGGACTGTGACATGTGTTCTTGAACATGTTCAAGGTAAGTAACATAAAATTAATATGCTTCTTTGAAAAGTATTGTATGTATGTGATCTTAGATTCATTTGTTAGCATATTTATGCAGTTATAACTCGTCTTGTGTAATTAATTCGTAACATTGTACTTCTTGTACTTAAGCATAAAGAACAGCTAGCTTATAGCTGAAATCTGGATTTGATTGAATAAAATTTGAAATCTCGATGATAACGGATTGCTGCTGACTATTCTGTTTTGCAGTAATTAAGTAATTACCTTACCAGAACTTTTCTATTTCTTCCTAAGTATCTTCTGCAGTATTTTCCTAATAGTTTCTCAGTGGTCCACCACAAGTACAGCCTTCTTCTACATCATGTTATCACCACACTATTCAGAATGATTTCTCAAAATTGCGAAAGTCACCCCTTCTAATGTATTCGGTTACATCTACATTATGATCTACCTGCCACTTATAGAGTTCTTCAGTGTATGTAATTGTTACTGGAGCAATTGGATTCGTCTAGCATTTAGCTTATATTTATAATAAAATTATCTAATATTCTACAGAAGAGAACACTGTAATATTGCTTACAACGTTAATTTGTAACTCATGTTCTAAGAAAGCAATAAAATGGTGAATTTTGTTTCTAGTTACTGCAAGCATGTCTCATTTGGTTAATTTATGAATTTTTATGGAAATCACGGTTGTAAAGCAAATATTTGAAAGATGAAAATTGTACCATTATCTTAAATGGATGCTAATTCTGCTTAAAACTACAGCCAGGTATATGTAAATGGCATTAATATTTGGAGCTTTAGTTCCCATCTCATTTTCTGCTCATAAAAAAATGAAATACCTTATACAGACATAAATTTTAAAAGATTATTTTGACCAGATTTCACAAAGCGATGCTCAAAGAGATAATTTTCTTATAAAATTATTTTTGATATAATGTTCTGTAATGCAAAGAAAATGTAATCAAATATTACAATAATATCAATTACTCTAGTTAATACATCTCTCAAATGTCAGATTGTGTTTCTAGCCCATTGCACGTTTCCACTAATTTCTGTTTCTTACCTTTTCCTTTTTAATGAGAAGAAATTTCTCCAATCAATTGGCATTCTCATCATTTACTTTACTGCATATTTAGTGTAAAATACAAATAAAAGTAATGAAACTTAAAAAAATAATGGAAGTATGGACTTACGTTGAATAAGTCTCACCTGGAAGATTGTCACAATAATGAGAGAAAAAATAGCACATGCTGATGCAAAAAATTTTTGTGATGGAGATTGTGCGAAACTTCCACATCCAATGAGTAGAAATTTTTGTATTTCTTGTAAAACACTTTTGTAATTGATGCTGGATGTTAGCAATGACCAGATCATTGCAGATAAAATGTAGCAAGCAGCTACAGAGAACCACACCTGAAATATACTAAATTTATCAGCAAAGTGAATACATCTTATATGTTCACTTGTAATATTCCACAAATTCGACAAGAAATAAAGCGATCGCACCTGCTGAAAGAGTCAAATTACACATTAACAAGTGGAAACTGTCATTCAGGGCAACTCCTCTAAAATTATATTAACATACTGTAACTCACATTGTTAATTATGTAGAATTAGTAGTTTTTGTTAAGCTATTTAATGGTGTTCTTCCTCAACTTCAATCACCACCTTACTTAGGGTCAGAAAAAAATTAATAAGTTTTATCTAAATGTGTAGTATCTGTTTGATACATTACATGGCATCAAGGTTCCATTTGCTGTCCTAAATAATCACCAGTATTTTACTCTACTATAACACTGTTCAGAATTTTAGTACCAAGTATTTACCTTGCGGATGTATCTGGATTTCTTGCCACTTGAGTTATCTGAATTTCTTCTATCTCGAACAAACACTGAATGAAACCATATCCTACCACATCACACAAAATCCATCAAAGTTTCTGAATTTCTTCCATGAGATCAACTCCTCTGTACATGTCCCATCATACATTCATTCACATTAAAAACGAACCTGAAGACTAACATGCACTCATTTTATCAGTCACTGACAAATATGGCGTTACATCAGAATACTGTTATCCATAAACTCATTAAATGCTGGGAAACTTTCTATTGTGTATTTTGAAAGGTAACTTGCTCCTCACTACCCACCCATGCACTCACTCTCTGACTGATAACCTAGTAAGAACTACCAATCACTTCTCATAGTTGATAAACACCTTACCACTTCACAATAACTGACATTTTTACTACTGACTTTATTTACTAACAGTTTATTAACACACCAATACTCCTGTTCCACCTCTGACTCCCAGCTTCTACCGCCTAAAAACATACTAAAATTAACTAAACTTTAAATACTATTTGCCGCACAAGACATTTGACAGATATTTCATAAATGCATCACATACAAACATTTGGAATAGTTCCCCCTTTCTTTTATCAAAATAATTGTCAACCTCTACAATGTCATTCTTAATATGGGAAATTATCCTGAGATGGGAAATCTCGCAGTAAACCTCTCCCATCCTTCCTTCAGATGTCATCCAATCAAGCCAACATTGTCACATTCTGGAGCAGCATATCAACTCTGCCATCTTATGAAAGAGTGATTATAAAAAGTGATACATGCTGCCTCTTTGCCGTCTTTTATACCATTGCCTAACATCCCATAGCATAGGGACGGAGTATGAAAGAGATTAAGTTCTTACTATATTCCTAATATTTAAAAACAGCTACACTTGGTGAACACTTACAAGAATTCAATAATATTATGAAAAGTTAGTATCTAGGAAAATGGCTCCTAAAGATTTTCCAATCAGCATTTAAACAAAAGACACCATCCTCATAAATCCTGCCATTTATTTTATTATGGCCAAGGATGGGTTACACTAATGTTGTGTCAAATGTACATAACTAATCATTAGTGCACTCTAATAATTGTTGAGATTCACTTTTGGATAGTGTGAAATGAACATTTATTAAGTAGGCCAATAGCTCATGTATTAACTCTAATTGTTGTTGAAATTTAGACTTATTGTAAGCTATGTAAATTTAGTAATCTGCAGTATTACGATTGTTATTTACTATATACATAAAAGCTTACCATTAATAAACAAAACAGTAAAGTGATATAGCATAAAATGAAAATATAATCATTATAAATTGTACTCTAATGGTGTTGTGGAAACTTATCGATTGTTCACTCAAAGCACATAGCAACAATTAATAATTGAACTAAAAAGAGAAAGGAGGAAGTGGACTTGGAGAAGTAAAAGACTTTCAAGATACAAATATGTGGGCTAGTAAAAGTACAGGTACAAACAGTATTGCCTTCACAATCACAAGAGAACTGGTTAAAAACTGAAAGTCATGTGCCAGCTGACCTTTAAGTCGAAGCTCCGCATAATGGCCACGTGAAGTGGGGCAAGTGGTGCTCGAGCCACTGCTATGCCCACACGAGCAAATGAACATACGGGCTGCAGGTAGAGAATCTCAGGTGTTGGAAGTGGTCGTACAAACCGCAAGTTGAGCCCCAGCTGTGCTTGTCCTGAAGCCATCTCTGCCAGTGCGCCTGTCAGCTGGCCATTTGGCAGCTCTTCTCCCTCCACGAAGTTCTCGTCCTTAGGGTATCGTGCCACCACTCGTGCATTCAGTTTCTCCTCCTGTGGGTTGCATCTTACTGCAGTTTCCTTCTCAACTAAATTGCTGATTATCACCTAAAATTATAATGATACATTTCCTGGTAATTTTATTTAATACTATGTAGAAAAAAAAAGTGATCTAACCACCTTGCAGCACTTAAGATACGAGGGTTATAACAAAAGTAAGGTTCACAATGAGTTACAACCACAAGGGAAGGTGCTAGGCTAAATCTGACAACAGTGTCCAGTAATCCAGTTTCTCCATGCAAGGAAGTTACTGTCCATGGAGATTCATCGGCAGCTGACTGAGGTTTATGGTGGAGAGTGCATGTCCATTCAGTACATCTGCAAATAATGCAGGGCTATAGCTGAGGGTCGCACAGAACTTCACGACGAAGAACGGAGTGGAAGGCCACCAGTTTCGGATGCAATTCTCCAGAATTTCAACAGTAAGCTGCTCAAAGATCGGAGGGTCACTGTCCATGAACTTGTTGAACACACAGCTGAAGCTCCCCATGGCACAACTGAAAGACTTTAACAGAACTCTTGCGTTATTACAAAGTATGTGCTCACTGGGTCCCTCAGATGCTGACTGAGAGACACAAGGAGCAAGTTTCTTCAACAATGTGATGGGAGAGGCAACAAACCAAATCTGTTGCACTCTATCATCATGGGAGGTGAAATGAGGGTGTTTCATTACACCCCCAAAAGAAAACAAAAATCACATCAGTGGCATCACTCCAGTTCACGGCCACCAAAGAAATTCAAACAAATGCAGCCGGCAGGAAAGGTTATGGTGACCGTGTTTTGAGATCAGAAGGGGGTACTCATTGATTTCATGCAACCTGGTATGACAATAAACTCAGACAGCTATTGTGAAACAGTGACCAAACTTTAACAAGCAAACCGGAATCACTGGAGTGAATGACTGGATGGTAGGATTAATGCTGCAACAAGACAAGGACCTCCTATCGCTCGTCAAACACAGGAGCCTTGGAGTAATTTGGGTAGACTGCTATGCCCTGTCTGCCATACAGCCCAGACTTAGCCCCCAGCAACTTTCACCTTTTCTACAACATAGAGGCACACTTAAGTGGCACACGCTTCAACAGTGACGATGAAGTCCAAACAGAGGTCACACACCTCATCAATGGATTTATAGGAGATTTATTTGACTTAAAAATACAAAAGCTGGCGCACCGTCTTCAAAACTGTGTAAAAAATGGAGACTATATTGAAAAATAGGCAAAAGTGTAACCTTTTCAATTATATATAAATTAATAACAATAAATAATGTTTTCTATTTGTAAAAAATATGGGAACCCTGCTTTTGGTACAACCCATGTATTTTGGGCATTTCAAAGTCATGCAGAAAAATTTCCTATGCAAAAGGTGTCTGGAAATCAAATGACAATAAGGTTCCAAGTCCTTAAACAACAAGTTTGAAGAAAGTGAAGCCATAACGCAAACTGATCTGTATATCAAAGATGGGCTACAAATTGTGGTATACCAAGACTTATTTAACAGTTACACTAGATCTCCTTCAGCTCAGTTTTGCTGCAGAGAAGCAATAAACATGCATTAAAGGAATATCAATTATTTGTTGATATTGTGTTCCAAACAATATTGTGTACTTAATGTTTTCTTCCTTTTCTTTCTTACATGACAGCTCATTAGTGTTGTGATGCTGTGGACAGCAGTGTTAAATTGACTGATGTTGTAACCAATGTGGAGGGCATTCCATGGAAGAACATGTGATGAACAGTACCAATGCCCATTGGAATTTAAGCTTACGATTAAAATACGTAATCAAAAATATTGTTAAGGATGTATGATATTGCCACGAGAGAGCACGAAGCAAGACTGCTGGCGTGGTGCAGGGGATAGCATCACGGACTGCGGTGCTGAAGGTCGCCGGTTCAATCCCGCCCAAAGGCAAAAATTTATTTCTTTGTAATTAACAATTCCAGAATGTTCTACATTTTTCTTATGTTCCCTTGTAAATTCTACTTGTTTCTTATGTTAACTGTTCTTCTAATTTCTGCTAAATTCTGTGTGTGTATAAATAGCAGAGGACTCTGCCTGAGAGGCAGTCAGTGCTGCGTGTATGTTGAGTTCGTAATAAACGTGCTTTGAGTATAACTGCTGTGTTCAGTTGCCTTCAAAGTCAAGCCTGCTCCCATTTCAGTGCAACAATATTGATATGTGTTGATTTTCAGTTAGTTCAGTTTGATCTCTGACATGTAATACTGAGAAAAATAGTTACATGCATTACACTAATACTGATATGTGAGTCATATTGGTTGAGCATATTATGAAAACTTTTTGTCTGAAAGAAATTGAATGTTTTTGTGGAAGTTTCGATTTTACTGGTGCAGGGTCACAGTGTGAGGGGGGAGGGGACCCACCCCATGTCTCTTGTCCTGAGGGGCTCCAAATCTTAACTGCTTCAACATTTGAAGATTTGCTCATTATCTTGCAAATCCTTCTTCATATTATGTATATATTTATATTTACCATGTTCTTCAGGACCAAATTGAGGAGCAAGTGTGCATGGTGATGGAATGAGTCAGTATATCAGATTGTAACAAAGGAGTAGTAATTGATAAAGTGAAACATATAGCAATCCTTTGCACATGACAAGTTTAAGCATAAGTAAAATAAACCAACAAGGTAACACAAAAATAGCTTTTTAAAAATAATAATAATAGTAATAAAAATGACACGAATTCCTCAGTAGAATTGTACATGCATGAATTACTAGTAAGTTTTTTGAATTCTTGTGGGAGATTATTAAATATGGAATACTGCACACCTTTCTGCCCAAGACTGAAAGACGTGTGATCCAAATGCACATTTGATTTCTGTCTAGTATTAATGAGTGAATTTTGCTAAATCATTGGAATAACCAAATATTATTAACAACAAATGACATTACAAAAACTTGTATTGAGAGGCCAAAGACAGAATTCCCAAGCTACTAAACAGGAGTTGAGAGTTGTGTGCACTTACCCCACATATTGCTCAAATATCCCATTTCTGCACAATAAATACCCATTTTGAACCACAGGACTTTTCCCAAAAAATAGCACGATATGTCATAAGTGAGTTAAAATATGGAAAGTAGACTAATTTTCATATCGGATATCACTTATTTCAGAATCTGTACGAATGGTAACAACCAATAATTTTATTTTCGAACAAGATCATGAATACATGCTTTACACAATAGCTTTTTATCTATCTGATGCCTAGAAATTTGAACTGTTCAGTCTCACTTATCATGTGCCCATTCTGTGTAACTGAAATTTCTCTTTTTCTTGAATTGTGTGCTAGAAACTGTAAAACCTTAATGTGACTTAGCATCAGTTTATTTTCTATGAGCCATTAACTCCATTATATGATACTGCATGAATATTGCCAACAACTCAATTCAATACCAAGTTATTGTCATCAGCTAACAGAAATATCTTAAACTTTAATGTTATACTAGAAGACATAAAAGTTATATCCTGGTCAAAACAAGTAGGGGATCAGTTGAAATATCTAGCTTCTGAAGTATTTTCATCATCAGAATGAACTAAAATGATTCAATGTCTTTCTCTAGGTTCTAAGGAGTGGAGACAACAACATTGCGCCAGCCGCGGTGGCCGAGTGTTCTGCGGTGCGTCAGTCACAGTCTGCACGGCCACTATGGTCGGGGGTTCGAATCCCCCATCAGGCATGGATATTTGTACCGTCCTTCGTATGAGGTAGTTGATAAGTAGTTTGTAAGTTTAGGGACTGATGACCGAATATTTAAGTCCCATAAGCTCTACAAACATTTGAACATTTGTTTGAACAACATTGCATCAACCAAGATAAGGGTAATAACTGAAAGTTGCTGCAGAAGAGGTTGGTGATGATTTGTGTTCACTCTACCAAACGAATTACACAAGAAGCTGGGATTAGTTCGGTAGTGAGCAGGTACTGCAATGCAACAACAACTTGACTTACTCGAAGCTATGGCATGGAGTGCATGGAGTACCCTCCAGGCAGTAACAGGATCACAATATCAACACAAACAGTCCAAAATCGCCATAGGGAATGTAGATTATGCACGAAGGCCTATAGTGACCCCCACCCCAGAAACTGGCAGAGGAACATCAGGTTTGGAGTCGTAATGAATGGTCCAGGGTTATGTTCACAGATGAGTCATGATTTTGTGTTCAGCTGGACAATCGTCATTCCCTCATCTGGAGAGAATGTTGAACTCAGAACAATAATCCTTATGTGCAGTAAACATCACCGTATCATGGTGGTGGGTGAGTGGTGTGGGCAGAAGTCAATATTGGTAGACATACAGAGCTCTATGTCATTGAGAACGGCACTTTTCTCAGAGTTATAGAGCCGAAATCCTTCGACTTTTGTTGTGCCCTATGCGGGTGCCATAGGAAATGGGTTCCTTTCGGTGGACAATAACGCTCATCCCCACAGAGCTGGACTGGTGGCCAACATGCTTGAAGCTGAGGGAATTGAATGAACGGAGTGGTCAACTTGTTCACCAGACTTAAACCTAAGTGAACATGGCTCGTATGCACTTTACAGACATATTACAGCCATATCAGCACTTCCCACAATGGTTCAAAGCTGAATATTGCCCTCATGGAAGAATGGCAGAATAACCCTTATGATCTGATTGATAACTTCATACTGTCCATGCTACACAGGTATGAAACTGTACTGGCCGTACAAGGTGATCACACACCATATTAGGGGGCAACAAGAATGACTTTTTCACTATTATGGTAGATCCAAGGTGCTTCTCTCTAAGAAAATGCCATGTAAACCTCAAGTCAAGAGTTGAGACAGTAAAATACCATAATGGATCATACACAAATTATAATTGTAACCAATATTTGAATAAAATACGTTATCATATGTATATTGTGTATGATATCTCACCTGATTCTGTGATTGTTTTGAGCTGTGTATAAATTAGAAACAACAATGGCTCCAGAATAGAACCCTGTGGCACCCCCATGTATTATGCCCCTTTGTGGGTGCATGTCTCAGCCATATTAAACGCTGCAGAGGATAACCTTCTGCTGTCTCTTATTAATGTAAGAATTAAACCAGTTGTTAGCTATTCACCTTACTCCATAATGTTCGAAATTCTCAAACAATATCATGCAATTGAGACAAACACAATCAAAGAATATGTGTAGCATTTGCATTTTTTAGTTAATGCATCAAATGTCTCACAGAGAAAAGAGAATATGGCATTTTTGGTTGTTTAATCGCATTTGAAATCAGACTGTATATTTGACAGCACATTATGGGAACTGAAATGATCAATTAACCATCAATACAGAGTCTTTTCAATAACTTTAACAATATCTGATAGCACAAAAATAGGTCTAAAGTTGTCTACCATTACCCTTTATATAAAGTGATTTCACTACTGAGTTCTTATCTGTCAGGAAACCATTCAGAAAGGAAAAATTACAAATATGGCCAAGTACTGGGCTAATAGAGGCAGAACAGTACTTAAGTATTCTGATAGGTACCTCATTATATTCATTAGAATCCTTAGTCTATGTGGCACATTTCTTTTTTTACTGGACATCCATTAACACCACATTTTTCTATACATCACCTATTGCAGATGTTCAGTGGTAGAATGCTCGTAGATCTCATTGCTCGCCTGTCAATAGTACATTACAAAATAATAGGACGTCTGGTTCTTATACATCATATTTTGAACCAACAATGTGACACACTTCATATTTTTTTGTATATTTATTTATCCATTCTTGGTAAAGCACAGAAGTAATACAAAAGTAAGACTGCATGATTACACTTTGACTGACAACAATGCTAACTACTCCATTAGTAACTTCATACTACTACTACTAATCGTGTTCGCGCCAATTCGCGCGTATTAATATCTTTTATAGTTTTTCTAGAACATTCTAGAACACGGATGTTACAAAGTTTTATATTTAAAAACATAAGTAAATCTTGCTTTACGTGGAGATACATAATATTATGACAAATGTAATAATAATATTTCCTATCAAGACAAAACAATAGAAAAGATCGTAAGTAAACAACAATTAGTGCAGTGTTAATATGTTTCCATTATTGTTCGACATTAAGCTTTAATAATTTAATTAAGTTTGTTAGAAGACCCTAGTAATGCAGATGATTATTAAAATAACTTGACAGAAGTGCTATAAAATGCTTATGTAATATAAACATGGAATATTAGGTTACAATACTATGACCAACTATGGTATCGAATACTTCAGTTATTTAAACAAACGGAACCCTCCTGGCTAAATATATTACAGTCTTTAGTGATGTAATTATTGACTTCATCTCTCCCTTGTCAGTATCAGCAAGGACCACTTCTGGTAAGTATCAGAATGCTATTTTCTAAGAGTGTTATAGGCCTATGATTACCTCTATGATCTAAGGTTCTGTTTAATTTACCTGCTATATTCAGAAAGTGCTTATTAAATACTGCACATATATCTGACTTATCTATAACTGAGAAATTTTCAATACACACTGACTTTATAACCTCATATCTGTGCTGCTGGACAGATCCTTTTTTCATAATAGATTATAGTTTTAATTCTATCCTGAGAATTAAGTATTCTTTTTGGATACCACTTACTTTTTGCCTTTTTAATGACTTTTTCATAACCTTACAATACATTTTTAAAGGGTTGCAGCAGCTTGACTCTGACTTGTTCTAACATTTTGATATAATTCCTGCCTTTTTCTACACGATATTCTTAACCTTCTTGACAGCTACTCATGCTGCCTGTTAGTGGCAGAACCTTCTTTTAAGCATACTAATGGATAAGCAACTTTCAAAGAGCATGAGAAATGTGTTAAGGAAGGCAATATATGTATTATCTATATTATAAATGCTGTAAATACCCTGCCAATCTGGTTGCAAAGTTGAGTTTGAAAACGTTTGTGTTGCAACTGGCTTAGCTTTTCTAAATAATTTAAATGTTGTAATCAGCATCCAGCTGCCATCGATTTTACATCAACAATCCCTCCCATACAGCCTTGCCACCAGTGGACAAAGTATTTGCAGTGGTGAGAACTCAGTATTCTAAAGTCCTCACAAAGACCTTCACAGACTTAGTCAACATACAAATTTCCTAATCCATATCCCCATGCACCACTAACTATCCCTTCATATCCAATAACTAGTCACAAAGAATCTCTCCAAAATACCACCCCACACTAACTAGAAAAGATGAACCATGTCCTGTGTCAAGGCTTTGATCATCTGTCAGCACGTCCTTAAATGAGAGACATCCTACTCAAGATCATTCTGACCCCTTCTAAAGTGGTGTTGTATTACCCATCCAATCTTCACAACATTCTTGGCCATCCCTATACCACTCACAATCCCATCCCCAGTGGAAGGCGCAATGTAAGCTCTCACCTATCCAACGACCCTGCACTTCTTATTCCAACCCCATAACAGTGTTACCTTGTCAGAGGCCGGACCACCTGTGAAAGCAGCCATGTTATTTATCAACTCTGCTCCAATAATTACACAGCCCTCTACACTGGTGGAACTAACCACCCTGTGGAACAACGTGCAGCTGAGCACAAAGTTTAATTTCAATTAATGCTTTACAACCTGGATCATCCGGATCCTCCCACCCACACCCACTGTTCTTAACTGCACAAAAGGTAATTGTTTTTACAACACGTTCTATGGCAACCATCCAGGCTCCAACATAAGATAACGTATCATCCCTATACCCCATGACTGACAGTGCCCCCATCTCCCCTCGGTTTGTGCCTCTTCCGACTGCATGCCACCAATTTTTGTATAGTAACTTTTTTACCCATCTTCTCCCTGCTCTCCCCCCCCCCCTCCCCCATTACCACTGCCCCTACTTTACTGCTTTCCAAGCTGAATCTCTCATTTCCTTCCATCAGTGCTTTTACACTTCACCAGTCATTGCGCAACATTCTATCCCCATCCTTGATCTACACCTACTCCCCTCACCTACCTTCCCCTCCCCACGCACTGCCAGGATGTCATTTGGGCCATAGAAGTCAGAGATGGCAGTCATGTGTGAGCGAGTTGTGTGTGATGAAGAATGTGGCATAATAGTGTGAATTTAATAGTCTTTTTACAAGGCTGTCTGTGGCTCAGCAGTCGTCCTTTTAGTGAGTTGTTCCTTAACCTAGAACATTAAAGTGGAAAGAACACGTAGATAATGTCGTGGGAAAGGCGAACCAGAGACTGCGTTTTATTGGCAGAATCCTTAAAAGATGCAACAGAACTACTAAAGAAACTGCATATACTACGCTAGTGTGTCCTTTTTTGGAGTAATGCTGCCCAGTGTGGCATACTTATCAAGTGGGTTTGACAGAGGACATCGAAAGAGTCCAAAGAAAGACACCTCGTTTTGTATTGTCACAATACAGGGGAGACAGCGTCACGGAAATGATATAGGATCGGGGTGGGAATCACTACAACAACGGCGTTTATCGCTGTAGCGTGGGCTACTTACGAAATTCCAATCGCCAACATTCTCCTCCGAATGGGACAATATATTGTTGACTCCCACTTACATAGATAGAAATGATCATCAGAATAAAATACGAGAAATCAGAGCTCGAATGGAGAGATTCAGGTGTTTTTTCTTCCTGTGCGCTATTCTAGAGTGGAATGCCAGATAAATAGTATAAAGATGGTTCAATGAACCCTCTGCCAGGCACTTAAATGTGATTGGCAGATTATCCCATGTAGATGTAGACGTAGAACCTCTCACATTACTGGCATTCCAACCTGGACTTTCCATTGTTAGATACAAGCAAGATATCTGTATACAATATATTAAAAACTGGAAGATATGATTACATGATGCTACTTACAATACATAGAAAATTTAAAAAGAAATGAAAAGTCTCACAAACAGAGTTAAATGACAAATAGAACATTACAGATATAACAAAGCCCTTCAGTTTTCATACAAAAGGAGCTCGGTGCATGCATTGAAAAGCTGATGGCATTGCATGCGGTAAAGAGGGTTGTGAGAAGATTAAACATCAGGCATTCCGTAGGACTGTTGTCGATGTAAATTTATAGCTTGCTCAGTGGAGCCTTTGGTAAACAAAATATGTGGTAGGGTGCACAGTGGAAGGTTGGAAGGGAACGATGAGTTTACTGGGAGGGCATGGCCATAGTATCAAAAAAGGTAGAGAGAGGGAGAAATGGAGGGGGAAGGGGAATTCTGATGTTGGGTGAATTAGACTGGTTAGAGTTATAAGTGGTCTGAGTAATAAACCAGTGAAGTAAAGTCAAAGGAAATAATTTTACCACTTGACCACTTAAATCACTTTTTCTGCCAGACAGATGGGAAAAAAATTAGAGGTACTAAAATATGGCCATAGTAGTGGTTGGGAAGGGAGTAAGACAGGGTTGTAGACTTTCTCCAATGTTATTCAATTTGTACATTGAGAAAGCTATAAAGGAAAGCAAGGAGAAATTTGGAGAAGGAATTAAAGTTCAGGGTGAAGAATTAAAAACATTGCATTTTGCCGATGACATAGTAATTCTGTCAGAGACAGCAAAGGACCTGGAAGAGCAGCTGAACGGAATGGACAGTGTGCTGAAAGGTGCATATAAGATGATAATTAACAAGAGCAAAACAATGGTAATGGAGAGCAGTCTAAGAAAATCAGGTGAACCTGAAGAAATTAGATTAGGTAACGATACAATAAAGGAAGTACATGAGTTTTGTACTTGGGTAGTAAAATAACAAATGATGGTCGCAGTACAGAGGATATAACTAGAATGGCAATGGCTAGAAAAGCGTTCTTGAAAAAGAGAAATTTGTTAACATCAAATATTGATTTAAGCCTAAGGAAGTCTTTTCTGAAGTCATTTGTGTGGAGTGTTGTCTTTTGTGGGAGTGAAACATGGACGAAAAACAGTGCGGACAGGAAGAGGATAGAGGCTTTTGAAATGTAATGCTACAGAAGAATGCTGAAGATTAGGTGGATGGATCGCGTAAATAATGAGGAGTAACTGAACAGAATTGGGGAGAAAAAGATTTTCTGGCATACCTTGACTAAAAGAAGCGATCGATTGGTAGGACACATTTTTAGACATCAAGGATTCGTGAATTCAACATTGGAGGGAAGTGTTTGGGGTGAAAATCACAGAGGAAGACCAAGAGATGGATACAGTAAGCAGATTCAGACAGATGTAGGTTGCCGTTCTTATGTGGAGTTGAAGAGGCTTGCTCAGGATAGGGTATTGCGGAGGGCTGCATCAAACCAGTCTCCAGACTGAAGACCACAACAAGAACAGTATCAAAAAAAGGTTGAGAGAAGGAGAAATGGAGGGGGAAGGGGAATCCTGATGTTGAGTGAATTAGGCTAGGTAGAGTTATAAATGGTCTGAGAAATAAATCAGTGAAGTAAAGTCAAAGGAAATAATTTTACCACTTGACCAATCAAGTCACTTTTTCTGCCAGACAGATAGGAAAAAAGTAGAGGACTAAAATATGGCATATATAAAATTTCACTGCAAATACTCTGTGGAAGCCATGAAAATAATTCAACAGGGATCATAAATCCTGCAAATTAAATCTGAGATTGTCACTCACCAGCGTAAGCCGGAGGAAGTGGTCACTACCTCGCACATACTTGAAGATGCGAACACTGTTGGCATGGAGTTCGATGTACCCCGTAGTGTCACCATCACATGTCTTGGTATTAGTCTCACGCTGACCTGCAGGCATCGCTGTCGGGTAGGCAGGGTACATGACGGCGGAGATATGTGCTCCTTCCAGGTTCCAATATCGGTGAGTCGTCGCCAGTGTCTCCACAACTACAAATTGTGATGCTGGCACTCGCAGCATGGGGTTCTCTTTTCTAAAATGGAAGCAACAGAGAATCATTTACACAAGGTGGACAAAGGTTACAATGTGAAGTATCTTGAACTTTGAGATCATAAGAGGTGTAATATTAGTTTAGTAAATGGACTTTGTTCAATATGAAAGGAATGCTGTCATTTCCTTTTAACAGTTATTTTAAAAGTATGGCCTTCCTTGATTTCATTTTGCTTGCCTCAACATTACAGTATCATAGGTTGAAACAAAACTGAGGCTGTTTGTGGACAAACTTGTGGTACCTGAACAGAGGCAGCAGCCTCTTCAGCAAATCTTTCAAAATAGCTGAGTTTGCAAGTAACATTGTTGCCATCTCAGTTTCTACCAAATACCTACCTACACAACCTTCCTAAAGAACAGAAATCTTTATAATAAAGAAATATGAGGGTCACTCCAAAAGAAATGCACACTATTTTTAATACAGTTTCTACTCTGCATGTTTGAAAGTTTTACAGTTCGTAGATACATACTTTAGGAACAATACTTTCATTTTTCATTTCTCCACATAATCCCCATTCCTCTCAACTGCCTTACGTCATCAGTCTGGAGTGTGTGCAGTACACGGCCTGCCGCTGCGAGGACAATCCTCAATATTACTCTGCCCGCTTTCATCACGTAACCTGCTTGCCCACCGACTAACTGTACTGCAATCGACGGCAGCATCTCCATACACCTATTTCAATCTTGTGGATGTTTCCCACTGTCTCGTTTTCACAGCACCCTCTGCCCAGCACTTAAATGTGATTTGCAGAGTATCCCATGTGGATGTAGATGAATTCAATGACAGCATATTGCTTCTGACGAACGTCAAGTGTAGCAGCCATCTTGAAGACACATCTGTGACGGTGCTGCTCACGGGAACAGGTTGAACTAAGTTTGAAAACAAGCGTGAAGGATGTATCTACACACTGTAAGACTTTCAAACATGCAGAATGAAAACTGTATTAAAAAAAAAATAGTGTGCTCTTCTTTCGGAGAGTGACCCTCATAAAATTCAATATCAGCATATGTTAATCTGACATTTCATATACTTACAAACGGCAGTATTGCCGAAAAAAAACCCTAAGTAAAATCTGCACTGTCTATCACAAGCCACAGACTTTGAATGCAGACATTGTAATCATGTTTTTTTTTTTTAATGTGTGGAAATATGCATGGAATCCTTCCCCCAACTCTCCTGCCTGGGAATTCCCATTACTACTGTGGCCTACAAACATGTCTTTGAGTCAATGTTTTGGGTCTTATCTTTCGGGCATCCCCCCACTCCCTAGCCTCTCGTGCATTGTTCAGTTGGTGACTGATATTTGTATGCTGATGTGCAATAAAGTGTTGTTACTGATTAAATTAGTTTCACTGCGTCTACCAACCCTGATAATTACCACAATGTCCTCGTTGGGTTCAAATGTTCAAATGTTTGTTAAGCTTATGGGACTTAACTACGGGGTCATCAGTCCCTAAACTTACAAACTACTTATGAACTACTTACAGACTAGGACGGCACAAATATCCCTGCCCGAGGGGGGATTCGAACCCCCGACCGTAGTGGCCTTGCTGACCGTGATTGGAGCGCCTCAGTCACCTCGGCCACCGCGGCCGGCTCGTCGGGTTCACCAATGTGGTGATTATCAGGGTTGGTAGACCAAGTAAAACCAACTTAGTCAGTAACAACACTTTATTGCACATGAGCATACAAGTATCTGTCACCAACTGAACAATGTGCATGGGAAGCTTCTGGAAAATAAGAGCCAATGACATTTAATCACCAACATGTTTGTATGTTTTTGAATCGAGAGCTGTCGATATCTGCCCCAATAGCATTTCCATTGCTTTTCTTATTGCCACATTGCTCTATATTAATTTTACAGCTTTGTCTATGATGTTTCACATTCTCTCTCATTCCCTTTTATGTCTTAGTGTTGGAGCCATATACACACATCGAAAATAGTGTTGCATCATCGTGATTATAGGGGCTCACGACTCTACATAAAAATGCAACAGAGTTGTGAATGGGGACTATGAACATGTGAGTCAGTATCAGTGTGTCGTTTATTGTGAAACTAGGAAAGAAACGTAGGCGACAAAAGGAGTCATTTACTGTACTTTTATAACAATATATGTAACATAAGTGACGTTAATATAGATCATTATTACAGTTTCAAAAATATTTTTGCAAATGCCTATAATAAATTTTTGTATGTGACAATTTTAATGGTTTTTGCTTAAGACGGCCAAGGTCAGAGTAGGGTGTTTTGTGCATGTGGATGGGAATTGAGGCTACGTGACCCTGTATCCTAAATGTGATAAAATTGGAAGTGAAACGTAATTTATAAATTTTTCGTTTATTTTTAAAATCGTATTTCTGACATAAGTGCCATTCTTTTTTACTAAATTTTGGTTTTTATTTTGGAATTTTATAAAATTTGTGCAAGTTCACATATTAAATTTTACGATCAGCATTGCACGTAGTACGTCAACTTTCAGAGAAGTTTGAAGAAACCATTACATTGTTCTTGATGTTGAGCTCTGAAAAATTTATATTGGCATTGTAGGTAGCCTATCTGCACAAATTCTCACGACTTTCTCTTTAAGCCCATGTTTTTTTCCAGAACATTAAAGAATCATATATAATAATTGAAGTTTCATCAGGTAAATTAATTATATCTAATATTTTCAGGCTAATTCCAGTCTTTGGGTGAAAGTACCGCACTAGTATTGGATGTATTTTGAGCTCTTTATAGTTTTAAACGTCTGTACCAAGGAGGTTCGGTCTGTACAGATAAAGATAAGTGGATAGTCTATAAGTTCCGCCTATGGGTTATCTAAAGAAAAAGGCGCAATCACAATTAGATTTCCCGCAGCGTAACTTCTTTTGAAACATTATTTGAATCAGTTTTGAAGTGAATTCCATTGATCTAAAACTCTGATTGTGACTTACCGTGTGGAATGCCCACAAACCTCCAGCTCTGCAAATTCTTCATAATCAGTAAAGTTTTCCTGACAGAAATAATTGGTAGCGTGGTTGTTGTTGTTTATAGGAGACTAAACTACAAGGTCATCAGTCCCCAGATTGATTATGTACCGTACTGCAGCAATTTGCGCCCTTTTATGTTTATCAGATGTTAAGCTACATATACCGGTACGAGTTTACCGCCTTGAGCAATGGAAAACACCCTATCACATGTTTTGCGCCGCACTTCTGAAGGTGTTGTACATATTTGTGAAAAAGAGGACTCCATTTGCAAGTCCTTCATGATTTGACAACTTCGCATTTCAACAGTCGGCAGCATTGCTAAGTAAAACAAACAAATTTGTTCACGGATCTCGACAAAGCACGCAAACACAAATCAACAATGTCGAGGCTCCGTGCGGACTAACTTTAATAATCACCCATTGAACTTTGGCATCTCTCAGAATGCTTCATCTGGAACCTGTTGTATTTCAGATCTCTGTCAACCGAGAAATGACGATGGTCACCCCAGGCTAACTACAAGTAGTGTTTCACCTAGAGTACTATTATTTCTTTTTTATGTACACTAGACAATGAAAGGTGCTGCACATATCACACTCATAAATCCTACGTTCACATCCTGATTCGTAGAGCTTACATTGAGTGCGAATGATCTGTAGTTGGTGAAATGTGAAAATTATTGGAATGTGGGACAGATTATTCATTTTGCAGGCACTTTTATTAAGTCTTCCAATGCAGGATGGTGAGACAGAATCCGGGACGGTCCTACTCAAGGGTCCCACTCAATCTGGGACGGTTGGCAGTGTTGACAACTTAGTGCTTTTCACACTAGATCTAGTTACTTATAGGTCGGGTTTCCACAGGCATGAATTTCTGACACATGCACTCCTCCACCACCGTTCCCCATATACATGTTAGCGTTTCCACACGCTGACGTAGGAAACGCTATTTACGCGACTTTCAGGAAGGCCCCTAGTGAAATTTTTCGTTTGGGAGTTGTAAATAATTTAATTGTAGAGTTTATAGAAAAGTTGACGGAAAAAAAAAAAGAAAAACAGATGCACTACAGTAATAAGGGTATCTTTGTACCACAATGTTTCACCTATTGGCAATTTTTTTTCTAAGGGTAATTTTTAATACCACTGTTACAAATAATTCCCCAGTAGGTGGGACATCAGCCATATGAGAGCCAAATAATAAGTGGTACAAAGATACCCTGACTGGTAAAAAGTTAGCCTGATTGACTGTAACGCTGAATATAGAAGTGGGAATTTCGTAAGAAGTGTTTGGGGCGGTAAAATAAATTGTGAATAGACTTTTAGTAAATGCATTGTCACTGTAATATGCTAATGTTACCGACAACCTCAAAAGTTGCTGTTTTAAAATTGTCACAATCAGAATGAGGGGGAAAAAGTCTTTCGTTTTGACCATGAAATAATCTGTTCCTGATCTATGTTGTGCAGGGTCTTACGTTTATCCTTGTGTAATCAGTAAATTACAGTCGTAAAGCGAACATTTCGCTGCCAACAAAACATATCGTCGCCGCTACCTTGAGATTTAACCCAATTTTGGAAACCTTTTCTGCCGTACTTCTGGTACTATACAAAAGTTAAAACACGTAGGTGAGATACAATGCCAGCTCATATTAATTTACAAGGTCATGTTACTACTGGAGATACTGCAGTACATACATTCTGCAGAACACGATTTTTACCCTATGTTATCTGCAATTAACAGAAGATACATAAGTAAATAAGGTTTATATCGGTTCTACCTGTAGCAGTATTAAGTGGAAAGTAAATAACTAGTGCCTTAAAATACCGATTCATTACTTAATTTTGCAAGCAATCTTGGATCTACTCTACAAAACAGTCTTTACACACTATTAATGTCGATTTGAACCCTATTTTTGTGATGATCAAAGTAGGTCTACTTTTAAATCTGTAAAGCCACATATAAATTTTCATTTGAACAAAATGTTTACTATCAGTGATGAATTATTATTAGGCCTACACTGAAACATAATATACGTTTACAATATTAACTGTTATACAATACTATGAAAGTTAGCAAGTTAACACTGTTTCAATGTTTTCAAATTCGTGTCGTCACTTCAAACAGTGGTGCGTTACTCTGTGTATAAATGTTTATAAGGAGCAGCTCAATTCTACATTGATGTTCCCGTCGCATTGTTTATGAAAATATTGTCACTTTACGAAGTATTCATTTGCTTCGCCAAAGACAAAAGTCATTATTTTGGTGTGACGCAAACACTTCATGTATATAAACAAACAGAAGTTCTAGATCCGTGTTCCGGCCTGTCGAACGAGAAAGGCCCGAATGAAAGCAGATCCACCCATCGGCAGTTGCTGAAGCTCGTAAGCACTCTTCCACATCGTGGAAGAAACTGAAGCGTGTTTGAACTTCCGTAATTTACGCGTAATATGGCATGAGAATACGCAGGTTTGGTGTTTCCATGCGTTTGTTGACTTGCGAGAGTGGTGTTGGGGGGATGCTTGTGTAAGTAATTCATGTCTGTGGAAACCTACATTAAGCTTTGACCGTGCCAAAAATTATTTTCAGCGCCTAGCGTCAAATCTGGTACCAAATAAAAATTTGTAACTTTTTAAAAAATCTCAGATTTTTACTTATTTTTATGGACTTGAACATATTTTGTTAGGACGAGAATTGCGTCATGACTCGGTACACCGCTATCTATTTTAGACGGCCTTTGAACTGATCCTACGCCAAAGATTGGGAATACCCTGGCTGTCAGTAGTCGACATTGTTAAGTCGCCTCACTGTGTAGTGTACGGTAACAGTGTTTGCTTTGCTTCCAAGTATTTTGATCTTGAGATGTGAAAATTGACTTTGCCGTTTAAAAAGAAAAGTTGGAGCTAGAGAAGGATGGGCATCTCCCATTCTTGGATGTCCTGGTCAAGAGGAAGGCAGATGGCACTCTAGGGCACAGTGTGTATCGAAAACCCACCCACACTGACATATCTTCAAGCCAGTAGCTGCCACCACCCAGCACAGAAGAATGGAGTCTTGAAAACTCTAGTGCACAGGGCCCAAGCTCTGTCAGATCCAGAAAATCTTGTCATGGAGATTGAACACCTTCAGCTGGTTTTCAGCAGAAATGGATACTCCTCCAGAGATATCCAGAGGGCACTTCATACAACCAGCCAACCACAGGATACAGAGGAGGAGCCGGAGGAGGCAAAGAAGGTGGCATACCTACCATATGCTGGTCCTATTTCTGCGAAGATCAGCAGAATTCTTATGAAGTATGACATTAACAGCATATTCTGCCCACCTGCCAAAATTGGGACAATGCTGGGAAGTGTGAAAGATGACCTGGGGCTACGTAAACCAGGCATTTACAGCATCCCGTGCCAGTGTGGGATGTCATACATCGGCCAGACAATCAGGACGGTGAATATAAGGTGCAAAGAACACCAGAGGTGCACCAGACTCGGACAGGCAACCAAGTCAGCCATAGCAGAGCACTGTCTAGAGTATGGCCACACAATGGACTATGACAAAACCAAAATTGTGACACAGACCCCAAGATTCTGGGACAGCATCATAAAGGAGGCCATCGAAATAAAGGTCACTGACAACCTAATAAACCGAGATAGCGGTTACCAGCTAAGCACAGCGTGGAGTCCGGCTCTGGAACTTGTTAAGGCCCAGCGGAAGGGACCAAATAACTCCACAAGAAGTAGAAACAACTCAGAAGTGGCGCCAAGCGGGCACGGACCGAAAATGGAGCTCCTGACACCGGACGGGCCTCAAACAGCTGCCATAGCAGCAGATGTCGGCCAAGACGGGCGCGGACATCCATTGGAGCATGTGGGCAGCCACAACATCTCAGGAGCAGTGCGAGGTGGGTGCGGACCAAGAACAGAGCACCTGACGCCAGGCAGGCCTCAGACAGCTGCCCTGACCACAGATGGTGGACGAGCTGGGCGCGGACGTCCGTCGGAACAGCAGGGAGGTTTCAACACCTCAGAGGAAGCGCCATGCGGGCGCGGACCGCGAATGGAGCGCCCAATGCAGGAGGGGCCTCAAACAGCTGTTATAGCAGCAGATGTCGGCCGAGGCGGGCGCGGACGTCCGTTGGAGCATCTGCGCAGCCACAACATCTCAGGAGAGGCGCGAGGCAGGCACGGACCAAGATCAGAGCGCCTGACGCCAGAAGGGCCTCAGACAGCTGCACCGACCACAGATGGTGGACAAGATGGGCGCAGACGTCCGTTGGAGCACAAGGGAAGCCACAACACCTCAGGAGCAGCGCCAGACAGGCGCGGACCACGGAGGGAGCACCCAACGTGGGAGGGGCCTCAGAGAGTTGCCGCTGCCACAGATGGCGGCCGATTGGGGCGCGGACGTCCGACGGAACGCCAGGGAAGAGACAACATCCTACAAGCAGCGCCAGCTGGGCGCGGACCGCAGACAGAGCGCCTAGCGTCTGCTGGGCATAAATACTGGACCAGGTCCTCCAAAAACGGCAGTCTCAGGTAGCACCTGAAGAAGGCAGCGAGTTACGCGGCCGAAATATTGTGCCAGAACGACGCATACATCCGGCAGTAATCCCGTTTATCCAAAATGTCAAGAAAAGTTACATTCAGCGATATAAACGCGAGTGGGAATCAATCGAAGATTTTAAATATTGGTAATATGAAAGCTCAGTGCCTTTACTGTCATGTTGAATTGTACGTCAGGTTAAGTAATAACAGAACACATAGTGCTAGTAAAAGACATTCTCAGAAGAATGTTAAGGCCTCAGTTATTCCTACATTGTAAAAGTTATTGTATTTTAAGCCGTGTATTGCTGATGAAAAATTACAAGCTGTTCTCAAGGAACAGTTCTTGTTTATTGCAGAACATTGTTCCATTGTTACATGCAATCATCTTGTTGAACTCTGTGTAAGGGATACTTTGTGATTTCAAATCTGCCGTTGGTTTGAAGTTGCTTCGAACAAACTGCACATAAATAATAAAACATGTTTTGGAACCACACTTTACAGATGAACTGCGTAAAGATATTGGAGAGAAAAGCTCAGTGTAATTCTGGATGAATCTACAGATATCAGAGTCCTTAAACATTTAGGGGTTGTATTGCGCTACTACATCGAAAAACAAAATTACATTACATAAACGTTTCTTTGACTAATTAGTATGGAAAACGCATATGCAAGGGGCACTGGTGATGCACTAGTTGTGCTGATTGAGAAGAACTGAAGCTCGATACAGAAGAAGGACGTTGACTTAGGAAAGGTGTATAGACGTTTTGAAAATTATTATTTTGAAAAAATCATTTTATGCCAAGGCTGCGAAATATTTTTATTTGTTATATTCTACCAGTTTCGGCAGTTGCCAATTACAGCAACATCTTCCTGATAATGTGAAAACACTGGAGATAATGTTTCATCTGAGTGTTCAAGAAACGCTGAAAGTACATAAAAGCACGAAAATTACAGAACTGGCAGAAGCTTTTGATTTTCAACCAGATGAAATTGACAGAAACGTTGACCAGTGGAGAAATATCTCTCACCAAACCTGGAACAACTAAGAAGATACAGTGGCATTCTGGGATGAAATATTTCAGTTCCGAGATGGAACAGATTTAAATCCATGTAAGTACTTGTGTAATCTGGCTGCGGCAATGTTATCTTTACATCATAGTAATGCCGAAGTGGGAAGGGTATTCAGTGCAATGAACATAGTGAAAATAAAATTGCAGAATCGAATGGGGATTGAGACTTTAAATGCCGCATTGACAGTGACAATTGGATTAAAAAGAAGGAACAAAAATTACTAGGATTATGAACTTCCAGAAGATTTGGTGGAAAAAAAAGTTTTAATGCTTCATATAACTTCAAAATCAACCAGCCTTCAAATTGTGAGACAGTAGGAGAAGATGAAATAGAAACATCTTCCCACTATGAGTAGAACAATGCTAATTGAATGTAGCGTAAAAATATCAATTTAAAATAGAGCAGAGATCAACTGATAAACAACATTAGACTTCTGGAGATACTGTATTATACCATACATATGTTATCGTGACATTTGATATTAATTATTTTGTGTACTGTCTTTTATAATTATAGGTGATACTGATTTATCGAACACTACTGCTTTATAATCATCTTGATGTTCAGGCCCTTTATGGTCCATGTCTGCTTTAGAAATATTTGAGTTAGTTTCTTTTGGATAAGGATGTGTCTTGAGCAAACCACTTTCTTTTTTATGCCCATACATGTTTCACTACATTTGTAGCATCTGCATTGGGTCATTTTTATTGCTTTAAAGTGAACAACAGTAAATATTTTTGGTTCTTATGGTTATTACAAGTTCATCCTGTTAATTATAATTATCTACAAGAATTTCATATATGTATATATACCTTTTTTTACATGTTTGGTTGGTTTTCCTACATGATCCCTACGTACAGTTTGTCATCTGCAACCATATGACACTTATATACAAAATAATTTTGTCATAGGACAGTTCATAACTCACCGAAAAGACGTGATGATGAACCGCATCAGACACACAAAAAAGACACACACATACAATCTTTCAGCTATGAGCCATGGCCTTCTTCAGAATTAGGAACATTCACACAGGCACATAACACAGTCACAAAACTGTCAGCTCTGGCTGCCGCACTTTGAATCAAGCTTTGCGGTGTGAAGATAGAAGAGGGGAGGGCGATGGGAAGGTTACGTCATAGTGGTGGGGAAGGATAGAGCACAGCCTTCTAAAGTTTGTACATCAGACGGGAGGAACGAGATGCAGCTTAGGGATGGAGTGGGGAGGCAGGTGAGTGGAGGAAAATAAAATAAAACGAATACACACACGTACACGGACGCACGCACACATGCATATGTGTGCAGTCTCTCTCTCTCTCTCTCTCTCTCTCTCTCTCTCACACACACACACACACACACACACACACGGCACTTAAAATAGGAGAGGTTTTGGACAGAGAAGTGGGAACTGCTGGGTGTAGAAAAAGGAAAGTTATTGTAAGTTGAGACCTGGATAATTTAAGGGCCTTAGAATGTACTGTGGGGATAACTCGCATCTGTGCAGTTCAGAAAAGCTGATGGTGGGTGGGAGGATCCAGATGGCTGCGGTTGTGAAGCAGCCATTGAAGTCAAGCATATGCTCCACTGTGTGTTGTGCCACAGGGTGGTCCACCTTGTTTTTGGCCACAGTTTGGGGGTAGCCATTCATTCTAATGGACAGCTGGTTAGTCGTCATGCCAATACAGAAAGCTCTGCAGCGATTGCAGCACAGCTGGTAAATTATATTGCTGCTCTCACAGGTGGCCCGACCTCTGATAGGGTAGTATAAGCCTGTGACAGGACTAGAATAGAAAGTGCTGGGTGGGTGGATTGGACAGGTCTTGCAACGGGGTCTTCCACAGGCATATGATCCCTATGGCAGTGGGCTGCGTTTTGGGGTGGCATAGGAATGGAGGTTGGGAGGGCGACGAAACACCACTTTATGAGAGGTGGGAAGAATCTTGGACATGAGGACACAAAATCAAAACCTGGGCTAGAACGGAGTTTAGTTGTTCAAGTCCAGGTTAGTACTGGGTGACAAGGGCAGCGCTCTTTTGTGGATGGTTACTGGTGGTGGAGGGAGGATTTGGAATGTGTGGAGATATGGCATGGGAGATCTGTTTATGGACTAGGTCAGTGGGGTAGTTGCTGTCTGTGAAGGCCTTTGAGAGACCCTCAGCATATAAAAAAATGATGTTCTAGGCATTGCAGATATACTGTCCAGGCCAGAGGTTTTGGGTTTTGAAATGTTAGGTAGGATTCCTACAGATGGCCCATAAAGAGGTTGGCATAGGAGGATGCCATGCAAGTGCCCTTAGCTGTGCCACGAATTTGATGGTAATCTTTGCCATCAAAGGAAAAGTATTTGTTAGTTAGGATAAAATTGTTGACGGTTATGAGGAATGAGGTATCGAGCTTGAATTCAGAGGGATGTTGGGAGAGATAGTGATTGAGAGTGGCAAGGCATTAGCATGTGGGATGTTGGCATATAGGGAAGTGGCATACACTGTGACAAGTAGGGTTCCAGGACGTAAAGGGGTGGGGATGTTGGAGAATTGGTGAAGGAAGTGGTTGGTATCCTTAATATGGGAGGATATATTTTGGTCAATTGCTTGAAGGTGTTGATCAATGAGGGCTGAAATTCTTTTGAGAGAAGCACAGTAACCAGCCACAATTAGGTTTCCAAGATTGTTTGATTTGTGGATTTTGAGGAGCATGTAGAGGTGGGTATGTGGGTTGCTGTTGGGGTGAGGAGGGAGGTGGATTCAGGGGAGAGTTTCAGGTAAGTGTCTTAGGATTTTAACAGGGATTGAATATCTTGTTGGACTTTGGGGATGGGGGTCATTCCAGCACAACTTGTAGGTGGAAGAGTCAGAGAGTTGGAGGAGCCCTTCTGCCAGGTAGTCACTGTGATCCATAACTACAGTGGTGGAACCTTTAACCGCAGGAAGTATGATTATGTCGGAATTTGATTTTGAGGTTGTGGACAGGTCTCCTTTCTTCTGTTGAAAGGTTCGAGTTCTTAGGAAGGGACTCGGGGGAAAGATGGTGAGGCCAAGTTGGAGGTAAGAAAATCTTGGAGGGTAACCAGTGGGTGATTAGGTGGGAGTGCAGAATCTCTGTAGGATGGTGCTATGAACTGGAATAGGCAAGGTTCTATGTTGTGATTAGGTTGTCTAGTCAGAAAGATTAGTGTTCAAGTATTGTTTCCATCTTAGGGATCGGGAAAAGGAGAGTAACATGCTTGTATTGGGGCGTAGGGCTGAAGACCTACTCTTCTTTTCCTGATCCCTACGATGGAAACACTACTTTGCCACCAATCCCTTTGATTGTAGCCAATCTAATCACAACACATCATTCCTCATAACCATCACCAACTTTATCCTAACTAACAACTACTTTTCATTTGATAGGAAAGTTTACCATCCAATCTGTGCGACAGACATGGGACACACATGGCACCCTCCTATGCCAACCTGTTTATGGGCTGTCTGGAGGAAGCAGTCCTAGCATCCCAAAATCCCAAAACTCTGGCCTTGTTCAGGTTTACTGATGAAATTTCATGACCAGGACTCAGAACCAGGACACCCTATCCTCCTTCCTTGAAAACCTTAACTCCTTCTCCCCCATCCATTTCACCGAGTCTTCCTCAACCCATCATGCCACATTCCTTGATGTCAACCACCACCTCACTGATGGCTCCACCCACACTTCTGTCCATATTAAACCTATCAACCACTAACAGTACTTTCACTTCGACAGTTGCCATCCCTTCCACATCAAAAAATCCCCATCTTACAGCATGGCCACCCGTGGACAGCGTATCTGCAGTGACAAGAACTCCCTTTCTGAATCTGCTAAGGGTCTTAGCAATATTGCTAAGGGTCTCACAAAGGCCTTCACAGACAGAAACTACCCTAGTGACCTAGTCCATAAACAGATCTCCCATGCTATATCCCCAAACATCCCAAATCCTCCCTCCACCACCAGTAACCATCCACAAAAGAGCACTATCCTTGTCACCCAGGACTACCCTGGACTTGAACAACTAAACTCTGTCTTTCGCCTAGGTTTTAATTTTCTGTCTTCGTGCCCAGAAATGAGAGACATCCTGCCCAAGATCCTTCCCACCCCGCCTTAAGTGGTTTCCGTCGCCCTCCCAACCTCCATAACATCCTAGTCCATCCCTATGCCACCCTGAAACGCAGCCCACTTCCGCAGGGATCATATGCCTGTGGAAGACCCCGTTGCAAGACCCAGCACTTCCTATTCCTGTCCTGTCACACGCTTATCCTACCCCATCACAGGTCAGGCCACCTGTGAAAGCAGCAATGTAATTTACCAACTGTGCTGCAATCACTGCACAGCTTTCTATATTGGCATGACGATTAACCAGCTGTCCATTAGGATGAATGGCCACCGCCAAACTGTTGCAAAAAGCAAGGTGGACCACCCTGTGGCACAACATGCAGCGGAGCATATTCCTGACGTCAATGGCTGCTTCACAACTTGGCCCATCTGAAATCTCCCACCGACCACCAGCTTTTTTGAACTGCACAGATGGAAGTATGTGAGTGTGAGTATGTGTGTGTGTTTTATTTTATTTTCCTCCAGTCACACGCCTCCACACTTCACCCTTAAGCTGCATCTCATTTTTCACATATAATAGGTACATACTCTGGAAGGCTGTGCTGCATCCATCCCCACCAACATGATGTAACCTTGCCAGCCCCTCCCCTCTCATATCTCCACACCGCAGAGTGTGATTCGAAGTATGGCAGCCAGAGCTGACAGTTGTGTGACTGTGTTGTGTGCCTATGTGATTGCATGAATGTTCCTAATTCTGAAGAAGGCCATGGCTTATAGTTGAAAGTGTTGTATGTATGTGTCTCTTTTTTGTGTGCATGTCACGGCTCATCGTCACGTCTTTGCGTTGAGTTGTAAACTGTCCTATTACTATATTGTTAATTCCAATCTGGACTTTACATTGTTATATACACCGAACGCGTCAACTGTCAACTCCACCCACCAACTTGCCAAGAACCATACTTCCCGTTCAAAACACAGTCAGTTGTCTACTCCATCCGCCATCTTGTTTTTAACAGTTCGCACACAGTAATAGTGATCGTGTGGCATCCCGCGTCAGAAATTCAAATCCTCCCTCAGGCAAAGATGTGTGTGTTTGTCCTTAGGTTAGTTTAACTTAGTTTAAATAGTTGTATGTATAGGGACTTTTGACCAAAGTAGTTTGGTCCTATAGAATTACAAATATTTGAAGCTGCTTCTCTACTTCACTGATGAGGACATCTACAAATGTAAGTTGAAGATATATCATTAGCAAACAATAAACACACACACAGAGAGCGGCGAGAGATAGAGATAGAGAGAGAGAGAGAGAGAGAGAGAGAGAAAGAGATGCCATTCACATAAAATTAAGTAATAGACCTAACCTTAAAATGATAAAAGAAAACAGATCCAATGTTTCAACAACTAGCAGTTTTGTAGATAAGTGTCATATGGTTGCAGACGACAAACTGTAAGCAAAGACCTATAGGGATGATGTAGGAAAACCAACCAATCCAACATGTAAAACAAGACATATATAAATATATGAAATTCTTGTACACAATTGTAATTAACAGGATGAACTCGTAATAACCGTAAAAACTAGAAATATTTTCTGTTGTTCGCATTAAAGCAATAGAAAGGAGCCACTGAAGATGCTACAATTGTAGTGAAACATTTATGGGCATACAAAAACAAAACACCAGTGTTTTGCTGTCTGTGTGTAGAATGGGTAATGCATGTAATCTATCCAAGCTTGAACAAAAACGAAAGTGACACCACGTCCAAAGTTCAGAGGTTGGGCGACCACCCCTCTTTATCGATGTTAGACTTCATAGGCTGGGCAGACTGCTAAAACAGGACAGGCAGCGAACTAACGTCAGAATTTAACAGAACATCTTGTGTTCTTACCTGTAAGGATAGTGAATCCAAACATGGGGTTCGGTCCAATTCTCACATGGGGAAGGGTGAAGCTGCATTACAATCACATGTGGTGTATGATATGCCAGCCAGAAGTTTCTTGCAAAAACGTGGTATGGATTCTTGCTTCCTATAAAAGAACCAGAAAATAAGATTTAAACAACTGCAGTGAACAATTTGAAAGTTGTTGGCACTAGCTAATGTAATAATCAAGACAAAACTTCTGCTCAAAACTAAGTGTTCATTGAGGATATTAATAATCAAATTTTGAAACACTGTAGAGCGACAAATAAGTCCCAAGATGGCGAGCGCCATATTGCTTGTATGGTAGCCATTTTGCTCTCCAATTATCTTGTTTAAACAGCTGTGCTGTCAACATAGATGCCTCACACAGAGAGCATCCCAGCTTCTCGGCTTTTGGTAAGACCAATGTGTAGTTTTTGTTTCATGGTTTTACTTTATTTATGATAATTTCCATTTATGATAATCTCCATTAAACTTAACATTTTCACAAACATCAGAACCTTTAATCCAAACATATACTCTCTGCTCTTTATCTAACTTATTCTTTACAATAAGAGGCATTTTACAATTATAATTAGACTTTTCAATATCTTTAGTAAAACCTTCACTTCTCAGTAGTCATTTTCATCCATCTTTTATGGTATAACTGATTTTACAATGAATTAAGCTTAAAAATAATACTTGGTTTCGAATCCTCATGCAGTGCATAATTTTACTCTGTACAAATGATACAGTCAGAAATTAGTTGTTTATATTTTTAGGAAACGTGATCATTTAAGTAAGAAAGCAGTTAATGTAGTTGTACAACTATGTAAGTAATCCGGAAACTCCCAGTCAGTTGGAGGGAAAGCAATTTCATTCACGTTTCTTAGAACAAATGTTTTATTTTAGATGTTGAGTGGGAATGTGATACACTAAAATTCCAATTCCTAACAGAATTTTACCATTCTGCATGTTTAGGAACTGTGGCATCATATGAAAAATTGTATCAAGGCTGTGATTCGAACTTGAATCTAATGCTTACAGGGCAGTTGCTCTGATCAATAGACTACCATGGCTTCACACAATTGCATTGATGGACTGGCTCGCCTCTCACCTTCGTCTAAATTCCCATCTCCACCACAGTGTACAGGATGGTCCACTTGAACAACATTGCAAAGGTTTTCCAAATCTATTAGAATAGTACCCTTCAAATAGAATGAAATAGGGATCCCACCTGAAATCCAGACAAGGGAAAGCAGTCAACAATCCGAAGATTGGTTTGAACACCACAGTGCTTTACTAGGCATGGTCTTGTTTGGAGGTAGCATGCCGTTGCCTTCCTCTGACCTTCGAACTGACTTATCCAGGCCGGCCGCAGTGGCCGAGGGGACTGAGACGCTCCAGTCACGGTCTGTACGGCCACTACAGTCGGGTGTTCGAATCCCCCCTCGGGCAGGGATATTTGTTCCGTCCTTAGGATTAGCTATTTCATAAGTAGTTTGTAAGTTTAGGGACTGATGACCCCGTAGCTAAGTCCCATAAGCTATAAACATCTGAACATCTGACTTACCCAGCCAGTTATAGGGGGACCTACAGTTTAACGTGGGTTCCGAACCACGGTGCTACTCGGTATTTTTCACAGGAGCAATACTGCAATATGAGTCTTTATTCAAATTAAACTAATAATTGAGATACTTATTTCAATTTTGAAGCATATACACTGTATCTTTATAAAATGAAGAATGTAATGAAAATTTGTACCAAGATGGGATTAGGCCCCAGGTCTCCTGCACTACTAAGCCAGTGGATTTGCACAATGAACAGGTATACACTGGCATTCCTCTCAACTGTTTTGCAATTATTATAGTTATGTAAAATATTTGAAATTTATGATTGAAGTAAAATGTACATGAATACACACTGAATAGCAAAAGAAACTGGTATACCTGCCTAATATACTGTAGAACCTCTGCAAGCAAGCAGATGCACCGCAACTGGTTGCTGCCTTATTAATAAATTTAAAAAAAAGCAACTCAGCATTTACCCATTAAATTTGTTACTTAAAGGTAAGTGCACTTTTGTTCTGCATTCACTAAAGCACGATAAATTACATCTGCAACTGAATTTTTCCTTTATTTTAAAATAGCAGCAGAAATAAAATTTTATTTCATTGTAGGGCCCATAGTGTAGTATATACAGCGTGAGTAACTAACTATTGCCACTAAGAATAACTCCGAAAGTGTGTCATCTACATGGGATACTCTGCAAATCACATTTAAGTGCCTGGGAGGATCTGGGATGGGAATCAATACAACAACGGCGTTTATCGCTGCGGCATGGGCTACACGAAACAATCGCCAACGTTCTCCTCTGAATGTGAAAATATATTGATGACTCCCACTTACATAGGTAGACATGATCATCAGAATAAAATACGAGAAATCAGAGCTCGAACGGAGAGATTCAGGTATTTTCCCGCACGCTATTCAAGAATGGAATGGGAGGTAAATAGTATAAAGGTGGTTTGATGAACGCTCTGCCAGGCACTTAAATGCGATTTGCAGAGATCCCATGTAGATGTAGATGTAAATATAGAAGCTCCAAATTAGACTCGAGAATACTCTATTTACAGTCGCGTGTTTGTCGTGGTATAACGCCCACTAGAAATTGAATAGGCTGATCCGCCGAGATTGAGTTCATGGCGTGCAGCCAGCTTTTTAGGGGTAAGCTGAAAGCATAAACATCCATTTACAGAAGGTGTTCGAAGTGGTGATCATTGGTATCAATGCAGAATCATGGATTGAGTGGTATTCTGTATGACTTCAGCACTTGCAGGCATGCCGCCAGTGCTCTGTATTACCAAGCACTTGTCGTGTTCTAGCGCCACAGAAACGGTGGACGGCTTCACAATGCTTATTACTGTCACCTTTTTGACCTCTGTTGACCTTCAAAGATTAATATTACCTGACATAGTCGGGTTTGGGAGCGATCTGATCGTTTTATAGTTTTCAAAATAAAAAACTAAGATCGCACATTAATAATTTATTAAATGACGACCGGTTTCGGTGCACTTTGTCACCAGAATCTGGTTTCATATATGTAATAAATTTTTTAACAAGATGACCGGCTTATAACATACATGAGACCAGATGATGGTGACACAGTGCACCGAAATCGGTCGTCATTTAATAATTATTAATGTGCGATCTTGGCTTTTTATTTTGAAAACTATAAGACCTTCAAAGACCTTATTATTACACTTCATTGGATTCGTCTCGATAGCTGCTATCAGAAAATAAGTATCAAACTATAGCGTACTATTAAAAAAATACAAAGAAAAAGTTGACCTTCATATCTCTGAAGCATCCCTTGTTTGCTGCTCTAATAGTTTTATTTTTCCACTATGATCGTTTTTCTGTTATGCCATTATTTAGTGATATTTTGCTACTAGTTTTCACATATAGCATCTGTATATGCAAGCAGACATATATTTACATCAGATAATTTTTTGATACTTATTTGTTGACATTAAATATCGAACAGAGTCTGAGATGTTACGTTTAAGAACTAACAGCATCATACCACTTGATAATTCTGTAACACCGAAACAGCAATAGTGGAAAAATAAAACTGTTACAGCAGCATGCACGGAAAAATAGCTGAATATATAGTTAAAATTGCTCAAGTGAGCACATAGCCAATAGTAAATGATGCCTGATGAGAAAAATAAAGATAAAACGCTATAGGAAGTACTGGAACTAAACGGAATGATTTACAGTACTTTACATCAGATGCTGTATGATATATTGTAAACACATTGAGTTGGGTTGACAGTTAAATGTATCCCATTGTTCTCTTCCTTGGTATGCAGGATGCTTGTTCACGATTGAAACTGGTTGTAGGGGAAGGATGATAAATTTATCTCGGGTATTTAGCAGGACTGCATCATCCGAGGGACACAACTGGGCTCAGGTCTCCACTATCAAGATGAAGATGCATGTTCATCTCCTGTACATCGCTAGTCGCTACCCTACTGAATACCGGAGAAATATTCAAGATTTCCCGATGCCGGGAAAATTTAATATCTGAAATAAAGTATTGCGGCGTAGAGGTTTGGCGCAACTGACTTGTAAGCAGGAGGTCCCGTATTCAAATCCCGACCCCGGCACAAATTTTCAAATGTCCCTGTAGTATTTTAACAACGTCTACTAGCAGTTGAAACTAAAACACTTTGCAAATACAGAAGCCATCCCGATACAGGGCAAAGGAATATGCAGTCTCCTTCACTGATCTGCGTGTGACGTCCCCTGAGATGGCTCAAAATTTTTATGAATAAATTTTATTCAAGAATATTTTTGTGCATAATTTTGCAGAAAAGAGCACTGAAAAAATATACAGAAACTCTAGTACAGAGACACCTAGCCCAGTAGTATAAAGTACCAGTGACCATTAATAAAAAGGCACAGATAACTACTACTGTAGAATATAAAAGCCTTTAAATCTGTCATAGATTTCCTTATTGGCCTATTTTCATTCTGAATAGCACCTTTTAAACATTTGGTATTGTCTTCTGATCTGTTACAGGAGCCGATGTTCTGTTGTTAAAAGAGGGATGTAACTGGTACGTTAGTGTAAGTTTAGTTACATAATATAAGAAATCATGTTATTTGAGTGTAAAAGTGAGTGCAATGTTTTTATTTAATATTATGTGTAACATTAGATACCCAGGTTTTGCCGGAATTAATGCAGTTTAGTGAAAGAGCGATGTGTTTGGTTCGTATTTATATTTATCATGTTTCGAAGGACCCAATTGAGAAGCAAGTCTCCATGCTCATAGAACGAGTGAGTACTTGAATTTGTAATAGAAGATTAGTATAAGATAAAATGAAACATCCAGGAATCATATGCACACAACTAAATGAAACCAACGATGTAACGCAGAAATTAGCCAAAATGTTCAAATGTTTGTTAAGCTTAAGGGACTTAACTACGGGGTCATCAGTCCCTAAACTTACAAACTACTTATGAACTACCTACAACTAAGGACGACACAAATATCCATGCCCGAGGGGGGAGAGAAATTAGCCATTTTTAAAAGTTTTTCATGCGTTTCTTGACAGAATATAAATAGTGAGAGCCGTGCTGGACTGGCCGAGCGCTCTAAGGCGCCTTGTTGCGGAGCGCACGGTCTTTCGCCTTCGGAGGTTCGAGTCTTCCCTCGATGTGTGTGTGTGTGTGTGTGTGTGTGTGTGTGTTTGTGTGTGTGTGTGTGTGTTGTTCTTAATAGGTCTACGAAAAGCAGTAGTACGTAGTGTCAGATAATCGCGCTTGTAGCGTTGTTGCGTAGGTGTACGCCTCAGGTGTATCGTGTTATACGGCCTTTAGTGTAAGTTAGCTTAAGGAGTTTGTAAGTTTAGGGACTGAAGACCGTAGCAATTTGATCCAATAGGTTTACAAACATTTGAGGAGCAGTGAGCCACGAGGAAACTCTTTAGTTTATACTTGAAAGTGCGTGGGTTACCACTAAGATCTTTCAATTCCTGTGGCAGCTTAATTGGAAATAAATGGAGCAGTAGACTTTACGCCTTTCTGCACAAGAGTCAAGGAAGTGTGATCCAAATAGAAATTTGTTTCCTGTGAACTTAGTGGAAGCTGCTCATTCTTGGGAATAGCCTGATGATGTTAACAAAGCAACTACATTAAATGAAATTGTATTGAGATGCTAATGTTAGAATTCAGAGGCTACTGAACAGGTGTCGACAAGAAGTTCACGTGGTTACACCACATAGTTCTTGTACCGCCCTTTCTGCGTGATAAATACCCTTTTTGATTCAGCAGAATTACCACAAAAATACCACCGTACGTCATTATAGCGAATGAAAATGAGCAAAGTAGACTACTTTTCGTGTTGAAGTATCACATATTTCCACATCATCGTACAATCTATCTGAAGGCCTAGAAATCTGAACTGTTCAGTCTAGCTTATTATATGCCCATTCAATGTAATCAAAATTAATTGCACGTTAGAAACTGTCGAAACTGAGTCTTACTGTGATTTAGCATCAATTTATTTTCTACCAGCCATGAAGTTATGTCCTGAGCTGCACTACCAAGCTGATGTCTTCAGCAAACAGAAATATTTTAGAATGTTCAAATGTTTGTAAGAGTATGGTAGCAAACTGCTAGACTTACAAACTATTTAAACTAAGATAAGTACAATACACATATACAAACACGCACCATGCCCCAGGGAGAACTCGAGCCTCGACAGGTAACAACTACGCGCTCCGCAGCAAGGTGTCTTAGAGCGCTCGGCTACTCCACCGCGGCGTTTAGGATTAAGACCCCTTAGGGCACCCCACACCTAACTGTGCCGCAATGTGGGTGCATATCACAGCCATTTTAAACACTACAAAGAATTATCTTCTGCTGTCTGTTATTAAAGTAACAGGTGAATCAGTTGTGGCCTACTCCCCTTACTGCACAATATTCGCGCTTCTGCAGCAATATTTTGTTATCAACACAATCACACGTGTTTTTATATCGAAAAGGGTGCCTAGCATTCACAGCTCTTTATTTAATCAATCCAGTGCTTCATAGAGAAAAGAGAATATAGCAGTTTCAGTTGTTAAAATACTTCTAAAACCAAACTGTAGAGTTGACATCAAATTCTGAGAACTGAAATGATCAATTAACCTTGAATATACAGCCTTTTCAATATCTTTAGCAAATACTAATTAGATCAGATTAGTACTTGTTCCATACATCATGAATACGACACTTTGTAAAGATGTGGAACGTGTCAGATTAATGAAAGGTGACTTTACAAATTATTACTTTCTACTAAATATTACATGACACAATTTATTTCTACTTCTTTATTTATTCCAGATTTACTAATTTATATCCAAAATTTTATCTATAATGTAGAAGAAGTTGCCATTCAGATTTTTTTTAAATTTATTTTTAAATGCTAGTTGGCTATCTGTCAGGCTTTTGATGCTGTTTGGTAGGTGACCAAAGACTTTAGTGGCAGCATAATTCACTCCTTTCTGTGCCAAAACTAGATTTAACATGGAATAGTGAAGATCATTCTTTCTCCTAGTCTTGTAGTTATGTACACTGCAATCGCTTTTGAATTGGGTGGGATTGGTTTTAACAAATTTCATATATATATATATATATATATATATATATATATATATATATATATATATATATATATATATATATACTATGAAGATCACTACCTCTTCAAATAAGTGTCTGTAAGATGATCTTAATGGGCTCCAGCAATTATTCTGATTACATGCTTTTGTGCAGTGAACACGTTTTTACTCAATGATGAATAACACCATAGAATGATGCCATACGAAAGCAGAGAATTGAAATAGGCATAGTAAGCTAATTTACTGAGATGTATATCACCAACATTTGCAATTACCTTAGCAGCATAAGTAGCTGAACTCAAACGTTTCAGCAGATCTTCCATGTGTTTTTTCCAGTTCAACCCTTCATCAATGCATACACCTAAAATTTTTAATATTCTACCTTTGCTACAGATTTCTGATCAAAATCTAAATTAATTACTGTACTTACTGTGTTTTATCAAAATTTTATGATAGTCCATTTGCTAAGAACCACTTAATGATTTTCTGAAAGACGTTGTTTACAATTTCTTCAGGTCTTGTCTGTCAGGTGTGACAACTATACTTGTATCACCAGCAAAAAGAACCCGCTCTGCATCTTCATGAATATAGAATGGCAAGTCATTAATATATATTAAGAACAGCAGAGGGCCAAAGACTGAACCTTGTGGCACTCCATTTTTGATTGTTCCCCATTTTGAGGAATCAGTTGTTTTTTTGCATATTACGTGAACTACTTATCTCAGCTTTCTGCACTCTTAGGTATGATTTAAACCATTTGTGCACTGTCCCATTCATACCACAATACTTTATCTAGAAGAATTCCATGAGTTACACAATCAAAAGCCTTGGAGAGATCACAAAAAATTCCAACGGGTGATGTCCGGTTATTCAGAGCATTTAATATTATATAGCATTTTCTGTTGAAAAGCCTTTCTGAAAACCAAACTGACATTTTGTTAAAACTTTATTTTTACCTAACTGTGAAACTACTCTAGAATATATTACTTTTTCAACAGTTTTGGATAAGGCTGTCAGAAGTGAGATTGGGTAGTACTTGTTGACATCAGATTATCCCCGTTTTTGTGCAGTTGTTTAATAATAGCATTTTTCATTCTATCAGGAAATAAGTGTGGTGGTGTCTACATTGTCCCTTTCTCCTTTTTTATATAGTGGCTTCACTAATGAGTACTTTAATCTGACAGGAAACATCATTCGAAAAGGAAAAAAATTACAAATATGGCCAAGTACTGGGCTAAATGATGCACAACAATGCTTTATGCGCGGGATCAACGACAAAGGAACTAATCTTATGAGCAACGGTCCAGGCTCAATGTAATGAAAATTTTCTCTTTGTTTTGGCCCACTTTAGGTTTCGATAGTAACACTAAAAGTGGGCCTTTGAGATCGTCTTTTTACAGCTTGAAATTTAAATGAAAATAATGGCTTAACTGTTCAGCTGACACGAAAATTGAATAACCAAATTTGTAGAGGAGAAAATTCTCTACAACTCTGCTCTCTTATGTTTTTTTCATATCTCGTAGCGTTTCAAAGATAAGCGTTTGCAAAAATAACGGCGATTTTGGGATGTATGTCTGTCTGTCTGTCCGTAGCGTGTTCCCTGTTTGTAAGACGAACCGTTCAACCGATCAGCACCAAATTTTACAGACATGATTATAGACCGCCAAAGACCAGAATCTCCCTTTTTCAAATTTTTCGGACAAAAAATACGGTAGTAATACCAAAAAAGCCGTTTGTAATACAATTGTAATTGCAAACGAACCGTTCATCTGACACGAAAATTGAATAACCTAATTGGTAGAGGAGAAAATTCTCTACAACTTAGCTACCTTATGTTTTTTTCATATCTCGTATCGTTTGAGACATATTTGCAAAAATAACGGAGATTTGACACCCTCCTTTGAATTAACGAAAACCAGCCATTCGGAGATGTCACATGACATTCCTCGCCCAGAACTCTCTCTGGCATACGCCATCTTGCGTTGCGTATTTGATGATTTTCTTATTGTAACTTATACGTTGTCATTTCAAAGCAATGGCTTAGTGAAGAATTAACAAAAACACATCGTTCTTCGTGCGATAAATGATAATCTAGTGTCTACAAATGCCATATTAGAATCAGTTAACAACGGCTATCCATAGTATGAGATTAAAGGACTCATATTTTGATTGATAGCCGTAGCGTACGGGCAAGGCGTTGGACTATGGCGCAAAAGGTCAGTGGTTCGGAATCCGCCAGTAATTAATTTTGTTTTTCTAAAAGGGTTTCAGACACTTTTATTAATTAATTTTTTATTATTTAGATTATTATTTTGGTTCAAGTAATTTGCAAAAACTTATAAAACTACAAATCCAAAGTGGGCCGTAAAATACGTCAGTGCGATTTTTTCTTTGATTTGTTCACAGAATAAATATCACTTAGAATGTACCCACCAGTTACACACGGAGGCAGGCGCGCTGCAATGACTATGATGACCCTGTCAGGTACCCTGTAGATCGGCAGCCGCCAAAGGTGGTGTATGTAGTGTATGTCACGTTTGTCTTCCGCTACAAGAAGACGGCACGGCGTCTGACTGGCAAGGGTGCGTGACTCTGTTGGAATGAGCGCCGTCGTTACCAACACGTCGGGCTGAGCGTCCGCCACTGTCTTCAGGAAGAAACGACTGAAACCGTCTGGCTGGCCACCCCACGTCGTCAGCTCAAGCGAGGCAACAGGCTGTGGGCAATAGCTGTCGATGACTTGCCACAAGCTCTCTGACTGATTCCTAAAACAGGAGGGACAGCATTACACGTTTAGCAAAATAATGTCATTATAGAGCACTCATTTGTTCAAGAGTGCGAAGTAGACCAAACTTAGCTTTCAAGACGAAGGTCGGCCTGATGTATAATACGAGGCGCGTCCAGAAAGTAAGTTCCGTTTCAATTTATCTCCGCTGCAGCGCTGCGATTGCAATTCCGCACATGCGCTGTAGACGATGAGTATCAAGGAGAAGAACGTGCGCCATTTGTAGATCGCTGTCAGTTACGTACGCTTTGTTGTGCTTGTTTGAAATGTCGGCGTTGATTGAAAATCGCGCCGCCTGTGAAATCAGGTCGGTGATTCGGTTTCTGAATGCGAGGAAAGTGAAACCAAGTGAAATTTATCGGCAAATTTACGATGTTTACGGACCAAATGCGATGAGTGATTCGATGGTGAGAAGATGGGTCCGACAGTTCAGTGACGGGCGTAGTGATGTGCACGATGAAGAATGAAGTGGGCGTCCACCTTTGGTTACAGAATAACTGGTTCACGCGATTGATGACAAGATGCAGGAAAACCGTAGGTTTACAATTAGTACTCTCGCTATGGACGACGAGCTGAAAGAAACAGTTTCCAACTGGTTGAAGACACTAGCGGCAGATTTCTATGAAGAAGGTAAACAAAAACCTGGTGCCACGCTATGACAAATGCCTGCAAAATTTCGGCAGTGATGTGGAAAAGTAGTTTAAGAGTTGTAGAATTTTGTGCAATAAAAAATTTCTTCTGTATCTGTGTACAATTTCATTTTATTACCAAACGGAACTTACTTTCTGGACACGCCTCGTATTTTGAAATGTCTTTTATCGATACAATCTTCTTTCTAGTGAAACAACATGTCCTCTGTAAGTAAATATGGTCTATTCATAACTTCAAAACCTACAGTCCACCAACAGTTGAATATTTCTCATCAGTCAAGGAACCTTACCACGTAGGTCCAATAGGGAAAATAGAAAACATCCAAAGAAGAACAGCGCGTTTCCTTACAGGTACATTGCGCCACCATGAAAGTGTAATCGAGATGCTTTGGCAACTTCAGGGTGAGACGCTGCAAGAGAGATGTCTACATTACACTGTGATGTGGAGGACATCCATTTATTACGTCGTTTTTTATATCATTTCGACCCCCTTTCCTCTTGGCAGAATTTCTTAAGGTGTGATGAACGAACACCCTCGCCCCTTCCCCCTAATATGAGGCTACCCTTTAATTAAAAAATACTATACTTGATAGTATATATTTCGTTTCATAGCGCTAAAAACCTAAAGTCAAACTTCTATGCACTGCACTTGTTTGGGAAATTAGAGGTGAAAATTTAATAGCTTCAAATTGTACCTAGAACCAATTTAACTTTACGAAACAAAACTGTATACCATATATAAAAAAAATACATGTTTGATCGTATTTTATGGGCTGCCGTTCGTTAATTCGATTGCAATGAAACTTTGTGAACACATTGCTTCCACTTTCGCGGAGATTATAGACATAATTAAATCACTGTACGACACGCAGTTCGGGAGATATGAAGTCATGAACACCGAGATGCGTGAAAAATTGCCGCATTATGAATGACGTTTACATTTATTACTGCTTTGCTATTGAATGTATTCGCAACATATTTTGCAGACAGTATTCATTTATACCAGCGAATGTACAGTCGGTGACAGAATTCGCGAGACCACTCGCATAATCGCTACGCAGAACCGCAAAGTTTTGTTGTCTCTTCGGAAGTATAAACAGCTAGGGGACACGATCCTACATACTGTCGATTACACGTGTATCTGACACGAAATCTGGAGGAAAACAGTTATTATCCATATCGCAGCCACTTGTACCAATACACGCGATTTCTGTGGGACGTGAAGGAGTCTTCCTACATGGATTCTGGAAACTGTTTTGCGTTTTTGCCTTAGTGTTTTAAGCTATTCGCGACCGACACTTTCCTTCCCACATTTCTTTTCTTACAGTTTCAGTGAATAGAATTAATTGAATTACAAGACCTAAACCAAAATACCGACATTAGCGATTCCTGAGAGACAACGGTTCTCAGGAATTCGCAAAGAGGTCTGGGATTCGGCCAAGGAGTGTGTCGATTTCAGTAAGGTCCGATGGGCGGTGGGAACATTTCAACCGTTCAAGTCACCTGGCCACGATGGAATCTTTCCAGCTCTCCTGCAACAAGCGGGAGAAAATCTTATTAGATTCCTATGCAGGTTATTCAGGGTTAGCCTAGCAGCAGGAATCATTCCCAATGCCTGGAGGGCATTGAAGTTGTCTTCATTCCAAAACCAGGGAGAATTGATCATACCAAGGCCAAGGCTGTGAGACCAATCAGCCTGTACTCCTTCATTCTTAAGACATTGGAAAAGCTGGTTAATGTGCATGTTGGAGAAAGGAGGTTAAGTAGGGCTCCTCTACTTTCAAACCAACATGCATATCAGCCAGGTAAATCATGTGAGACAGCTCTCCACCAACTCGTTGGGAAGGTGGAGAAAGCACTACACTTTCAGGAAATAGCCCTCTGTATCTTCCTGGACATCGAAGGGGCTTTTAGCAACACGACCTTCGATTCCATGGTTAGGGCAGCAGAGGTGCATGGCCTAGGGACCACTATATGTAGGTGGACTAGGGCAATGCTCAGTGGAAGAAAGGTAGAGGCTACCATGATGAATGAAAAAATGGTAATCAACACCACTAGGGCTTGCCTGCAAGGAGGAGTTTTTTTCCCTTTTTCCCCTGGAATCTAGTGGTGAATGATCTCATTGGAGAATTAAACTCTACTAGGCAGTACTTTTGCCAAGGATATGCAGATAATCTTGTCATAGTAATACTTGGCAAATTTGCTGACACAGTCAAGAATATGGCACAAGGTGCGTTGGACATTGTGCATGACTGGTGCAGAAAACAGGATCTGGGGGTTAGTCCTAAGAAGACTGTTGTTGTACCATTCACAAAGAAGCATATTCAACATTCAAGTTGGAATCTAAAGCGTTTCAATGAAGCGCTACCTGTGAAGGGGACAGTGAAATATCTAGGGGTTACCTTAGATGAGAAACTGACATTGACCCCTCACATTAGGAATATTTGCTCCAAGGCAAAAGGTACCAGGAGAGTACCAGGAGAGCTTGTGGCAAAAATTGGGGCCTGAGCCCCAAGGGTATGAACTGGATATACACCACGGTGATTAGACCCAGGATCACCTATGGAGCGATCGTGTGGTGGAAGAAGGTAGAACAGCGGATTGCTGCTAAGGAGCTTGGTAAGGTGCAGAGGTTAGCCTGCTTAGCCACAACAGGCGGAATTAGCAGCACACCAACTGCTGGGATGGAAACCATGTTGGATATTCCCCCATTACACCTTTGGGTCAAGATGGACGCAGCGGCTGGTGCATACAGACTCAAAACTGGCAACAACTGGAACTCTTTGGGATATCCGGAATAACACACTAAAATGGTGAGTGAGGTAAATATAGCAAAGGTTGGGGAAATGCCAGCCGACTATATTATAACCCCATACTGCTTCAACAAGCCTTTCAATATAACAATTGGAAGTAGGGGGCAGTAGGAGAAAATAGTTCAACACCGTACGGGGGATATTGTCTGGTTCACTGATGGGTCAAAATCAGACCAAGGTGTTGGGGCCGGGATATACGGGGTGCAGCCAAGACTGAAGGGCGTCATCTCTCTAGGGAAACTGGCCTCAGTATTCCAGGCCTAAATCACTGCCATCAGGGCGTGTGTGGAGGAGAATTTGCGTAGGTGCTGCAAAGACCGTAACATCTATATCTATTCAGACAGCCAGGCAGCCCTGAGATCACTGGCAGCTCCTGCAACAAGGTCTAAAATTGTTGCAGAATGTCACAGGGTTCTGATGGAGCTAGGGGAAAGAAATAGAGTAAACCTATTGTGGGTCCCTGGCCACTCGGGGATCAGTGGCAACGAACATGCCGACAGATTAGCCAGGATGGGGGCAGAGGCTCCATTTATTGGACCGGAACCTGTCCTGACAATCACCAAGGCAATGATTAAATTGGAGCTACGTAACTGGCTCAGAATACAGCACGTAGAATATTGGACCAAAGTCTATCAACAAAAAATGGCAAGGTAGTGATGCCAAAGACATGTTTTAAAAGAAGCTCTGCGATCCTGGGCCTGAACAGGAGAGAGATTAGAATCATGGTTGGATTGCTGACAGGCCATGGGAATTTCAAAAAACACCTACATACAATGGAAATAACAGAAGAGGACCCTAAATGTGGGATCTGTGATGACAGTGATGAAACTGCATCACATCTAATCTTCGAATGCATTGCATTGGAGAGTAAAAGGCACAGTACATTTGGGACAACCAGACCCTAAGACAGAACTGGTAAAGGGACTCCTTTCACTGTTCAAGGGCATTGATTGGCTTTACTATATATACAGGGAGCAATACCGCACAATAAACTTAGTTTCGGTGCGGGCAGTGGCGGGTTGGACCAAGACTGTTTTGGCTTCCCTGACAAAATCAAATCAAATCAAATCAACTTTCATCCACAAGTGCAAGTCGACAAATATCTAGTGGATGCTACACGGGCACTTGCTGGAGTCACGCTAAACACTTATTCGTTGAACGAGCAGACAAAACAGATCCCGTTCTGAACACTTCGTTGCGAAGCGCTAAGGGTTACAGTGCACCATGATGTTCGGAGCGATCGCGTGACGCTTTCCAACCACCGCCTCGGTCGCGCTATAAAGACGACAACCGTTTGGCGCGGCAGATCGCTGATTGTGTTTTCGAGAGTGAAGACATCATTCCATATGTGATTTCCAGTGGTTCTCTTTCGGCTGATGTTGCAATTAAGCTATCAGATTACATTTAACAAACATAAGCCAGCTGTACAACCACAAATTACAGTTCCCCTCAGAGAAATAGTATGCTGTAATAAGTTATCGGACATAGTAGATCGACCTTGGAACAAAATTTCTAACGGTACCCAAAGAAAAAGTAACACTAGAGTTGCAGGATATAGTGGTCATGAATTTTATAAATTGCACGTGTAATATAGAAACGAATATTACAATTGCTCCAGTAAGAACAGCAAACGTATCCAAAGCTACCAATGTGGACAAGTGATTGTGAACATCCACAGCTCCATCTAACTGATCCATAGTCCATGTCTTATCAAAATACCTAATGGTAGGCATTCGACCCCATATTGGGCCGTTATAGTACCAGATAACCTACGATGAATTTGTAGAGAACCAAACTGTGCTAAAAGATAAGCTTATTTATTATTTCTCACCAGATGGCCAACTATTGATCAGCGAGCGATAGTTCTATTGCTTTTCTCTCATTTTTCTTCTATTTTGAAATAGAAGAAGAATTATGTTGCTCACATAACAAAAATAAACGCGCATGATAATTGAGTAATAATCTGAATCGCAAACAATGTGAGGAAATTATTGTTGTCACTCACAGTATTATTCCGTAAGCTTGAAAATATATTGATAATACGAAATGGAACATGTGCAACAGAGAATTGTTTGCATAAAATGAATTTCTTTAAACTATATTTCCCATAAAAATATTTTTATTCCGTATCTTTCAATAACGACGCATAAGCTACGTTTTTTTTATGTTAGCAACGTTAGGAATATCAAATCGCTGTGGCATACAAATCATTAGTGGTTGAATATAAACCAGTTCCATCCCAGATGGGACGAGAATTTCGAATAACGGCTACCTCGGTGTTCGTCACTTGGCATCCCCAGAGGTTAAGGAGATCTTTTGGTGCTAGTTTGTTACTGTGACGTGAAGAATGGCGTCGCTCTGCTATGACTTACGCTGCAGCCGCCAAACGGCAGGCCATGAACCGACCGAAGCGGTCACAACCAACTCCCCCGGCAACTATAACGCCTCGCAGAAGAACAGACGTCTGGAGGACAGAAGACAACACACCACTGTGGGCGCCCTGGACATGTCGTACGCTACTGCAGAGAGAAGGCGAGTATTCGACGATTATTTTGCCGCAAGACGTCAGCCATCAGACCAGTTCTATCCCAGGCAATCAACTGCTGATGAGTTCAGTCGACCTATGCGAAGAAGCCCATCGCCGTACCCTAGACGAGTTCGCTCCCCGACACGCCGCAGGCGTTCACCGTCGCCGTACAGAGGTACCAGCCGCTCCCCTAGCCGCCGCGCCCAGGAAAACTAAGCGATGCGACCATCTATGAAGGTGAGGCCGCCGCAGATGAAAATCTTCCGTGGACGACAGTCGCTAAGATATCGGGAAATCTCATCGACGTCATAATCGACTGCGAAACTGTCCGGGCACTTGTTGATTTAGGAGCGTCTTCTTCTGTATTGTCGGATAATTACCGCCGCACACTAAAGAAGACAATTTGTCGTGTTAACAGAATGTAGTCATAATGTCATTCTCGGATTGGACATCCTTCAGGCATCCCAAGCTATCATTGACTGTGGAAGATCTAAGCTGCAAATTGACGAAGTCGTTCCGACGGGTACACGTAATGCAGAATTTTCTGGAAAGTCATTTGCCGTTGACAATGTGACAATCCCGCCGTTGACAATGAGAAGACTTCCAGTCACAAACACAGATGACCGGTTAAACTGTGAAGTTTATTAGACTTACAAAAGAAATTTCCATACCTGCGGCTATCATTAGCATTACCGGTGGTCAGGGAGAGATTTCGATCACTAATTGTCACGACCAGTCACAACTTATCCCCAAGGGAATGTGTATCGGGACAGCTGAACCAATCCAGGACGGTGAGCTCAACGTCATCAACGAAGACCCATGCTCTGCAGTTAGTACAGACAACACGTTGTAGGAAACAACTGTGGAACTGCCAATAGGGTCCGGACTGACCAAGGAACAACGCCAGCGGGTGTTAACTATACTGCCCCAATTTTCGGATGCATTCACACTCCAGCAGGAGAAAAGTCAGACGAAACGGCCCACGTTAAAGCACCGTATCAATACTGGGGATCATCCACCAATTAGCCAGCGTCCATATAGAGTGTCGCCACTGAAAAACTAATAATTCGGGAGGAAGTAGAGAACATGTTGCAGGATGACATTATTCAACCTTTGGAAAGTCCTTGGTCGTCTCCGGTGGTCCTCGTAAAGAAGAAGGATGGCACGTGGCGATTCTGTGTCGTCTGTCGGCGGCTGAAAAAAATCACAAAGAAAGATGTCAACCCATTGTCGCGCATTGACGATACCTTAGACTGCTTGAAAGGAGCTACATACTTCTCAACTATAGACATGCAGACAGGTTACTGGCAAATCGAGGTTGACAAAGCTGACAGGGAGAAGACGGCTTTTATTACACCTGATGGCCTCTATGAATTCAAAGTAATGCCATTTAGATTATGTAATGCTCCGATCACATTCGACGCATGATGGACAACTTTCTTCGACATCTTAAGTGGACGACATGTCTTTGCTATTTAGATGACATTATCGTTTTCTCGAAAACATTTGAAGAACACCTGAGTCGTCTGTCAATCCTGTTGAAGTGTGTTCAGACTGCAGGACTCCGCCTCAATCCAAAGAAGTGCCTCTTCGTCGCCAGAGAGATACAAATCCTGGGGCAACTAGTCAACGGAGATGGTGTCCGTCCTGATCCAGATAAAGTAAGGGCAGTCTCAGAATTTCCAACTCCTCAGCACATTCGTGATGTGAGAAGTTTTCTCGGGCTATGCTCACACTACCGACGTTTCATGAAAGGATTTTATAACAAGGCACGTCCATTGCAAGAACTTCTGCAGGGACACGGCAAGTTTTACTGGGACGAGACAAGAGAAAGCGCTTTCCAGGGACTTAAAGAGGCTCTAACTTCCGCACCAGTTCTAGCCTTGTACGACGAGGATGCGGAAACTGAACTTCATACAGACGCAAGTAGGTATGGGATTGGCGGAGTGCTTGTACAAGTTCAGGAAGGTGCTCACCTCCAGCCAACTATTGTCAAGTATTTCCACGATGCCCCAATATCCGGTCATCTGCGATTCGTGAAAATCCTGTATAGAATCAGACGCAGTATTACTGGAAAGGTCTCTACCGATCTGTCAAGCACTATGTGAGTCACTGTAAAGAGTGCCGCAATTACCTCCAGGGCATCTCGTACCGATTCCAACTACAGTAGCTCCATTCCACCGAGTTGGGATCGATCTTTTAGGGAGGTTCCCGAAGTCGACAACCGGTAACCGATAGTCTGCACTGACTCCCTCACACGCTACGCTGTCACCAAACCTGTGGCGACTGCGGAAGCTCCAGAGATCGTACAATTCCTTGTAGAAGACATTATTTTGAAGTATGGAGCACCACGTGTGATGATATCTGATTGTGGAAAAGTATTCCAGTCAAAACTAGTATCTGAGGTACTGTCACGTTGCGACATTGTTCACAGAATGACAACTGCATACCGTCCTTAGACAAATGGTCTTACAGAACGTTTTAACAAGACGTTAGCAGTGTAAGGGTAATTAGTGATTATTATTTTCCTAATGAAAACGGAATAACCTATTAAAGTGGAAATGTAAAGTCTAACGCATAGTGAAAAGCAGGGAAGCGGCCAGCAGCAGGCACGTGGAGTCTCGAATCGCTGGAACAGCAGATCACCGCGCAGCACATTCCGACGGCGTCACGCGGCCACGGCTCACGTGTTCGAGAAATCGCGAAGTTGACGAATCAGCTCAAGTGGTCATCGGCCAGCCATCTCACGACCAGTAAGAGTAGCGAAACGTGACCAAGAAGAATGCATAACGTCAACAGTTTGAAACCGTCACAAGGCCAGTACAGTTACCTCTCCAGGGAAACGTGACTAACATGTCAGCAATCCATCGCCGCACGAGTTTAAGGCTCCCACACGTGACAAGGTTACACGTTTTGTCAGTTTTGGAAGAACGTGACTAGAATCCAGTGACCGACTAGCGACTCTCCACGTGACCGAACATTCTGGAAATTGCTCCACGTGACAGAGACCTACTTGCACCAATAAATACCTGGACAATTGGAGCAGAGGGTCATTCTTTCGTTGCTTCAGCACGAGTGAAGTTCGGCACCATTCCGGCCGATCACGCAACCGACATCGGAGAAGAATAGACTAGGTGAGCAGTCGCGAGAACGGAAGAAGAATTAAAGAAGACTTACCGGGTACCCAGGCAGCTGAGAGGACGATGGGACTGTGGCCTCTCGATAGCTGACCTGTGAGATTTAGTCAATAATCGACAGCTGCGGGAGAGGAGCCCAGGGGTCGTCGGTTCGACGCCGCCAGCGCCCCACACTACCCCTTCGATGGACGACGCACTCACCCACACGGGCCACGAAGCCTGAAGAGTTACGGACGCCTACATGAGGTACTGGCAGTAATCACAACGGGGAACGCGAACAATTGAATAAAGCGAGGCGCCGCGTCGCGTCGCCGCTACGGACTGTAACGAAGACTGCTTTTTCTTGTGTTAAACTAAGAGTAACTGCCCATCCTGACAAATATCACTGATACAAGGTCTTTGATGCTTTAGGAATAGAGTAAGAACTGTAAAGTGAACCATTAATCATACAGATAGCCACATTTAGTAACCAGTATGTTCAGAAATAACCGAGATCACGTTACAGCAGATATACTGTCGATGTACGTCGATCTTGAGCAGAAGGACTGGGATACAATCCTGCCAGTCGTGACATTTGCTTATAATACCGCAAGACAAGACACCACAGGCTGACAAGCCGTTTTTCCTGCTCCATGGCCGTAAAGCTGAGACGACAATAGATACGCTGTTCCCGTTCCAGCCGGACGACACTCAGTATGACTATGTGAAACAGCTCATCACCAGGGTCGAAGAAGCAAGACAGCTGGCTCGCATACGGACACTGGACGCACAGGAGAAGGACCGTAAGTGGTATAACGAGAAGCAACGACCTGTGGTGTACAGCCCAGGAGATCTGGTATGGACTTTTACCCCTGTACGGAAAGTTTGACGGTCAGAAATTGAAGCGTTATTTTGGTCCGTATCGTATCATACTTCGCCTGTCGGACGTCACATACGAAGTTGAGGATTATGAGCCGTCGTAGAAACGACAAAAACGAAGAGACATTGTTCACGTTCTCCGCATGAAGCCTTACTACGATTCTGAAGAGTAGATAGGCGAAAATTGCTTCTTGTTCAAGGACTCTAAGGACGGTAATGATACTGATGAAGCCAGTACAGGAACGTCTGTCGTCGGTAATCGTGTAGAAGGGAAGTATTTTCCAGAACTGCCATACAGAGGACCCATGACAAAATCAAGAGCTAGGACATTGCAGCAGGCTTGAAAGGGAACCTAACAGTGGGTCGCTGTTCTTTCAGGAGAGGGAGCAATGTCGTGAGTCTTCATGTTAACCATCCGACGGCGTGGCGCAATGGATAGCAACACCGATTGCGTGGCTGAAGGTGGTCGGTTCAATCCCGTCTACTGGTGATAAATTATTTCTTTTTAATTATCATTTCCAGAATATTCTACATATTTCTTATGTTCAATTGTAATTTCTACATGTTTCTTATGTTAACTATTCTTCTAATTTCTGGTACATTCTGTCTGTGTACAAACAGTAGAGCACTCTGCCCGAGAGGCAATTAGTGCTGCGTGTACCTTTCAGTTTGCAATAAACCTGCTTTCAGTATAAGTGCTGTGTTCACTCGACAACCCTGCCTTCGAAGTTCAAGCCTGCTTCAATTTCAATGCGACAATATAAGAATGAATTACAAGTTAACAAAGACTTTTTCTATTAATACCTAATAGATCTTATAAGAATTAATTTGCATAATAATTGACAGGAGTGTGAAAGTTTAACTGACGAGTACATATCACGTTCATTCATTCAATAACGATTGAGTTTTAACTGACAAAATTAAATATTGTGTGCACTAGAAATATAGATCAGTGATTATAGTTAGAGTTTTGATGAAACAATAATAAACAATATCATATTAACAATCAATCAGTTAGCCATTTTTACAATAATGAAAGAGAAAATTAGTAAAAATCATTAACAGACAATTTTTCATAATAGTTAACGTCAATAATTTATTTGATTACGTAAATGTACTTGTTTCAGTATAACAAAACCCACAGCAAAGATCAAAGAATCAGTCATTCTCAAAAGAAAAATCATAATTGCATATTTATATTACGACAAAAAGAGGGCATATAGAATGTTTTTAATTATTTCTGCAAAACGATTACAGCTGTTCCAATTAGCAGCATATACATCCTCTGCATATTTTATAAGATGGGGTGGTAAGTAGTAAGTACAATCTTCTGTGAAGGGATCATATGTGCAGAGAGTAAATAGCAATCATTAATTGTTAATTAACAAGCCAATTAATTTGATTAATAGTGTCAGGGCCTAAATCTGAAAAGTGAACTGTATGTTGTGTGTGTGTGTGTGTGTGTGTGTGCGTGTGTAGATCTGACTAACCGTTACGAACTTTTACCAGTGTGTTTCGAGCCAAAATCATTAACGAATCATTTTATTCACATTTTGCAATCAAAAATATTTATCCACCACCGCACCCCACCTTATAAAGCGATCGACTGAAACGACACTTGGCCGCTCCGGCAGCGAAACAGCGAAATAGGAGTCGTCGCCTGCCGCGTCCCGCGTTATTCGCACACAGCAGAACGCTTTCACGAGTCGCCTTCGAGACACTGCACTTCGGGTAAAACACCCAGAGAATATAATTTTCTGTTGAAAATTATTATATAAATGACTTAAACAGAGAACCATGTTACGGTGTTTTGCCACTCCTCTGTATGCAAGCAGAGGTCGGCTACGAAGTACTATTGCATTCGCTACCCGTAATCAAGCAGTCCTCAGTGTAACGCGATTATACGTTCCCACCATCATCAACGGCGAAATTATTAAGAACTCAAAATGGCCCTTAAATTTCGAAATTTATGGTAATTTTCCTGTTTTATGCTTATGCACACTTACATTAATTCCATACTACAGATAAATTTGTAGAACTCTATCTCCAGCTATCATTAAACAATTCACAAACCATTTCTTTCTCTCGGATTGTACTCATTGGTATGGTGTTTGTTTCCGTCGACTTTTGCCCTCCTAACTGATATATGGACCTACCACACTCCCATACAGGGTGTTACAAAAAGGTACGGCCAAACTTTCACGAAACATTCCTCACACACAAAGAAAGAAAATATGTTATGTGGACACATAACGCTTAATTTCCATGTTAGAGCTCATTTTATTACTTCTCCTCAAATCACAGTAATCATGGAATGGAAACGCACAGCAACAGAACGCACCAGCGTGACTTCAAACACTTTGCTACAGGAAATGTTCAAAATGTCCTCCGTTAGCGAGGATACAAGCATCCACCCTCCATCGAATGGGATCCCTGATGCGCTGATGCAGCCCTGGAGAATGGCGTATTGTATCACAGTCGTCCACAATAAGAGCACGAAGAGTCTCTACATTTGGTACCGAGCTTGCGTAGACAGGAGCTCTACCAATCCATCGGTCACCGAATCTGTTGTTGAGAAGCGGACGAACACGTCGACTGAAATGTGCAGGAGCTCCATCGTGCATGAACCACATGTGTCGCACTTGTAAAGGCACATGTTCTAGCAGCACTGGTGGAGTATCCCGTATGAAATCATGATAACGTGCTCCAGTGAGCGTAGATGGAAGAACATGAGGCCCAATCAAGAAATCACCAACAATTCCTGCCCAAATGTTCACAGAAAATCTGTGTTCAAGACGTGATCTGTGTTGATAACGTGAATCGCGGGAGTATAGTACGTACTAACGAAACACTTGGGTATTTTGACAATTGTCTACACTAATTATTTCAATTTACATTTAAAGAGAAATACTAAAATGAGCTCTAACATGGAAATTAAGCTTTTCCAGACACATGTCCACATAACATATTTTCTCTCTTTGTGTGTGACGAATATTTCCTGAAAGTTTGGCCGTACCTTTTTGTAACACCCTGTATATTCTAGTAGTTTTTCATATTTTACCCGCGTATTGCAGCTGTTGTAGCTTACTGCTTCAGTTTTTATTTTTTTTTTAATTTTTTTTTTAAATCTTTAATCTGTTTGCTGTACATGTGAAGGATTGTATTCGTCTCGAATTCCTTACCAAAAAATTAAAATTAAATATACGAACTTCCCAAATCTCTGTTATGCACATATTTCCCTAGACTTAACGCAGTGCAAATCCTGCAAGCAGGTCATGCTGTATACACTCCAGTATTTCTCTGCCTTTTGGCCCAAATTAGGTTACGGTAGTAACACTGAAAGTGGGTATTTGCGATCGCCTTTTGAAATTTAAATGAAAATATCGGCTTAACCGTCCATCGGACACGAAAATTGAATAAAATAATTTGTAGGGGAGAAAATTCTCCACAACTTTGCTCTGTCATGTCTTTTTTTTTATAATTAGCAACGTTACAGAAATATTAGCAAATATAACGGCGATTTAACACTGCCAAATTTTGATTTTATGTAAACCAGGCGTTCGGAAATGTCACGTGACATTCCTTGTCCAGAACTCTCTCTGGCATATGCTATCTCGCTTTCTGTATTTTATGATTTTCTTATTATAACTTAGGCGTTGTCATTTCAAATCAATTTCACACTGAAACATTAACAAAAGCCGGCCGCAGTGGCCGAGCAGTCTGCGGCGCGCCAGTCACAGTCTGCACGGCTGCTACGGTCGGGGGTTAGAATGCTCCCTCGGGAATGAATGTGTCGTCTTTAGTATAAGGTAGTTAAAAAGTAGTTTGTAAGTTTAGGGACTGATGACCCTGCAGTTAAGTCCCTTAAGCTTAACAAACAACAATAACATTAACTAAAACACACTATTCTTAGTACGATAAATTATAATCTAGTGTCTAAAAATGCCACATTAGTTAGCAATTAACAATTGCCATCAATAGTATGAGAATTAAGGTACACTTCTTTTGTGATTCTTCGCCGTAGTGTAGTGGCCGGTGCGTAAGGTTGTAATGCACGTGAGCGGTAGTTAAAAACCCGCTGGTACCTAGTTTTTTTGCCTTGGCCCCTAAAAGAGTTTCTGGCACTCTTATTAATAAAATACACGAGGCGTTATGCATAGCATTTTCAACTGGCACTGTGAAAGCTGATTGGTTGTTGGTAGGAGCCATCAGCCAATGAGATGCGGCGTGTTTCTTAACCGGAGATTCGGGCGCTAAGCGCCCTCACGTACTAAAAAGAAAAACTTCTTGTTTAACCTATACCTATCCTTCTTAAGGCTACGCTACATATCACTTTTTTTTAAGTGAAAGTTAGTTTAGTTATAGGTTAAACAAGAAGTCTTCTTTAGTACGTGAGGACGCGTAGTGCTCGAATCTCCGGTTAAGAAACACGCAGCATCTCATTGGCTGATGGCTCCTACCAACAACCAATAAGGTTTCACGGTGCCAGTTGAGACTGCTATGCATAACGACTCTTATAAAATATAGCTATGTTCCGCAATGTTTAGAGTTGTGCATATGTAAGAGTGCTCCCTCTAAAATGTGCGTTTGTTCTATTTCTTGAACATGCCGTGAAATACGTTAACAACGATATTTAACAATGTTCTCCTGAAGAATGTGCACATAAACTGGGAGGATAATGTAATAATGAATATTCTAAACAACGTGCTAATACTGGTAGTTGTATATATAAATCAAGTCCTGGATGTCTGTGGCAACTGGCAACTGTCGTTCCTTGCTGGCGTGCCATTCCACTGCCGGAGAGCCTAGGCAACATGATATGTATTTATACAGGGGAACATGAGACAGAATTGAAGTCTGTGTTATGGAGGGAGATGTGGCTTAAGACAGTCCGTGCAGTCGCTGTACCCATTGAATCATGGTGACTTAGTGCTTATAGCACCTGCCTAGTAAGCAGGAGGTCCCGGGTTCGAAAGCCAACCATCGTGCAGGTTTTAATTCAGTGCCTCTCCAACAGTTTAATACCTCTTATATATGTTGAGACAAAGTATGCCTCTGGACAATGATTTATCATTTAATTCTAAATTTATACTAAAGACATGCCTGAGGAGGAGTCGAACCTCCGACGATTTTTGTCGAACTTCTTATCGTTCCTGTTACACTCCTGTACAATGCTACAGTCCAGGCAAATGCTTTCAAAAAGGAATTCATAATATTTATATTAATATTGGATATGAAGAAATTTCGCTTCTTCAGAAATGGTTTTCTTCCCATAGCCATTCAACATTTTATATCTTCTTTACTTCTGACATCAGGAGTTAGTTTGCTAACCAAATAACTAAACTTCTCTACTAATTTTATGTTTTAATTTTAGCCTGCAAAACATTTTCTTGAAATAACAACACTTCACAATCCATTTTTTCCTTCTACTGAGTGGTTATTGTAGCTATTCATTTTTGGTACTTAACCCAGCATTTAATGCATGAACTACAAAAATTCTAGGTATTCACTTACCAGACAACATCGGAACGTCGTTGTCTATAAGTGGCAATTGAACAGCTACAAGTAATGTAAGTTATTTTCATTTTATGTTCCTAACAGCTGTAGAATAGTCATCGAAAGTAATTTGAACTGTGAAATTTTGAAGTGTATTGTTCTGCAGAATATTGTGGAAAATAAGATACAAACGAAGAAACAGTTTGATCGAATAGCTAACGGTTCTGAATCATACCTCAACTCGTCAACCCTGGAATATGGTAATCCATTGTACAGAGAGCAATCGCTGTTTGTAATAACTGCAAGCAGCATTACGCCAACATAAAAGCACATAGATGAAATCCAGCCCGCCATATTATGGACTACTGCCTAGAAAGATACATGTTTTCTAAAACTGCTCTGCTGGTGTATGTTAAACTGGAAGGTTTTTATTTATATGTACTTTTTTTTCAGCGAGCATATCAGAGTGACCTCTTCAAAGAAAAAATGAACAGCAAATGAATAATTCTGTTTGCTTGGCATTTATCAACTCTATGGTGAGTAAAGTTTTGTTCACTGTAGGACGATTTGTGGGAAAATATTACTACACATTGTTGCTGCTGGAAAGGTAACAGCAGCGTAATATTCCTCGTCGTGATACAGCTGTGCTGACAACGGTGTCCAGTTATTTGCACGTCTCAAGTGGCAGTTCGGCTCCGCAAACGCATGTGGTCGATCGAACTAACGAGAGGCAAACGTCTGAGAATAAATAACACGCCGATCTATGCCTACAACTCTTGAGATACAGCAGAATTTTCTGTTAGGACTTGTACAGAAATCGGTAGCTGCGGACTACTGCGGAAATTATGTGAGAACTAACAGTTAAATACTACTATTTGATATGATTGTTAATGTCTAAAACGTCATAGCCCATTTACAAATTTACAACCATGCTATATTAGACGATAATTTTATGTGAGGGATGATCAGAGACTAAAGCTACATGATAGATCTTCTAGGAGTTCCGCGTTAACAGTGTGCAGTAATTCTGGTAACAAGCGATTGGAAATTGTAGAGCCTCAGCCACCCGCAGTGACTCTAGATTGTGGGATTTTTTTTTCCCCGCAATTTCGGGGGAAAATATAGTTCTGGGAGAGCTTTGTCGAAAACGGATACGTAGAGGATATTTTTTGCGGAAAAAAAATTTCGATACTAGGGTATTGGGGAAAGGTCTTGGTAAAAATTTCCTGTACCTCAGCCGTCTTGACTTCTAGCTAATTCCGCATTGATGTCGGAGAATAAAACGGCTAATTATAAAGAACTGGTTGGAGTCGAAAACACTGACAGCACTTTGGATGAATGGTGAGTTCTGCCAATGAAACTAAGGTGAACAACAGACGCATTTTGGGGAGAAGTGACAACCTGTGAAGATTTTATTGGACAGCGGAAATTCTCCACCAGGGAAATTCTGAGCCTGCTATTCTCAAATGCCGCGGTGGAGTAGCCGAGCGGTCTAAAGCAGCTCGCTGAGGAAGTTCGAGTCCTTCGTGGGGCGTGGGTGGGTGTGTTTGTCCGTGGGTTAGTTTACCTAGGTTTAAGTAGTTTGTAAGCTACGGACTGATGACCACTCAGTTTGGTCCGATAGATTTACAGACATTTGAACATTTTATTCTCAAATGCTGGTGCAGAGAAGGCTGTCTCCACAATGGCTGTGGTAAAAGCACATGGAGCAATATTATGTACACTATCACAGCCGATAACATAATTGTAATGTGGCACTCGTGGAAAATAAGGGTGTAATAAATTCCAGCCAAATACTAAAATGTTTAACAAATTTAAGTCCGATGGTGTACATAATATTCACTATGCTGACGCTGTCATGTCGCTTCTGAAATAAAAAAAATGTGGTTATACTGATTTTATTGTTGTTTTATTTCAATGAAATTGATTATAATGTCGTTCATTGTATCACGATACATAATATTTTTACAATATTAGACCAATATACTATAATTTTTGTCTGAGATAAAAAATCGCACTGACATGTATTACGGCCCACTTTTGATTTGTAGTTTTATAAGTTTTTGCAAACATTTTGGACCAAAATAATAATTTGCATAATAAAAAATTATGGTGATAAGATTACGACTCTACTATTGTTGTAATATCTATTCACATAACACGTAATATTCTTTCTGGCCGTATTTTAACAAACAGCCAAAATTATATGATGTTTGAGTTTAGCTTTGTCAAACATACTGTTTTTTTTTTTAACTTTTATCTCTTTGAACTATCATTTTAATATCTCTCCCAGATTTTCATTATATTTTTCCATTAAAATATTATCACCTGTCCTGCCTTGGTAGTCCTAAGTTTATTTTCTTTGCTGGTACTGGTTACGAATGACTGTAGGCTGGAACGAACGTAGCGTACACTCTTTGACAAAAAACCTGGCCGCCGGCCGACCGCCGCTGAGCCTAAGTCCGAGCCGATCGCGACATGTAACAATAAAAGTGGCCGCGCTGATTCTCTCTAAGTCCAGCTATCTGAACAATCTGGCAACACTGTAGACTGCGGGAGTTCGTACAGTACTGCTTATGTGCTGTTAGAAGTTCGGTAGGTCAGCTACATCCGTGGTCTCGCGGTAAAGTGCGTGACTTGCATGTCAAAGTATTAGCGATCGAAACCGACTGTTGATAAAAATTTTAAATTCACGTTCCTCGTGCCTACTGATGCCACATGTGTAAGGGAAGCATATGTGTAACGTATTTCATTTTTTGATACACTGGTAATAACATTTCGGCCCAATAACATCGCTGCCTCTGGCCGCAGCACTCGGCAGAGCTCTCCGCGGCCCACTCGCCGGCAGCAGCGGTGGCGGCGCTACACAGCGCTGCCTCGCCCTCTGCCCACAGCGCCTGCTGCGCTCATCGCCCTGGATATGTAAAATGTGTTGCTGACTGGTGATCCAAAAAAGGTTGCGATGTGTATTTCAGACACGATATCAACGGAACAGACCACCCATTTTGAATGATGATCATATTATTACACTAATACTTAATACATCAGAGAGGCAAAACATTTTCATAGTCATTGATCCAATCAAATGGCACTCTTCGATGGTTAACACTTATTTCTGGTTTAAATCGCGATCCTTTTCCTATCAGGAAAGCCCTTCATATAATTTGTTATTGTCATCACTTCATATGTTTTCATCAAGACACTGTGCGTAACTGCACTACAACGTTTAGTGCCGTTGTTTGATTCCTTATGGTAAATGTATGAGCTAAATTATGTGAATACGTTTCAGGCACGTTATAAAGCAACACAGCCACACTGAAAGGTGTCTCATTTCTACAGCAGATATTTTGCATGAACGACCTATAGTAATCATTATGTTCACTTCCTCTGTAAGCATAGCCTAGCATGTGGGTCCTAAGGAAATAGTAAAAATTCCCATCGAGGGAGGTCAATTCAAATTCCTTCAAAGGCGTTTGTATGGTGAAGCAAAAAAGACATCTAATACCATTTCCGTAATTTTGAGTCGACCTTTCTGAAAGCCTTATTGTATAAAGCTTTTCTTCTGATTCCATTAAAGAGTTTCTTCTTGCAATCTGCAGCGTATTAAGTAAAATAAAACAAAGTAAAACGGAATACCACCGCCAAAAGCACTGTCTCCAACCAGGATTAGAACTGCCGACCCACAGCTCGGTTGCAGCGCGAGACACGAGCAGAACCACACAGCCAACCACACGCTGCTGCCTGGTGCCCTCAGTCTCTCACATATTCAATGCTGGGCCTCTAACGTATCTCGAAAGTTAACCTGACAGTCACCTATGCGAAAAAAAATTCCTTGAGTGCAAAAGTTAAATTTCTGTCTCACATATCACATGGGCATTATACAGCATGAGTCATGTAAGTAGAAGAGGAATGTCAAGTTAACTTAGCTAGACAACTCAGTACCACTTGCGGAAGTAACTGCACTGTCACAGTGTTGCCAAATATTAGCAGTTCTTAGCTGTACTAGGAAGACCTGTGTAGCGATAAGCGACGCGAAATCGCCCTCGTCTCATACGGGCTTCAAGAGGGAAGTCGCGGATTGTGGTTAATACGCGGCGCAATCTCCTGATAGTTTCCATCGTCACACTTTAGCACGCAGATATTTAATTCGTCCAATGAGGCCGAAACCAGCGTTCATATATTTTGAAACTTAACAGCATTATGATATAATTTCAGTAAATGACTAGAGAAGTTAAACATACTGATATTGTTCTTGAAACATACGGCAGGTCAAAGACTGAGATATGTAAAGTTCCATCACGATTTCAGCCCCCTCCCCTAAAAACAGACTAAAACAATTACTTTGTTAGATTTCGACATTTCATTAAATGTTACTGGAAATGAACGTTGCCCCATCCGTCACTAAACAGTAAGGTATCAACACTTACCCTCACCAACTTTCAGTGAGAGCTTTTTGTAACAAAACGAAAAAGTAGTGCGAACGATCACTTTGTCCAATGATACTAGGCACTGTAGTTCGAAAACGGACTGTATCTACGTTGTGTCTTGTCATGCGCGTCTCACATTCAAGGAATATTACCTAAATGAGCAGCTATTATGGAAATATACCCAAAGCATCGACGCAGTGTAATAAACAAATCATGTTTAGATAAGCAAGTTTTGAATTTCGTCCTTTTGAAACCGAAACAAAATAGAGAAAGGGGGTAGTTGTGCATATTAGTAAGTTTTTTACGTTCCCGTAATACTTGATGCAAAGATGAACAAAATACAAATCCGTCATCTATCGGTTTTTTCGATTCTTTGGACAGTATTCTTTAGTTTCGACACCTTCACTTTGTCGGCAAACTACTGGTTTCTTGGACAATACAGTAATCAAAATTACGCGACTATTTGTCCCACATTTTAACGTCGTTGGATTTTATTCCGATCGACAGTAATAATTTTTGTTGGACTGGTTCCATATACCCGGGCCTATTTAATGAAATTTTAATCCTTTGACAGCTGAAAGTGAATAGAACGTTGGGTCTTTGTAATGAATTTTCATATGAAAAATATTTAACATGAAAACGGTCGTGGACATGTAAACTAAGAATCTTAATTAAAAACAGCTGATGCGGTTTCAGAATTTATTATTTACTTTATGTGATGACAACATTTGAAGTAATTTACAAGTAAGTTGTTTTATCAATATTCAAAAGTTTACCATCATTTTAGAACAACAGATAAATTCATTTAAGAAAATGTTCTGTCGTTTTGTTTGTGATGTCACTTGATATTCTTCAAGTAGGCGGCTATGGCATCTACTATGAGGTTGCCAGGAGACAGTTGGCACGAATGGTTTTGTTTGACAGTAAGCGGATAATTTAAAGACGTAACGCGAATTGATAAGATCCAGCTTTTGCAACAAGACTAACCCGATTTCGAAATAACCTAGATGTTTAAAAAGTGACTATTATACAGCTAGACATTACTGCTGTAAACCTTACTTCATTGATTTACTCACAGCTGAGGCAGATTGCTCGCAACGCGAAAGAGAGTAGGAGTAGTTAATGTATGAAACGACCTTCTTGAACACAATTCAGCTACTACAATGTGCATATTCTGATATTAATATTTCAAAATATTTAATGGAGGTGACGAGAAAAAGTCAACTGTTTGCAGAGTTACAAATCAGACTCACATCTACATGATGCCAAAGTTGCGAAACAATAGACCCTAGCTATGACGTTGGAAGATCTTGATTACATTGGTGGTCTGATGAACGAGTTCTTGTAGTTGGCGTCCTGCATGTTACGATCCGTAATTCCACTCATGCTCGAGACACTGTGCCCTCCAAATTGCATATGTGCCATGTGCCCAGCTATTTTAAAAGAGTAAAGACAAAATATCAATGAATACCTCATTGAGAGTTTTTCCAGTTTTGTTTCTCGGATTATTGGTTGTATTCTAGGTAGGCCTTATCGTTATGTTTACTTTACTCCATTAAATAACAAAAAGACGCACAATTTGTCGCAGAAGAGTCTTCGTAAATATTCAAATTTGTCCAGTTTCCTTCCTGATAAAATAAAATGTCGGCAGGTCAATATGGAAATTACAAGCGACCTGTTATTGATAGAACATCTTGCTACGTTAAATAGCGTTCCATTTTAATCAAACGCTAATTTTAGCACGTTCCTTGATATGCTCGATAGATTTTGAACCTGTCTTACTGTTGCCTGTCTCGTTGATTTCATAAAATGTTACGTAGTCTGATGGCCGGATGCGTTGCAGACATAGTTTTAGTTGCAATTTGCTCGCTACAGCGCAGTGATAGGTTTCAGAGTACAAACTTTATGGCGACTTTTAGGTTCCATGTATCTCACGTTGATAGATTATCATTCGAGCGGTATCGTCGGCAGATAGCGGACGACATTAATTTACTAATCATTCAATACAATCCGTGAATTTCATTTATTTCTTATGTTACAGTCAAAATGCGAAAGTTCGGGGAGGTCTACCGAACATCTGTTAGACTCCGTTTGATGGCTTCGTGTATTCAGAACGACAACTATATTTTCCCTCCAGTAGGCGTGCTCCGCCTTCTCCGTTTCCAGACGCGCGCGCCTTCGCTCTCTCGTTGTGCCGCATTTACCAAAACGACCGTGGCTGCCGCCGCCGCATCATACCTCTTATCGACTTCAGAATGTTAATGAAATAAATTACCCTTCAAGTCGATGGCGACTAAACGCTACTGCTAGCATTACTCATGAAGCAAGAACATTTTACGTTCCAGTGTTACTATGATGACTGACATAGCTATTAAAATTCGAAATGTTTTTGGAACTATCTTTAACGCGGTAGCATTTTTCGAGTGGAAAAAGTTACTTTATACGTCTTACTTTATTTTAAAACCATTTTACATGCATTTTTCATTTAAATGATTGTTTTACACTTTTCAAATTTTGTATGTGTGAAATTTTTCATTCAGTTTCAAACGTTTGCATGAGAATACAACAGACATTCGATAAATCTGTTTTATTTCTAATTCACCTTACCCCTCGTACGTATTAGTCACGGAAAGATCGCGAAGGTAAAAGATAGGGCGATATGAACTCATATTAAGTCTTACCAGAAATTATTTTAACGGCGAACCATTCACCACTGGAAGAGAAACAGGAGGAAACAGCAGTTGTATAAAAAGTGCCCTCCACCACACACCAATTAAGAAATGGCTTTAATGTAGCAGTGTCATCCAGTTCTAAGTTGAGTTGAAAGTTTAAGGTCTCTTGTTCAGTGGGAATTAGGTTTGAAATGAACTGCAAAATTTGTACCAACACACTGAAACATAAACAAAATATTGCACACGAGACACGAAAGAAAGAAGTAAGGTTACGGATTGTTGTGATTAGGATGTGGAAGGAAATGGCGCACACTGCCGCAGGGGCCATTCCGCCATTTTCCTAGACTTATTTAGCAAAATCGTGGAAATTTCAAATCCAAATGGCCGGAGACCAGTTCGAAGCGCCGTGCAGCCGAATATGAATCCAGTGTGTTACCACTGCACCAACTCGCAAAAATGAACGCGAGCAGATATTGCATTGTCACACGGTTCTGAGTTACGTTAATTAAGTTTCTGGCCTATCGTTTGTATAAAATCGATTGTAAAATTTCTAAGAAACACACAATAGACAATAAAGCAACCTAATAAATACGTGTTACAACGATTAAAATTAAAATTGATCGATGAATTGTGCCACGGCTTAAATCAGTATTATGGAAAGCAATTGCACTGTTGCTTGTTAAAAGATAGTAAATAAATGTATTGACGTATCTCTTATTCATTGATTTAGAACAGATGCCGTAGAATGCGGAGGGTTGTAATTTAATTAAATGGACTGAGTACAAAATTTGTAAATAAATCTGATCCTAACTATCATTATCAATGACGTTAATAAATGAGTAATCTGTGAATGTCCACTGCCTACATATCTGTTTCAAATGAAGGATGTTAAAAGAAGTGTTCCACATTTTGAGAGGAAGTTTTACAGATGAAACAAGACAAAAATGATCGTTATACATTAGCTCTAACACGCTTATGTTAATTGATATGAGAATTTGTTGACCTTCAGTACTGTCAAACATACTCAACAAACAAATATAACGGTAATAAAAAATACAAATTCAAAGCTCAACTTGAAATAAAAACTAATGGTACTAACAATAATAAAGCACAGTCCATCCACATCACGAGGAGAATTATAGGGAATTGGAGACGAACAGCAAGAGCAAACTATTTACGGTTGCGAACAATATTCGTACAAGTAAATATACCAATGGTAAGTATACGACCGCCTCCTGCGAAATGAATGATGTGGAGGACATTTTTCTTTCGACGTGAGATCTGGGACCGGCAGAGACAAAGTATGATCCATCTAGAGACAACGAAAAATGTAATGCTACTTGCAGAGAAAAAGATATGTCATTATTTTGTGACACGTAAAGGCGAATATAAGCCTGAAAAATATAAATACAGGAGACAAATAAAATTAATAGGCAGGTTTCTTAGATATGACTTCTTTCTTCAACACAAAATTACATCTCCTCTCAACAGAGGACCGGCTATCCGAGCCGAACTATACTAAGAAAGAGAACCGTCCGCCTCTCTGCCTTTCGTGGAGATATTTCACATGGAAGCGTTCTGCCCATGGACGATAGACCTAAACTAACCAAACTGTTTGGTTTATAGTGCAATTTCACTTTTCGCAGTTGCAATTACTTTACAAATAATAGATCGAATAAATGGATTAATTTGAAGCGAAACTAATTATTACAATTACTTTGAATCACCTGCAAAGATAAAAATATTTAAGGCAAAAAGTTCTTCTGAAGCAACATTAAACAGTAACATTATAATTCACCTAATCAGGGGCATCACTATACGAAGAAAACAGCTTCTTCTAGGGAAAGTTTACGCGGATCTAATAGAAGTCGCTATATTCTGCAGCAAAACCCGTCTGGTCAGTTTTATGATTATCGGTAAAAACTTGCTCTAAGACGGTACATGCCAGATAATCATTTTTGTGATATTCCTGGAATGTGAGCCGCGTAAGACTGAACGTATATACATCCATTTTGGGACAACAGTCCGTAGGAATTATGAAGAAAGTAGTCGTTTTGCACTGTCTTCGTTTTGTTAAAAGAAACTCTCCCCGGAAGTTGATGAGTGTAAGTCATCTATTCATCAGCATTTTTCAATGCTGTTGTCTGCTTTCGGACTGAACCCTTACTTAGAATGGCCTTTGGTAGCGCAGCATGGCTAAAAGCCAGTTAGCATGCTGTTTGTAGGAATGAGGATATTGTGAGAGGCCCAAGAAGTTCTTGCTATTCCTTGGCAGTATTGCTTACAACGCTAGACAACTCTGATCGTTTCCTCATTTCCAGCTTTCGAGGTTTTTTCCAATATTCTTGAAGATATGAGTCTGGTCATTGACTTAATATGACTCTGTTATCCTGAATTAAATTTTCGACCGCAGGAAGGTCGACCCCTGTTTAAATTGCAAACAATTTTGTGGTTTATGTCGGGACTGTATTAACTGCCAAGAAATGTCAGACAACTGAATCAGTACTCTCAATTTAAGTCGGTGACGCTATTCTCGTCTTCTGATCTACAGCAAGCATAGTTGATTAGTGAGATATCATTGTACTAGTTATGAGTGTGGCTTTAGGTCTATTTTTCTCCTCTGACAAACGTCCTAAACGGTATTCAGCAACCAAATACCAAAACTCATTGCAGTGTATCAACCAAGAGATCGGCATTTTCTATTGTTATTGTAATCGTTATCATTCTGCTGTAATGAGGTAAACGCCATTGATTACTATCATTATTATCATTAATTCAGTTGCAGAAGCGTTCTTTCCCATGTGGCCAAGAGACCAGAAAGAATGTGTGGTTTTACGGAAAATACAACTTTATGAAAAAGTAGGCAAAAAATTTGTAATAATTTCTGTTGATTTATCATCGTGACGACAGATATTAAGCAACAACACATGGTGTCGAAACTAAAGAATACTGTCCAAAGAATCGAAAAAACCGATAGATGACGGATTTGTATTTTGTTCATCTTTGCATCAAGTATTACGGGAACGTAAAAAACTTACTAATATGCACAACTACCCCCTTTCTCTATTTTGTTTCGGTTTCAAAAGGACGAAATTCAAAACGTGCTTATCTAAACATGATTTGTTTATTACACTGCGTCGATGCTTTGGGTATATTTCCATAATAGCTGCTCATTTAGGTAATATTCTTTGAATGTGAGACGCACATGACAAGACACAACGTAGATACAGTCCGTTTTCGAACTACAGTGCCTAGTGTGAACGCTGGTTTCGGCCTCATTGGACGAATTAAATATCTGCATGCTAAAGTGTGACGATGGAAACTATCAGGAGATTGCGCCGCGTATTAACCACAATCCGCGACTTCCCTCTTGAAGCCCGTATGAGACGAGGGCGATTTCGCGTCGCTTATCGCTACACAGGTCTTCCTAGTACAGCTAAGAACTGGCAACATCGTTGCTAATATTTGGCAACACTGTGACAGTGCAGTTACTTCCGCAAGTGGTACTGAGTTGTCTAGCTAAGTTAACTTGACATTCCTCTTCTACTTACATGACTCATGCTGTATAATGCCCATGTGATATGTGAGACAGAAATTTAACTTTTGCACTCAAGGAATTTTTTTTCGCATAGGTGACTTTCAGGTTAACTTTCGAGATACGTTAGAGGCCCAGCATTGAATATGTGAGAGACTGAGGGCACCAGGCAGCAGCGTGTGGTTGGCTGTGTGGTTCTGCTCGTGTCTCGCGCTGCAACCGAGCTGTGGGTCGGCAGTTCTAATCCTGGTTGGAGACAGTGCTTTTGGCGGTGGTATTCCGTTTTACTTTGTTTTATTTTACTTAATACGCTGCAGATTGCAAGAAGAAACTCTTTAATGGAATCAGAAGAAAAGCTTTATACAATAAGGCTTTCAGAAAGGTCGACTCAAAATTACGGAAATGGTATTAGATGTCTTTTTTGCTTCACCATACAAACGCCTTTGAAGGAATTTGAATTGACCTCCCTCGATGGGAATTTTTACTATTTCCTTAGGACCCACATGCTAGGCTATGCTTACAGAGGAAGTGAACATAATGATTACTATAGGTCGTTCATGCAAAATATCTGCTGTAGAAATGAGACACCTTTCAGTGTGGCTGTGTTGCTTTATAACGTGCCTGAAACGTATTCACATAATTTAGCTCATACATTTACCATAAGGAATCAAACAACGGCACTAAACGTTGTAGTGCAGTTACGCACAGTGTCTTGATGAAAACATATGAAGTGATGACAATAACAAATTATATGAAGGGCTTTCCTGATAGGAAAAGGATCGCGATTTAAACCAGAAATAAGTGTTAACCATCGAAGAGTGCCATTTGATTGGATCAATGACTATGAAAATGTTTTGCCTCTCTGATGTATTAAGTATTAGTGTAATAATATGATCATCATTCAAAATGGGTGGTCTGTTCCGTTGATATCGTGTCTGAAATACACATCGCAACCTTTTTTGGATCACCAGTCAGCAACACATTTTACATATCCAGGGCGATGAGCGCAGCAGGCGCTGTGGGCAGAGGGCGAGGCAGCGCTGTGTAGCGCCGCCACCGCTGCTGCCGGCGAGTGGGCCGCGGAGAGCTCTGCCGAGTGCTGCGGCCAGAGGCAGCGATGTTATTGGGCCGAAATGTTATTACCAGTGTATCAAAAAATGAAATACGTTACACATATGCTTCCCTTACACATGTGGCATCAGTAGGCACGAGGAACGTGAATTTAAAATTTTTATCAACAGTCGGTTTCGATCGCTAATACTTTGACATGCAAGTCACGCACTTTACCGCGAGACCACGGATGTAGCTGACCTACCGAACTTCTAACAGCACATAAGCAGTACTGTACGAACTCCCGCAGTCTACAGTGTTGCCAGATTGTTCAGATAGCTGGACTTAGAGAGAATCAGCGCGGCCACTTTTATTGTTCCATGTCGCGATCGGCTCGGACTTAGGCTCAGCGGCAGTCGGCCGGCGGCCAGGTTTTTTGTCAAAGAGTGTACATTTGGCGTTCGGACGAGTGACTATAGCCTGGATGGAACACAGAGTACATTTGGCGTTCGTAAATCAGTCACGTGACTTCCCTCGCCCCAAAATCTCTTTTGCGTATGCCATCTTGTTTTCTTTACTTGATGATTTTCTTATTATAACTCAAGCGTTATCATTTCAGATCAATGGCACACTGAAAATTATCAAAAACACGTCGTTCTTAGGACAATGAATTATAATCTAATGTTGGTTTGTTAGTTAACACCTGCCATCGATAGTTCGAGAATCACGGATTACTCTTCTAGCTGTTCGCCATAGCGTAATAGGCGAGGAATTAGTTTGTGATGTACGAACATGTTACACGGTGGTTCGGAACTTGCTAGGGCGTGGTTGCTCAGCGCGCTCGGTCAGAGGGTTACAGGCATGGTAGCTCGACGTCCTCTGTAACGAGAGAACTGAGTTATCCGAAACGATCAAAATAGGACAAAACAAACCAACGTTCACAAAGTACCCGTTCAAATCGACGAACCAATCAAAGGAGAGAAAACGAAAGACGTTTCAAGTAAGAAGGCCTGTGTACTGACGTGTCACATCATACAGAGTAGGTCGGCATCGCGTAGCTCACTGACTGGCCGCTGTGAGGCGGTGGGCCGTGCCCCATTAGCCAGCCAGTAAGCTACGCGATCGCGAGCTACTCTGCGAGACGTGACGTTGCACGGCAGTGCACAGACCTTCTCTTCGGACTGTGTTGATTCTACGCTATCTGTAATAAAAAACTGAGTAAAATTCTCTCAACGAACAACCCAGAAAAAATATGAACAAACGACCGTAAAGCATCGATTTCACTGAAGAAAAAGAAAGAAAAAAGACTATGTACATATACATAACCACCACTGTCAATTTTTTTTTGTCCCACTTTATTTTTGCTCTTGCTTCCTAAAAGGTTTTCGCACACTCTTGTTAACTGAACGCAACTGTATTCTGCAAGATTCTGAGTTGTTCAAAGGTAACAGCACTTTCTCTGAAAAGCGCATTTGTTTCGAGAACATGCCATGAAATACATAGCAACGAATTGTAAACATATACTTCTTTAACACATGTACATAAACTGGGGAGATACTGTTACAATGACTGTTGTAAATGACGTATTGATAGTACTAACTTTGTATATATATTGTGCACTAGAGTTATGTGGAATTCAGTATTACCACACTTATTCCGTTTGTGATTTTAGCTGTAAAAGAAAACGTAATCGCGGTTTGAAATACAATATTTTCTCTTTATTTTAGCACAGAAAAGTGTAACATGAACGAAGTCATATCTGTACTACAGGAAAGATAATACCATCTACGTTAAAAGCGTCCATATAAACCATGTCAAAGACAAACATTTTAGTCGATGCATTGATTCTAATTAATGACTTTCAATATATTCCACAAATAGTGAATAAACGCCTAGGAAAAAAAAGAAGTAAACAAGGTAATTTGTTGCAATGTATACACTTCCTTTCTGTTTGATTAAGGAACTCCACTTGCCACAGCAATTTGCTACTTCCTTTATATACTAAACAACCTAAATCAGCACTTTGTGCAGAATGTTCATTATTACAATATCCGCCCAGTGTATGTGTATATGCTTCAGAAGACCATTGTTCATTTCGTTGTTACGTATTTCCCGGCATGTCTACGAAATAGAACAAACACGCATTTTAGAAGGAGCGTTCTTACATATGCACAATTCTAAACATTGAAGAACATAACTATATTTAATTAATAAGTGTGTCTGAAACCCTTCTAGGAAAAAAAGTTAGATAATGGCGGGTTCCGAATCACTGACTTTCAGCATCCCAAGATTAACGCGTTGCCCATTACGCTACTGATAACAATGACAAATTGTGGTCTTTATGATGGCAGATGTCAACTGTTGCTAATATGACATTCTTAGACACTAGATTATAATTTATCGTACGAAGAACGACGTGTTTTTGTTAATTCTTCAGAGCGCCTTTGCTTTGAAATGACAACGTAAGTTACAATAAGAAAATCATCAAATATGCAACGCAAGATGGCGTATGCCAGAGTTCTGGGCGAGGAATGTCACGTGACATCGCCGAACGGCTGGTTTTCGTTAATACAATGAAGGGTGTCAAATCTCCGTTATTTTCGCAAATATCTCTCAAATGATACAAGAAATGGAAAAAAAAACCCATAAGGGAGCAACGTTGTAGACAATTTTCTCCTTTACAAATTCGGTTATTCAATTTTCGCGTCAGATGAAAAGTTTATTTGCGATCAAAATTAGATTACAAACGTTTTTTTTTTTTTTTTTTTTTTTTTTTTTTTTCTTTCTGGTCTCTGGTAGCCAACAATTATGTCTATAAAATTTGGTGCCGATCGGTTGAACGGTTCGACCTAAAAAGTTACAGACATGCATCATCAAATCGCCGTTATTTTTGCAAATATCTCTGAAACGATGCAAGATATGAAAGCAACATAAGAGAGCGAAGTTGTAGAAAATTTTTTCCCTCTACCAATTAGGTTAATCAATTTTCGTTTCAGATGAACGGTTCGGTTGCAATTACAATTACATTACAAACGGCTTTTTTTATTACTACCGTAGTTTTTTGTCCGAAAAATTTGAAAAAGGGAGGTTCTGGTCTCTGGCGGCCTACAATTATGTCTGTAAAATTTGGTGTTGATCGGTTGAACGGTTCGTCTTAAAAAGTGGGAACACGTTACGGACAGACAGACAGACATCCCAAAATCGCCGTTATTTTTGCAAATATCTCTGAAACGATACGAGATAAAAAAAAAAAAAAAAAAAAAAAAAAAAAAAAAAAAAAAAAAAAAAAAAAAAAAAAAAAAAAAAACACCCACACAAGAGAGCAAAGTTGTAGAGAATTTTATTCTCTAGAAGTTCGATTATTCAATTTTCGTGTCAGATGAATAGTTAAGCCGTTATTTTCATTTAAATTTCGAGCTGTCAAAAGACGATGGCAAAGGCCCACTTTTAGTGTTACGTCCGTAACCTAAAGTGGGTCAATTAGATTTTATATTGGTAATGTTGTTGTGGCGGCCTACAGACCAAAGACTGGGCTACACTATCCTGCGTTAAGCTTCTTCACCACTCCCATGAACCACAGAAATTGACGAGGTGGGGTGGCTTGCGTGCCTCAACGATACAGATAGCCGTACCGTAGGTGCAACCACAGCGGAGGGTTATCCGTGGAGAGGCCAGACAAACGTGTAGTTTCTGAAGAGGGGCAGCAGCCTTTTCAGTAGTTACAGGGGCAACAGTCTGGATGATTGACTGAGCTGGCCTTGTAACATCAGCTAATGTGGCGTTGTTCAAATGTTCAAATGTTTGTAGAACTTATGGGACTTAACTACAGGGTCATCAGTACCTAAGCTTACAAACTACTTATGAACTAGCTAAGACTAAGGACGGCACAAATATCCATGCCCGAGGGGGGATTCGAACCCCCGACCGCAGTGGCCGTGCATACCGTGACTGAAGCGCCTCAGTCTCCTCGGCCACCGCGGCCGGCTGTGGCTTTGTCACACAGTTACTGCGAACGGCTGAAAGCAAGGGGAAACTACAACCGTTACTTTTCCCGAGGACATGCAGCTCTACTGTATCAACATATGATGATGGCATCCTCTCGGGTAAAATATTCCGGAGGTAAAATAGTCCCTCATTCGGATCTCCGGGCGGGGACTACTCAGAAGGATGTGATCATCAGGAAAGACAATACTGGCATTCTACGGGTCGGAGCGTGGAATGTTAAATCCCTTAATCGAGTAGGAAAATTAGAAAATTTAAAAAGGGAAATGGATAGGTTGAAGTTAGATATAGTGGGCATTAGTGAAGTTCGGTGGCAGGATGAGCAGGATTTCTGGTCAGGTGAGTACAGGATTATAAATACAAAATCAGTTGGGGGTATCACAGGAGTAGGATTGATAATGAATAAGAAAATAAGAATGCGGGTAAACTACTATGACCAGCAAAGCGATCGCATTATCATTGTCAAGATAGATATGAAGCCAACACCGACAACAGTAGTACAGGTTTATAGGCCAACTAGCTCTGCCGATGATGAAGAAATCGAAGAAATATATGAGGAGCTAAAGAAAATTATTCAGACAGTTAAGGGAGAGGAAAACTTAATTTTATGGGGGACTGGAATTCGGTAGTAGGAAAAGGAAGGGAAGGGCAAAAGAAATAAAAGAGGAAGCCGCCTGGTAGAATTTTGCACAGAACATAATTTAGTTATAACAAACACCTGGTTTAAGAATCACAAAAGAATGTTGTATACGTGGAAGAGACCAGGAGACACCGGGAGGTACCAGATATATTTTATAATGGTAAGACATAGATTTCGGAACCAGGTTTTAAAGTGTAAGACGTACCCAGGTTCAGATATAGACTCTGACCATAACTTGTTGGTTATGAACTGTAGGCTGAAACTGAAGAAACTACAAAAAGGTAGGAAAATAAGGAGATGGGACCTGGATAAATTGAAGGAACCTGAAGTTCTTAAGAATTTCAGAGGGAGCTTCAGGCAACAATTGACAGAAACAGGGGAAAATAAAACAGTTGAGGAGGAATGGATAAAATTGAGAGATGAAATAGTGAAGGCAGCAGAGGATAAAATAGGTAGGAAGGCAAGACCTACAAAGAATCCTTGAATATCACAGGAGATACTAAATTTAATCGATGAAAAGAGAAAATATAAAAATGCAGTAAATGAAACAGGCAAAATGGAGTACATACGACTAAGAAATGAGATTGACAGGAAGTGCAAAATAGCTAAGCTGGAGTGGCTAGAAGGCAAATGCAAGGGTGTAGAAGAATGTATAAATAGGGGAAAAATAGATACAGCCTACCGGAAAATAAAAGAAACATTTGGAGATAAGAAAAACAGCTCTATGAATATCAAAGACACCGATGGAAAACCAGTTCGCAGCAAAGAAGGGAGAGGTGAAAGGTGGAAAGAGTATATAGAGGGGCTCTACAAAGGAAATGAACTTCGAGACACTATTGTAGGAAGAGAAGAGGATGTAGATGAAGATGAAATCGGAGATACTGTACTGAGAGAATAATTTGACACAGCACTGAAAGACCTAAGTCGAAACAAGACCCCTGGAGTAGATGATATTCCCTCAGAGCTACTGAAGTCTCTGGGAGAACCAGCCATGACAAAATTGTTTCACCTGGTGTGTAAGATGTATGAGACAGATGAAGTACCCTCAGACTTTAAGAAAAATGTTATAATCCCCATTCCAAAGAACGCAGGTGCAGACAGGTGTGAAAACTACAGAACCATCAGTTTAATAAGTCATGGTTGTAAAATATTAACACGAATTATATACAGAGGGATGGAAAAGCTGGTAGAAAGCGACCTCGGGGAAGATCAGTTTGGGTTCAGAAGAAATGTAGGAACACGGGAGGCAATACTCACTTTACGGCTTATCCTAGAACATACATTAAGAAAAGGCAAACATACATTTCTAGCTTTTGTAGATTTGGAGAAGGCTTTTGACAATGTTGATTGGAATAAACTCTTTCAAGTTCTGAAGCAAGCAGGAGTAAAATATACGGAGTATAAGGTTATATACAACTTGTACAAAAACCATACAGCGGTTGTCAGAGTTGAAGGGCATGAAAGGGGTGCAGTGGTTGGAAAGGGAGTAAGACAGGTTTGTAGCCTTTCCCCAATGTTGTTCAATTTGTACATTGAGCAAGCTATAAAGGAAAGCAAGGAGAAATTTGGGGAAGAATTAAAAACATTGCGTTTTGCCGACGACATAGTAATTCTGTCAGATACAGCAAAGGACCTGGAAGAGCAATTGAACGGAATGGACAGTGTGCTGAAAGGTGCATATAAGATGAACATTAACAAGAGCAAAACTAGGGTAATGGAGTGCAGTGTAAGAAAATCAGGTGATGCTGAAGGAACTAGATTAGGTAACGAAACAATAAAGGAGGTAGATGAGTTTTGTTACTTGGGCAGTAAAATAACAAATGATGGTCGCAGTACAGAGGATATAAAATGCAGAATGGCAATGGGTAGAAAGGCGTTCTTGAAAAAGAGAAATTTGTTAACAGCGAATATTGATTTAAGCGTAAGGAAGTCCTTTCTGAAGGCATTTTTACGGAGTGTTGCCTTGTATGGGAGTGAAATAACGACGATAAAATGTGTGGACAGAAAGAGGATAGAGGCTTTTGAAATGTGGTGCTACAGAAGAATGCTGAAGATTAGGTGGGTGGATCGCGTAACTAATGAGGAGGTACTGAACAGAATTGGGAAGAAAAGAAATTTCTGGCATACCTTAACTAAAAGAAGGGATAGATTGGTAGGACACATTCTTAGACATCAAGGAATTGTGAATTTAGCGTTGGAGGGAAGTGTGCGGGGTAAAAACCGCAGAGGAAGACCAAGAGATGGATACAGTGAGCAGATTCAGACAGATGCAGGTTGCCGTTCGTATGTGGAGATGAAGACGCTTGCTCAGTATAGGGTATTGTGGAGAGCTGCATCAATCCAGTCTTCGAACTGAAGACCACAACAACAACAAGCTTCTTCATTTCTGAAAAACGCAACCTACATACCTTTGACCCTTTGAAGAATCCCAAGAAGTGGAGTCCGTCAACATAGGGAGTTAGTTACAAAACTGCGACCATCGTTTGAGTAATGCTACTCAGTGTGTTATCCGTATCAGGTAGTGTTACTAGAAGACATAGAGAAGATACAATGGAGAGCAGCACGCTTCGTTACGGGCTCATTTCATAAGCGCAAAAGCGTCGCAGAAATGAGTAGGAAACTCCAGTGGCGCTCGATGGAAGAGAGACGTTCTGTAGCGCGGTACGGGCGACTTTTAATGTCCCGAGAGTCAATATACATATTGCTTCCTCCCACGAATACCTCACGAAGCGAACACAAGCATAATATTAGAGACATTAGGGCCCACACGGAGGCATACAGGAAATATTTTTTTCCGCAAACCATATGCGACAGGATAGGAGGAAGCGACAAAGGTACATACACAAAGTATCTACATTTACATCTACATATATACTCTGCAAATCACATTTAAGTGCCTGGCAGAGGGTTCATTAACCACTTGCATAACTTTTCTCTACCGTTCCATTCTCTAAAAGCGCGAGGGAAGAAAGAACACCTAAATCGTTCCGTTTTCGATATGATTTCTCTTATTTTATTGGGATGGTCACGTCTCCCTAAGTAGGTGGGTGCTAGCAAAATATTTTCACATTCAGAAGTAAAAGTCGGTGATTGAAACTTCGCAAACAGATCACGCCGCAATGAATAACGTCTTTCTTTTAATGATTTCCACCCCAATTCGTGCAACATTTCCGTGACGCTTCCCCCCTCCCCCCATCCCGTAACGTGATAAAACAAAACGAGCTGCCCTTTTCTGAACCCTCTCAATATCTTCCGTCAGTTCCATCTGTTGAGGGTCCCACAAGGGGCAACAGTACTCCAGGAGAGGACGCACAAGTGTGATGTAGGCAATCTCTTTGGTGGAGCTGGTGCATCTTCGAAGCGTTCTGCCAATGAAACGTAACCTCTGGTTCGCCTTCCCCACAATATTTTCTGTGTTCTCTCCAGTCTAAGTTGTTCGCAAATGTAACTCCTAGGCATTTAGTGAAATTTACGACCTTCAGGTTTGACTGATTTATCGTGTAATTGAAGTTCAGCTGATTTCTTTTAGTGGTCATGTGTATTACTTCACACTTTTCATTATTTAGTGTTAATTACCAATTTTCGCACCATGTAGAAATTTTGTCTAAATCGCTTTGCAGTTGATTTTGATCCTCTGTTGACTTCACTAACCGATAAACGACAGCATCATCCGCGAACAGTCTAAGGGAACTATTAAGATTGTCTCCTAAATCGTTTATAAACACAAGGAAGAGTAGGGGAACTATAATGCTTTCCTGTGGAACGCTAGATATTACTTCTGTTTTACTTGATGGCTTACCGTCGATTACAACGAACTGTGTCCTTTCTGATAGGAAATCGTGGATCCAATCGCACAATTGGGGAGGTATTCCATAAGCACTCAATTTCATTAGAAGCCGCTTGTGGGGTACAGTGTCAAAAGCCTTCCTGAAATCCAGAAATACGGAATCGATTTGAGATACCTTGTCTATTGAACTTAACACTTCATGTGAATAAAGGGCAAGCTGTGTTTCGTAAGAGCGATACTTTCTGAATCCGTGTTGACTATTGGTTAATAGGTCGTTCTCTTCGAGGTAGTTCATAATATTCGAACACAGTATATGTTCCAAAATCCAACTGCAAATCGACGTCAATGAGACTGGCCTTTAATTTGGGGATCACTCCTATTGCCTTTTTTGAATATTGGAGTAACTTGGGCAACTTTCCAGTCTTTGGGTTCGGATCTTTCGCTGAATGATCGGTTGTAAATTATAGCTAAGTACGGAACTATTGCATCAGCACACTCTGAGAGGAATCTAGTTGGTATACAATCAGGCCCGGAAGATTTGTTTTTGTTTAATGACTCAAGTTGTTTTACTACTCCAGGAATAGCTACTTCTAAGTTTCGCATGCTGGCGGCTGTTCTTGTATTGAATATTGGAGTGTTCACTTCGTCTTCTTTGGTGGACTAATTTCGGAAAGCTGTGTTTAGTAATTCTGCCTTAGCAGTACTGTCATCGGTAGTATTACCATTGCTATCGCGTAGTGAAGGTATTTTTTGTGTTTTGCCGCTAGTGTACTTCACATATGACCAAAATTTCTTTCGATTTTCTGCAAGATTACGAGACAGGATTTCGTTGTGGTAACTACTACAGGTTTCTCGCATTGAAGTCCGCGCTAGGTTGCGAGTTCCAGTAAAAGATTGCCAGTCTTTTGGATTCTGTCTCTTTTTTAATTTCGCATTCGTTTTTCTTTGTTTCTGCAACAGTGATCTGACCTGTATTGTGTACAGTACCCTCCGACATACACCGTTATGTGGCATGCGGAGTACAGAGGTACCGTAGTTGTGGAACCTACTTATCGTCTTCGCTGATTCACCTCCCTCTGCGATTTCAACCGCCCCTCCCCCTCCCACACACTTCCGAACAATGTGAAAAAAGACGATTATGTGATGTCTCATAATGTATCTTTTTGTCAGCATAGGACAGCAATTTCTTTTCTCTGCAATTTTTCCCAGTAGCTCCTCAATAGATACGCGATCTACCCACGTAATCTTTAGCATTCTCCCGTAACACCAAGTTTCAAAAGCTTCTATTATTTTTCTGTCTGAACTTCATATCATCCACGTTTCACTCCCGTACAAGGCTACACTCCAAACAAATTCCTTCAGAAAAGGCTTTCCACATCTTAAATTAATGATGGATCGCGCGGCCTCCCGCGTCGGAGGTTCGAATCCTCCCTCGGGCATGTGTGTGTGTGTGTGTGTGTGTGTGTGTGTGTGTGTTGTCCTTATGTTAGCTGAACTTACAAGAAACGTACTTGGGCTCTAACAAACACATATACATCAAAATCGTACAAGAGATAATTTAAAGATCCCTTATTGCAGTAGTGATACTTCCGCATCTGCAAAAATCTGCAGTCGTCCGTTAGAGGCCTCTGCGTGTCCCATGCCGCATTGCACTTTGACCTGTCGGTTCGCCAGTAGGGACGGTGCAGTGTGCCTCCGAAGTTGCGTTTTGTGACATTTGTGTGGTGAAGCGTCAGATGGGGCGGCGATTGCTAATCAATCCTGCTAATGTATTGCGATTAGTTGAGATGAAATTACGAAGAACCCTTCTTCATGAAGATGGTGTTAGTGTAGAAGATGAATCATTTGCATGCTTTCTCGTATCTGTAACGGTACAGAAATGTGAGCATAAGTTACTGTTGTTACAAACTCATAATAATCATACTAGGGATGATAATGAAGAACAACTCATTGCAAGAGGTAGTGCTACGGTAAGTGCGGGAAGAGGCGATGGAAGCAGTGGCAGTGAATACCAACAGTCTTTCGGGAAGTTGCAACTATCATCACGTCTTTTGATGACAATTCGCTAGAGAACATGTACGATGATATTACATAAGTTATAGTTAAGATATCTGCATTACGTATGGCGTCTACAATTACATCTACAGTGCTATCTAGGGCATGGTTGCAGAGCTTTGCAGAACGACAGCCACCAGCACATTGAGGTGTACGTTGATATCCTGTATCCATACGTTCAAACAGATATGTTTGTTCGAGCCCATATACTTTCCTTGTTAGTTTAAGTAGTTTGTAAGACTAGGGACTGATGACCAACGTAGTTTGGTCCCATAGGAATACAAACATTTGAACATTTTTTGAAATTAATATTCGATGTCAACAAATTTTTCTTCTTCAGAAATGATTTTCTTCCCATAGCCATTTTGCGTTTTATGCAAGGGTTGGGGCAAAAATCAGGGAAATTTTTTTTCTTCTTTCACATACCAGTTCGGTTGGAAACCGTGACATATACAGACGAAAGGACAAGGTTGTGATATTACAGATACAGGGGGAAGCTGAAAGGCGGGTTTTGCGGAGCTGTTGGGTTCCGCAGCCGGCTGCCTAACAGTTTGAACGTAGTGAATGGACAGGTAGTGAGGGTTTCCCTAATGTGCTCGGAAACTGGAAAAGCTAATCTGAGCGAGGGCGGCTATTCCAGAATGCAACTGAAATACAATATAGCCACACAAATTATTCTAAAAATCCATATAAAATCAGGGAATGATCATACAGCAAAAATAATTACATGAATGGATTCAGGAGACTTGGGAGAATCAAACGCCGTAATTACAATTTAAATATCCCTTACATATAAAAAGCCGATAAATTTCAGAACTATAATAAGAATATTATAAGACTTATATTTACAATTATTGATATGTAGTGTGGAGTTTACGGCCTTCATTTTTGATTGATTTATCTTGTAAACAAAGTTTAACGGATTTCTTTTCGTACTCATGTGGACGACTTCAAACTTCTCATTATTTAGAGTCAATTGCCAATTTTTACACCATAGTTATATCTTATTCAGATCGTTCTGCAGTTGGTTTTGATCTCCAGATGATTTTACTAGACGGTAAATGACGGCGTCATCTGCAAACAACCTAAGAGAGCTACTTAAATTTTACCCTAAATCGTTTATGTAAATAAGGAACAGCAGAGGACCAATAACACTACCCTGTGGAACGCCCGATATCACTTCTGTTTTAGTCGATGCCTTACCACAGATTAGGACCTGTTTCCTCTCTGACAGGAAATCCCCTATCCAATCGTAAATTTGGGGCGATATACCGTAGCCACGCAATTTGATTAAAAGCCGTTTGTGAGGTACGCTGTCAAAAGACTTTTGGAAATTAAAAAATACGGAATCGATTTGCGAACCTTTGTCGATAGCGCCCATCACTTCGTGTGAATAAAGAGCTAGTTGTATTTCACATGAACAATATTTTCTGAATCTGTGTTGACCTTGGGTCAATAGATCATTCTGTTCGAGATAGTTCATAATATTTGAACACAGGATATGTTCCAAAACCCTGCTGCAAATTGACGTAAATGAAATAGGCCTGTAGTTTAGTGGGTTACTCCTACTGCCTTTCTTGAATATAGGTGTGACCTGTGCGACTTTCTAATCTTTTGGTACAGACCCTTCTTTGAGAAAGCGGTAGTATATGGCTGTTAAGTAAGGGCCTATCGCTTCAGCATAATCAGATAGAAATCTAATGGGTATACAGTCAGGACCAGAAAACTTGTTCTTGTTAAGTGATTTTAGTTGCTGCACTACTCCAATGATATTGCCGCGAGAGAGTACGAACACCAACTGCCGCCGTGGCGCAGGGGATAGCGTCACGGACTGCGGCGCAGAAGGTCGCCGGTTCAATCCCGCACACCGGCAAAAATTTATTTCTTTGTAATTAACAATTCCAGAAGGTTCTACATCTTTCTTATGTTCACTTGTAAATTCTACTTGTTTCTTATGTTAACTGTTCTTCTAATTTCTGGTAAATTCTGTCTGTGTATAAATAGCAGAGCACTCTGCCTGAGAGGCAGTCAGTGCTGCGTGTATGTTGAGTTTGTAATAAACGTGCTTTCAGTATAAGTGCTGTGTTTAGTTGCCTTGCAAGTCAAGCCTACTTCAATTGCAACGTGACATTGCACAAGTACTTCTACGTTACTCATTACGGCCTCTGTTCGTAATTCGAAATCTGAAATATTGGTTTCGTCTTCTGTGGTGAATGAGTTTCTAAAAGCTATGTTTAGAAACTCTGCTTTAGTAGCGCTGTCAACGGCAGGATCGCCATTACTGTCACGAAGCGAGAGTATTGTTTGTGTTTTGCCCCTAGTATATTTAACATATGATCGAAATCTCTTTGGATTTTCAGTCAAATTTAGAGAAAGAGTTTCATTGTGATAGGTATTGTAGGCATCTCGAATTGAGATCCTCGCTAAATTTCGAGCTTCTGTGTAGGATCGCCAATCCTGGGGATTTTGTGTTCGTTTAAATTTAGAATGCCTTTTCCTTTGCTTTTGCATCAGTGTCCTGATCTGTTTTGTGTACCAAGGGAGATCACCCCCCTTCTTTTATTAATTTATTTGGTATAAAACTTTCAATTTCTGTCGATACCACGTCTTTGAATTTGAGCCACATCTGGTCTAGACCTATGTTTAGTGTTAGAAACGAGTGGAAGCTGTCTTTCAAGAAGTAATGTATTTTATTTCTAATCAAAATATCCAGGGGTGTATTGCCGGTCTATAGTGTCCAATGGGCACAATATTTCGGCGATCATACATGTCGCCATCATCAGGTGAACTGACGGACTGAGCTCCTAGAAACGCGCCGGCACGGAGATCCGCACGCTACGCCGGCTGGAAGGGAACTGGGTTCTAGCCCGGTAGCGGGCGATTTAAATACCCTCGGCCCGCGGAGCGACCCCTCCGTGATCCGCGCCCCGCGCTGCGGTCGCGCAGTGGAACCGATTGCGACGGCGTCTGAGATGACGTCGATGTGAGGGCTCTGTCCGCCGTGGTCGTCACTACGTTACGTTTGCTAGATTTACTCTTAATTAACCCAATCGCTGGTTCCCAAGCTTTGCTAGGATTATAGCCACAGTCATAGTTTATGAGGTTGTCCCTAATGCGAATTACAGTGGCCTTTCTAACGACGCAGTCCCAGTATGTCTGTACCAGAATCATAGTTCGTTCATACTCCATCGCGTGATTCTCCGACAAACAATGTTCAGCGACTGCTGACTTGTTCGGATACATCCATCGTGTGTGCCTCTGGTGTTCAAAACATCGATCCTCGACGGTACGCATCGTCTGTCCACTATATGACTTGCCACACTGACACGGAATCTAGTGCACGCCAGCCTTCCTAAAACCGATATCATCTTTGGCGCTCCCCACCAGTGCACGAATTTTATTCGGCAGACTAAAGATAGTTCCAACCTGATGCTTCTTCAAAATGCGGGCGACCTTCCCCGAGAGTGCGCCGGTATATGGAATAAAAGCAGTGCCTACTTCCTGCCTCGTGTTTTCATCCGTTCCCACAGGTTGTGCTGTAGTGGTCGAGCGGAGAGTGGCTGAATCTGCCACTCTGAGTACCCATTTTTTCGGAATACAGTTATCAGGTGTTCCAATTTCTGGGGTAGACTCTCTGCGTCGGAAATAGTGCGCGCCCTATGTACTAGAGTTTTAAGTACGCCATTCCTCTGTGAAGGATGGTGACAGCTGTCTGCGTGTAAATACAGATCAGTGTGCGTTGTCTTCCAATACACACCATGACTCAGGGTGCCATCAGCTCTTCTCTTGACCAAGACGTTAAGGAATGACAATTTACTCTCCGTTTCAGTCTCCGTGGTGAATTTGATGTTGGGGTGTATGGAGTTCAGATGTGTAAGGAAGTCAAGAAGTTTATCCATACCATGTGGTCAGATGACGACAATGTCGTCCACGCAACGGAAAAGGCAAGTAGGTTTCCATCCAGATGGTGTCAGAGCTTCCTCCTCGAAATTATCCATGTACAAATTTGCGGCCACAGGGCGACTCATGGCGACCCGTGGCGACTCCCTCCGTTTGTTCGTAGTATTCGCCATTGAAAAGAAAATACGTGGAGGTCAAGACAAGCCTAAAACGTTCGGTGGTTTTCTCGTCAAACCTCTGACCAATCAAAACTAGTGACTCTCGAAGGGGGACACTCGTAAACAACGAAACGACGTCAAACCTCACCATGATATCTGACTCATCCAGCCTGAAGCTGTTAAGGCGTTTAACAAAATCCACGGAATTACGGATGTGATGAGGGCATTTACTCACTTAAGGACTTAATATTCCCGTCAAGTATTTGGCCAACAAATATGTAGGTGCTTTGATGTTACTGACAATGGGGCGTAACGGCACCCCATCTTTGTGAACCTTAGGGAGTCCATAAAGTCTTGGCAGTACCGGATCTTGAGGTAGCAGTTTCTTGGCGACACCCTCCGGTAAATCCGCATCCTTGAGAAGCGCCCTCGTCTTGTTCTCCACCTTCTTTGTGGGGTCAACGCTGATCTTCCGGTAGGAATCGTCATTTAGCAGGATCTGCATTTTTTCAGTGTAGTTCTTATGGGAGACAACAACCGTAGCATTGCCTTTGTCAACCGGTAAGACAACAATTTCAGGACGCTTCCTCAGGCCACGAATGGCCGCCCTCTCTTTACTAGTGATGTTTGACTTCATGGGCTTGGATTTCGTCAACACACGAGAAGTTTCACGACGTATTTCCTCAGCTGATTCAGGCGGAAGTCGTGCTGCAACCTGTTCAACAGCACTAATAATTTCTGCGACCGGTGTGAACTTTGGGGTAGAATCAAAGTAGAGTCCTTTCTCCAAATCCGAGACCGCATCATCACTCAAGTCCACGCCAGTCAGATTGATAACAGTCTTGCACGGAGCCTGCAGAGATGGTTTGTCAAGGAGGCATGAGAACTTAGCTGTTTGATGTCCCATTGCCTTCTTATGGGTGGAATCGGCAGCAACCCAGGTAACACCATCAATCCAATCCCAGGAAAAAGAAGTGAAATGACTAGCCAGTTGCAGTTTGAATAGTTCCAGTGAGATGAACTCAAGGCTACAGCAGGTGAAATGCACTCTCTCATGAAGCAATGCGAGGCTGGCCCGTTTCTTAATTCTCTTGGCTGCTGCAGAATCGATGTGATGCGTGACCTTAGCAAAATTTGGAACAACATTCTCGGAACGACATCTCTTTAGAAAGGCAAGAGTACTTAGCAAGCGACATCTACGGTGGCTCAACTTTTCAAATTTCTTCATGCTGCAATATATCTCCTCCCCGTAAAGGTGTATGATGTGAGTCTTGAGTTTCTCCCATCGTATTTGATAATCAAAATATCCACTGGTCTACTGCCGGTCTCTAGTGTCCAACGGGCACAATGTTTCGGCGATCATACTTGTCGCCATCATCAGGTGAACTGACGGACAGCATGAAGAAAAAGTCATGACAGGTACATACAAGGTACAGAAGCAACTACAAGGTGAAAATAACGTTTATAAGGCGATGCAGAACCTAGTCTCCGAGAATGAAAAAATCGTTTCTAGTTTTGAAAGTATTACAAGGTCCAAAATCAGCTAAAACTCCTGCAGCATGAACGTATGCCTGAGCTCTTAAAACGTTTTTGATCCATACGATTATGACTCTGGTATTGCAAGCCATATGAATTATTCTTTACTGACATTTTGTTATTACAGACTGCCATTAACAGAAGCAGTGATATCACTTTAATGACGTTTTCATATATTTATTAGAAAGTTCACAGCCACGTTTGCTGACTTGGGAATATGAAAGTAACAGTATTAATAACATTAACATCTCACATTGTATCATGCCATTCTTCCGTTATTTTCTACGAGCCGCTTGGAACATGCCACTTAACTCTGTATCCTTTCAACACCACATTTATCACAGCTAATATTAAAGCAAGTGTGACTATTCACTGTACGAACCTGCGTATTGGAATATGTACGGTTCTGATTTAAAAGTTAGGCTTGATATTATCTTAAAATGTTCAAGTTTTTATAAATCTTATGAGACCCAACTGTGCGGTCATTAGTCCCTAAACTTAAAAACTACTTGTGTACTAACTTATACTAAGACAGCACAAACATCCATGCCTGAGGGGGATTTCGATCCACCAACACGTGGATATGTTCGGCCTCTCCACCGCGGCGATGTTATCTTAGGATAGAACTGTACATGTTTGCTCTCATGTCCCAGCATCTACCTTAGTTGCAGATATTATCTTTTCCCTTTGATCCTGTAGTTAAAACACGCTGTGCATAGGCTGTAGTTTGCAAAACAAAAAGGAAATATTACATAAAATAACTGGTTCATTAATAAACAGATTCTAACGTTTGCAGAAGATGAAAACAATGTCAGAGTTCTAGCTGAATAAGGTTTATTCAGTCAAATTGGTTCCTTATTGGAAGTGGTCAGGTGAACTATTAATCATAAATAGAATAAAATGTTTAAACAGTTGCACTGTCTGCGATAAGCAGTTGGTAGCACTCTCCCCCAACTAAGTAATCATTTAGGAAACATATTAGGAAACAGAAAAACTCTTTATATTTCGTGAGCACTCAATATGATACAGTTCAAAATAGTACACGTTTCCTGAACACGATTTCTATACTCATACGTTTTTGTGTAAAAACTTAAACTCATATCAGTTGCGCTGGTGTTCACTTCTTCTCACCAAATTTAGAGTTTTGAGATGTGACTCGCCACTATTGAATCACTCCTGTCATCCAAAACGGTCCTTCTTCTACCAAGACTAGAAATGGAGTTCCTTTCCGCACACCCTTTGCTTGTCTCCTCTCTCTCAAACACCATCTCCCCATCAGTTCTGGCCAATTCGTCATTGGTGGTCGCCATTCCTTCCAAAACCGTATATATCTTAACACGAGACATTTCTTTAAGTAAAATCTGACCATCTGAAACTTCCTTGCTAATATAACATTATTTAAATACAGAAAAAGACTGTTAATTAGTATTGCTCTAAAATAAATAGAGATACCAGCTTTCATCAGTTTGACCGCTCATGCCACACTATATTTACATAAATTACTGTCAAACTGTACAGTACAGGAACACACTAAATAACATATATGATAGGTAAATCACGCTCATTGCATTTTCAGTGTTACTGTGGGGAATATTTTGATCTCTTTATATTTTCATTATAAATTTATGTCAGTTTAAATTAGTCATTAAATAAATATAGACAAGTGTGACACTTTCAAGATGATAGACAGATATAATAAATTAGCATCTAAACCAGAGTTTGTTGAAATTGCATGACACATTCAAACGTTTGTTATTTTAAGCTTGATTTTTTATATATTTTGACATAGTAGTAAATAAACATTTGTAATTTTTGATATAGTTGAACTATTTTTTGGAATCATGAGATGTGCGTAATTATTCCGACATCGTAGGTGTCTTGAATGTTGACGGTAAATAATTTTATAGATTTTTTTGTTTTATTCTGAAATTACTCTAGTGAAACTCGCAGATGTCCCCCCGACACCCTTACGAGACGCTCGGTAACAGCCCTCATTAGTTTTGAATACAAAGCATGGGCCTGTCCCTGATTTCCACCAATTTGGATACACACTCTGTCTGCGGTGTTTAACCCGATAACTGGTCTGTCTGGGAGCTGCAGCGACTGCTTGCTGTGATCCACTGTCGGACCTATACCTTTCGGCACAGTATCATTACTTAGACAAATTGCGCGACTTTATGGACCTTCTGTGAAGCCACAATCGCTAACATCGATTCAGCTGCAACTTTTCATCTATAGAATTTCGCGACTAGCGTTAACTGTTGATGCCGAGCTTCGCCGCAGCGAGACGCAGCCCTGATAATCTAGGCTATGTAGTCGCTGGTGGACAGTCCTGTTGCTGATCATCTTTGGCAGGACTACATGCGAGAGATTTGTTTATGTTGTGTATAATGTGTGTAGCGATGTAGTGTAAACAATAAACAGTGTGTGTGATTAGTAAAGCAATAAAAAATATAAATCATGTATGCCAATATTGTCACACTATGAAGTGTATCATACCGGGTTTGAATGTAAAAGGTGTGTTTCTTATTTATTTGTGGAATAAATCTGTACCTGTATGAGTAACATTTATTGCATGAATCTGTCGTTTAATTATTATTTCAAAATCTGTTATACCTTCAGAATCCTAACATTAAACCTGTGCGGCTAAATGTCTGGGTTCTGCAGGTATTGGAGTGGTGGAATTATTTGAATTGATAGAAATTTTACTGTCTTATTACTCAAAACGGTCCTTTTCATCAACCTGTTATTTTTCTCATTGGGTTTAAAAATTGAGACAACTAACTACGCTCTTTCCCAATATTTCCACAAGTTAGTTTTGTTATCTTTGTAAATTAAAATTATTGCATTTCTCAAAGACTTTTTGACAGTGTTCATCATTTTCTTTCTAATGATATTATGAGATTTTACAGGTGGCTACCCGCTTTGTTGACACTTTTCAAACCCCCCTGTCTTCTCCCAACCCATTCATTATTGGAATAGTTTGCAAAAACGACCCTTTATATAGAACAATTAAATTTTAGGTAAAATTTTACGACGCTTCCTTTACGGGGCTCCAGTGCTTATGTTGGCAACAAATGAACAATAAAGTGTAGAATTGCGTTAATATTTTTCACGAGCTACTGAGTAAATGTTGTTGCTGCTCGTTTCACTCGCAGCAAAATTAATACTGTACCTGCTCTATGTGGACAGGTTCTTGTATGTACCCTTGTCCGTTCAGAAAAAAATAATTTTCGTTTTAATTTATGGTGATCTGAGTTGTCGTTGCCATTGGTGCCAATATAACCACTGCAGCCCGTCGAGAAGCGTCGTACAATTTATCCAAAATTTGTTACTTATTTATCACTTTAGTTTCTTTTGAATCTGTACTCTTGCAACAGTTTATGAGATAGGAAACAATACAATGTAGTTTTGTTCAGTGTAACATAAGATGGTTGCCACTTGCACCTTGAATTTAGAGGATGCTGTTGATGTAAGATTATGTGTTTCCATAAACAGTTCTATGAAACACTTTCTACATAGGGCCTAGATTGGTAATTTTGATTTTGCAGTGTGTTGTTGGAATTATCTTAAAAAAATACTGCCCATTACATCTTTCTTGCAAGTGTCAACAGAAAGCATTGTTTTGGTTCTTGTAAGTCTAGCGAGGGGTTCAGTTTATCAAAATGTGTGTGTCCTCTGGCAGCTACAGTAATGTCATAATCCATGCTGGCTGCTAACATCATGCAGTAAGTGCTGCTGAGTTGTACCCACATCACTGCTACTGGCAATATGAGTTTGTTTTGCATCCACCATACTAACACAACAATGGTTCTCACGATAATGATCTCTCTGTCAAAATAATCACTATGAGGGATGTGGTACAACACCATAGATGAGGTTATCCATGCCATCGAGTAGTAAGTATTGGAGATCATTATAAATGAATGTGAACAACTTATATGATGTCTTCTGGACATTTGGCAAAAGATCATAAATAAGGGGGGGGGGGGTGACTAAATTGAAGATGTTTAATCTTAAGTACCTCTGTCAATGAAGTCATTTCAGGTTAAAATAATAGTTCTCACTACTTTTTATCCATATTGTGTAATGCATATTTGGTACCATAACAAAATTATCTGTGATAAAATGATTTCCAGAGAAAGCTCCACATGCACAAAAAATATGCGAAATAAATTAAATTTAAAGTCCCCCAATTTTTTGTCAGTAAAATATGTTAGGGTGCATATATGTGTTGATAAAAAAGGTAATGCAGTCAACTGTTTGTACCTTTAATGTTAGGTTCCCTGAGCACAAAAAACACATGAAAATATAACCAGAACCTAAACCAATCCTTGGAAAATCAAATCAGATTAATTATAATTCAAAACAGACTTGCGATATGTGGGGAATGCACATGTTCAACAATACTAAGCACAATTAGTGTCATTTAAATATGTTACATTGGGCAGCTTCTACTACTTAATTAAGACTATCTGCACAATATATGCCTATATAATGTTTTGGTTAAATTGTACGACGTTCCTCGCCGGGCTGCAGTTGTTATGTTGGCACCAACTGTAATGACGGCAACTCAGATGACCAATGAATGTTTTTTCATGACAACTTCAATTAAAACGAATTTTTTTTTTTTTTTTTTTTTTTTTTTTTTTTTTTTTTTTTTTTTTTTCTGAACGGAGAAGGGTTCATACAAACTGTCAACTATTGAGCAGGTACAATTTTAATTTTGCTGCGAGTGAAACAAGCAGCAATAACATTTACTGTGTAGCTTGTGAAAAATATTACCGCAATTCTACACTTCATTGTCGATCTGTTGCCAACATAAGCACTGGAGCCCGACGAGAAGTATCATAAAATTTTACCATTGTTTTAGATTAATAATTTGTAACTAGAATTGGCACTGCAATAAAGTAATGTAATGTCATTACATTGTTTAGTCATTAAGTGTGCTCCTTTGAAAACTTTCTCATCTCCATGGGATATGAATATTGTTATGGTGTATTTTGTGGGACAGTAATGATTTCTATTTGCAGACACACATATTTAAAGTTTATTGCACAAATACTCAGATAAATGTTTTCCTCATTTATATGGAAATGCACATTATCAACAATTTAGTCTGTACTTGTTTTCAAATAAAAATCGGACCAGTTCTAACATACAAAATTATGTTCTCTGTAATACATGCTAACATACAGGCGTAGGCTCTCTGTTGGAAATACAGTCCTCATACTGTTTCCAAAACAGTAAAATATAGTCTAGGCGATATCTAAAACAAAACAAAAACTACTTCTATAATCTCTCAATCTGTCATGGAATGCCGCCCACGGTGGCCGAGGGGACTGAGGCGCTCTAGTCACGGTCTGCACGGCCACTACGGTCGGGGGTTCGAATCCTCCCTCGGGCATGGATATTTGTACCATCCTTAGTTGTAAGTAGTTCATAAGTAGTTTGTAAGTTTAGGGACTGATGACCCCATAGTTAAGTCCCATAGACTCTACAAACAACAACAACATGCAAAATCCTTCTGTCTTTACTGAGTCCTGTAATTTTTTTTATCATCGTGCGCAAGGGCTAGCATGAAATTATAATAAAAGAATCTTTTTTTAATCTAATTGGCATAATTGAAGACTGGGCTACAACCCATCATCTTTGACCCATGATGTTATCAAGATGTCAGAAGTAACACATATCACATGTAGCCAACATGGGGACCAAAACAATCATGGAAAACACCAACAAACACACATATAAACACGTGAAAATTTACGAAACACCAATAAAATGACACTAACGGGATCAGTACACTAATTTCATATTTAAAACTACAAATCTAAAGATTTTGTGTTCGATCCCCAATCAGTACTAGGATTTTGATCTGTTGTTTATCATTTCTTTCACCTCTGCCAATATCTGCTGATGTGTAAAATGCCAACATTCATCTTGGTTCAGAAACTTTTTAAACTGCAGGCCCCCTTTCATAAATGACAGGGTTTGTATGATCAAAATGTCATAAGAAGGCTATGGTATACCACCTCCCATGCCATAGCAACACTGTTGTGTTAAAAACAGTCTTTGGATTGATGACTGATTTACTTTCAATGTCTTATGACTCTATAGACCTCATCATGAATGAGAACTTTACATGATGTGGGATGATACAAGTTACACACTAACAGACAAAGTAGAACAATGAGCTACGACTTAATGTGTTTCTGAATATCAATATGATTTTAGTATCCTTAATAATACATGGGAGTGGTTGTAACATTACCACTGGAAATTTATGTAGATACGTAATGAAAAAAAAAAATATAATACACCATTTCTTTTGAAGAAAGAAACTTACATAAAATTTTGTTTGTTTCTCCAGTACTGGCAAGGGCAATACAATCATTAGCAAAGATTGGAGATGAACTGTATGTAGAACCACAGAAAGATGGCATTGCTTTTAGGAGTGTCAATTCTGCCCGATCAGCATATGCTACATTTACATTTTCGAAGGCATTCTGTTCATATTACAAAAGAGAAAACAGTGATAACGAGGATATAGTAAAATGTAAAATATCAATGAAGGTATGAATTGTGGTGTTACTATAACTCTATATATATATTATATCATTTTCTCCTTTGTTTTGCTTCAGTTTCTTGTGTTTTCTTTTGCAGTCATGTGCGCCAATTATTCGTTCGCCAGCAAATTTAGATAAACAAGTGGAAACATGTTTGATTCATCTTGAGCGCGATGGCACAAAATTAATATTTGAACTACGCTGTCGTCACAATGTAGTAAAAACACATTATATGCCAATACTTGAATGTGAAACATTACAAGCAGTTTATCCAGTTGATGATGTTCCAAATAAACTATTACTGGAAGCCAAGATACTAGCTGATGCTGTACACAACTTTCAGTTGACTCAGGAAGAAATATCACTGACAGTTAGTTCAGGAAAGGTGGTGTTGAAAAGCTATAATGATGAAGTGATAGGTATGTATTAGCATCAATGGTTATTTAATTTTAGTATGAAATACCAACAGCTGCTAGGTTTGTAGGTCCATATGCAACTAGTAGTCGGATGCCAAGTCATTGCATGTTTTCTCAGTGTTTGCATTTTTTTTTATTTTTTATTTTATTTTTTTTTTTTTTCACATAATTACACCAGGTTTTTGTTATTTCCTGGCTTGTTCAGTGTTGAGGCAAGTAATGTATTTCATTTTTATTGAAATAATATTTTATATGAAAAAGAAGGTCCCAAATAATTGTTTATATGATTATGAATTTTGGCTTTATTTTTAAGCCACCTTCAGATCTGAAATAATACAAAAAATTGCATGTAAGTAGACTATCTAGTGTATAACTTTGACAAAAATCATGCATTGTCTTGATAAGACAGCATCTAGTCATCATGAGTTCTCTTCTTAGTTGACTGAGCCATGGTTCTGCCATCTGACACAGCTATATTAAATATACAACAACCCTTTGAAATACATCATTGCAATGTAATCAGCTATTAAAAGATCGATAACCATTACAATATATGAAGACAAACCTACCATCTGACTAGCAATGTTCTGCCACTGTTGCTTTTGCATCTTTTTGTTATAACCAAAAGCTAAGATGTGTGTACTTCTTAAGATTTTCTCTGCTTAACTCATTTCATACGGGTTTTGCAATATAAACATTATCCTACATATGAATGTCATTCAATAAGCAATGTGGCTCACATACTAATAGGTGACGACTCCAACTTTGGTGTGTATATGAATTTGAAGCTTCAACAGCATAGAGTAAAATTTCATTGCTGTTAGTCATTATCACTCTAGCTCATTGTTGGACAATGATTTTTAACATAAGCATTTACGAGTCAGTAAAAGGTGGATAGAATAGGAATTTGTGAAGTTATCCAATTTCTTTTTATTAGAGCTAAAACCCCAAAAGAAATCCATAAAGGATAGCACCTATATTGGGTGACTCGTGGCCTTCCTATGAGACTGTCCGACTGTTGGTAAAGTAATTTAATTGGGGATGGACAAGTATCAAAGATATGACACAAACTGTGACTGCAAAAACAGCCGTGACACCAGAAAACATCAACAGAATCTTGTCTTTCCAGATAGGCGAGTGATGGTCCATGAGTTAGCAGAGGCAATTTTACTTTATCATTGCCATTGTTATTTAGAAGAAGGGAGGAAAGTTAGGGCTTAACCCCCCTCCATTGACAGCATGGTCATTCGAGGTGGATTTGTCCTTTCAAAGAACCATCCCAGCATTTTCCTTGAGTGATTTACGGAAATCATGAAAAACCTAAATTTGGATGGCCTGAGCTGGATTTGAACCACTGTTCTCCCAAATGTGAGTCCAAGGTCTTACCACTGCACCACCTCACTCTTTTGGATGATGAATTGAGCATGAAGAAGCTTTGCACAAAAATATGTCATGATTGACTGCAGAGATGAAACAAAATTGCATGCAAAGAACTACTGTGTGTTTCCGGCTATTCAAGAAAAATTCAGCTGATTTCTTGTGTCATTTTGTTAGCATTGACAGAACTTGGATTCACTGTAACTCTCAAGAAACAAAGCAACAGTCAAACAATAGACTACTAAAGTAGAACCAGTTCAGAAAAAGGCGAAGTGCAATCTATTAGCAGGGAAAAAGGAAGGAAGATTAGAGTTTAATGCCCCATCTAAATTGTGGTCATTGAAGGTAGAGCTCTTGTTCATAGTGTTAGGGGAAAGAAATCAGCTGTGCCTTTTGAAAGCAATCATGCTGGCACTTGACTGGAGTGATTTAGGGAAATCTCAGGAAACTTAAATCTGGATGGCTGGAGGTGGATTGTCCTCCTGAATGTGAGTCTAGTCTGTTACCTCTGTACCACCTTGCTCAGTATCAGCAGAGAACATGTTGGCATGCCAAAAGATGCTCTTCACTTACCTTGAATAGGGGGAAAACTTCACTGGAGAATATCTTGCATCCATTCTGGCCAAACTTAAGGCTGTTGCCATAAATGCTCTAGAACGAGAAAAAGAAAGTTAAAATATAATAAATAAATAAAAAGAAACTTCCTTGCAAATTAAAACTGTGTTCCAGATTGGCAATCAAGTCCCAGACTGTTGCCTTTTATGATCTACCTGTGCATACCTCATGGCTCATCCTCACAACTGTATGATTGCCAGTATCTTGTCTCTTATCTTCCAGTCTTCACAGAAGTTCCCCTGGAAAATCTTGCAGAACTAGCAATCTTTTGAAGAAGAAATATTGTGAAGACATGGCTTGTCCACAGCTTAGGGAATGTTTTCAGTGAGAAATATTTACTGTGAAGTGGAGTCTGCACCAATATGAAACTTCCTGGCAGATTAAAACTCTATGCCAGACTGGTATCCACACCCAGGACATTTGCCTTTCACAGGCAAGCGCACTACCGACTCAGCTAGCTATGCATGTCTCATTACCTGACCTCACAGAACTAGTTCTACCAGTACCTCGTCTCCTACCATCCAAACTTCTCATAAGTTCACCTTTAAAACCTTGCAGGACTAGTATTCTTGGGAGAAACAATATTTTGGGGACATGGAAACATGTAAGGGGCAAGGTACTTGTGGAACTAAAGCTGTGACAGTGGTCTATGAGCCATGCGCAGGTAGCCAAGTCAGTAGAGCACTTGCCCATGAAAGACAAAGTGAAAATTTCACTCTGAAAACATCCCCTATGTTGTGGGTAAATCATGTCCCTTTAGTGTCCTAGAATGCTACTTCTGCAAAGTTTTGCAGGAAAACTTTGAGGTTTGGAAGGTAGGAGACAAAATACATGTGAAACTAAAGCTGTGTGGATGGGCAAAGGTGGGTTTGAATCCTGGTCTGGCACACAGTTTTAATCTGACAGGAAGTTTCATATTGTAATACACTCCACTGCAGAGGAACATTTCTTCTTCTTTTGAACTACAGCCCTTAGTGGGTGTTGGCCTCAACAGTCTTCCTCCAAACATCTGTTTTATCTGCTTTCCACTCTCATCCTTGGATCACCATCATGGTGAGGTCATGCAACGCACTGGCCAGCCATCTAGCTCTTCTTTGAGCATTGGAGAAATTACACGAATTACAAATTTATAAAGTTTAAGTCCCAGACATTGAGTGATATTTCAAAGTTCTCCTCCATTGGTAATATTTCTAAGAGTGACTTCAACTCTGAATCTGCAGAACAGACTGCACAATGAGGAGATTTCCACGAAGTGTTGCACTCTCTACTAAATTGATGTACTCTGTCCCACAGTCTCTATGTGGCAGCTGTTTAACTATAATTTGGCCAATCAGTTATGGCACACATGATCATCTCTGTAATGCATGACCTGTGATAGGAATATAGGAACAGTTATTGCAAACTGTTGGTATTGCTGCAGCCATGACTGTGGCGGCAATCAATAGTGATGTCTCTGGTGCTACTAACTTTGACACTACAAATCATAGATAATTTTTTGCTTCTTGTGTTTCACCTCGCTAACTTAAGAATTTCAAAGAAGTTTGCAAGTATGACTTATTGAACTTATCTTTTCAAAAAAAAAAAAAAAAAAAAAAAAAAAAAAAAAAAAAAAAAAAATCATAGCTGTCTTTACTATTTCATCTTGTAGAGCTACAAATTTATGTTCTGTAGTATCAATTTTCCTTGTTTTATCAAATAATAGCTTATATTATATGCTTGCTCTGAAACTCCTGACAACTTACAATTCTTTTAACTTATTCTAGCCCAGTTCCATGAAATTTCTAACATTCTGTAATTTCTGCAGTTGATAACCAGTAAGTTACAGTCAGAGTCCACTTCTGCTTATGGAAATAATTGACAGTTTAAAATCTTGTTTTTGTATCTCTGTTTTACCATAGTATAATCTATCTGCAACATCTTGGGGTCACAGGTATTTTTAACTTTTATGGCCTTCTGTCATGATATTAATTTGTACTCTGTAGTATTCATCCCTTTGCCGAAGTCCATGTTCTCTTACTTCCTGCTCTGGTTTCTCCTAATGTCAAATCCGAGCTACTCAACACATTTAAATGTTCATCTCCTTTAAGGAACTGAATAATGTATTTTATCTCATCATTCATTTTTATTCTCTTCGTGAATTTTGGATGTGGGCATACATACTATAAATGTTGTTGTGGGTCTTGGTTTCATCTGTCTTAGTTATGTTGATGTGTTCACTATGGTTTGCATAATAGTTTACCTGCACTCTTGTTTGTTTCTCATTATCAGCTGTGCTTCGGCTTAACGTATTTGATTTTGTGTTGATGATTCTGTACTCACAGTAATGAAGTTTGTTCCTTCGAATACCACACTACAATTTTATCTAACTTCAACCTACCCACCTGTCTTTTTAAGTTTCTCTTACCTACACAATTAACATTCCAGACAAACTGCCCCCCCCCCCCCTCCCCACCCAGAATGCCAGATCTGATTACGACATCCTTCTGCAGACTCTCCACCCATATTTCTATATGATGATTGATTTTTACTTTTGGTATGTATTTCTTAATGGGATAGCATCATTAAAAGCATACATCATTTTTGCAAATCCTTGTGAAACATTGTGGTTGTAACTTACCATACTTTCAGCTCATCAGCAGTAGCAAAGCACATAGGTTCAAGGAAAGATTATTCAGTTTATCAAGACTGATGTCCCTTCAACTACATAAAAGACTGCTACCATAGGTTAGTCTGGTCTCTCCACAGCTCTCATCCTGAGGCATGAAGAAATTGTCAGTTTGGGAAGTATTGTTATGAATGGGGAGGGGGGTGTTACAGAGAGTTCCATTGCATGAATACAGTAAGTAGATTGAAATGAATGAAGATTTTGCTGTAGCTGTTCAAAGATGAAGAGACTTGCAAAGGATGGAGTAGTGTGGAGAGCTTTAACTAACCAGTTGTGGGTTGGCAGAGTTCTTTGCATTGTTTTCTTCTAGTAGCTTACTGTCTTGCTACGTATTTCCTTTCAAGCCACTGTTTTAGTACAGCTGTTTTGTGAGTAAAGCTCTAGCAAAGTATTAAAAACTTTAAAAATCATTATGAAATTACAGTGATGCTATGATTTTCAATATTTGTTGTACTTATGTTTGTCACAGTAATAGTTGTATAAATTTCTGTTTTAAAATCAATTTTCTGGCAGTGTAATCCTTTATTCCCTCAAAGGTGCTGAATGAAGAAAGTCAAATTTCATACTGCTACAATACCTTATTTAGCAGAACCTGTTGTGGTAAAAGAAAACTTGTATATCAAACATAGAAATGTTCCATATATACTAATATAATAATGGAAAGTCCAGGTTGGAATAAATAATATAGTGAGGACAGTTTACTACTCACCGCAAAGACGTGGCGACGAGCTGCGACAGGCACATACAAAAGACACACACATACAACACATTCAGCTATCGGCCATGGCCTTCTTCAGAAATAGAGCACTCACGCAATCACACAGGCACACAACACAGTCATACAACCATCACCTCCGACTGCCACTCTTCGAATCACGCTCTGCAGCGAATCGGGGACGGGAGGGGAGGGGAGGGGGAGGGGATAGAAAGGTTACGTCATGGTGGTGGGGATGGGTTAGATGGGAATAACGAGATGCAGCTTAGGAATGGAGTGGGGAGGCGGGTGGGGGAGAAAATAAAATAAAATAAAATAAAGTAAAATAATTCATGTACACTGCAAGTGCACAAGACCACACACACACACACACACACACACACACACACACACACACACACACACACGATCACACATTCACACACCACTCAAATCAGGCGAGGTTTGGGATACAGAGGTAGGAACTGTACGGTATGGGAAAAAAAAAAAAAAAAAAAAAAAAAAAAGGGGGAAGTTATCGTAGGTTGAGGCCTGGTTGATTTCGGGATCGGAGAATGTATTGTAGGGATAACTCCCATCTGTGCAGTTCAGAAAAGCTGGTGGTGGATGGGAGGATCCAGATGGCCCGGGTTGTGAAGCAGCCATTGAAATCAAGCATGTGCTCCGCTGCATGATGTGCCACAGGGTGGTCCACCTTGTTTTTGGCCACAGTTTGGCGGTGGCCATTCATCCTAATGGACAGCTGGTTGGTGGTCATGCCAATATAGAAAGCTGTACAGTGCTTGCAGCACAGTTGGTAAATTACGTGGCTGCTTTCACAAGTGGCCCGGCCTCTGATAGGGTAGGATAAGCCTGTGACAGGACTGGAATAGGAAGTGCTGGGTGGGTGGATTGGACAGGTCTTGCAGCGGGGTCTTCCACAAGGATATGATCCCTGTGGCAGTGAGCTGGGTTTCGGGGTGGCATAAGGATGAACTAGGATGTTGTGAAGGTTGGGAGGGCGACGGAACACCACTTTAGGAGGGGTGGGAAGGATCTTGGGCAGGATGTCTCTCATTTCAGGGCATGAGGATAGAAAATGAGGATAGAAAACTACCCTGGTCTCGAACAACTAAATTCCATCCTTCGCCAAGGTTTTGATTTTCTATCCTCATGCCCTGAAATGAGAGACATCCTGCCCAAGATCCTTCCCACCCCTCCTAAAGTGGTGTTCCGTCGCCCTCCCAACCTTCACAACATCCTAGTTCATCCTTATGCCACCCCGAAACCCAGCTCACTGCCACAGGGATCATATCCTTGTGGAAGACCCCGCTGCAAGACCTGTCCAATCCACCCACCCAGCACTTCCTATTCCAGTCCTGTCACAGGCTTATCCTACCCTATCAGAGGCCGGGCCACTTGTGAAAGCAGCCACGTAATTTACCAACTGTGCTGCAAGCACTGTACAGCTTTCTATATTGGCATGACCACCAACCAGCTGTCCATTAGGATGAATGGCCACCGCCAAACTGTGGCCAAAAACAAGGTGGACCACCCTGTGGCACATCATGCAGCGGAGCACATGCTTGATTTCAATGGCTGCTTCACAACCCGGGCCATCTGGATCCTCCCATCCACCACCAGCTTTTCTGAACTGCACAGATGGGAGTTATCCCTACAATACATTCTCCGATCCCGAAATCAACCAGGCCTCAACCTACGATAACTTCCCCCTTTTTTTTTTTTTTTTCCCATACCGTACAGTTCCTACCTCTGTATCCCAAACCTCGCCTGATTTGAGTGGTGTGTGAATGTGTGATCGTGTGTGTGTGTGTGTGTGTGTGTGTGTGTGTGTGTGTGTGTGTGTGTGTGTGTGTGTGGTCTTGTGCACTTGCAGTGTACATGAATTATTTTACTTTATTTTATTTTATTTTATTTTCTCCCCCACCCGCCTCCCCACTCCATTCCTAAGCTGCATCTCGTTATTCCCATCTAACCCATCCCCACCACCATGACGTAACCTTTCTATCCCCTCCCCCTCCCCTCCCCTCCCGTCCCCGATTCGCTGCAGAGCGTGATTCGAAGAGTGGCAGTCGGAGGTGATGGTTGTATGACTGTGTTGTGTGCCTGTGTGATTGCGTGAGTGCTCTATTTCTGAAGAAGGCCATGGCCGATAGCTGAATGTGTTGTATGTGTGTGTCTTTTGTATGTGCCTGTCGCAGCTCGTCGCCACGTCTTTGCGGTGAGTAGTAAACTGTCCTCACTATATTATTTATTCCATATATACTAAGGTATTCTGTAATGTGAATCACATGAACATTATTGGAACAAGAGAAATGAGGATGATAATATAGTTTAATCATCATTGAAATATATCGGTATATTAGAATAATTACTAAGAGATTATCTGTTGACCTGTGATGGACAAAAACATGATATTTTCATGTAATGTTTCTCTCTCTCTCTGCCTTTTAGATCGTAGCAAGGTTATTCACACAGAATTATGTCTAGAACCCAGAGACTTTGAGTATTTTAAAGTAGGTACTGAAACAACAATTACATTTTGCCTGAAGGAGTTCAAATCACTAGTTGTATTTGCAGAAAGTGTTTCCGTCCCTGTGGCCATCAACTTTAAGGAATCTGGGCAGTAAGTAACACCACAATGGACAACTAAACTTTGGTATTTGCTTAATTTGTACAAAAGAGAAAAGAATGGTTTGCTGAGATTACATTTTTATACACCTGGCTGGTGTTTCTAAAAAACATCTCAACTGTTTCTGTGCATTGACTTAAATTCACTGGAAAAGTTGAAAATTCATACTGGACCAGGACTTGTACCTGGATATCTATAATTGTATATATGTCACAAAAGGTGAGATATAATAATGGAAAGTCCAGGTTGGAATAAATAATATAGTGAGGACAGTTTACAACTCACCGCAAAGACGTGGCGACGAGCTGCGACAGGCACATACAAAAGACACACACATACAACACATGTGCCTGTGTGATTGCGTGAGTGCTCTATTTTCTGAAGAAGGCCATGGCCGATAGCTGAATGTGTTGTATGTGTGTGTCTTTTGTATGTGCCTGTCGCAGCTCGTCGCCACGTCTTTGCGGTGAGTTGTAAACTGTCCTCACAATATTATTTATCACAAAAGGTGAGGACATTTTCAATTTCAATACAGATGCAAAAATAAGTTCGAAACCTTGCAGGAATGCCAGTAAAGCTGCAAGCATGTGGAATAATGAACAGTTGGCAGTACAATTATAGTGTGTGATAAGATGAGTAGTTGGGAAGGTTGAATAGTGTGTCCAGATAGCCTAATTGGTTGAGGCGACTGCTGCCAAAATGGAAAATCCAGATTTTAGTCCCAGTCTGGCACAAATTTTAAACTTAACCATTGAATTTAATGCAAGAAACTTCAGGATGTTGAAATATGTCTAAGTCATAAATTTAAAGTTGTTAATGTCAAGCAATGGTGTCTGTTCTTTTGGACATGTCTGAAAGAACAAACAATATATCTATAATAACTTTGTGCGGTGGTAGATGGGACTTAGTAGATCAAGGTTTACCTAGGAACCCTTGTCCTAAAATGCCATCCAGTGATGCTGTGAGCACATATTTGACTGATACTGTGTGTGTGTGTGTGTGTGTGTGTGTGTGTGTGTGTAAAGAAAAAAAAAAAAAAAAAAAAAAAAAGAAAGAAAGAAAAAAACTATTTTACTGGCAGCACTTTGCTTTTCATATTTTGATAGGAGATAGAATGAACCAAAATGAGCAAAACATGTCTAGTAAACATGGGCTCTAATCATGAGCCCTTCTTTTTTGTTGATACTGTGAAATACATCTCTTCTGCTATCAGGTGCTTGTAACTCTTAAGGTACGCATTTTAGAGAACATGTTTATGTCACATTTTCTCTTGTTTTGGTTCAGAGTACCTTCTCCTAAAATATGGAAAGCAAAGAATTTTCAGTAAAAGAGATATCTTTCACAGTATTAAACTTGAATAAGTGTTTGTAACATCTTTGGATGACATTTCCGGACATGGATCCACACGTAAAACTTGGTCTACTAAGGCCATTCTGTTTATTATCTGAAACTAAAAATGTTGAATTTAAAGCTGTTATTTAGTTTAATGACAGTGAATCATATGAAGCTTAATTATGTTTATAAGACATGAAAAGCAGTCTTAGAAGATGCAGATTATTTGACTGTAGTAAAAATTCACATATATTTAATACATTTTTCTTTTACATTAATGTCCCATTTTCTCCAATATTTTTATTATTTTTTAATTAATTAATTTTTTGCATCTAGATTCCACCTCTAAAATGTCATTGCAAAAGGTCTGTTAACTATCAATCTATGGAGGCCACATTAATGTTTTCCAGTCACAGATTTCTTTCTGTGTGAGATAGGTTAAAAAGGAAACCGCCCCATTTGTAGGGTTGCAGATTTATCAACAACCGGTTTCAGGCAATTATTGCCCTTCTTCAGGTATATTAATTGTGCCCTATATGTTCCACAGTTACTGCCATGGATAAAATATTCAAATATTGTGGATGTTACTACAATCAAAATTTTACATCTGTCAGTCTTCTCCCCTTCACTAAAAGACCAACAAGTCAAGTTTTTTACCCTGTGAAAAAAACTCACTCCCCTCTCCACACACATACATCTCCTCCTAATGCAAACCAAACCTGGTGTTCACTAGCTGTTGTTTTATCTGTTCCAAGATAATCTACGGGAGGAATCCCTCTTACATCCCAGAAACTGTGGGATAACCTTCTCAACACTTCAAATTAACCTTGCTGTTTTGTGCAGAGCTTCCTTTTAGCCACTGCTTTGATTGCTACTTCATTCCTTTCTTGAATCATGTGTCATCCAGAAGGAACAAATTGGCACATATATATATCATTGGCTTTTGATATGATCCAACATAAATGAACTGTATAGGTGAAAACTCTACTTACACTACAATATACAGTAGAACCTCGTTTTTACACTTTTCAAGGGACTTCAGTGAAATGGTGTAAAATGCAGGAAGTAATGTTTTAAATGATAAAATGTGCTGCCTGGATCAGTCATGCATTTTCATAGTTTATTTGTGAGATATGTCCATCATGGGAATCTAAATACTCGGCAAGAAGTTTATTATATGATAACGGTTATCCAAATTTTTACTATTTTAAGGCCCAGGCAGAACTTGTAATTTTAAGGGAAGTAGAAATTTTTGACGTAATTTCATTCATTATAATCGAGGACGCCGCTGCTGGGCTATGTAACACATCTTTTCAAAATTACTGTCTTTTACCGGCATTAATTATTTACTTAGTAAAACTCCTAAAGTTCCATTCTTTTTGTATTTTTCAATGTTTTACATGATGATATCAGAGAATTTATTCGCGTTCTCGCGTACATATATATATGCATAAGTATATTTGTGACGTTTGAATAGGATTGGCATCTCACACTATTATCGCTTTTTTTGAGGTTGTGGGTATTATGATACCCAACTTTAACAGATAACATTCTTTATTGATCACAAATATGTATCACAAAAACAATCCAACTCTCTATTCTCATGTCAACAAAGCAACTGGTTCTGATTGATTGAGTACACGCCAGCCGTTCTGGCAAAGAAGCTGTCGGAAAGAGGAACTACACCACCACAAATTGGCATTATTCTCACGTCAACAAATTGTTCTGTTTGTCTGAGTACATGCCAGGTGCTCTGGCATAGAAGCTGGTGGAAAGAGGAACTACATTGCCACAAATCGGCACGTCGTAAGTCAACTAGCTGCATAATGCCAACAATGAAACACGAAATATACGTTTGAATGAATGCAAAGTGTCAAGAAACTCGATTGCAAATAATTTTTAAGTGCTATACTTTAAGGCGAAAGCCATTCCAGCTTCAATTTATATAGATTACATCATTTTTTCTTCGCAAACATGCTTTTAAAAAGTGTAAAACGCGGGAAAAGTGGAAATATGTTAACGCAAAAACGGGGGCGAATTAACATTGTGAACATAGGAAATTTGACGGGACCGACAAAAAAAGGTGTAAATAGCGAGAAAACGTAAAAACCGCGAACGTAAATACGAGGTTTTACTGTAGTTTTATGACTTCAAGATCTTTTATTTGCTAAACAGTACAGGTTTACTTCAGTACAACAACTGAGTGAGTAGCTTGACCGCCCAGCTTAGACCATGCTTTTTCCAATCAGGTGGCGTCCTGTTCGCGTCATCCCACTTCCTCGTACATCCTGCAGTAGCGGCTGGCCTGTCATGTTTCCCGTGCGGCCTCTCGTGGTGTGCCGCGAATTGTGGGGTGCGCAACTTGTAAATTGCATCGATTTTGTAGTATTCCATACCTCCCCATTCCTCGGGAGGAATGTGGGCACGGAGAAGGAAAAGGGTTCCAGTCCATAACCTCAGGTGTCTGTTGCTCCGGCGCCTCTAGCGACAAGGCAGCAAACAGCCGGGTGATATCGTGACAGTCTGTCATACAAAAACCCATATACAGCCAGTGGTTGAAGATACATCTGATGTTGATGAATACCCTGCGACGATCCACGAAGTTATAGACTTTCCCCTGAATCTTCCAAGATTCCGATTCAGCTTAAGATTCTGTGCCGCGAATTGCGAGATGCGCAACTTCTAAATTGCGTCGATTTCGAGTATTCCGCATAGCTTATTCTATCTTGCAACCTCATTATCCGTAAACTCCTCTAGTTTCTCTCCTTCCCTGCTCTGCCATAATCTACCTTCTGGCTGGCTTGTATACTTAGTTCCTTGTCTGTTTCTTTTATTTCAAATCATCATTATTGCTTTGTTACAACACACACTTAAGTTGGGCTGGTGATAGACAGTCCGCCATTTTGGGCACTGTTTGTTGGATGAATTACACAGACACAGTAGTGGCACAACCAGTTAATACAAATAAATATATTTTTGGAATGCTTATAGGAGCTCAGATACTTGGGCATCAGAGCTGAAGGAATGACAGCCCTATGCCATTTAGCGGAAGGACCACAGTGGAGAGAAATCATATCCTTAAAGGCAAAGAACATTTTGAGTGAACTATGTGCTGTCACAGATAAACGCTGAGTGCTCCATCTCTTAAATCTATTTGTGTGAGTTGTGATCAGTAGAACACTGGAGAGAATATTATTAATGACTGATGAAGGCTCATAATCCATCTCGAATATGGCTGTCAAATATAGGATCTAGGGCTGCTGCAAGTTAGGTCAGGGCATCATGCATTGGTGTGTCAGCTTGTGGGGGTGTAATTATTTAATAACCCACCACTGCGGCCTTTGTTCTTTCTGCTTGGTAGACTTGAACATGGACCAAACAACACAATCAATAGCTTGAGGTCTGTCAGTAGCTAGAATTTAACACTGTAAAGATGGCTACGTGAAATTTCTTTACTGCAGGATACCCACCGCCTCTTTTTGGAGAAGTTTTGTTGGGCAACATTGAATGTTTATGAAATTAATGCAGGAAGATGTATGAAACAAGTCAGCTTCCTTGTGGGATAATATCCCACCCATCCTGTCTTGTGAAGTGTCTATGAAAAAAGAAGAGGCTTCTCTGGTGAAAACAGAACTATGCCCAATTTTGATTTTGGTACTAATTTAAGCATGATAAATTCTTTGTCATTTGAATTTAGCTCCTTGAAAGGCCATTGCTGATTTCATTCCCCACCCTTATCAAATACTCCATCTGTAATGACCAAGCTGTCAATGGGACATTAAGCCTAAATGTGCCCTTCCCTTTCTCTTTCTATGAGGGATGTGGAACACCTCCCACCAGAACTGTCACAAGAGAGCTAGAGGGCGTACAGCAGTATGCGGCTGAGCATTGTCATGGATCAAAACTATACCAGAGCTCAAAATGCCACAATGTTTGTTTGGCTCTCCTTAGTTTAGTTAGTGTCTCTTAGTATACATCTGCATTTATAGATGTTCCTCGTTCTGTTACATGAACCAACAAAACACCTTTCTCGTCCCACAAGACTGCTGCCATAAGCTTTTGCTATGGAAATCTTTGGAGACTTTTGTGATTTCATTGTGGAGTTGGGGTGACCCCATTCCAGGGGTTGTTGTTTTGTTTTGGAATTCACATGTTGAACCCTCATCTCCTCTCCAGTGACATTCTGTTGAGAAATGTCAGACTTTAGTTCTGATAGTGTGGGAAATACATCAATGCTTTCTTCATATTGGTGTTTTTTTGCTCCCATCTTGCACAAAACTTTGCAAGACTGTGACCTTTATGTCAACACTTTATAAAGGAAAGTCCGAGAGATTTGTAGAAACTGCTATGAGAGTTCAGAAATGGTAATTGTGTTTGACCACTTCATTCAATTTTTATGGCCAGTCACTTCATTTTTCATCATGCATGTTAATGCATCCGTCATGATATATCAATACCAATGTTGAATGACAAGTCACTCATAATGTTCTCGTACATCTCAATGATCTCATGATTAATTGCTGCTGGTGTTGCACACATTTTAAACGTTTGTATTGACGAGAGAAATAGTGAAATACAATCTGATAGTTATACTGTTGTGAATGTACTGAACCAAGTTACGCACTGAAAAAAAATTGGCGGAAGTAGTGTCACTCATCTAGTGACATGTGTGAGTGGAAAATTGCCCTTGTATATTTATCAGACACATCTGATATCACCTGTCTGCAATAAAAATTTCAAGGGAATTCATCATTTTCTGTCATAATTATATTCTTAATTTGTTTATATTATTGCATTTTATTTTGAAACAATACTAACAATAAGAAAGTGCGACTGAAATTATTTAGTTAAAAATTATTTTCCAATATTCCCTACTGGAGGGTTCCTTCTTTTGTGACAAAGCTGTACTGCATACCTTCCTGAATTAGCACTCATGGAAGAAAATGTGTTGTGGACAAATCCTGGAAGAAAGTGTAGTGCGGAGAAATGACTTAGCCATAGCCCAGATGATTGTTTCTGGAGTGAAATGTCCACTTTGCACATAAATATGCACTGTTTCAAAATTTCCTGGTAACTCACTCCATCAAGCCGTTTTGACTGACTCTGAAGTTTCATGACAGTGTGCATGTAACTGCAGAGTAAAAGATTCATATCAGAGCAATCCTTTCGACTGTGGAGAAGCTATTTCTCTCTATTATCCTTTATTTATTTATTTTTTATCAGGAATACTAGTCCAACAAGCTATGCAGCAGGGCTTATGCAAACTTTTCAAATTAGAAGAGATAAGTAGTGCCTGTATAATTTAACCAATAAATGCATTGCTCACACTAAGCAAGGTTTTACGTTTGAGTCAAAGTCCAGGAAACCATTTTAATTTTTTGAGTAAGCTTTAAAACAGCACTTTCTCCATTAAAAGAGTAAAATATGTGTTCTTGAAACAATTCTCTAGAAGACTAAAGTTTAGTGTTACTGTTTTTTCAATCAGTATATATACTAAATACTACATTTTCTATTAATGTGATGGAAACAAAAGATACAGAGTGGATGACAAGAACTTATCTCAGCTCAGTACTGCCGATAAAGATGTTCACATGCTTATGGATGTGGTAACTTCCTTCTTCAAATGGGAGAGAGGATGGAAGACGTAGGCCATTGAGGTAAGGAGGGAGTGAAGGATGAAGGCCTCACCTCATGTTCTTGGTTGTGAGTAACCCTACCTACCCTTCTTTCTCATTTCTCCTCCATCCTCTCTCCTACTTGAAGAAGAGAGTTACTTCTGAACATTTGTGAACATCTGTTTTTGCATTTTTTGTGTGTGTTAGAATCGGCAGTACTGAGTTAAGTAATGGTCAGCCACTCTTATCTCTTTTGAATACTTTTTTACCACATTTTCTCTCTTAGAAGTAGAGGTTTTTGGATGTGTCTCACCAGTTTGGTTCAGACTACGTCAGAGTAACCAGAGGAGAAGAACTTTAAATTCCTAAAATAATTCAGCTGAGTGAGCCATAAGAAAAGAGAAAATGCTTGCAAAAGATTTCTGATGACAGTATAAGTGAAGTACAATCTAGTTTGAGTAACAATGTATCTAATGTTGGTGTAGTGCCGTGGATAAGTAAATAGATTGGTAATTTTATGGCCCAAATTTGACTCCCACAACTTTTTAAAACCATTTTATATTATTCCTTGCAGTGTTACACTTTTAATCCTAAAATTTAAATATAGTGAATATAGATGTAGATATACTTAAACATTTCAGTGCTCCTGAATTGCTATAACAGGGAGAGTTGTCATTAAAGTCTGATCGAATGATTTGTGGCTGAAACCATAAGTGAATATTTGGGTCCTCTTTTAGTTTTCGCTGAAACCAAACCCAAATCTTGTGTAATTAAGTTAAAATTTCTGTATTCTTATGTTACACCACAAATCATTAGTTTTCCCTCATTTTTCAAGATCTTCTTTCTGTATTGAGCCTTCTTGAGTGTGTGTAAGCCTAATTGGGAGTCCGTAGAAGATGACATGGGAGGTGAACAGGTTTAGACAAAAAACTTTTATTATAGTACTTTCAAACTGGATTTTTTTTCTAAAAACAGAAAAAATTAAAGGAAGTTATACAATAAGAAAACTGAATTTGATACAGTAGAGTCTCGATTATTTCGAGTCCCAGAATTACGAGTTTCCATTATAATCTCACAAAACGAAACAACAACTACGGGTACATTCTATCTTCACAGAAAAAGCCACTCCACCATTATAATGTGAAGTAGATAGTAAAAAAGACTTTAAAACATTTAGGCTGCCAATGTAAATGAAAAAGACTTTAAAACATTTAGGCTGCCAATGTAAATGACTATTTAAAAACTTTGTTTTAAAAAGGTAATATTTTCTATAAGTGTATTCTTTTCAATTTTGATTTTCCTTTTTCACATGTAAATTTCAATTTTTCAATGTGATCTTGGTCCCGTTCACTTCAAATTAACGTGACTACTGCATAGCTACCACAAATTCAATAGTCGTGCATACCTTCTTGTAGGAAGATACTCTTTAGAAACACGGCTAAATAGATACTACGAAATGTCAAACCTCAACATGACTACCATAATACAAAATATGTAGAAAGTAATCATTTGTTTGCTTCCATAAATACCCTTTACAATTTTGTTCTTGAGAGCACTAGCTTTATGTTGCATCTTCAATTCCGTTTTTTGCAATTGACAAACAACTTTATACTTTTTTTCATTCCTGAATACATAGCAGCTTCAATCAGTGCCGCAGAAAGTATTTAGAAACATAAAGTCACAGTTCAAACTAACGGAATGATTGTTTTCAGTATAAATTTACACAAACTGAATGGGAAAAGATGTGTGCCATGTGATCAATGTTTCCTAAACCCATATTTATAATAATAATAATAATAATAGAGCTTCTTGCTTTCAAGGAAACTTATTAATAAAATTTTACAGCATGACAATATGATAACCCGTTCCATTTTGTACAATACTGATTAAGTTAAACTGTTACTAACATGATATAAGAATATCATTAATAGATATGGTTGTATAATATTGTATTTAACAGCAAAATACCCACAATTATTACGCAGGAGGAGAAACTCCTAGCAGTTAAACGGGCACACCGTCATCTGAGGTGGAGAGTTATTCTTGACTGAATCCATCCCAAATGCAACCACACTTCATCAGTGAGTTCAAGAAAGCTAATTTTGGCCAAAACTGAAACTGCGAGCAAAACGAATATTTTGGCTCAAACTGGCCTCAACTGAAACCGAATCTTTAGTCGGTCCTTAGTTACCATCAAGAGCAGATGATTCAGTGTGCTTGATATACATAAAAATAGACAAAGGAAAGACTTTCATTCAAAAACGAAATGTATTCTTTGTGATGAGCATATTTTGGAAAAAACATTCTTGCTCAAAAATGCTTTCGTGAAAATTACCTAAAAATATAATGTAACTTCTAATGATTGCTAGAATTGTTGGAAATATGACTTTTTATTCACAACTTCACCAAATTGTAAAAATTAATTGTTGAAATATAGTACATTAAGGCAATTATAACTAATCTGATTATATGATACGAATATTATAGACGAAAAATTCCTAGCAGGAAAAATTATATATAAAAAATAGACGAAGATTACTCACCAGGTGAAGAAGCACAGGTGTGACAGCAGCTCAAATAAATAGAACACACACACACACACAAACGCTAGCTTTCGCAGCCTAGCTGCTTTGTCAGGCAGAAGGGAAGGAGAGGGAAAAGGAAATGATGAGGGTTTTAAGGAAGGGGGTAAGGAGCCATTCCAAACCCGCGACAGGAAAGACTTACTTTGGGGGAAGAAAAGGAAGGTGAACAAATACACACACAACCATACATTTACACAGACACAAACACACCTAGGCAGACATACTATAGAAACCAAAGAAGTTAAGAGTCTAACTTCTTTGGTTTCTATAGTATGTCTGCCTAGGTGTGTTTGCGTCTGTGTAAATGTATGGGTGTGTGTGTGTGTGTATTTGTTCACCTTCCTTTTCTTCCCCCAAGGTGTCTTTCCTGTCCCAGGATTGGAGTGGCTCCTTACCCTCCTTCCTTAAAACCCTTATCATTTCCTTTTCCCTCTCCTTCCCTTCTGTCTGACGAAGCAGCTAGGCTGCGAAAGATGATTTTTACTGAGCCAAGCTGGAGAGGTATATATAAGCAAAGAGGAAAGCTCAATGGCTCAGTACTAATATGCAGTATCTCTGACTTCCACACTCCTCAAACACCATCCTCATGACCTAGGTCTTGAATTACCTTTCCCTTCCATTCCCATTCTTTTTTCTTCCCTTCTCTCCCACCTGAAGAAGGAACTGTGTTCCGAAAGCTTGTCCTTTTTCTTCATTTGTGTCACTATCGGCGGTTCAGCACAAAGGTAAGTACTGGCCAGCCAATCTATCTCTTTTGAAAAATAATTTATCATCTCAGAGGAGAATTTCCATCATTAATCAAATATATGATTTTTATGTATATTAAATGAAATATTTTAACTTAGAATGATTAAAAATTGGAAAAAAATTAGGAAGTTGCAGCAGTCGAACCCAAACCACAGAATTACTAGTCTATTCACTTACGCACTGTGCTACACTAATATTACATTCATTGTTATTTAATCTACCTTATACTTTACTTGTACTGTAATCAGAAAGATGTTTTAAAAGTTTCCTCTGTTTCTATGGCCTATTCAAATGAAATATGTTTGGAACTTAAAGATTCTTCTACATGCTTCTTTCTCACATAGTTTGAGCTATACAGGTGGGGCCCATCCTGTAACCCCCACTTGTTATACAGTTTTCAGGAATGTAAAAGTCAGTACATCTATAGTTGAATTTAAAGGGGAAACTCCTATCCTGCTAAATTCATATTGAAATTGTATTAATTAATCCTGAGATAAATTTTTATATAAATATTGTTTCTCTAAGATTAATTATGTGTCTATCAATAGAGTATGTGTAATATTACTTCATATTTTATTTCAGACCAGTTGTGTTTATGATAAGCAATAAACCAACATTTGAGGCTCATTTTGTTCTTGCAACATTATCAAATGACAATGACTCACAAAGCCAGACATCACAAAAATCAAAAAGTTCTGTGAAAGAAGACAAGAAACAAGACAAGGCTACTCCAAAAGCTAAAACAACACAACCCAATAACAACCAGAATAGCCATCAAGAAGAGTTACTCAAGCAGAAAGCTGTGGTGGGTCCTGTTGCGGCACCAATTGAAAATGGTATTCTATTTATTTTATCTTACAGTTATTTTATCTGTAGCCACAAAATGAAGTAATCAGGGATGCTAGACTGAGTGATTAGAAGTATTAATACATAGGCTATAATGAAAGAATAAAACAATGTTATCAGGAGGTAACATAGCTTATTTATGAATATGCTACTTTAAATACTTTTTTTGTGATACTATTTAGTTCATTGTAGACATTTTTCCATGGTTTATCCTCATGACCACGCTGTCGACGGGACGTTAATCTCCAAGTCAAGCTTCCATGGTTTATCAGATGCAACAAAAATGTTGAAAGCTCTAGATTCACCAGCTATTTGCCATTACAGTACACTCAGTGCAAATATTTAGGCAACAAGGAGGTAGTCTTACCATAAGTGCAGTGTTAATTGAAGAAGAATATCTATTCGAGGTTTATTAAAAATAAAAATTAACATTTGTTTTTGCAAATATTTCTTTTAGTATTTGTTCATTTATGCCTAACTTCAGGCTTCAATAAATATTTAGTTCTCTGTTGGTGATGATAAATCCTGTGAAGATTTGTCTTATGCCACCGAGATGTACTAAATGAAGCCATTAACAGAAAACAAATTTTAAATTTTCTAATATGCAAAATGGTTGATGAACCTTTGAATGGATATTGTGTACTTCAAATTCATAAATGGGGAAACAAATGAAGACATTTATTGTGCAGTAGATGTTGCGAGTGATTTTAATTTATGCGAAAGTCATATGTTCCCAAGATCAAATATAAAACTGAAATTGTCACTTTAGATAAACAAAAAAGAAAAACATAAATATGTTGGTGTTATCTAACAAATAAAACAACTTAATGGCTGCAATCTACTCAGATAGTATTTGTGGCTTAGGCAATGTGCTTTCTCCATCAGTTTCACACATGCTCCAGGTGCTCATACCTGGCATAAGGTACAGACACCGCAGGATCATGCAGTTCATGCTTCAGGCTCCATTTCTAAAAAGAATTATGCATCACCACCATAATATTTGTTGTTTTAAAGGAAGGTATAGCAGTCATCAATCCGGAGATTATTTTGAAGACCCCTGACTTTCCTAGGCATGGTCATTTGGAGATGGTATGTCATATCCCTGTGACATTTGACTTATGCAGCCAGTTATAGAATGACGTACAGCTTAAGTATGGAGTCTGAACTATGATGCAGCTCATACGTTTTTGTGTCAACAAACACTGTCAGAGGTTAAGGGGGTGATTATGGTAGCTATAATAAAGACGAAATCATATGTGTAATGTCTGTACCTTTGAACATACGCAAAAGATTAGACACCATTGATTGGCTCAGCAGCTGTGTAGCAAAATATCCTACATAAGTTGCTCCAGTACATACCAAAGGACAGAAAACATATTTATTCATGAAATTTACACTCTGCAGAGGAGTGTGTGCTTATATGGAACTTCCTGGTGGATTAAAACTGTATGTTGGAACTGGGATTCGAACCTAGGGCCTTTGCCTTTTGCAGGCAAGCGCTCCACCAACTGAGCTATCCCGGCACGGCTTATGTTCTGTCCTCACAGCTTCATTTCCACCAGTACCTTGCCTCCTACTTTCAAACTTTACAGAATCTCTCCTGTGACCCTTGCAGGGCTAGCACTCTTGGAGGAAAGGATTTGGTAGAGATGTGGGTTAGTCATTGTCTAGGGGATGTTTCCAGAATGCTATTTCCACCCTGCAGTGGAGTTTGCACTGGTATGAAACTTCCTGGCAGATTAAAACTGTGTGCCAAAACCGGTATTTGAACCTGGGACCTTTGCCTAATGTGTTCAAGCTCATATTGGCATATTACCTTGTACTACTGCAGTCAGTGTAGACTTCGTATCTATCTTGTCTATGATAATGTGATCTCTGTGCTGTTTGTAGTAGTTTACCCACATTCCTATTTTCTTATCCATTATTAGAGCTACTCCTGTTAATATCCCCTACTAATTTTGTATTTATAACCCTGTACTCAACTAACCAGAAATCCTGTTCATCTTTCCAGCGAACTTCCCTAATCCCCACTATATCTAACTTCAATCTATCCATTTCCCTTTTTCAATTTTCTAACCTTTCTACTTGATTTAGATATCCTAATATTCCACACTTTGATTTGTATAATGTCAGTGTTGTCTTTCCTGATGACTCCTCCTCCTGAGTAGTCCCTACCTGGAGATCCGAACTGAAGACTCTTTAATCTCTGAAATATTTTACCTGAGAAGATCCCATCATCATATATTCATACAGTAGAACTGCATGTCCTCGTGGAAAAATTATGACTGAAGTTTTCCCCTTGCTTTCAGCTGTTTACAGTAACTGCAAGGCAAAGCCATGTTAGCTGATATTAAAAGGTAAAAAAAAAAAAAAAAAAAGGTAAAGCAGTCAACAATCAGAAGATTGGTTTGAACACCACAGTGCTTTACTAGGCATGGTTCTGTTTGGAGGTGGTATGCCGTTGCCTTCCTCTGACCTTCGAACTGACTCACCCAGCCAGTTATAGGGGGACCTACAGTTTAACGTGGGTTCCAAACCATGGTGCTACTCGGTATTTTTCACATAAGCAATACCACCAGAGGTGAAAGAAGTGGAAAGTGACAGATAAAAATCCTAGGACCTGGCGGGGATCGAACCTGCGACCTTTGGATTTGTACTCTGGCACTCTACCACTGTGCAACTGAGGCACTACAAGACCATATAAATGAATCATCCAAACTATTTCTCCTACAACTATTGAAAAGGGTGTTGCCCTTTTCATGAACTGCATGTTTGTCTGTCCCTTTACTGTAGTTGTGTCTACGGTTTAGCTTTTTGTATCACTGAGGTGCACAAGCAACCCCACACTGACAATGTGTTTAGTTCCTGAGGGTAGCATTCAGAATTAATTATTGTAATTTCCTGCAAACATTGATGTTTGGTGTTGTTTCTGACAACATTGTTCAACTTAATGCTGGCAGTGGCTATGGCAATGTGGAAGAGCAAGTGACAGTAAACTCTCTGCCCCCAAGCCAACTGCATTATTCTGCCACTTTTTTCAGTAACGATCCTTTTGCATACACATTTACCATTTAGTGTGCTGTATGCTATTGCACATATTGTTTCAGCCATTTTTCATGTAATTGTATATATCATGATGGGCAAATGACAATTTCACTATGGATGCACAAAGATGGTTCAAACCTTTGCTTGAGCACAGGTGGGAGCTGTGATCAAGAGGGGGAAATGGACTGGGGACACTACATCAAATAAGGTCCTCATTTCCTGCATTTTATTACAGCAAATTGTATAGTAAGGACAGTTTTTAAATTTTCTTCTAATTCCTGGTGCTTTTAAATGGCATATATATGTAAGATGTACACTACAGTACAGAAATCTCCAATTGTGTGTTCATCTGAAAGCAAGTACGGTGTCTTCTTGCTCTCTACTGGAAAGAGATGACACGTATGTAGTGTAGGTACTGTTCTTTCATCTCATAGGTCTACATTACAATGTGCATTCAACTTATATCATGCTTGATATCGCCACAGAGTAACATATACAGAGACGCAGCCCCCTCTAAACCACTGTCCTACGCTCCCCTCGTAGTTCCGTAAGATGCTAGCAGGTGTCAGGCGGATCGCTGGCTTAGGGTGCCTCTCGCACGTCAGAGGGTAGCGTGGAGGGGAGGCTGAGGGGAGAGCTCGTGCCGCCTGCCACGAGGCCACGGCTGTGTCCGGCGTGCCGGCGTTTGAGGGGAGGTGGTGGTGGGGGCAGCCGCTACCTGCCGCCTGCTCTGGCTGTTGCTTCTGACCTCAGCGCCATCATGGGACATCTTACGGAACTACTAAAAACCCTCCCTCCCTGCACCCCTGAGCGTAGGACCGGGCCCTTACGGAGGTTTCCCGTCTGTATATATTTGTCTGTGATATCGCTTTCCACACTGCGAAAGGCTCTTCACTGTACTTTTTCCACACTTAAGAAACTTTGTACATTTAAAGATGAAACTTGAATGCACAGTCCATTTGATATTTGAATGCATTGTCCATTGTTGATGTCTGTAATACTTATTAAATAAGAAGTGAATTTTAACCATGGAAACTCTAGGTGGAAATGCCAGTAATGTAAGGATAGGTATCTACTCCCTGTAAAGACGAGTGCTGAGCTGCAGGAAGGGATATAAAAAGACAGTCACATTCACAAAACTTAAATTTTCCGCCACAGCCTTCAGCATAGAAAGATTATTATAAATTCACACAATCAATCATGCACAGCTTAAGCACCATGACTGCCGTCTCCAGCTGCTATGGCCTGACTGCTGAGGGCATAGTAGCCAGACATGGTGATCATGTATGCATGGGTTGTGCCTGATGATAGTGTAAATGTTTGACAATCTTGATCCAATGAAGAAATGAAGTCTAGTCAGTCAGCAATGATATTTTGATAGTGCTCAATCTTAACATCAGAAATTGATTATTTGAGAAAATCCACAGATGCTGGTTATGAATGTTGGCTCTTGTTCCTCAACCTCCATATACATATATCATTTGATATCAAGTCACACCTATAGTTATACATTGACAGCAAACGTAGAATATACCATGCACAATGTGCAAGGCTGTACAGATAAACACACTTATCACCTTATGTATACTATATTATATAATGATTGGAATGTCAATAATGGAGGATAAATAACAACTCACCATAAAGAGGCTTGCTGAGCTGCTGACAGACACAAAAATAGATAATCACATTGACGCAACTTAAATTTTTGGCCTTGGCCTTAGTCAGGAATACAATTCGTTGCATTCATGCAATCACTCAGACAACTATACTGTATAGTTGTCTGAGTGACTGCGTGAATGTATGTGTTTCTTTTTCTGACGAAGGCCATGACTGTATTTAAGTTGTGTGAAAGTGATTAGTATCTATTTTCGTGTCTGTCAGTAGCATGAGCCTATTTATGGTGAGTTGTTATCTATCCTCCATTATTGTTAGTTTATAATGAGATAATTCATATTAAATCGACAATTAAACATTTGTGAATAGTGAAACCAATGTTGTTTGAGATTTATAATTGGAATCAAATAACTTTGTGATTGACCAATTACAGAGCTAGGATGCAGTGCCATATTAAAGAATTATCTCCATGCACTAAAAAACAAGCAATCAAACAACTCAGTTATAATGTGGTACCCAAAAAATTACTACAATCTGCTGGCAGCTTGCCCACAGCTTTCAGCTCATTAGAATGTTAGTCATATAAGTTATTTGAGTAAAAGTATTTAATGACCAGTATAAAGAATTTGTAATATTGTTACATGAGTAAAGTATAATACATATTTGAAGGAAAGTACTTAGTTCCAAATTAACCTACATTGTCATCAGCACTCTTGCTATAGTTCTTAAGTTTCTCACTTAGGTAATCATTATTACTTTTGCAAACATATTTTAATCCATGTACACACTATTATCCAGTCTGCAGATTCATTGTTTAAAAAACTGTCTTACAGGACGAACAATACGTGATGAAGCACTGGGAGCTGAAGAAATTTTTGAAATGTTCTGTGATGATACAGAGCCAGCAGAAGGCTGCTCACAGACATATATTGAAAATAACCAAAGACATAAAGATGTTGCATCTTCCAGCAAAACAGCTGTGAAAAGGGACAAAGTTAACAGGGACTGTGATATGGAAGTTGATGAAAATGTGGATAGTTTAGACAATCGTCAAAGTTGTGATACCTTCTACAGTAAAGACATCTGCACATATCAAACTAGTAGGCTACCAACAAGATTGTCTGATTGTGAAGATGATATGGTGCCTGGTTCACCACCTAGTAAAAGAGCGCGTTATGTTTTCAAAAAGTGCTTTGAAGCGACATTCAATCCGCTAAACATTCCAGGGCATGATGTTGTTCTTGCAGATGATTCTGCTGGTGAAAGTGACTGATTCTGTGTCAGAAAAACTTGAAGAATGTCTGTGATGTAGTAACTTATCTCCAAGTGACAGTCAAACATGTATAATTTTTGTATTTGTAATTGTGAATTTAATTTGTCTCTTATATAAAAATGGTTGAAACCTTGAACGCCCTTTTTACTGTATCTCAATCCTTTTGTTTAAAGTCAGTTTTTAAATGATATCTCTGCAATTATTAATTTCAGATCAATTTATTTTGAAACAATGAACAATCTTATGGGTATACATCAATTGGTTTGGTTTGAACCAAAGGTCATTTATATGAGAATGTTGGCATTCTTGGTGAATTTGACAACATCTTCTTGGGTTATCAGTCAAGTCATGACATCATGTCATTTCTTTGTTTTGACAAACTTATTTTACTTGTTATTTTCTTCTTTTTATTGTCACATAACAATGTCGTGACTTGTCTGATAATCCAACAAGCTTTCATCAGTGAACATTCACTTTTTTCACCTTTTGCATAATGAAATATTAAAGTGTAACTTATATACTGAGTATTTATTTGCTGAGCTGCATTGTATTGTTTCTGATATATTTTTAACTTACAACTGAAACTAGATTTAAAATTGTTTCTTTGTTATTTTTCAAAATCACTTGTTTATTTATTTAATTATTTAAAACAAAAAAAGAGTGAACCAGCCAAAAAGTCATTAATTATGCCTCTCATTCCTGCATGTGATGATTTTTTTCTTTCAGTTCACTAGTCTAATATCAGAAGGAACTTATATGTGTGGCACATCTAAAGCATTATCACTGGCAACCAATAGATTCTTTTGAGTCTGAAAATAGAGAGAAAGAAAGAGAGAGAGGGCACAGGTTCATATGACCACATAAAGATTTGCTTGCCTTAAGCAATGACTTAGCCCGTCTGACTCTTGTTCTTATTTGGTTAAGGATCTTCAAAACACCCCAGTCCTTGTTGTTGCCAGACAGAAAGTGTTCATGTGGCTCCATTCAGCTGTGGTCCTTAGATTTCCATAGTGAAAGTCTTGCCTTATCTGGAGGTACTTTCAAAGGCTTTGATGACTGTAATTAACATGCGCGGCCCCATTAGATTGCGCTGTGCCGCCTGCCCCAAATTGCATCCGCATCAACCACTGTGCTGCTTGGATGTGCACGTGGTACGTAGGATGAAACATTTCCATCACACTCCTTAGCGATGGATACTAAAGCGTGTACTATCACAGTATTACCCATTCAGTTTATAATGGCTATTTCTGCTGAAGGCGCTGCAAACCGTTGATTTGTTCTATCATTTTTTTAATATGGCGTACGGGCATTATACTTACGCTTATTGGTTCATATGCAACAGATGACAGACGTGTACATTCTGTTAACTCATTCTTGAACAGAAAAGCAATCGAAATGAATATTAAGAATATAAATGTATTGTTTTACAATAAAACAATGCTGCTGCATGTTTGCAAAGAAAAACATTACAGTCGTTTTTAATATAATCTTCTGAAGGAAAAATATGTGAACTGAAAAAAACCTGTGATGTTACTATGGAATAACTGGAGCAAATGCATAATACATTACCTATTAATATATTTTTCTACAGAAAATTGTACAGAATTAAAATAAAATTATTTTGCAAAGTAATAATTTGGTTTTGCGAGTAGCTGATAAAAATACATTTGCTGTTAATGCTAAAATCTAAGCAATTAAAATATTGAGTTACAGACTAATAACTAAAAGGATGGACGCTGGTGTAGATTTATCATTCATCCTGCTGAGCCTTAGTTTGAGTAGTCAATGAAACCTGAAAATTATTTAAGTTTTCCTTATAAACGTACTTTGGGAGGACGTATATTTGCGCGATACCTATCCATTTCAGCAAACGCTCAGATTACGTAGCCGCACTGTGACAATAGCATGAGTGTACAATGCAGCTGGCTGCCTTGGCCGAGTGGTCTGCGGCATGCAGTCACGGTCTGCACGGCTGCTGCGGTCGGGGGTTCAAATCCCCCCTCGGGCATGGATATTTGTGCCGTCTTTAGTATAAGCTAGTTCATAAGTAGTTTGTAAGTTTAGGGACTGATGACCCCCTAGTTAAGTCCCAAAAGCTCTACAAACATTTGAACATTTTTCTAGAATGCGGAGCCACGTGCCTTGATCATGTACTGTCGAGTGTTGTCAGCCGCCTTCGGCCCTCTCTGCCCATAAACAAAGTTTGGTTCAGCACGCTGCCGTCGGCAATTGTAAAGTGGATAGGAAGTACTAGATGCGACGTAACACAGCAGTTGAGTGCCCGATCTCGCTTTGTTGCGTATCACTGGCAGAGCGAAAATGACCAACTCTAGCGATGACATAGCCTCTAATGAATCTCTTGTTTGTGAGACCATAGAGGATGCAAAAAGAAAATTAAATGATGGAGTGTATGTACTTGCAAATATGCTGAAGAAGAGAAAGAGTGCCGCCTGGGAAACGTTTGATGCAGTAGTGAAGATGGAAAATACATGAAGTATGTACATTGCACAGAAAAGGGTTGTATTTTTGTCTATTCTTCCTCTTCTACGACAAGACATAGACACTCTGTTGAACAAAATCACAGGCCACGAAACTAAGTGTGGAGTAAGCTACCCCCCACCCCCTTTAACGAAACAAAATCTTATACATGATGGTATCCCTGTTATGTTTTAGTAGAATTCGTAAGTGAAATACCTTCCACCATGTATCAGGCGCATCTTATGTAGACAATTCCGCTAGAATTCTTAAGTACCCTGCGCCATGTACCACACGAATCTTATGTAGACAGTGTCCTTCCGCTAGTTTTGCAATGTAGTTGTCCGCTAGTTGTCAAGTGTGTGAAATTTCATGAAGATCATAATAAAACTTTAGATTTTAGAGGATTCTTAAATGAAGCACCCTCTGCCATGTACCACACGAATCTTACATAGTGACCTTCCGTTAGTTTTGAATGTCGAGTGTGTAGATTTCATCAAGATCATGATAAAAATGTAGATTGTCAAGAAATTCTGTAACTGAATCACCCTCTGCCATGCACTACACAAATCCCTGCAAGAGTGACCATTCTCTTGTTTTGAAAGTGAGCTGCGTCGGTGAGCCCACGAGTGCAGCGGGCCGAGCCGGTGACGTCATAAAGCCCTCTAGTGAGTTTTAAGCAACATTTCGAAGCCCGTTTCGGATCTCTATCTGCTACTTTGTTGATAAGTGGGTATGCCAGCACAGTACATCAATGGCTATTAAATAACAGTTGCATAATTTTATATTTTTAAAATAGTAAATAACTGCAATATTTTGAATATCATGTGATTAAAAAAATACTAATGTACATTTTCCCCTTAACTCTTCTGTTAATGATGACGAGCTACTGTGGAGAAAGGAGTTGACTGCTATAGTGATTCAAAAGTTCAGTGCTACCAACAACTAGCAGCTAATATGAGAACAAATCTGAAATTTTTTGACCCCTCTCCCAAAGTCCATTCCCAGCATTGGACCTGTTTTGCTTCGAGCCGACAGCTGACTTCATCTGCCAGCAGGGAAAAACTGTCTTGCTTTGAGAAATGTGAGGTTTTGGGTTCATAAAGACTGTGAAGTCCTGCATGACAGTGTGTGGTCGTTGTGTTGTTTGGCACATACTGATCACAACATTTGCAGTGTGGATGCAGTGGTGAAAGTAGATCAGTATGTGCACATTATGGCCATTTCCACTGAAGATTTCTGGCAGAACAGTGATTAAAAAGTAACAATAAAGGCAAGACAGCAGTCCGACAGTAGTTCCATTGGCAGCTGGACGAATTCTAATGCAGGGGCATCTCAAATTTAGTGCTGTCGTGGGAGTAATGTGTGCACTAGTGTGGAGACTGTGGGAAACTAGTGTAAGATCCATAGAATAGGATGTATATTTATATGTACTTTAAAGAATTCTTCAAAAGAGATAGATTGGCTGGCAGTACTTACCTTAGTTCTGTACCACCCATAGTCACATAAAAAAAGAAAAAGGATGAAAAAATAGGACTAGCTTTCGGAACTGGGTCCCTTCATCAGGTAGGAGAGGAGGGGGAAAAAGGGAACAGAAGGAGAATGTTATTCATGACGTAGACCATGAGGTCATGATGGGTGATGTGTCATGATTGTGTAAGTCAGAGATACTCAGTGTTAGTACTGAGCCGTGACAAAGAGGGTATATAACCAAAGAGGATAGATCAGGCAGTAAATAAAAGTGAACCGAAAAATGCTGAGTGGGGATGGGGGAAGTGGGTTAGGTAATGGGTTTTTAATTACACACACACACGGAAGAGGGTGAGAAATGAGTAATGAATGAGTGAGTTGAGGATGCATAGATTTAGGTCAGCAGGATAGTGGGAGGAGAGGGAGCAAGTTCCCACCCCCATAACTCATAGCTCTGAGGGACTGCTGTTTGGTGGTATCCAAATGACACATGTTGTGTAACATGTGCCAAGGTTCCTGGAATCTTGCTGTAGGGCATGCTCTGTTACAGGATGTTGAATGCCCCCCAGACGAACAGTCCATCTGAAGGGGGGACACCCATATCCTGTGGCAGAGCATGCCCTCCAGCATGATTCCAGGGGCCTTGGCATGTGTTAAACCACATGTGCCATTTGGAACTTGTTGTCCAACATATCCTCTTCGTGTATATGGTGTGTGTGTGTGTGTGTGTGTGTGTGTGTGTGTGTGTGTGTGTGCGCGCGTGTGTGTGTATTTTTGTTTATCTATATCTTTCCATGTTGTTATAAACTTTTTACCCTCCCCCATTCCCCACTCAGCATTTCTTTACTGACTGATATATCTCCTTTGGTTATCTATCCTCTGTGGCATGGCCAGTGGTGGACTGGGAGGGGCGGGGGGGGGGGGGGCAGATCGCCCCAGCCCTCTTGTCTTTGTCTTGGACGGCCTCCAAATACCTCTACACCTCTTAGATCACTCTTTGGCATCTTGTTCTTGCATGTCCAAATCTCTAATGCTATTTTATTTAGACTGCCCCATGCCTCTCATCCTGAGGGGCGCCTCCAAATCTCAAAACTTACTTTTTATAGTAATATGTGGTATATCAAAGTGGACGGGGGGGGGGGCTCATTTTGTTTTGCCACCACCTCGGGCCTCTGACAGCCTTAGTGCACCACTGGGCAGGGCTCAGTACTAACATACAGTATCTCTGACTTCCACAATCCTGACCATCACCCATCACCACCTCATGGCCTAGGTCATTAATAACCTTTCCCCTTCTGCTCCCTGTTTTCCCCTCCTCTCCTACCTAATGAAGGAACCCAGTTCTGAAAGCTAGTCTTGATTTTTTACCCTTTTTCTTTTTTTTCTGTGACTTGGCGATGCAGACCTAAGGTAAGTACTTGGCATCCAGTCTATCACTTTTGAAGAACACTTTATCATCTCTGTGGTGAATTTCCATCAAGTTCTCTGACTTCCACAATCTTCAAACATCATCCTCATCGCCTAGGTATTGAATTACCTTCCCCTTCTGTTCCCTATTCTTTTGTTCTTCACTTCTTTCCTACTTGAAGGAACCCTATTCTGAAAGCTAGTGTTATTTTTCATCCTTTTTCTTCTTTGTGTGACTGTTGGCGGTACAGCTATGAGGTAAGTACTGGCCAACCAATTGATCTCTTTTGAAGAATAATTTATCATCTCTGTGGAGAAGTTCCATCAGTAATTGAGAATTCCATCAGTAATTGAATATGTGTACCTTATTTTGGCTAGTAAAAATAGGGGCAAAGATTTTCTAATTCACCCTTGTACGTTACATTATGGTCATTATCTCTAGATGAGTGACATAACATAAATAAAATTATTTTTGCTACATAATATACATATGTAAAAAAAAAAAAAAAAAAAAAAAAGCAGTAAATCAAAGTTTTAGAACTGAGTCCCTCCATCTGGTAGGAGAGGAGGGGAGGAAAAGAGAACAGGGAACAGAAGGGGAAGTTTATTCATGACATAGGCCATGAGGTGGTGATGCGTCAGGATAGTGGAAGTCAGAGATACTGTATTTTAGTACTGAGCCTTGCCAATAGCAAACTAAAGAGGATAAATAACCATGGCTCAGCATTTTTTTACATAAAGGCTCTCTGACTTCCACACATCATGAATAACCTTCCCCTTCCGTTTCCTATTCCCATTTTCTTCCCTCCTCTTCTATCTGATGAAGGAACAGTGTTTGAAAGCTCGTTCGATTTTTTCGTTACCATCTTTTTCTTACCTGCAACTATCGGCTCAGATAGTATAAGAAACAGATTGACCACCCAGGCCTGCACATCAAATGCTTTCGCTTCATTGCTGACAGGAGCAGAAGGTTAGCTGGGGATGTGTTTCTCCACTGAAAAAAGCATATTAACTTGCATAATACCATCCTTTGGCCCTGGCAGGCACCATAAGCTGTCCTTTATGTCTTGGGGGCTGAGCTGCTGTCAGGCAAGGTTGCCACAAGTTTCAAAGCAGAGCACCATCTAACAATTAGCCATGGAAGTAAGGGGTGCGATTCGTCGACTCCGAGCAGCCAGCTGTTTTATGGGTTTCGTATGTGATCTGGGCTATTGGCGGTACAGAACTAAGGAAAGTACTGGCCAGCCAATCTGTTGCTTTTGAAAAATATTTAGTCTGCAATCAGAAAGGGAGAGCTTGGCTCACATTAACAAATTTGTGAACTGTATTTTCCATGTTGTTTGTTGTTATGGTCTTCAGTCTGGAGACTGGTTTGATGCAGCTCTCCACCCTACTCTATCCTGAGCAAGCCTTTTCATCTCCGCATAAGAACGGCAACCCACATCCACTTGAATCTGCTTACTATACGCGTCTCTTGGCCTCCCTCTGCGATTTTTACCCCACACACTTCCCTCCAATGCCAAACTCAATTTTCCATATTCAGACTAATTACTGCTGTTATTACTGGGGAAGAAAAGAAAGAAAGAAACAGAGAGGTTGGTAGACTGTACAAATTTCGTCAGCAACATACAGTGAAGTGTTTAAGTATTTTGTGTGGATGTATTGATGTAGCTTTACCATTTCTTGGGTTTATATAAAATAAACTGACTTTAAAGTTGTTACATAACTCTTTCTCACTGAAAATAATTCAGTGATTCGTTTATATATTTTACATTATAATTTTAGTAAATTATTATAAATAACAATAGAAGCTCTAACGTTATTCTTTGGTATTAGAACCGATGAATAGATTTGCTTACAAGCCATTCATTGAAGTTACAGATATCTACATTAATAATACTTACAACTTCTAAACTTGCCACACAACACTCAGAGCCATGATTACTTACCATTAGTAAATATTGGAATTGTTACTAAAATTAACCAGAAATGGTAATTTATTAATAACAGCAATATTGTGCCAGAGGTGTATGGGGAATTCTCGTACCACCTTGAGGTCGTCATCATCATCATCATCAGCCGTTTCAATCATTTAATGATGTGGCCTCTTCGAGTCGTGGATTTAGGTAGGCTTTCAGCAGTCTTTTCCAAGTGGAACTGTCTTGAGTAGTTCTCTGCCAGGTGCTACCAACGATCTTCCTGATATCTTTGTCCCATCTGTCCGGTGGTAGGCCTCAGGTGCTCTCTTGGACTCCACTCCAGTACTATCTTCGTCCATCTGTTGTCTTTTCCTCTCGCGATGTGCCCGGCCCACTGCCATTTCAAGGAGCCTACGGTCTCTAAGATGTCCTTAAGCTTGGTCACAGATCGGATGTCATCTGCCCTTTTCCTATGCTTTCTTGTATAGGCCAGCATTGCTCTTTCCACGGCTCTCTGTGCTGTCTTAAGTTTCCCTTTTGTAAATGAGTTCAGTGTCCATGTCTCACAGCCATACATCAGCACAGGAAGAATGCATTGATCAACCACTGTTTTCTTCAGATTTACTGGCATTTTTTATCTGAATATTGTAGAATTCCTCCCAAATGCTTGCCAGCCAAGCTTGATGCGCCAATAGATTTCGGGCCTTACATCTCCCTTCATGTTTATAATCTGTCCAAGGTAGATATATTCACTGACCTCTTCTAATGGACTGTCCTTGACTTTCACATCACCAGCTGGGACCCATTTGTTTGACATTACTTTTGTTTTGGAGATACCCAGGATTATATTGGGGATTTCTATATTGTTAATTTTCGATTTAATACAAATTGTGAACAAATTCTGATCACAGGGAGTAAATAAAACTCTTGGAGTAAAATTTTTAGGTTCAGAAACAGATTCTCATAGTCAGTTGTGTCACATTTTTTATGATGGCATCTGGACCAATCCAAGCTCCTAGATGAACCTGTACCTAAGTGAAATATTAGTCAATTGTTTGCCAAACTCAATGAAGCCAATAGGTTAATAATATACTGATTGACTTGTTAGATAGGTTGGATTATTCAAACACAGTTCATGGAGCAAATTTGCAAAAAAAATATCAAAAGAGAGGGTTCATGAACAACATTTCAATTTTCAACAGATGTAGATAGAAAATTGAATTCACTCCAAGAGAAAACCAAGAATGTTCAGGAATAGGGATGGGTCAAACCCCAATGTTACTGAATTGAATCTGAATACCAAATCTTAAAAAAAAAAATTGTGCTGAATTCTGAACCCGAATTGAATGTTTCAGATCGAATCTCGAACCTAAATAATCTGTCACCTCAAGTACATGTAAGTTATTTAAAAAGAATTACTTCTCTATCACAGCCAATGATGAAGATAAAGCCTTCTGGGGTGACTCCCAAATGACAATATTAACAGTAAAATTTAAAAAATTAAAATTTCATTAAGATTTTTATTTTAAATCTTAAGGATTTTTAATACCCCCTACCCTTAAAAGAAATTTGTATGAAACATTTTGTTAAGATGGCCTAAAAGATAATAAGAAACTTTTTTCACTCTAATACAAAATGTTTCATTTTGATGAAATAAAAAATAATGAAAGGAAAGGATAACAGATTTTCTTCTTTTTTCAAAGGGGAAGACTCAAAATAAAACCTGAAAAGATGAGTAGATTTTTTGGAAGTCAAAAAATAGTAGGATGTGTAAATGTTAAATCATTTTATAGTGACATATCAGGCACTCCATGAGTGACGGACAGGACATTCAGACACACAGAAATCCACGTTTATTCGACTTGTGTATCCTTGTTAGTGCCGCGAAGACATTTCAGAACTGTGAAAAGTACTTAATGCCCAGATTGCGCATTCTGCAGTGTTAAGCAAGGGTATTTTGTAGGTTTATTTATTCTTTCAAACATTTAAGATCACGTAACTTGTCTGCACAGAATTTTTATTCATAGAAGATTTAAAAATCAGTGCTAGAAGTCAGTTGCTGTGCTTCATTTCTATATGCTTCCATTCAGCATAAGAATAAGAATTCTTCCATGTTCGCCATTGTCTTTTGGGTTTGTTAGGCGGATGGAATTTAAATGTGGTAACAGCTAACATGGAAAATTACATGGTGTAATGTTTATATTTGTATTATTCATATGGCAAAAAGAGTATGGAATTTACTAATCAAGATTCATAGGAACAATTCCTTGCCCCTAATAAAAAAACACGCGAAGGCAGAGGTTATAGCGTCAGGCATGTTGATGCAACACAGGCTTGCCAGTAGGCTTTAATAGTAGCTTTTAGATAAGAGTTAAATTGTACGGCTGTTGTATGAAACTAAATGCGGAAATAGAAAACAATTTTATTAGACTTATAATACAAATTTTACAAAATGTTAATAATAGCAATTAGATACCGGTTCGGTAATTTTGAATCACTATCACTTCAATCCTTGTTACACAGTTCCTTCGTACTACAGAGCATTATCCGTCGTACAATCTAGTGCATTCGATCTCGAACATTTTTAAATGCCTGTTACGCAATGTGATTTGGAACCCACTTCCAGGTATCATCATTCTATTGGCACACTTGCGCGTTTTACACAACCCATTGCTGTCAGTTGCCTGTAACTTTTTGAAAGGCATTTGGTGTATATGGGTTTAAGCTTGAGCTTAAACAATTTATTGAAGCAGACGTCAAGTGGTTGCTGAATTGATGTCATCCTGCCTGGATGGTGCACAATTAGAATTTTTTCCCACATAATAAATAATGTTCTTCTTTAAATCCTAGTGCTTTATTACAGTTCACATACCCCAAAACTTCACAGAATTCAACGAAACAATAGGTGAGATCAGACTGAGGCAACTCGTGCAAGAATCCTAAAGCCTTATTTATTGTGGGTATTTATGTAAAGAAATTTATTTTTGTTGCTACTTATATTTGAAAGGCTGCTACATTTGACATTGAGCAATACTGAAGTACTATTTCCTTTGTTGGATGGTGTATTAAAACTCAATAGTTGTAAATAAAAAGGACGTTAGACTCGTCTTCCTTTTTGTTTTTTATCTTTATGAGCGCAAAAGTTTTGGCGCCAGTATTTATATTTGCGCCTGCTAAGCAAGCCTGTGTAGCACTGCTTATATGGAAAAGTTACTTGTGGTGGCTCCTAGTGCCATTTATCAGAACTGTTCAAAGTGAGGTCGTGTCATTTTATGACATCACTTCTTTCAGCGGACCTATGGAAAATAAAGTAAATAACGCAAACGAAAGCACACTGTTACGCAAAGTAAACTACAACATTTGTAACTGAAGGTTTTCATATAACACTTTGGATTCGGTAGTATTCGTCCATTATGTGCCAAATCTCAAATCCAAAGCCAGTGTGCTATATTTGGAGAATAATGGATTCGGACGAACCACTTGGGACACAGCCCTAGTCAGGAAGACAGTCATCAGATAGAGAAATATCTACTGCGCGAAATATAGGTTAGTATTCAATTACATTTAGGAGTGTGAAGTGGTGACAAATGTGTGTCTGCATTTGTTTTAGAAATGCAGAAAAAATAGAAGAAAAATTATTGAGAGAAGTCACCAAGAAAAAGGAAACACAGAAGGTGGAACTTGACATGCGTAAGAGCCATAGAAGACAGGATAGAAGCATGAACAAAATTTAACAGCTACAAATATCCAAATAATGGGAAGAATTCAACGGGACATAAAAGACCTCTTCCAAAATAATTCGCAAAGAAAAAAGATGTTATGAAAACAACAGGTTGAAAGAGATAGAAGAAGACTTCAACAGTAACAATAAATGAAATTTTTACAGAACATTTAGAGAAAATATGACAGGATATCGGCCACCGAGCTTATGCTTCAAATGACAAGATGGAACACTGGAGACAAACCCGAAACAGAGCTGTGAAATATTAGCACAATACTTCCACACACTACTTAACTGTGATAAACTGACACAGAGATTAAAGTTTGAAAATCTAGAACCTAACCAGGATTTCAAACCCCCAACACTTGAGAAAACTGTGAAAATAGTAAAATCTTTGAAAAATAACAGAGCACCAGGGAAAGATGGACTGATTTCAGAAATCTAGAAATTAGATCACATAAACATTACACCCAAATTTAAAGGCTCATTGAAAGCATCTAGGAAACAGGAAAAGTACCAGAATAATGTAAGTCAACCCTAATACACCTCCTCCACAATGGAGACAAAACAGACCCTTATAAATAAGTACAAAGGAATTTCACTATTACCTATGATGTACAAAATTCTATCCAAAGCCTTGTTAAATCATCTAGAGTCTCAGATAGATCACAGATAGGAGAATAACAAGGAGGTTTCAGGAAGGGAAGATCATGTAGTGAACAAATCTGGTGCCTGAGAACAATATTAACAATAAGAGAGAAAGACCAGGAACACCACCATTCCATTTGTCAATGGCTGCTAGCTTTGAATGTAGAGAAATGTAAATTAAAGCAAATGAGTAGAAAAAATCCCATAATGTTTGAATTCAGCATTAATAGTGTGTAGCTTGATATACTCACATCAAATATGTAGGCAAAAATGTTGCAGATTGATATTAAATTGAATTATCATGTAAGGACTGTTGTGGCCAAGGCAGATACATTCTTGAGTACTGCTTAAGATCCCAATACATCATTTTCAAGAAAGGCAGGGGTGAGTACTAGATTTGTTACTGGTAGCTTCAATCAACACAAAGAGTTTCAGAGATGCTTCAGGAACTCAAATGGATTCATGGGAAGGTGACATTCAGCAGAACATTATGGAGGTAACTTAAGAGGACCGGCATTTGAAGCTGACTGCAGAATGATACCTTTGCTATGAGCTTACATGTGTAAGGATCCAAAAGCTAAGAGAAATAAGGGTTTGAATGAAGGCATATAGTCATTTTTCCTCACTTTGTTTGGGAGAGGAACAGGAAAATGAAATTTTTAGTAGGGATATAAGGTGTTCTTCGTTCACACAATAGGGTGGCTTCCTTAGTGTTTAGATGTGAAATTTCATGTTCACACAGAAAATGTTTGTAACATACATGTTAGAAGATTATTGGGTCACATGGGTAACACTAATAAAAATATATTATTATGGTAGCAACACAGTTGGTGTCATCCATGATATAACAGGGTGTCCAAGATTATGGAAAACAGAAAACTCAGGGAATTTGGGTAATTTTCCAGGGGGGGGGGAGGAAAACCTGAAAAAAAACCTGGAAACAACTTTGCTTCTGGGCATATATATTTATGTTTTCATTTTGATAATAATATAGAGTGAAACATTCCTGTTAGGAAAAATATTTATAAAAAGTAAAGAAAGTTTGACTTACCAGGCGAAAAGGCACTGGTTCGTTGTAATATACATAAGTAAAAACACACACAAAACTGAGCTTTCGCAGTCTTGGGTTGCATCTTCAGAAAGAGCAGGGAAGGAGAGGGTAAAGGAAAGCATGATGGTTTTAAGGGATTGGGTAAGGAGTCATCCCAATCCCGGGAGAGGAAAGACTTACCTTGGGTGAAAAAGGATATTGCTCTATTTACTTACGTTTTATAATAAGACAGAAGTGTTCTTTTAGAGTTCATAGACTATTGGTATCCATTTATTTTAATCTAGGATTATTAGAGTTGATAGGTTATTCAACACAAAGTTGTGCACAGGCTGCTTGACTGCCCTACATTTCGATGAAATTTTGTAAAGATATACGTGCATTTTTGCAGCAATCTTAGGTACAGCAATTTAGGTCTTTTTAAGATACCATTATGCGACTTTCACTGGTGTGACCCCTCAGTTTTTGTTAACTTTGCCACATATCTCCAGCTACAATTTCTTGAGGATATAGCCCACATTTTTGTGCCATCGTGCAATGTAACTGGATAAATATTTCATCCCCATTCATCGGGTTCCCTAACATTTTACAACTTATACTACCTTAACCTTTGTGTCCACATTGGGTCACTCAGGCAACCTTTACAACTATAACAATAAATTTTTCAGGTGTATTGAAACTAGTGTACACAAGCTTCTGGCCATCTCTTGTTTTCATCTTTATAAATATCACACTAAAAGCAAATTTAAATACTTTCAAAGAAGAGCATTCAAAACAGAAGGAACATAATACACTCTCTAATCCGTATTTGGGTTACCCAGGTAACCATACATCTCCATTATAACAGGGGTCAATTTCACAAATGTAATACTTTCTTTTATATAATATATTAATACTTTTACTATTTATTAGACAACTGAGTAGTAATACAACAGAGCTTGTCATAAATATGTACAAAATATTCATATATTTTATTATATGTAACAGAGTAAATTACATTTTATATGGCAGAGAAACGTTTCTAAACTGGTGCAGAAAGATAAAGCAGGAATGGCGTTAGGAAAACAGTAAATGATAGAGAAATTGGCAGACGAAGGTGATAGGAGATTGTGAAGGGAGACGGATATCTAAAATGTATATGTGAAAATATGCAAAAATATGTATAAATACACAACAAATAATTAATAAACAAACACTTGTGCATCAATATCTACAAATCTGCAACAATACACAAAATTGGCCACCAGTATATAAAAATGTGAACCAATGTGTTACAATGCGCCGAAATCCAAACATACAAGTACAGTCATGCAAAATCACGCAGAGGCAAGCAAGACGTAAAATCCCGTTTTTACAATCCTGTGTTTTCCTGCCATTTACGCCATTTTTTGTTGGTCCTGTCAAATTTCCTACGTTCACAATGTTAATTCGTCCCCATTTCTGCGTTAACATATTTATACTTTTGCCACAATTTACGTTTTTTGAAAGCATGTTCATGAAGAAAAAATGATGTCATCTATATAAATTGACACTGGGCATGGCTTTTGCCTTAAAGTATAGCATTTATAAATTTTTCACAGTCAAGTTTCTTGACACTTTGCATTTATTCAAACGTATATTTTGCATTTCGTTGTTGAAATTACACCTTTGTAGTTGACTTGCAATGCACCGATTTGTGGCGGTGTAGTTCCTCTTTCCGCAAGGTTCTTTGCCAGAGCGGCTGGCGTGTACTCAAACAATCGGAACCAGTTGCTTTGTTGATGTGATAATAAAGCGTTGCATTGTTTTTGTGACACATATTTCTAATTAATAAAGAATGTTATATTTTAAACTTAGGTATTATTAGGTTCGGCACCACCATAATATCCACAACCTCAAAACAGCGATAATAGTGTGAGAAGCTGATCCTATGCAAACATCACAAAAATACTTATGCATATATTTGCACTCGAGTCTCTAATGACATCGTGTGAAACATTGAAAAATACAAAAAAAGAATGGAACTTTAGGCGTTTTACTGAGTAAATAATTAATACTGTAAAAATCAGTAATTTTGAAGATGTGTTACATTGCCCGGAAGCGGCATCTAAACGATATCTATCGAAGCGGTTCAGGTAATTTGGAAGATGTATTACATAGCCTGGCAGTGGTGTCCTCGATTATAATGAATGAAATTACGTCAAAAATTTCTACTTTCCATAAAACTACCAGTTCTGCCTGACACTTAAAATAGTAAAAGTTTGGATAACCTTTATTATATAATACACTTCCTGATGAGTATTTTGATGCCTATTATGTACATATATCACAAATAAACTACAAAAATGCAAAGCTGATCCACGAAGCATATTTTACCATTTAAAACATTATTTCCTGCATTTTACGTTTTCCCACATTTTAGAGGTTCTACTGTATGTACAAACAGGTAGAGATACATAAAAAAAGCATATAAAATCATTAGATATGATGGGAAAAGGATTCATAGAGAGGACGGGATGGAAAAGGTATGGGCGCCTGAGTGTGTTTAAATAGTGAACACTGGTGGGGGGGGGAGGGAGGGAGGGGGGGTATTATTAATGTACTAAATTGTAAGGCACCAGTAAGTGATGAAAGGGACAAATAATAAGTAAATAATAATGCAGGTAAATATATGCAAGGAAGAGGGAGGAAATAGGTATAATAGGAATCTTCATAAAAACTGTGTCCTGATAGTGTCAGTGTTGATGAACAGCCTCTTCCTTACAAAGGAAGGTTTACTCAGTACTTTACTTCAAAGCCAGCTATATATGATGAGAAGGTTTGGTTGGTTCGTGATTTGCAAAATTCTTATCCAATAACTGCCCAAATTTATACAGGTAAATCTACTTGCAAATGAGAAGTAAAAGATTTATGTTCCCATTTCAAAGGCAACGGCAGAAATATAGCCACTGACATTTTTTTCACAACTATACCATTAGCAAGGCTATTGATGATTTAGGATTTGTGCATAGTTAGTACTATGAAAATAAATAAACCCTATGTACTGTTAAAAATGCAATCTTCCTCTTCACGCCAAGAACTGTCATCTCTATTTGGAATATGTGAAGATAAAGTATCTTTATGTTCATATGTTCCAAAGAAGATGAAAGCCGTTCTGATTTCATACAATGTAGGCTTTCACGGGGCTGGTAGGCCCCCCTAACATTTCGTCTTCAGCTGCGGAAGACATCTTCGGAGGCTAAGTGGCAACTGTGATGGGGGCCTCGAGGGAGCGCTGCATATATAGGCAGTGTAGGCGGTGCCACAGTATATCAAGTGACATCGGCTGAGCAACTATCTCTGGTAATGCCAATCTTATTACTAGAAGAATATCGATTGTCAACGTACTTGTGCAACGTTGAATTCCAAAACTTGTCTAATTTAACACCTTCCTAATTTCATCCATAGTACATTATGATGCATCCATTTCTGGCCCTCTTTCAATGCCAGATGTTATACATTATTATAACAACACAAAAGGGGTGTTGATAATATGGACAAGTTGTGTTCTCATTATAGTGTAAAAGGAGGACACGGAAAAGGTTTCTAGAAATTTTTTTTAATAACTTTTGGATATTGCTTGCTTAACTGCATACATTATTTACACAGAAAACAATCTTAAAGCAAAAAACGTGACTCACAAACACATACTATAGTACTGGATCTGGCGAAAAATTGGCAATGTCTTCCATTATCTCAAGATAAGCCGAATCTAATGGCTTGAGATAGATTTCCGTGAAACTGGGTACTGATTGCATAATAGGAGGACCTGTAATTACAGTATCTGAACAAGTGGAGGTTCAGTTAAAACAAAATGCTTCTGGATGGCTGAAAATCATTAGTGAATTTTGTATTCTTAATCTCAACCAAACAAATGAAGAGAAAAACAAGAAATGTAGGAAACCAATATGTGATAAGCATTGCATTACAACAACAGAATGTGGACTTCATGGGGGGGGGGGAATCCAGATTTCTTCTTCCATTTGTGACATACCTGATCGTAGTTTGTTGCCTCTTGTAGATTCTTCTGGAGCAGCACTATCAGTAATGACTTGCTGAAATATCATTAGGCAAAACTACTCTACTACAAATAATGTAGGCAACATGTTGAATTGTAGTTCATTGTCACTTTAATGAATCATTAGTGCCCAGTTGTCCTCTTTTATGGCCAGCATACAAGTCTCATCAATACTAGTCTCTACAACCCGGTACACATATTCCACATAATATGACATATCAAATAATACAGTTTACACAGTTCAGGTGTGGAATACTCCTACTCTGACAAAAGTTCTCCAGGTGTACATTTAGCATGGGAGGAATATTAAGAATCAGTTTATAGTCACTGTAGTAACACTTTCTGCACAACTAAAACAGAAGAACTTTAACATAATTGTTCAAAATCGAAGTTCAGCATGATGTGGAGTGTGTCTCCTATCAAACATGAAATAAGACTCATTACACAATGCGAAAGCATACCTATTTATGATAGTTGAACAATGTGTCTGAAAATTATGTATTGTTAATTAGGTACATTAAACTAATTACAATGGAAAAGTAAACAATTTCATGCAACTGTCTACAGAAATAATAATGAGAAAATTGATAAATAAGTCTGTTATATTAATAGTGCTTCACCTTCATATATAGGTTTATAGGTTCATCAACAATAACTTAGGAATAAATGGTAATTATACAGAAACTAATCATTAGAAAAAAGAATAACAAAAGTTTTGGAAAAAGAAATGATAATAGACTAATTAAATTCATACTTATTATTATGCAACACTGGAATTGGGAGATACAGATAAAAGAAAGGAGAGCCATACACAACTAAAAAACAGATCCCAACTTAAGCATTTTCCCTGAAGATAAAGGTTCCACCACTGTTATTCATAACAGTGACTACCTGGCAGAAGGCCTTTTCCAAATTTCCCCTACAAGTTGTGTGACAATGACTCTTTCTCCAAACTCCAACAAGACACCCCCTCCCCCCAAACCCCCAGCTGAAATGCTACAGCCCTTTCCAAACCCCCCCCCCCCCCTGAATCCATCTCCCTCTTCACCCCAAAACACCATGCACACCCAGTGCCATAGGGATCATATCCTTCCAAATACCCCCTACTGCAAGACATTCCAATCTAAGCAACAAACATTTTATATTCCAGTTCTGTAACAGGCTTATCCTTTCCCCATCAGAGGCTGTAGTACTTGTGAGAGGACCTGTGTGGTTTACCAACCCAGCTGCCATCAGTGCACAGCATTCTATGTTGTTATGACTGCCAACCAGTTGTCCATCAGCATCAATGGCCACTGCCAAAAGGAAGACATTCCACACTATGGCACAAATTATCTAGGCCTCAGCCTTCTGTAACCTAGTGCGCACACATTCCACATTCAACTGTTCCCAGCCACCCTCCTCCTCCATCCCATCCTACACCTTCCCGCAAATCTTTTTTTCTTTCCTCACCACCTACACTATTTTTTTCCCTTCTCTGCTCCTCCCTCCCACCCTTTTCCCCACAATGCATTCACAATTTGCATGTGTTTCCAACACTAGTTGCTGCACACTGTCACACTGCTGGTTAATTGCCCCCTCGCCCCTGTTCTGCATTATTCAATTCACTCCCTTCCCAGAGTTGCTCTAACTGTGAAACTTTCTTTCCTTTCTTTCTTTCTTTGTCATGAGTTACAATGTGTCCTCATATTGTCACGCTAAAACTGCAGGTGGTCCGGCATTTGAAGGCTGGTCATTAATAGAGCACAAAAACTTTCACTTGGAACACGTTTATTGCTAATACTAGTGTACACTCAGTACAGACTGCCTCCTGCTTGGAGTGCTCCACTATTATTTATATACAGAAAGAATTTTCTGGAACTTACAAGTACATCTAGAGAATTCTCTAAATAGTAAACACAAAGATTTTTTTTTTTTTCAGCCCATGGCAGGATTTGAACCGGGGACCGCAAGTACAGCAGTCTGTGACGCTAATCTTTGCACCACATGTAGCAGCAATATTGTAATGTTAAACTATACTTCTTCAATGTTCCCTGCCAAGCGTCTCTCTACTCAGTGATTCAGTACACTTACTATTTTCATATAGCATAATTTAACTTTTACCACACTGGTACAAGTTGCCTGCCAACAATACCTATGTTCTTTAAACTGTAAGGTATTTAAAATGTTTACCTTTTTCATTACTACACAAATTACTTTTTCTTCATATGTAATACATAGTACATTTGTCTTGTGTAATTTGTAAAACCTATTTTTTCTTAGAATGAGTAGAACATATTAGATTTAGTACAATTGTTTATTTAGGCTTGGTATTTATAATGTATCTGTTAAATGCTTGATTATAGTTCATTCTTCTGTAAACAGTTCTGTGTATTTGTAAGCAGTTGTTCATAGACCACAAATCTTTATATCTTTTGTGAATATTCTGCCCCCAGGATTTACTCACAGAGTGTTTTGTGCCTTTCTGAAAATACAAGGGTTAATTTAAATAGTGGCAGCTATTTATTCACAACCAATACAAAAGTGTTACATGTTTGCACCTGTTACTATCCTTGAAAGTAGTCACCAGCAGTGAGTAGAACCCATTGCCAGCTGTGTGGAAGGTGTAGTTAGCAGAGCCTGTTCTGTTGATGGTGTGATCTACTGCCTGTAGAATCTCTGGAACAGTTCTGAAGCAAATGCCAAAATATGCATAGAGTGCTTCATACTGTTTCATTTCTTATTTTGTCCCTTCTTGTCTTACCAAGGATTGCTAGTGGAAATCACATTTCTGTAGCTTGTATCCTGCTCAGATCTTTCTTTGTCCAAGTCCAACATTCCAATCCATGAGTCAGAATTGGCAGATAATATGACTTGTACATCAATTTTGGATTCTGTAGGTATTTTCCAATTTCTTATTATGTCAGATACACAATAATAAAATTAAAACATTTTGTTAGATTGTTTCTGTTCGTAAAAAACCATATCATTACTATTATGCAATAATATGTTTTTGCTAATTATATTTCTAACATTATTTGATGCCTCTTGCAGTATATTGATTTGTTTGCAATGCTCTGCTTTCCTTAAAACTGTAATTAATTTAGCCATTATAAACAAAAATTGTAACACTGCTCTAATCATAAATTACTTACGATCTTAATTTTTGTTTTGTGTTGATACAAAAAATACTTTCTCTATAAGTGTCATAATTTTGTGTATATCTTCTTTATTAAAGATTTGTTTATGTTAAAGAACTAAGTATTTTCAGATGTTATGTTGCAACTTCCTTGTTATAGAATATTCTAGAAACAGTCTTATTGTACATACTGGAGGAGTCAAAAATGAGGAAAAATATTTCATGCAAATTGTCAAACACTGAGCTACAAACAAATTCGTTTTCAGCATGTTCCTAATGTCAAATGACAGTGCAATTTGGTGGTAAAAATATGTAAATATGAAGTGTACTTTTGGGTGTTACCATGTGCCGACATTGGCTAAGGGGACAGATAGGCAACAAGGGAGAACTTCCTTTCCCTATGCCAACTAGCAACGATAGATAATGGCCAGTGATAACAGTATGATATAGATGTCAGCACTGTCATTGCTCGCAGTGTCATGCAGACCGTCACTTGACGCTGTATGCCTCACATGTTGTGCCCTGTTGCCGATCTGTTCCCTTGGTCAATGTCGGTGCACAGTAACACCCAAAAGTCCACTTCATATTTCCAGATATTTACCATTCAATTGCATTGTCATTTATTGACATAGGAACATGTCCGGGGGAATTATGTTTGTAGCTCATTGTGAGACAATTTTCATGAAATATTTTTTCCTCATTTATGACTCTCACCCTGTATACGTGCAAAATTGGTGTGCACAGTCAGTCTTACTTATTGTTTTGCAACTCCACTCGGCACAGAAGCCGATCACATGGGCAATGTAAACAGCTGGCTATCCTGGTGATGTTTTTAACTGCAAGGCTGAACCACGCAAACGTCGAAATTGTGGCATCTGCTAGCAGCCTTCTGTCACAACTGATGGTCAATCCACTGCTTCATGATCTGCATCACACTCCCCCAAAAATCCGACTGAACTTGAGGTATCCTGGAGGCAAGGCGGGAAGGGCTCCACAGATCATGCACGCACACTCGCACCCGAGTATAGCCCCAAAGAAATGTTCTAGTATTTTCGATGTATCGATAAAGCACAGTGCACAAGTTTATTGAAAAGGCGAGGACATGCAAGTATAAAGTTACATATTACTCAGTGTGTTTGTGAACAAAATTCTGGACAGATCCATTTGTTACACTCACCACAGATTGTAACTACCCTCTTCACACACAACACAGCCTCAGATTGCCGTGTAACACACCTGGCATCTTTTCCACACCTTTCTGTTCCCTGCATCTTTTTCCTGTGTATCTGTCAGATAGTGGCCTCTTGCTACCTGATGTTGGACCAAGAAGGGCAGCAGTAATCTTTGTTGGCTCTTTGAGATGTCCAATTTGTGCTCAGTCAACACACCAAGTAAATATTGCATAGTTTCCTTTCTGAAGTCCTTTATTTACATTATTCCTCAAGAGTCATGTCCATAATCAATGCATTCACCAATGAGATGTTAAAGATGAATTGAAAAATCAGTATGGTACCAGTGGTGAATATAGCATATACATTCAGGAGGGGGGGGGGGTGAGGAGGGGGCAATATAATCATGAGGGAAATTTATCAGGTTTTCTATGCCTTTTCTGAGAAACAGCATAACCAAGCACGCATCAGGACAGCCAACCACCTTTTTTGAGATATGAGTTTAAGGTTTCACTCATTAAAAATAATTCAGTTACCATACTTTTCCTTTTCCTCCTCCTCCTCCTCCTCCTCCTCCTCCCCTTTCTAAGGAGAGCAGGCCCCTTTCCAACACCATTGTGTTTTTTTACATGAGAAGTTTGATCTGAAATATCTGCTCTATTTTCCTTTGTTCTATTCAACAATAATGGCTGGTTTAAGTTTTCATTTCCACATCTATTTTTGCCTGATGGAACCATATACAGCACATGTTATTGACAACACTTCCCTTCCGTCCTTCCTTTGTCCAACAAAGCTAGCTGATGACTACCTACCAATTTACCTTTTATTTTCTTGTTCATATCTTGAAGATGCTTTCTGTTCTTTCTTAGTGTTCCCTCCAAATTAGCCCTGTTTTTCATGAATTTTATTGTGAGAGAAACAGATGTGTAATAGTTATCTAATCACTGTTTGGCCCTCATCCAAATAATTATTCATAAACTCCAGTACGATTCGTTCTGCCAAGGCATTGAGACATGTGTCCTGTATAGGTGACCATGCATAGAGAATATTCAACAATATTGCATATTTTGAAAACCTTTATACCATATTTATGGGATTTACCTGGCACATACTGTAAAAATTAAAGTCTCCCTCGAAATTGTACCATGGTTTCATCTATTGTTACAGTTTCACCTGGTGTATATACTCTAGTTTTAACTTTGTTGGGTATCCAATATTATCCTGAAATGGGTTTTGTTAGCACCTTTAGCAAGAGTATTGTCTGTAAAATGGATGCTGCAGAGAAATACTGAAGTGATTTCTGTTCATTACATGTGGTAAAATACTGTGTACTCCTGTAAACTATTGTAGGATATATATTACCAGTCCTGTCTACATGAGTCACAAAAAATGTATGAATTTTGTAAATTCTGAGCTTTTTTCCTTACATCCTTGCTTTTTACAGTCTGTAGCGTATCTCAGGTATGATTAAAAAAATAAATTGAAAACGTGTGTGTGTGGGGGGGGGGGGGGGGGGGGGGTCAAAGCATTTATCTGTAGGATAAGAGGAATTATACTTTTAATTTTTCATGGCCTTTAAATAATCCCTTTCAAACAAGAAACAAATACTAATGACACCATACCATTTGGTAGCTTCAGACTGATTAATGTTACCAACTTGACCATTGAACTTCCTACCACTGCCATCACCAGTACCAACACAGTTGATATCACAGCTGTCGATATCTGTCATGTTTACACATGCATGTTCAATGTTTGAATGCTTTGAAGAGGCAGAATCGACAAAGCATGAGTCTTCCAACATCCTCTGTACTTCAGCAGTGAATCCAGCTGTTTGATGTTTACAATGTTGGGATGTCCCCTACTTGTCAGTACAGGATCAATTTGGGTTGATGCCATTTATGCTCTTGTTCACAACAATTAGCAGTCAGCATAGTGCAGGTTCTATTAGAGAATGTTGGCATAAACCCAATTTTAGACTGAACAAGATGTATCTGATACCCTGTACACCACTGTTCGTTCAGACAATCTATACATCTGCACTATGTAGAACTATAGGAAACCACCAGTTTGCTGCCAGGGCTAAACTGATACACACTTCCCATGTTTGTATTACAGTATAAAATTAAGATCAGACACCTTGGTTTCTTATATAAAATATTCAAGCATGTTCTCCTGGTTAAAATAGCATGACCTATGTTAGCATTTTGGTTATTACTGTCTTAATGCAATGTGTTCAGTTTCAATAAGGGCTTAATTAGTTCAAAAATATTGTTGAAATTAGTATAAATATATCTATTGAAGTACAGCATCTCTCCAACAAATGTGAAGTGACCAATCCAACATAGATTCTCCATGCTTCATGTTAAACATTACCATGTCACAAAATTTTATATCTTAAACTCCTTACCATACAGGAATGTAATTTTGTAGGGACATTGAGTATGTGTTTACAAGTATCAAATATGTTTAGGGTCATTGTCAGAAATTCACTTTTACAAGGATTTAGTACATGCAATATGTATAAGGTCAGTGAAAATTTTCCATTATAGTTATGCACTTCACTATTACACCAAGTTCTGAATTTTTCCTGCATGAACATGATTACCTGAAGATACACAGGCATTACCTCTGACTTATTTGTAGTCTAAAAAAGCCTATCTTGACTGCTGGTAGCCCAACTCATTTGAGGTTTTCAAACAAAAAGGTATGAAAGTCAAACAAATCAGTTGAAAATTGAATATGCCACTTTGGGATAATTTAGTGTGACAACTAGGAGTACAAAATAAAACAGTGTTACCACCCCTAAAAAAATTCAAGGGTGTGTCATCAGCAGAGGTGATGCTCACTTTTTTACAATGGCATGTACTGTGAAAGACTGTAGCTCATGCAAGTCCATCAAGAGCAAACTGCCTGAGCTGATCAGGGAGGCAGTGATTGATTGATTCTGCTCCATAACATGCATCTGTGTGTCTCCAGGGTCACCTATTTCAAGTGGGACCATCTTTAGCATCCACCCTACAGCCCAGAGATGTTTCCTTAAGTTCCATCTGTTTTGTCTGCTAAAAACGTCTCCAAGGGAAGCACTTCAACTGAAACTGAAGGACACAGGACTGGCTTGTCACAGACACAGAAATTTTGGGAACAAGGTATCCTGCATTGTTAACAGTGGGATAGTTAGACATCTGGTGATTGCTTTTGAATGGAGACTGATTATATCCAGTGTCATTTCATACCTTTTTATTTGTACACCCTTGAAGAGGTGGCATATAAGTCAAATATTTGCCTAAATGTATGGCCCAGGAAGGTAAAGACCCATTCATTAAACTCATTTGTATCTTTTTTTGCAAATATGATCTGTGTATTTGTTACACAGAACTGGTTCAACTCACACCCAGAAAAACTGCTTGCAAAGCTAACTTCCAAGGGAGGTGTAAATGACATAGTATCAGTTCTATACCTAAGCACAAATTGCATTTTCACCACCACCACTACCATTATTATTATTATTATTATTATTAAACTAATTTCTGTACAGTTGGCTGAAGTCAGTATCACTGATCCAGCTGACATGGGGTGCCAACATGGCATGTAGATACTGTCTGCAGAATTTGTTGCACACAGATGTGGTTAAAAAGCCCACTAACAGTATCAGTGGTTTTTGTAAAGGGTTCAAATTCTATGAGAATTTTTTTCAGCCATTACTCAAAGCTGCTTCCAACAAAGTCGAGTGCTATAAACTGAGATAAAACCTGTCACACTTGACACCTGTCATCCTAGTGTATCAGTGACCTGCCCTGGCATTACATGGGTGCAATAGCCACCAGAATAGCCATGAGCAAAATAGCCACCAGTGCATTAGTATAATCATGAACTTGTACTTGCTGATTTATGTTCTGGCAATGGTTATAATGTATTTGAAATTTGTAATTATCAGTGATCATGACTGATCACTCATTTATTTGAACAGAAATTGCACACTGATTTAAACTTTAATATTAAATATTGTAATTTTTTAATTGCATTTTCCACTCAGTATGTGTTTCTCTGGATTCTGAAAATTCATGTTGACATATCCCAGAAATTTTCTTTAGCTGGAATTAGTGACAAATTAGAGTTTAAATACTGATTTTAAACTTTATTTTATCTAATGTAAAAATATTACCAAACAAGGGAAGCAACTTTAAAGTGCTGCTTTTCTGAATTAATTTATTACTACAGATTTTTCTATTGCTAAATGTCTGAAGTTTTGTATTTGTCAATCTGACAATTCTCCAAGGAAAGTACAATTTATACAATTACAGGAGCTGAACAAAGTTTTATTGGGTGGATTTGTATGTACATATTTCTTAATTCTCTTATTTGCTAAATGTGATAAATTTTGAATGAAAAATTCGTGAACACCTTGTATAGACCCGAAGGTATGTAAGCCATGTATTTGAAGTACAATGGTGGAGTGAGGTAAGTCAATCTGCTTCACGACAAACTTCTGTTAGCATTTGTCTGATCACACGTTCATGTTGAAGTCATCAGTTTCTTCCTATACCTACTGTGTTTTCAAATTTTATGTTTATGTCGAGAACCATTCTGTGTTAGACATCAAATTGTGTAACTTTCAAAGGTAACTAAACAGTTTACCTTTGTCACTAATTAGCATTGTATGTAAATATGGAGCTTTGTGTTACAGAACCAGTAATCTGAACTATTCACTGGAAAACACGAAACACTTGCAGTGAGCAACTTTAAAGATGTATTGTTCAATGTGGAACTTAACATAGCCCAATTGCAGACAGTCTAAGACCAGGAAGAGGTAGTTAAATTTGAACTAAAATCCTTTTAACACAGCTTCAGTAAAAACCAGTAGTGCACTATTACTGAATTAGTTGCCATACAGTACCGTAGTTTTAGTTACATGATCTAAATGTTTTAGATGTTTTATCAGTAAAGAAATCACATGGCCAATAAGTAAATTGGTGAAATCTTTTTGTGAAGGGCACTATTTCAATATTTGAGAATAATTTACTGTTTATTTACAATAATCATTATAAAAAATATTTTCAAAATTTTAACAGTGTACAAATTTTTTCAGTACATAAAATTCTAAGAAAAATTTAAACTTTTTTTACAAATTATGACAGCACACAGCATAGTATTCAAACAATAATAACAGGAACTAACTTTTTACAGGAATTTGCATTATTACTTTTCAATAGTAATAATTTCCCATCAATTACAGTATTAACTTTTTATAGTCAGTCTTGCTTGTGAGGAGCACTTTCTCTGGAGTTGCTGGAGGATCTGTAAACAAAATTATGTATTATGTTAAATATGCCCAACTTTTTTTAATGACTGCAAGTATCAAGTACTTTAACACTAATAAAGAGGGCCAATACATACTCATCTCAAACCACTGTTCAGCATCACCAGCATCCTGCCTGGCAGATAGCACAGCTTCCCGTACTGCGAATAATGCAGCAATACTCATGCACTGCGGTGGCTCACCAGTAGCTAAACAATAAGTGCAAATTGTTATAATATTTAAACAAATTATGAACTTTCTATAGATTTACAGCAAATGCAACTAACCCTTTGAACGAAGCACACCCACAGGATTGGGTGCATTTTTCCTTAGTTGTATTCTGAAGTCTACTGGAATATCTTTAACACCAGGAGTTTTGTAATTCTGGAAAGGGAATGTTTTACTTACTACTATATTTTAAAACAACTTGTTAGCACAGATTTACTCTAAGAATCTTTCACTTTATATTGGCAATGATCAAAGTGAAAATTTGTCCTGTTTTCAATATGTTACCCAGTGAGCAGAAGTTTGAATGTTAGTTTGTTAACTGTTTAAAACATTTCACCTTAAAGTAAGGTAATTTGAATTTCACTTAAGAGTAACTTACCCATGTTCTGTTGGTTAATGCCTTCCCAGTACTGTCATCATAAACCATATATTCTTCTAACCAATAGCCTAGACCCATTACAAAAGCACCTTCTACCTGACCTATATCAATCTCAGGGCTTAAACTCTCACCAGCATCTTCTAGTACATCTACACGCAGTATCTGAAACATTTGAAGGTGCACTGAAGTATATACTTTGTTATTCACGAGACCATTGGTACTGTATTTTTTAAAGTAATAAAACTGACTTCTTGATGGACTTTGAAATGAACTTCTCTATGTCTTATTTTTTCTATATGTAAGTAATAATTGAGCACATCTTGTTTCTCATTAAGCTGGTTGAATGCTTAACATACCTGGTGTTGTCCTGTCAGAACATCTACTTCCACCTCTGCTACAGTAACACCATAGACAGTATATGGAACAATCTTGTCTTCAATACCAGCATACCTGCACAAGGTACCATTATTAGGATTTCAACATTTTCATAAAATTATTGAATGACAAATACTTGTATGTAATTAGAATAAGTCATATTTTAATGTATTTTATCTGGTTTACAGTTCTACACTGGCGGCTTACATCATGAAACTGCTACAGAGATCTACATTTGCTGAATTTGCTGCTGCAATAAGATCTTTCCAAGTTGGGTTTTCTAGTTTTGCCTTTACAGGTGCCAGTCGTTGCAGAAGTTCTTCACAAGCACGCATTGTTGCCTGGGGGAGAGGATTCAAAATTTTCTATTAATCTGACATTTACAGTATGCATCAATACATGTAATGTTAGTGACCACAATGTTACCTAATTTTCACTATCAGTACTACTGATCTTTATTGATATAAATTTTTGGTCGACTGTAAAGACAATTTAAGGAGTGAATGTAATAACTTTTAGCCTTGTGACACTAGCTCCATGTATAACATTACCTTGACACCACAGCTTACTGAAGATGAAGTGCTGTGAGTGGGAAATGGGGGAGGGGGACAGAAACCAGGAAACAGTTGAAAGGTGTGAACCCTGAGTGGAAAGTGAAGGAAACAACAAGTAAATGTCACTTACCAGCTAGTCAACTTATCATTCACAGCGTAATTTATGACCTACTGAAGCAATGAATTCTACATAATTTCATAAACTATAATACTTAAACTTACGTATGCACAAGATTCACTCCCAATACTTCCACCTGTCACAATGTTGTTAGGAGCTGTCAGAACATTTGATGGTTTTACACTCACGAATTCTAGAGGTATTCCTAGTGCATGAGCACACACTTGGGCAACCTAAAAATAAACATGTTATTTTTAAGTATTAATCCAGTTCTGAAAACAAGTCAGTGTTCATTTGAAATATTACTTTCGTAGATTCGTAAATTAACTATGCGGAAGAGTTGTCTGCCTTATGTTGAATTCAGAAATGCATAGAATAATTTGTTTGGAACAATTTTTATTACTATTTTTTTTATTTTGCTTAAAATCACTGAATGTAAAATTTTATGTCAAAAGACAACTTATTGCATAGTATATGGACAAACACCTAAGTATTTTAGAGATTTAACAACTGAAGCTATTTTTAATACTATGAATAATTATACAGTTATAAATACTATCCTATTAATTTCAGTCTGACAGATTTTAAGTGTTAAAAATGCAACTAGTTGTATGGATGAATAAAAGCATGCTTGCTATCCTGATGTTTAATATAAGAAGTAATTTTTACATGTCAGTTTCAATTATTTGAAGGCGGGAGGATACCACTTTAAGCAACTAGTTTTATTATTGTATTGATCTGTACATATTATACTTTAAATATACAAGTGCGTATGTAAATCCTGCCATATGTGAACTAGTTTTAATTATGGAGCACTCAATTTCAATGGAATGGTTAATTTACTTAAACATTGGCAAATTTGAGGCTTCATTGTCATGTTATGACTGCTTAAGTATGCAGTGTATTAATAAATATTTTCAATATGTACTGTATTTAACTACCAAATTACTGGAAATAGTTTTACCTACATGTCAGAATAATACAAATCATACATTCAAATGACTTCATCCATTAGTGATTTGGAATTTTGCTATTTTATACTGATACTAAGATGGGTGTCTAATGGTATTTAAACATTTTTCCTGCATGCTGTTTGATGTTTTGTAACTTATGGAAAGTTTTATCCTAAATCAGTTTTTGAGTGATAATCTTGAAGAACTTACCTTTGTGTTGATACCTTGTCCACACTCAATTCCACCATGAGTCACAGAAACTGTTCCATCACGAGCATAAATAGATACATGGGCATAAAAATTTCCAAAGTATTGAAAACCATACATCATTGGAACAACTGAAACACCTCTTTTTTTCCAGCGATTTTCCTGTTGGTTCGAAAATTTTAAAAACTTAAAATTTATTCTCACAGGTAAATTTGTTCTGCACTTCACATAAAAATTATGAATTGAAATTTTATTCTAACTATTAGGTGTTATTCTTAATTTTAATAACATGACTACCATGATATGTTAGTAAATATCTCTCATACAACTAAAAACCAGGTGAAACATTTTACATAGATCAAATATCAAAGTAACATTCGACATACCATATTGAATTTTTTGATAGCTGCCAATCTGTCCAAGTAATTTGTTTCAGTTTTCCAGTAACTGACCATATCAACCATTAATTTATCATCCTTCACAAAATTTTTTGTTTTCAAGTCAATTGGATCTTTTCCAAGACTCTTTGCAATATGCTCCATTATGTTTTCAATGAATGCTGTACCTTCAAGAGTTCCTGCAAAAGAAAAAATGAGAATCAGTTTTATCAGTCTTTGAAGGATTAAAATTTAAAAATCAGTTTTCCTATATTTGCAGTTCTCTATATAAGAACTAATTCTTCACACAAGTTCAGTGCAGTATTTGAAATTTCATGGATATTTTATGCATCCCCTTACACCATATTATTTGGTATTCAAGGAGAGAAGGCATTCTTAGATTACTTTCAGGAATATTTAAGGTATGTACCAGTATTCCAGAAAATTTTTAGTCCATATTTTTAAATTTGTTTTTGTACATGGGAAATTTGAAAATAATGGTGCAATTTTTTTTTCTTCACATTTTTCAGCTGAATAGACTTTGCTGGAACTGTATAAACCAAGTGCATTATTGTACTACGGAGAATACTGTGTTGTTTGAGGAAGTATCAGTAATTCATTAGAGAACAAATTTTTCCTATCAGCTAGTTTACAATTTGACAATATTTCTTAAGACACTGTATAAAAATAAATTATGTAATACAGACTTAACAAACCTGGAGCTCTGCACCATGTATTAGGTGGCATATCTGTGATGACATTGTAAGCAGTAACTTTCCAGGTGCTTTTATCATAACAGTTCTTAAGTGAGTCTAACGCAGCAGTTGCAGAACTATCATTTGCATGTGCTCCACAGTTATGATACATGTTTCCTTCCAAGTAAGTTATGATTCCATCATCATCCACACCAACCTGGAAAATAATTTACTTTTCAACTTTTTGAATGAAAATCAACCTGTTTTTAAAAAAGACCACTGTAAAACCCCTTTCTAAAAATTTGGTTGTGTGTAATATTTGTATTTACAGATTTTATTGTTATTGAAATTTCTTTTGAGGAAAAGTTCAAGAAGTTAGCACTGACAATGTTAAATTTATATATTTATCTTTCAGATGAAACATAGGTCAGTATTGACATTTGATGAACTAGACTTAGATTTTTAATTTTTTCAAAGTTTTCTGTAAGCTACTAAAACACTATTACTATAAAACCTCACTACATACTTTTTTCCAGTGTAAAATCTTCAACACATATTCTGAGGCTAGTTATTTCCCTTATTTTTAAGATTTAATGGCCACATATGCAGATGTTTATCAGAACATTTTTGCTTTTACACTTACCTCATAATCCATAGCACAGTCAAACCTTTTTCCTATTGATTCCATGTTTGCTTCAAATGTCATTATGAATCTTACAGGCTTGTTTTGAAGATATGCAACCAAGGCACATGCTGTGCTCACCAGTGAGTTGCGTGATATCTTTGCTCCATAAGCACCACCAAGCCGTCTTACTTGAATGTTTATGCTGTACAGAGAAAGTTTCTATGAATTATTGTATTTTAAGTACATTAACTTATACATCTCTTTACAATACGAGTTGAAATTCTTCAATTTTGTAACAATGCCAGTGGTAACTGGCTGCTCTACAATCCATAAAGCTCCTTTACTACCTCTGTTTTAATTTTGCTTTGCATCTGCAAGAATAACTGCAAAACAGTCCCTGGATGCAAGGACACACACTATTAAAAACCATACTGGGGTAATAATTTGCATTTGTGGCTTTACATTGATTATCAGTCCATGCATTTGATATTTTATCTGCAGTCAAATCAACAAACCAATTTGTGTGTGGTGTTATATGGTAGAACAAAGCTGGAAAGTAAATTAAAACTATTTCACTGCCAAAGATGAGAATCAAGCAGGTGGTTTTTCCATTAATGTCAAGAGCTGGTGTTACAGGGTGATGTTTCTGTGTTGTATGGAAATTTACTGTCACTTTTTTTTTAGAATTATAAGCTTGCTTGTTCTGAACCACTGTTCTAGAGTTTTTGTTAAGTCTCTAGCTGTTTCTTGTAGGCTATCTTCACATTATCTAATTAGGATGTTTGTGTCATCTGCAAGAAGTACTGTAGACCCATTGGTTATTCTTTGTTAAATCGTTAACAAAGAATGAAAAGAATGGGACCAAGGACTGATCCCTGAGGGACTCAGGATTTTTGTGCATTACTATAAAAATTAGAAACTTCATGAGTGTTCGCATTTTTGTATTTTATTTGGGTGATCTGTCAACGATTGTGGAGGTAAGAATGGATCCACATGTTTGGTATGCCTCGAATCCCATAATTTAGTTCTTGAAGTAAAATATCATGATCAATAAAATCAAACACTTTACTAAAAACAAGAAATATGCCCGAAACATGTTGCTTTCAACTGCAGCTAACACTTCATTTAAGAATGCAAAAGTGGCCGGCGTGGTTGACCTGCCAGTTCTGAAACCATGTTGACAGTCGCAGCCATTTCAATTTTGAGAAAAGCTATTAGTCTTGAGAAAGACTTTCAATGATTTTTCTGAAGCCTGAAAACACTGATTGGTCTATAGTTTGTAGCATTGCGTTTGTCTCTTTTTGTACAGTGGTGTTACTTTTGCAATTTTTAGATTTTTGGGAATATGCCAGTTATGAATGATGAATTGTATATATCTGTTAGTTGTCCTACAATAAATTCTACACTTGCTTTTATAAGAATATCTGGTATATCATCTGTACCTGCTGAATACTTATTGGGTAGTTTTTTTTATGATCATGGCTACTTCATCAGGTGTTGTAGGGGACATGAATAATGTTCTGGTGTGAAGTCTTGCCTCTGATGGCAGGCTGCTGTTATCTGGTTGTGCTTTGTAATCAGGTGTTGCGCTATACTGGGAAAGTTTGTGTATTAAATTTAATAGCCACAAGTGTGGGATCAGTTATTATCCTGTCATTTTCATTAAGTTCTATATTATTATAGTCTAATGATTTTGCACATGTTTTTTGATAAGTTTTCAAGTTGCCTTGGTCTTGTTGCTGGAATTTTTAATTTGTTATTTTCTAACTTCTTTGCTCTTGCTACTGCTTCTCTAAGTATCCTTTTATATTGTTTAAAATAGTTGATTAAATTAGGGTTTGTGCTTTGCTTTGAGTATTCATATAATATCCTTTTTCTCTGGCATGAAATTTTTATTCCTGCTGTGATCCAATTGTATGAATTGGATGCAGATTTTATTACTGTTTGTTTTGGGAAGGCTATTTCAAAGCAATGTTTCTATGTGGCCATAAATTTATCAAACTTGTCATCTGTATCATTTTAGTTGTGAACATCAGACCAGTTTGCTCTTTTTTTTAAAAAAGACAACAAAAATAATTATATTTTCATCACTATACTTCCTGACCTGAGCTCTAGTTTCTGGGGTTCTATAGTTCCTGGAATAGCAATTGTTAAAAGCTGAGCCCAGAGATCACTGTAACCAGTATTTACAACTTGTGTATTGTAGACATATTTATTTGTATTTACAATTACCTGATAGATTGTTAGTTATGAAAGTTGGCTTTATTACTGTTGGTTTTAAGTTAAAGGAGTTCAGTAAGTCTTCAACTTTATCTTCGAATTTACTGGATTTGGAGAAGTCCACATAGAAAATTTAAAAACCCTCAATTCTTGTAAAAACTCTTCCATATTATTATAAAAAACGTTTGTCTCCATCTGGTGCCATATATACACAAATAACTACAGTATTATGATTTGGAAGTTCAATTATTGAGAGTTCTATATCTTTTTCTCTGGATATGCTGTCAAATTTGGTTGTATTTATGAACTCTGTATTTTCTTGGACATATATGAAGCTACCACCGTGCTCTACGATTTCTCTACAAAATAAGCTACCTAATTTGAACTGGGGGAAGTGTGTCATTTGTAACATACTTCTGTTTAACCAGTGTTCAGTAAAACATAGGACAGTGATATCACTCAAATCATGTAGTAGAATTTCAATTTCATTCTGTTTATTCACAAACTAGGTCACGAGGGTGGGGTAATATGTGGAAGTCAGATATTGCGTGATCTGTACTGAGCCACGACAGAAGCATGGCAAAAGGGGAGGGGCGGGGGGCAGATTGAGAAGCATGAATGCGGACAACCAAGAAGTGAACTAAATAATGCTGAGTGGAATGGGGGAGGGGTACACTTCCAAGTGTGTAAGATAGCTGGTTTTTTGAAAATCACTGTTTTTAAATAGGTCTTAAAATTTTCTCTGAATTTTCCTGCATACTACAAGGACAACTAAAATGTAGAAAAAAAAGGGCATTTATTAACTTTTAATACTTTTTTACTGGAAGTGTGTAGAGCATCCTCAGCTGTAAAGAGTCAAAATAATATTGGCTGTGACTTTTATGCAATTTAAAATGGCATATTTGAATCAAATTAGCAAATTTCCTATCTCTATGCTAAAAGAATATTCTGGCTAATCACCCTTGCTTTTGCTTTACTAATATTTTTCTAGTCGTGAAATGGTTATTACTGGTATTATGGTAATGGCAATAAAAGGCATGTAGTTTTTATTACCAGATACACGTTACAGGTGTTTCATTGTATAGCTTTGATATCTAAGATTTATGTAATATGGTCTAAGTATATGAACATTAGCAACATTACTAATGAGATTTTGGTATTTGTTATATGAAGTCATTATACCACAAACTGCCACCTTACCAGTTTTCAGGGATGTTAAGTGCCTCTGATATGGCAACTTGGGTCAGGTCCATCCACTGTGAGGCAGGGTAGACATCTAATCCATCCTCAGATGGGATGCACACAGCACACTGCGTTTCCATTGTGTAATGATATTGGGTACCCAAATCAAAGCTGCCTTTAATTACATGCTTAGTCTTCTGTTTCCCTGAAAAAATTTACAGCAGGTCTGGGAATTAATCTTAATTTGTTAAGCATAAAATATGTACTGTTATATTTTGTAGTCTTGTTTCTGGACTAACTATTCACAGTTAGAGCAACTCCGTAATAAATTATGCAGAACATAAAATTACATATATCATTCCTTTTATAGTAGATCAGTCTTAATATATTCTGAAGCTAAGTAAAGATCAATGATTGCCTTGTGTATCTCCTATGAACTAACTGTTAGCAAAATGATATGCACACATGTGGCCACTGAAAACATTCTTTGCCCCAAAAGCAACAAAGTAAACAGTGATTCATGACTGGACCATCAGTTTACTATTGACATTTCAGAATGGATACTTTCAGTTACAGGTTGTGTGTTCCACAGAAATCATATCCAGGGTTCCTTTCCATCAAATGAGCTGTTTACATTTTTCATGTCAACATTTAAGACCATGTGTTACTTTACTGCTAGTCACTCAAGTACCAAATTAGGTCTATTTGACTTTGCCTGCCTGCAACTTTGTTACATTTGTAATGAATCTAATACAAAACATAGTTAATGAAGTACTTAAGATTTGATTTCATCAGTCAATATTTTAGTTTAATATTGTGACAAAAATTAAAAAACTAGAAAGGCAAAAAGTAAGAGGTCAGAGCAGTAAGAGATTAATGTTTAAGAATTGTTTTGTTGTACTTCAGACTTTTCCTTCTGCTTCAACTTTTCAGTTTGATACAATTAAATTTTAGATGTGTTCAATTTAATGCTTGTCTGAAATACAACACAAAACTTATGTTTTATAATTATAACATTTGACAAGTATTTTTTGTATAGTATTCCTGAATTTACTATTAGAAGCCATTTTGAATGTATAATCATCATTGCACAAAGAAGTCTGCCAATTTTTCTTGGTCTTAGTTAAAAATTTATAACAACCAAATAGTTTTACATGGGCTACATGTTGCAACACGCTTCCTTCCACAATATAGCCACCAGAACTACAGTTTAAAGTAATCGAGATTGACAATAACCTTGGCTGCCTTACAGTAAGTCAGCTGTGTATCCTACTTACCACAAACGTCTGAGATTACTGTATGAAGCACACTACCTGTAGACCTACGTAACTGGTTCTCCAGATTTTTTTAATAAACTTATTAAAATAAGGAAACTTGCCTGTATCTTTTTACAGTTCAGGAAACTGACTGTCACCTAAAAATTGTCAGTTCCAAATTTTTTATTAGTGCTTCATATGTTAGTGGACACTATCAGAATTGCCTCAATAGCTACATCTATGTAGCATTTGTTTACTACTTTCAAACATTTGCATCATTTTTATCTTAATAAACTTAACCAAAAAGATTTATATTTTGGAGTTATGTTCCTAATACTTTTATTATGAACATAGGTGTGAACAGTGTCTTAAGGCACCATTTTAATTACATAAAAACAAGTCATAGCATGTCCCTACATTACAACCTTTGAAGTCTGACTTTCAGCCTACGACTTTCAAAAATTTAAACATGTATGTGTGCTGTTAAAACACCTTTTATAATATTTTATTTTTGAAAATATTACACCATATCAAGAAAACAGCCGTACAACCAAATACTTACTTTCAGTATCTGTTGGCTTTATTTCACCTGCTACATTCATTCGTGTCTTGTCACCAGACTTTATTACCTCTCTCAAATTAATGACAGGTTTATTTACAACATCATAGTCAATCTTCACTAACTTAGCAGCTGTGACTGCAGTATCATGCGAGTCTGCTACAACAACTCCCACTGGTTGCCCATTGTATTTAACTTTTCCAGAGCAAAATATCTGCAATTCAAGAACTTTGATTTTATTTTACAAACCAAGGCAAAAAGAAAAAAAAAAAAAAAAACATTTTATATTTTACCAATGCCTTACCTCTTCATCTTCATTGCTATAGAAAAGCTTTGGAAAAAAGTTATTTTTTCCTGGAATGTCTTTTGCATCATAAAAAGCAACCACTCCTGGAACAGCCTGAAAAAATTTAAACAAAATGAGGTATTTATTATGCAGGATAATGAAATCTATTTAAAAATAAAGGAACTTTAAGCTAAAAGTGAAACTACAGTTTTGTTTTTTCTCATAGCCTCTTATCAATCAGCTATTTGAAGACATACAGTGCTAATGGAATCTGAATAAATTTTCTTTCTACACAAACTGAATTGACAAGGAAACTTAATATGTTTCGCTGTGCAATCCCTTCTCAGAATGAAAATTAAACATGTTAATCTTAAGTGATTCAATATTAAAACTGCTCATGTTCTATTTTTATTTTACTGCAGTTAAATTTATTTCTATAGTCTTTTACGGACCACTAACATTTTCCAATGTGTTCATTCTTTGACCCTTGTTCATCTTTCCTGTAGCTTATCCTTTTGTCCTTTTGGTGTATTATATAATTATTTACAATCAATTTTCATGGGCTTACAATCTGGCACTTCACACGTGTGATGCAATATTAATTCTATCAAATTTCAAAACCATTAAACTTTGTATTCTGTAATTTTTCACTTATTTGATAATTACTACTGCTATATGAAATCCGTTCCAAGCACTTACCAAAGCATCACTGGCATCTATGCTTTTGATATGACCATTTGCTATTTCTGCTACAGCAAATGCACAATATAATTCACCAGGTACAGTGAGTACATCATTTACATACTTTGCTTCACCTGAAACAAATGGTTTTTTTTTTCAATCTAATGAAGTTTTTTTTATGAAATGTAATAGACAATTGTTCAGGAGAGTGGATGGCCAGTACTCAGTACCACCAATAATCACAAGAGCCAATACAAATATTGCAACATAAGCTGTCATTTAGGAAAAGGATAAGTTACATACAGCCTAACAGCCAAGGTTGTTAATAACCCATCACTTCCATCCCTGTCTTCTCTATCCTCTCCTTCCTGATGAAACACTAGCTTTCAGAAATTACTTCAACATATAATCTTTTTCATGTTGCTTTGCACTACTGAGCTGAGGTAAGCTGAATAATGGTTTCTTTTGTATGTTAGGTACATGCACAATACGAAGTAATGTTGATAGGACACAAATGACCTAACTTTGCAGTCAACTTTTATGAAGCTTGTTTGGAAAAGCGGTTTTGCTACCACTGTATCTTCCAACATTCTTCAGTCTCTAATTTTCCTTAGTTCCATCAAAACTTGCTCCCAAAATTCTGTGTAGTACCATGTTTCAATTTTATGCGTTAAGAACACCAGATCTAATTTTTGGGTTCTTTAATGTTTAAGAAAGTTTTCATTGTAGCTTCATAAAAGGATTTTTGTAGCTTCAGCTATGTAAAATTTAATGAAATCCCAAAAATGAGAATTTACTTTTTCTTCCATGCATTGCAACAAAAAACCCACGTTTCTTAAAATCTTGCAGCATTTAGGCAGTGCTATTGCTACAAAAAATTGTACTAAATTACATGCAATGTACTGAAAGTGTTGTTACATGCAGAATGTTGCTGAAAAGGATTTGACTAAGCATTTCCTGCTTTCAAGATCATGCAGTTGAAGTTTTTTAAAACTTTTCTTCCATTATGTGACCCCGAGTATGCATGAAATCTTAACACTTCCTTGCTCAGTCCAAAATCCTGAAATTTCAATAAGCATTCTTTCAGTAGTTGTAGCAATTAAACCAAATTGTCACGACAAACCACTGAGTTATGTTCAGATTTTAAGGATAAATGGCAACTTATTTCAGATCATATGATCACTGAATAACTGACAACACCGTAAAGAATGATTACATTTTAATAATTATAATACAGCTTGCACTTCAATATGAATGTTTAGGAGTATGGAGAAATAGGAACACAAAACATAAATTAGAATGAAAGCTGTTCCAGTACACAAGACAGTGCCACAATATGAGTGGCTAATAAAGCTGGTTGATCACGGAGTCAGCAGCATAGATGCACAAAAGTTCCAGCTGTATGACAAAACTACAGTCGCCAACCCAGACAGCATTGGCCCAAGCCAGAAGGTTTTGACAAAGCAGTGTGCAGATATCAAACTGAGACACTGATCGGTTTTTGAAGGTTCCCGCACTGAATTCAGCAGGAGAGTGGCATGTAATGACAGCCAACCAGACCATCATTCACAGCTACTTACTAGTATACTGTCCAGTCTGTTCCACACATTGTCATCGTCTGAGTGCAGTGGTTAGCAGTTGCGTGCCTAGTATGAACTGCATGATACAATGTCTTAAATGCTGACACCCGAAGCCTAATGTCACTGGCCAACTATTCACACTTTTGACAAACCTGTGACATGACCTGGGCTTCATGAGACAGCACGCTGAGGCCAGAGATGCTACAGAGCCATTCACTCTGCTGATGCCATACTGCCATGTCTAGATGAGAGTCCCAACAACTGACATCACCAGTACATACATTTCTCTACACTAACATCAGACCTGTCACCACAATGTTTCATTCAACCTGATGCCCAAGTCAGTACACCACCACCACCACCACCACCACCACCACCTGGTTTTTCCCAGCATTTAAAGTAGAGCCAAAATATGATCCTTGGTGCTTGCACCAATTGGCTTTTAGTACTGGCTGCAACTGCAGACCATTTAAGGAAGTCAAAACGTGAACTTTGCTCTGCGCATGCACATGTCCAGCTGCGCTGTGCACTTCTGCCGCTTCTGTTGACAACAGCGACAGCTATACTTGCCGGCAGCGAACTAACTATTTGGCAATATGGTTTCATCCCATTTCTCTGACTGGGGTGGACTCCCAGCCCAGTAGATGGAGCCATAGATCATCATATTTCAGCCTGACTGTAGTGCCATGGTACGCCCTGCCACGCTCTCAAGACTATACAACAGAAGGTAAATTTGACATGTCAGTGTTAAAAACACAGGTAATGTGTGTTTCCTAGGAACCACTGTCTTATTTTTAACAATCATCCACCAGCCCACTTTTATCTACATGTACATAATTAAGTTTTTGTTATGTGGCACCCATGATTGTAGTGTCGATAGCCCTGCCTATTAGTAATTTGTTTAGGAAATCGGGGCACTTTGTACTTTCAGAATATTTTTTTTATCTTTAGATGGAGTAACTTTACACAATTATATTGCTATAAATTATACCACACATGGGTTAGTTTAGGGACTAGTGTACCTGACTTGCAGGCTGAGGTTTATCAGTTCAACCCTAACCACCATTTTTTTTAAAATCATTTACTACATTTGATGTTTTTTCCAACATTCCAATCTATTGACTTTATATAGTCATTTATACTGTCATCCTTTCAGATTTGGCCTGGCAATTGTTCAATGTTGAAAACAGTTTTACCTTTATCCAATTTTCTATAACTATTTCAAATTTTTTCCAACTGGAATGAAACTTTCACTCTGCAGTGAAATGTGCACTGATATGAAACTTCCTGGCAGATTAAAATTGTGTGCCGGAACTGGGACTCAAACCTGGGACCTTTGCCTTTCACAGGCAAGCGCTCTACCGACTGAGCTATCCTGACAACTCATGATGCCGCCTCACAACTTTACTTCCGCCAGTACCTTTTCCAAACTTCACGGAAGCTCTCCTGCGAAACTTTCAAGACTAGCACTCCTGGAAGAAAGGATGTGGAGGAGACATGGCTGTGGCTAAGCCATTTTCTAACACCCCCTCCTTTTTTTTCTGTGCCCCAGGAGTGATATTCTAGCCATTTTCAGGCTGGAGCCACTGTCAATGGAGATGGAAGGTTGGAAATTTGGCAACATGGGGCTTGCCATAATGAGCACACCTTGTTTAATTTTGCCATGGGCACAGTTGTCACTATCTCTGGAAAACTTCATTGACCTTGTGGCATTTTGGCTATCTGTATAGTTCCAGAAACGTTGAGAAAGAGCTGTTTTCACTGGAAAGCATGTTAGCTTCCATGGTAGGATGATACAATTACTGTTTGTATGAAGACAACAGTAGTGTCACTGATTTTTTTGTAGTTTCAGCCCCCCACCCCACCCCCCGTAACAAACCTGCATGCAGCATCTTTCCTTCAGTTTCTTTATTACCCAAGGTAGTTCCTGAGCATGATATAACTTCAGAATCTGAATGTTGACAGATTTTGCAGTCAAATAGCTGAATAAATCAACTAATTTGACACCTATGTGTCTGCAGCTGCCACCGATCTTTATATTCATGCTGTTCCCTGTACAGTAGAGCAAATGGATGGGGAGGGGGAACATGTACAATTATCTCATCTCAATTTGAACCAGAAATTTAACCTTTGTTGCTTCAGATATTTTGTTTGTTTGTTTTACCTGCTCTAGATTATACTGACAGCTCAACTTGCTATGTCAGTGTGGTGCAGAAATATTGCAAATCTCTCAAGTCCTGAAAATTGCACACCGAGTGCTATGAATGTACGAACAAAGATCACACCAGCAATGGACAGGACAGGTGACATAGTCCAAATTACAGAAAGAAATTTATAGAGCAAAAGATCATGCTCAATTTTAAGTAAAATTTAGATTTTTGTTAATTTCGTATGCTGTCATGTTCAAGTTAACAGCCTTGTGGTTTATTTAGGCAAATTGTGTTTTACTCCTGCAAACTCAAAACACTGTTCAGTACATTAATACTTTCAACAATAGCTGCTAAAAATCCGTTGAGCAAAGATAAATGGTAAGATACAAGTAACTAAAAAAGACCACACACTAATTTAAAAAAAATATTGTTTTCATTCTGCATGTTTGAAAGCTTTACAGAGTGTAGATACATCCTTCCTACTTGTTTTCAAACTTAGTTCAACCTGTTACCATGACTGGCGCCATCACAGCATGTCATCAAGATGGCTGCTACACTTGACATTCGTCAGAAGCAACGTGCTGTCATTGAATTCTTGTGCTCTGAAAATGAAACAGTGGGAAACAGCCACAAGAGGTTGAAAAAGGTGTATGGAGATGCTGCTGTCGATTGCAGTACAGTTAATCTCTGTGCAAGCTGGTTACATAATGAAAGCAGGCATGGCAACATTGAGTATTGTCCTCGCAGTGGCAGACATACTGCACACACTCCAGACAATGTGCAGAGTGTTAACGAACTGGTGACTGACAGACACATCACAGTGAATGAATTGTCACTATGTTGGGATACGGGAAAAGCAGGATGTTTTGCTGTTGCAGAACAATGCACAGGCACATGCCAGTCAAAAAACCATGGAAGCAATTGTAAAACTTGGATGGACAACGCAAACACCCACTTTCAGTCCTGACCTGGCTCTGTGAGACTCATCTCTTTGGGAAACAAAGACTCTTCATGAAACAAGTTTGAAGATGACTTCCCTGTGACTGCTGCCAAACAGTGGCTTCAACATGTTGATCCAGAATTTTACCATGCTGGTATATAGGTGCTGGTTCCAAGATGGCATAAGGCAGTTGAGAGGGATGGGGATTATGTGGAGAAATGAAAATATTGTTCCTAAAGAATGTATCTACGCACAAACTTTCAAACCTGTAGAATAAAAAATGTATTTAAAAAATTCTGCATTTCTTTTGGCGTGAACCTCATAAATCTTTATTCAGCAAGTACATTAAATGTATTATGTTGGATAATGTCTTAGCATAAACTGCACCTTGGTACCACAATTCGTTTTGTTTTTGGGTGTACATTGATAAATTTGACAATGGCGTTCTTAGGTAAATAGGTACAGGAGACAGTAAAAATTTGATCAGTTTAATGTGGTTATTTTGATTTTTTCCTTGAGTGCAGAAACCACAAAAATGTGCATAAATACTATGAATTTGAACCTCTGGATCTCGGTCTTGAATAAATATTTGAGTTCCTTTTAACAATCACCTGAAGAATGAATGGTAATTTTTTTTAATGAACAAAGTATAGCAGTGGATATTCCCATAATTTGTAAGTATTAAAGCCAAAAGTGTTTCTGCAGTTTTCTTTAGGAACCACTCATGAACAAATCAATTTCCAATTTGGCTGCCTTATAGGAAGGGAATAGTGTTAATATTGGCCCTGTATTTTAATACTGTGTAATATCCATTTGTTTTGACGATTTATACAAACCAGTAAGTGATGGAGAGTCTTAAACTTTACCCTTTATTTCTAAACAGTACTTTTACACCTTGAAAAATTGCAATTTTGCTTATAGCCTTTTTAAAACATTAGTACTGTACACTGAAATGCAAGAAAAATGTACATGGTAAAATGTTGAGCTTTTGTTACAAGTTTTCTTACTGTTTAAAACTACATGAATGCAGTGTGATTGCTATCATTTTCTTTAGAGCCTCATACAGCTAACACCTTTTAAGGACATAACTCCCTTACTTGGAAATTCTAATAATTTAGGGACACTCAAATTTCAGTACTTTCAGGGCACTGCAGTACAGACTATCACTGGTAAACATGACAGTATTCATAAAAATGTTATTGAATTCCAACAAATGAAATTTAGATGGTACTAATGAATGTGGCTGAAAATGGCACTACAAATGGTTTAAAGGAGGCTGACCACAAGTGAAGAGAATGCAACTCTGTTCTATAATTAAACATACAGCTAATAAATAGATGTTTTAATTACCAGAACACTGTGCAAGAGCTTCCATTTTTGGCACTGGCTTTCCAAGAGGCCACAGTTCCTTCCTGGTGTCATAGTCTTGCTTCCCAGATGACAGTGGCCTTTTTAGCAGTTCACCTCCACTTCTAAGTGCAGGTCTAATGGTCTCTGGTGATATACTCAGCACACACTGGAAAATTAATATTGTCAAATTATAAAGCTCATGAAACTTTTTGCAATTAAGTGGAATAGAGAATTGTTCTTAAAATAAGTACTGTTAGTATAAAATTGTATTTAATATTATTGTGATACCTTGTAGAACAAAGCTTCAGCCAAATTTTTACGGTATTCTGGTGAAGCCTCCAGTGGTGTTTTTGGAGGTACAAGCTCAGAATCCAGAATCCTTAAAGTTTCTTGAAGTACATCCAATTCAAAAATATTTTTACCCTCCATGAATTTCTCCGTTTCTTCAGCATGTACCTATGTGCAATTTAAATTTTTATATTTTAATCACATAGCTCTGCATAATGTAAAATACAAGTTCCTAGTTTTGAAATTTCAGTTAGCCCCTTAAATTCTAAAAATAAGTTTTTAGACACTGTATCAATATTTGTTTGATATACTGGCAAGTAATTCAACAGAAATCTCTTCTAGGAATTAGAAGCTGTGTATTTAATCAAAAGGGTCTTTTCCTTGTGTATAAATTTTTCTTGAGTATTTAAAGCTTAACCATTCACTGTATCATTTTTAAGACTTTGCTCATAAATTTACTTAAATTTATGTATCACAACTGTTTCAGATTATCACATACACCAGAATTTCTGTGACCAATTTAAAGAATAAGTAGAGATGGCCTACATCTCAATAAGAAAGAGAAGGGTAAACTGGCTGGGTTAATAGTAGGAAACTTAAGGTGAGGAGACACTGACATGAGTGGTAAAGTATCAGTGGTTACAGGTGTCAGCAGTTCCTTTCTTGGGATAGGCAGGACAAAAAGTCAGGTTCTAAGAGGTCAATATTGAAACAAACCTTCAGTTTAATAAAGCAACTAAACAGCATAACTAACAGATCAGCAAACACAGCTGTTAGTTAAAAAAATTCTCAATTTTCAGAAATTTTATCTCCACCCAGTTCTGTAATAGTCAATTTAAAATGCATAAAGTATAAGAAGCATAATAAATGAACTTTTTTGTAAGCATTGATGAAAGTCATTCAACCCAGTCGACAATCTGCCCTCTGAACATCATGTGACCACTGGTATAGAATTGCTAAGTATTCCAGTATTTAGGTTAGCTTAAAACTTTTGTAGAGTTGAAATGGAGGATGGAGGAGTTGCCACATTCATTACAAATTTTTTTTAAAATTTAGTACCACAGACATTCATAATTTTTTTAGAGCAGCACATGGAAACTTGTGCAACAGAAGCAGAATTTCATAATATATCTTTTGTAATAGTAACTGTACAGAGTACTAAACGGTAACTTTAATTTGTTCATAAATCACTTTTAAGCTCTGTTGGCTTATTTGATAACAAGAAAGAAAGAAAGAAAGAAAGAAAGAAAGAAAGAATATTTGCTGGTGATTTTTATGTAGACTTCCCTGAAAACTCCCATTAAGAAATTATTTTAGTCAGTAGCATTGTCATTCAACCTAATTCATACTGTTAATTCTCCAACCAGGCTAACTAAGGGCTGAAAGACATTCATTGGTAATATCTTTATAGAAATGTCAAATGATCAGAATTATATTGTAAAACCAATAATAAGCAGCCTTTCAGACCATGGCATGGAGTTACTTTTACTAGATATTAATACTGATCAGAATATAAAATCTACCAAGTCCTAGTATAAGAGGGTAGTCAGTAAGGGAAAATGGATGATTTTAGAAAACTGCTCAAATACATGAATTGGAGTGATGTCTACAGTGCTAATAGTATGGATGAGAAATACAACACTTTCATAAATAATGTCCTCAACTTATTTGACAACTACTTTTCCCAAAACCAACATGGATTACACCAAAGTCTACAAAGACACCATGGATTACTTAAGGAATAAAGATCTCATGTAAGACAAAAAGGAAGATATACTTATCAATTAGAAACAGTTCAGATGAAAATGCTTTATATCATTATGAAACATGCTGCAAGATATTTAAGACATTAATACTGACATCAAAGCAAGTGCTTTATCAGAATAGGATAGTCCTATCAGATAAAATTAAGACAATATGGGATATAGTAAAGGAGGAAACTGATAGAACCTGATACAAAGAGGAGCACATAGCATTAAGAGTAGATGACACAGGTATCATGTGCAGTGTTGCTGCGATTTTCAAACAAACATTCCTTATTATTACTGAAAATATGGGATTATAAGAGTCAATAACTGCTGCAATGGAATATATCACACCTATGACTACAAATGAGTATGACAACACCACTAGAAGTAATGTTCATAAAATCCTTAAAATCAAAAAATTCCAGTGGCTATGAAAGTGAGTTTAGTGGTATTTTACGTTACTTGTGTAACCAGCCTTATCAGTGGAAGATTTCCTGAATGGTTTAAATATGCTGAAGTCAAGTAATTACACAAGAAAGGAGATGAATTCCCTCAAATTTCCGTCCAATTTCACTTTTGCCTGCATTCTCAAAAATTTTAGGAAAGAATGTACAGTCTTCTTAAACACCTTACCACTAAAACTATTATCCATGTCACAACTCTGGTTTCTAAATGGTTCTGATATTGAGAAGGTTATCAAAACACAGTGAGAATGTACTTTATTCATTACACAATAAATGACATGCCAATGGTTTATTTTGTGACCTGTCGAAGGCATTTGTTGTGTAAATCACAAAATACTTTTGCGCAAACTAGAATATTACAGCATAACTGGAAGCGCTGCAGAATTGTTCAAATTGTATATTTCTAATAGGAAATAAAGGGTGTCAATAGGAAAGAGGTGTACTGAACTATCAGGCCTCATCAAATTTGAAACTAACAACATGTGGGGCCCCCAAGGCTTTATCTTAGACCCCCAGATTTTTCTTGTACATATCAATGATCTTTCATTATCAACATTATTGAATGCCATATTTGCTCCAATTGCAGATGAAAAATATTGCAATAAATAGTAAATCAAATACAGCCTTCTATGAGTGAATGACATTTTCATGGATATTAATAAATGGTTCTTAGCCAATTCTGTCACTAAACCTTGAAAAAACACACTATATCCAGTTTAGAACTTAAAACATTTCCTGCCAGTATATGCCCAGAGTATGACAACAAGGAAACAAAACGAAAAGTGTCAAATTCTTAGGACTTACAGCTGGGGGGGGGGGGGGGGGGGGAAATACTGGGAAGGGCATACCAAAGAACTGTGGAAGCGCTTAAACACTATATGAATGTTGTCAGACATAAGAGACAAAATAAAGCTAGCAAATTATTCATACTTTCACTTAATGTCATATGGGATTGTTTTCTGGTGCAGATCAAGAGGCCAAGCTAAACTTTTTAGCCGAAACACGAGTGATAATCTTTTATGGTATCAAGAACATCCTGCACAGGGCTATTTACGGATCTGCGGTTACTTACTACTGCTTCCCAATACATTTATTCTCCAATGAAAGTTGTCATTAAATATATATCTCTTTCTTTTCACAAATAGCTAAGTCCATGGCATCAATACTAGAAACAAGAATAACTTGCATAAAGACAAAGTCGCTTACTTTGGCTCAGAAAGGTGTCCAATATTAACCAGTACACATTTTCAATAACATGCCAGCAGCCATAAAATTTAACTCACAATAAAGTACAGTTTGAGAAGAGTCTAAAGGGTGGCCAACTCTTCCTACTCCATTGATGAATTACTTACCAGAAGTGATTGATTTAAGTTATTGTACATACTATTCACAAATATGAATACCATGTTCAGCTTTACTTCAGTAAAAATTTTGTGCAGTAATGTGATCATTGTAAATTTATATTATAGAAGGCAACTTTCCTGGTGGCGTAAACAAATATAAAAAAATAGAAAACGGATGATTTACCCAAAGGACAGGCTCATCGACAGACAAAATTTCACACACACACACACACACACACACACACACACACACACACACACACACACACACACACACACAACTTATGTGTGTGTCGACGAGCCTGTCCTTTGGGTAAGTCATCCAATTGTGATGTAGTGCCTAGAAAAGTTGTTTAAGCTCAATATTGTGCTGCTCATTTAGATTCATTGCTGCCTCCTAATGTATTTAACATTAAATTTTTATTTAATTAGTTACATTCATACTTTGGTCATAACTGCTACAACAGATTCTTAGTCACCAATTTTATGTAAAAATTCTCAGATTGTATTTATTGCTATTGGAGCCAGTGTATTTGATCACGAGTGGTTTGTCAAAATACATTTTAATTAGTTCTTAAACCCTTAAGTGGTTTTCCACAGGACATCTCAAAGTTTTTTGTGGCAATATGATCTGAGAACATTGGTATTTATTAACTTTCATTGTTTCAGCTGCACCTATAATTGAGTTGTGGAAAATGCTTATGCCCCTCCTTTATATGAATTCTCTAACAATCTTGCATGCAGTTTCAGTGTTTATCTCACTTCAGATCCTTTGCTAAAACAAAAACCATGTACTCATTGGAATCTTTTTCCATCAGCCTATCCATTATCCATTTCCATATTTAGTGCATCAAACTAACTCTTCACTGCAAATGCTTCAGCAGCTAATCTCTAGAATTTATTATTGCATGCACATAGAATTCCTTTCGATTTATTTATCCTAGGTTACCACAGTTCATCTGGACTGGATGCAGATTTACCTCAAATGAAAAGATGCTGTGCACCCATACACCATCTACCTGGATAACTACCTTGTATTTAGCATACACCTGGCATTTATTGGGAGTCAACATTCTCAACTTTGTGAGACAGTCACACATGGCATAGCCTAATGAACTTTGTAGTATCTGGTTCAATCATTCCACAAAGGTAGAGAGAGAGTGTGTGTGTGTGTGTGTGTGTGTGTGTGTGTGTGTGTGTGTGTGTGTGTCAGGCGGGGGGGGGGGGGGGGGGGGTGAAGAGGGGTGGACTGAATCAGTTTTGAGAACAAAGCTGCACAAGCTGTGTTTTTGTTGATAGTGTTATGTTTCACTGTCCATGACAACCTGCATTTGGTTGCAGCCTGTTTTCTCAATTGCTGCTGAAATAAGCCCTGAAGTGCCCACACAAGCTGTAACAAATGTTTTTCGCCAAAAGGAAAACTGAAGTGTTAATTCAATCAAATTTAAATAACTTCAAAGTATTCAGATGCACAGTTTTTCAATTACTTGTGGAAAAAAAATTGAGAGGTTTAACTTCTCTGGAAACTATGTTTCTCTTCACAGTTTGAGATACAATGGCAGAAAATTTTTAATCTTCCGGGTTAAGTTTTAAGACCAAGTCTGAGCTGCTTTATTGCAATGCTATTAACATTGTTAATTAGCCAACAACATTGTTAATTAGCCAACAACATTGTTAATTAGCCAACAACATTGTTAATTAGCCAACAACATTGTTAATTAGCCAACAACATTGTTAATTAGCCAACAACATTGTTAATTAGCCAACAACATTGTTAATTAGCCAACAACATTGTTAATTAGCCAACAACATTGTTAATTAGCCAACAACATTGTTAATTAGCCAACAACATTGTTAATTAGCCAACAACATTGTTAATTAGCCAACAACATTGTTAATTAGCCAACAACATTGTTAATTAGCCAACAACATTGTTAATTAGCCAACAACATTGTTAATTAGCCAACAACATTGTTAATTAGCCAACAACATTGTTAATTAGCCAACAACATTGTTAATTAGCCAACAACATTGTTAATTAGCCAACATTGTTAATTATTTTAATGTTATTTGCAACTAGTTAAATATGTAAATTTCATTTTTACTTACTTTTTGTGTCTTCTTCCAAAACTCTGCTCATTGTTTAGAATTATATTCAAAACATTGATATATCTATGTGACTTCACTACACTGGTCATCAGTCCCTAGGATTGCAAACTGCTTAAACTTATGCCCACATTTAGGTGCTTCGGAACACACTATCACTCCAACACAGCTTAGAATTATGTAATTGACGATTTACAAACTTTTGATAAGGTATGCTTACCAGCTCAGCTGAAATACCACCGAAGACTATCTTAGGTTTTGAAAGTACTTTTCCAATATTCTTCATATCCAACTTAAGTAAAAATCCTGCATTTATATATGCATGGGCATTTTGAGCTCTAGGCATAATCTGAAAGTAACAATTATTAGAATACATGGATTTGACACTATGCATAGCTGAAACACTAATCTTTTCAGAAATTACAAGTTACAAATTATACATATGTAACTTTCATTTACTAACATTGCCAATTTCATAAAACTTGATAGTTTTAGCCTGTAGGCCATTCTTGTCTGTAGGTTTTTTATACTTTCTTAATAACTGAAGACAGCCTTTAGACTAACATATGCTTGTATCTAACTGGAACTACTATTTTATAAAAATAGCAGGAATTACGGATGGCATTGTAATAAGAACATACTGGAGAAAAATGCAGCACACTGACTACATATTTTACTCTGAATACTCTATTCACTTCAGTATTTCACATACTATTTGCTTTGTTGAAATGCAGTTGTATGATATTGAAGAGCAGTAAGAGTAAATCATTAGCTTATTCAGGAAGTAAAGGCTTTTTATTATTTCAGAACATTTTAGTTCTGAAGTACTCAGTTGAAGTTTTGGTATTCCAATTAAGTTTACAATGCACTATTTAGTATACTGTACAATCTTATCACTATAAGCTAACAGTATTTTTACCTAGCTTGTGTACAGCAATTACATGCATGTGCTGTATGACAACTTACCTTGTATGTTTTGAAGTAATAATTATCATCGTAGGGCTGCAAAGTAATGCTTTTTATAATTTTGTGTTTCATGTCAACTTTCAAATACTCCAGTGGACTGACAGCAATCTGTGCACCAGTGTTGTCAACTGTGAAAGCAAAATCAAGCATTAACAGTTTTTCCTTTTAATACATTATAACCACAAATTTGAAAAGTAGTTGTCTCTGATGAAGATTTTAATTTGTAACACAAACAGTAAATATATTTTTAGATAGAAACAGTGATGGTTTTTACTAAAATTGATGATGTTCACATACTTATGTTTATTTTTGCATCTGCAGCCTCCAACATTAGGAAAATATCTGATGGAAATTCTGGGTGCTCATGTTTTAGTATCAGATTTCCAGCAATAGTGCCAGCCTGCAACAGAATAAGAGATAATGTTGGAACTGTTTGAAACATAATTTACACTGAGGTCACATTGATAATTTGTATGTTAGTTTTTCATATTTCTGGCATGTGAAGACAAATAGATTTTTGTCAAAGCTAGCTGATGTTTTCTCAAATTTTGAATTGCAAGTGTAACAAGTACACTTAAAAACCAATGTTGCAAATTACTCATTGACAGTAGCTCATTTGGTATTATTTAGATAGTCATTTCAACTGTTTCAGTAGTTTGATTTTTGTTATTTTTGGTTACTTTGTACTTCATTTAAATATAAAATTCAAATGTAGTCAACATCTAATTTTTATGAAAAATTATGTATTTTGTTTATTAATTTCCAAATTCTATGAAATGCTAAAGCTTCCAATTAAAAAATATAGCAAATTACTTTTTTGGGCCAATATAATTTGAAATAATTTATTTGCACTTTTTCATTGCATTAAATCACAGATGTGGTTCATGTCAAGGTGAGATGACAAAAAACATGAAAAACTTTCAAAGCATTTAACAAATGATACAAAAGCTGGTTATTTCACTGAAGATTAGAGAGGACAGATGGTCGTGAGTAATTTAGTTGTATGCAATCTTCCATGACTAGTCTAACTTTTTCATTCAATCAGGTAGGCACAATAGGGGACAAAAGAGGGCGAAAATAGTCACAGTAACATATCAGATTTCCAAATTTAAAATATTTTTCAAGAAATTAAGAGATGCGCTGAATGGCTTTGGCTTATTACAATTTGAGGCCTTAATTTCATATTAAAATATACAGGAATCAGGTACCCATAAGATTAATGCTCTTACATTTCTGACTGGAACATTTGCAACCAAGTCTATATGATCAGCCAATACTTTTGTGTAAGTGAACTGTTTTGTAGTCCTGGAAAGGTCGTAGAATAATTCCATAGCTTCTGTCAGAGTCATGTTCCCTCCAATAATCAGTTGAGAATTAATGCTGTGTCCTTTGAGCTCCGAAACATCACTGATGTCTATGAATATTTCTATGTCAGGATCTCTTCGATACACACCTGTAAATGAAGAAATTTAACTTTTAAATTTTCAATGTTTCTGTAGCTATTGCACTGTGTGCAGAGGGGCTTTTGAGGTATTACAAACATTGGTGCCAGAGGTTTTTAATTTGAATTTAAACATTTTTATTTTTTGTAACTTTACTAATGTATGTTTAAGACAGTTTGTCCAGATTTTTACAGTGTTTTTTTTTTTTCAATGAAAAATTGTTTCTGCAATTATGAACATATCAAATGCACTTAACTGAAATTTTTAAGCTTCCACAATTTTTAAGTTTTTCACAATTGAAAAAAGAATATTTTAGAACAAAGTTTATGTACAAATTAGATTACATACACAAAGTAAGATAAGAAAAAGGGCTATCACTACATAACTTTTAAAATGTTATTGTCACCATTGATATAGTTCCCCCACTATTTTTTTTATTTGAATTCATCAGTGCTGGATGTTCTTTGTGAGCCCTTTTTGACTTTAGTGAATTTCCTGCTTCATCTGTTTAAAATATTCTTTTAACAGACATGATGTTTGTGAATAAATATGTTGCATCATGCTACTTCAGTTTGTAATGTATATACCCTAGAAAATCCAGTTTGTTTAGAATAATGAACTGTTCGATACCACATTTGATCATGATATTGTACCCTAATATTCCATGCTTTATTATATAAGCATCTTGTGGTGATTCTGGGAAGTCACATTGATTATCATTTGCATTACTATGGTTTTCTAACAAACTAAATTAATTATTGAAAGTCATAAGCTTAATGTTGAACAATAATTTGCTTGTTAATGAAATTGGTAACTAGCATTATCTAAGGTCCTCTAATGTATTGACCATAATGTGATGGTTTGATAACCATCAAAGTAAATAATTTAACCATTTTGAATAATGTAAACATATATTAACACTACACTAATTGTTATTTACTTAAGATCTTTTGTATTGTTTGTTTTGATACAAAAAACCATATTACATTTGTCAATTTTTCTTATCTTGATGACCAATTAAAATGTTTCATAAATAAATAATTTTATATTAATATTGTCATGTTGAAATGGAAGCAGGCTTGACTTTGAAGGCAACTGAACACAGCACTTCTACTGAAAGCACGTTTATTACGAACTTAACATACACGTAGCACTAACTGATTCTCGGGCAGAGTGCTCTGCTACTTATACACAGAATGTACCAGAAATTATAAGAACAGATAACATAAGAAACAAGTAGAATTTACAAGTGAACATAAGAAAGATTTAGAACATTCTGGAATTTTAATTACAAAAAATAAATTTTTGCCGATGGGCAGGATTGAACTGGGACCTTCAGCACCACAGCATGTGACGCTATCCCCTGTGCCACGCCGGCAGTCAGTATACATGGTGTCTCGTGGCATTACTCCCTCTCCTGGAAAAACAGTGACCCGCTGTTACGTTCCCTGTGAAGCCAGCTGCAATGTCCTGGGTTTTGATCTTGTCATAGGTCCTCTGTATGGCAGTTCTGGAGAATCCTTCCCTTCTGCATGATTATTGACAACAGAAGTCCCTGTTATGGCTTCATAAGTAACATTACCGCCCTTAGAGTCCTTGAACAAGAACCCATTGTCGCCTACCTGCTCCTCAGGATCGTAGTAAGGCTTCATGCGCAGGACGTGAACAATGTCTCTTCATTTTTGTTGTTTCAATGACAGCTCATAATCCTCAACTTCGTATGTGACATCTGACAGGCGGCATATGCCACGATATGGACGAAAGTATCGCTTCAATAACTTTACTGACAGTCCAACCTCCCGTACAGGGGTAAAAATCCATACCAGATCTGCTGGGCTGTATACAGCAGGTTGGTGCTTGTCATACCGCTGACGGTCCTCCTCCTGGGCGTCTGGTGTCCGTATGAGAGCCGGCTGTCTTGCTTCTTTGATCCTGGTGATGATGTATTTTAAATAGTCATCCTGAGTGTCGTCGGTTGGAACTGGAACAGCATATCCATTGTCTCAGCTTCACAGCCAAGAAGCAGGAAAAACAGCATGAGGCCTGTGGTGTCTTGTCTTGCGGTATTATAAGCAAATGTCACAATTGGCAGAATTGTATCCAAATCCTTCTGCGCAACATCGATGTACATCAACAGCATATCGGCTAACGTCTTGTTAAAATGTCCCGTAAGACCATTTGTCTGAGGATGGTATGCAGTTGTCATTCTGTGGACAATGTCACACCGCGACATTACCTCTGATACTAGTTTTCACTGGAATACTTTTCCACGATAAGATGATATGATGTGGTGCTCCATGCTTCAAAATAATGCCTTCTACAAGGAATTTTGCAATCTCTGGAGCTTCTGCAGTTGGCACAGGTATGGTAGTCAGTGCAGACTATTAGCCATCGGTTACCCATTGTTGACTTCGGGAACCTCCCTAAAAAGATCAATCCATCTCAGTGGAATGGAGTTGCTGCCAGCGGAATCGGTACGAGATGCCCTGGAAGTACTTGCAGCACATGCTTCTGTAGCTGGCACTCTTTACAGTGCCTCACAGTGCTTGACAGATCAGTAGAGACCTTTCCAGTAATATCTGCATCTGATTCTGTGTAGGGTCTTCACGAATCCCAGATGACCGGATATTTGAGCATTGTGGAAATATTTGAGAATAGCTGGCTGGAGATGAGCTTTAACGACTAGTAGCCATTTGGGGCCCAGTGGATCATAATTGCTCTTATACAATGTTCCGTTTGTAAGTTGGAAATCTCCATTGGTCAGTTCTCCTTTCTCCAAGGCCTCTATCGTTTTTAATAGTGTTGGATCTTCCCTCTGTTCAGCTGTAACATCTAATTCAGTGAGGGCTGAAATTTCATTAGTGCTGTTGTGTTTCACTAATGGATTCCTTGAAAGGCAGTCGGCATCCTTGTGTTTGCGCCCGTTCTTGAATACCACTGTGACATCATACTCTTTGAGTCTTAGTGCCCATCTTGCTAGTCGACCCGATGGATCCTTCAAGTTAGTCAGCCAACACAAAGAATGGTGGTCTGTCACGACGGTGAATGGTTTGCCGAGTAAATACGGCTGGAACTTGTTGATAGCCCAGATAACTGCGAGACATTCTTTTTCAGTTGAGTAGTTTATCTCTGACTTTGAGAGTACTCTTGACACATATGCTATCACTTTTTCAGCAACCTTCCTGAACTTGTACAAGCACTGCACCAATCCCATAGCCACTGGTGTGTGTGAAGTTCCATTTCTGCATTCTCGTCGTACAAGGCTAGCACTGGTGCGGAAGTTAGAGTCTCCTTAAGTGCTCGGAAAGCTCTTTCTTTTGTATTATCCAGTAAAATTTGGCGTCTCCCTGCAGAAGTTCTTGTAATGGATGTGCCTTGTTAGAAAATCCTTTTATGAAACGTCGGTAGTATGAGCACAGCCCAAGAAAACTTCTCACATCACGAAGGTGCTGAGGAGTTGGAAATTCTGTGACTGCCCTTACTTTATCTGGATCAGGACGGACACCATCTCCATTGACTAGGTGCCCCAGGATTTTTCTCTCTTTGGTGACGAAGAGGCACTTCTTTGGATTAAGATGGAGTCCTGCAGCCTGATCACACTTCAACACAGTTGACAGGTGACTTAGATGTTTAAGTGTTTTCAAGAAAACGACAATGTGATCAAAACAGCGAAGACACGTCGTCCAATTAAGGTGTTGAAGCATCATGTCCATCATGCCTTTGAGTGTGGTCGGAGCATTATATAATCCAAATGGCATTACTTTGAATTCATAGAGGCCGTCAGGTGTAATAAAATCTGTCTTCTCCCTGTCAGCTTCGTCAACCTTCGAGAAAGCTAAAGACGAAAGAAAAACAATTAGAAGGGTTAAATATCCTTTGATAAATTGGCTAAGTTGATAAAACGCAAAACTCTAGCAGCTGCTCGTGTGTCATCAGCTAAAAGTTCCTCCAGAGTAGACAAAGTTAAGGGCTACACGGAGATCATTAAAATTAGTACAAGACAGTAAAACATGTCACACCGTCAGCAATTCACCACAGCAGCACAGCGGTGCAGGGTCAGCAGTTAGCAAGTGACGGTGGCTGAATCTTCAGTGACAGATCCGCAACCTGGCCAGGATGACCACCTCTGGCCGAGAGGTGTGTGAGGTGGTCCTCCCAGCGGTTGGGATCGGTTTTACAGTTCTCAATTTATTGTCTGAGTAAACCATGAACTGTGCCAGGACAATACTCTGGTGAAGAGCCCGTTTAACATCTGATGGGACGCAAAAGGTAGCCATGCGAGGCAAAAGAGCTGCTGCCTTGGCTGCAATGTCGGTCTCATTCCTGAGCACACCCACATGGCCAGGGATCTACAGAAAAGAAACTTGACAGCTGTTATCTGCTAGCAACTGAAGGGAGCGTTGGATTCGATACATGATAGGATGGGTCCAGAAAGGGTGCTTAAGACTCTGCAGGGCACTAAGGGAGCCAGAACAGATGGCATAGAAGGGATGGCGGTGACGGCGGATGTATAAAACAGCCTGGTGGAGGGCAAAAAGCAAATTTGTTTATCTAATAATGTTTCCAAATATTTAATTTTAAACATAACCTACTTTAACTTTGCTAGTTTTTACAATTTCACATTCACTACTGCTGCCGCCCTGACCTTACCTTGGTATCAAGGTGTATTAGATATTACTGTCATTACTTTTTTCCGAATTTTACATTCTTCAGCTATTAATTTACTGCCATGCTAGCAATTTACTGCCATGCTAGCAATTTACTGCCATGCTAGCAATTTACTGCCATGCTAGCAATTTACTGCCATGCTAGCAATTTACTGCCATGCTAGCAATTTACTGCCATGCTAGCAATTTACTGCCATGCTAGCAATTTACTGCCATGCTAGCAATTTACTGCCATGCTAGCAATTTACTGCCATGCTAGCAATTTACTGCCATGCTAGCAATTTACTGCCATGCTAGCAATTTACTGCCATGCTAGCAATTTACTGCCATGCTAGCAATTTACTGCCATGCTAGCAATTTACTGCCATGCTAGCAATTTACTGCCATGCTAGCAATTTACTGCCATGCTAGCAATTTACTGCCATGCTAGCAATTTACTGCCATGCTAGCAATTTACTGCCATGCTAGCAATTTACTGCCATGCTAGCAATTTACTGCCATGCTAGCAATTTACTGCCATGCTAGCAATTTACTGCCATGCTAGCAATTTACTGCCATGCTAGCAATTTACTGCCATGCTAGCAATTTACTGCCATGCTAGCAATTTACTGCCATGCTAGCAATTTACTGCCATGCTAGCAATTTACTGCCATGCTAGCAATTTACTGCCATGCTAGCAATTTACTGCCATGCTAGCAATTTACTGCCATGCTAGCAATTTACTGCCATGCTAGCAATTTACTGCCATGCTAGCAATTTACTGCCATGCTAGCAATTTACTGCCATGCTAGCAATTTACTGCCATGCTAGCAATTTACTGCCATGCTAGCAATTTACTGCCATGCTAGCAATTTACTGCCATGCTAGCAATTTACTGCCATGCTAGCAATTTACTGCCATGCTAGCAATTTACTGCCATGCTAGCAATTTACTGCCATGCTAGCAATTTACTGCCATGCTAGCAATTTACTGCCATGCTAGCAATTTACTGCCATGCTAGCAATTTACTGCCATGCTAGCAATTTACTGCCCATGCTAGCAATTTACTGCCATGCTAGCAATTTACTGCCATGCTAGCAATTTACTGCCATGCTAGCAATTTACTGCCATGCTAGCAATTTACTGCCATGCTAGCAATTTACTGCCATGCTAGCAATTTACTGCCATGCTAGCAATTTACTGCCATGCTAGCAATTTACTGCCATGCTAGCAAATTACTGCCATGCTAGCAAATTACTGCCATGCTAGCAAATTACTGCCATGCTAGCAAATTACTGCCATGCTAGCAAATTACTGCCATGCTAGCAAATTACTGCCATGCTAGCAAATTACTGCCATGCTAGCAAATTACTGCCATGCTAGCAAATTACTGCCATGCTAGCAAATTACTGCCATGCTAGCAAATTACTGCCATGCTAGCAAATTACTGCCATGCTAGCAAATTACTGCCATGCTAGCAAATTACTGCCAAGCTAGCAAATTACTGCCAAGCTAGCAAATTACTGCCAAGCTAGCAAATTACTGCCAAGCTAGCAAATTACTGCCAAGCTAGCAAATTACTGCCATGCTAGCAAATTACTGCCATGCTAGCAAATTACTGCCATGCTAGCAAATTACTGCCATGCTAGCAAATTACTGCCATGCTAGCAAAATTACTGCCATGCTAGCAAATTACTGCCATGCTAGCAAATTACTGCCATGCTAGCAAATTACTGCCATGGCTAGCAAATTACTGCCATGCTAGCAAATTACTGCCATGCTAGCAAATTACTGCCATGCTAGCAAATTACTGCCATGCTAGCAAATTACTGCCATGCTAGCAAATTACTGCCATGCTAGCAAATTACTGCCAATGCTAGCAAATTACTGCCATGCTAGCAAATTACTGCCCATGCTAGCAAATTACTGCCATGCTAGCAAATTACTGCCATGCTAGCAAATTACTGCCATGCTAGCAAATTACTGCCATGCTAGCAAATTACTGCCATGCTAGCAAATTACTGCCATGCTAGCAAATTACTGCCATGCTAGCAAATTACTGCCATGCTAGCAAATTACTGCCATGCTAGCAAATTACTGCCATGCTAGCAAATTACTGCCATGCTAGCAAATTACCATGCTAGCAAATTACTGCCATGCTAGCAAATTACTGCCATGCTAGCAAATTACTGCCATGCTAGCAAATTACTGCCATGCTAGCAAATTACTGCCATGCTAGCAAATTACTGCCATGCTAGCAAATTACTGCCATGCTAGCAAATTACTGCCATGCTAGCAAATTACTGCCATGCTAGCAAATTACTGCCATGCTAGCAAATTACTGCCATGCTAGCAAATTACTGCCATGCTAGCAAATTACTGCCATGCTAGCAAATTACTGCCATGCTAGCAAATTACTGCCATGCTAGCAAATTACTGCCATGCTAGCAAATTACTGCCATACTAGCAAATTACTGCCATACTAGCAAATTACTGCCATACTAGCAAATTACTGCCATACTAGCAAATTACTGCCAAAATTTGGACCATGAGAATGAGTTACACATACAAAGTCCATTGAACAATTTAATGGTTTAATCTTTAAGAACCCATAAAGTTACAATATTTGCCAAAAAATGTTATTTTCTCATTTGAGGCTTTTTCATTCTCTAATGAAGATAGGACACACCAATTTATGGACTGAAGTTTAGTTTTTAGATCTTAAGTGGAAAACCCAAATTTGTCACATGCTATTTCCAAAGCAGTTACAATTATCAATGATGATAGTTTTCTTCTTACAGTTTCGGCAAGCTATCAACTTCTTAACTGATGGGCAAATCAGATTCTTTTATGCATGTTGCTTTCTTTTCATGTTTAAGTGCATTTTTTTACACAGGTTATTTTTAACACTCACTCTAAAACTTGCATGTATGATTAACAATCTCCAATCATAACTAAGTAAGAGATTGTTTTCAGTATCAGTTTTACTAAATTTTATGTGCAACTTCGTATTTCCATGTTATTGCATTTAATTTTTCCAGGAAAAAAATGGCTTTTACAAATGAAGTCGCATTGGCATTTGAATACAGAAGCCAGAATGCTTCGTTCTACTGAGAAGGCTTCTCACTTCACAGCTTTTATATTTGGCGCACAACCACATACCACAACATGGACTTTTCCAATCAAAGATAATTCAGGATAAAGATATCAGATGGCAGTTTTAAGGAACTTCTCTGCTAACATGCACCTTGGATGTGCCATTGAATCAAGGGTAAGATGCTCTGGCTGCAATCTTTTTCACTGTGTTTCAGATACTTTTATTTTTCCATTGCTGTATGAAGTTTTCATACTTAAGTTTGGCAGCAAGAAGACAAGTTCACTAGTTTTTCTAACAAATGTTTTAGTATTATAAATAATATATTAATACCATGGATTTTGTTTTGAGACACACATGCTGAAGTATCTTAATTTAAGTGACTGTTCACCATAAACTGTTTTACTATCAACACGTAGTGTCTGATAACATAGGGATCATTACTGTACACTCACCAAATCATTTTGTTCTATGAATTATTCTGAACATCAAGTGATTTTGATTAACGGAAATGATTGTCAATTACTATTTTGTTAAATTACTGCTTAAAGATTGTATGGAACACACCCATATCCTATAGTAACCTTTGCTGTTCTAACGCGTGAAAAGAACAGAGAATTGAAGTGCCCAAAATGATTGTTAATATTAAGGTGCAATAAAGTAATTAAACACTGTCACCAACAATGGTTTAGAATAATTACATCCATAATTTCTGGCCAGGTTTGACAGAGCTCCAACTGAGTGCTGTAAAGCTTCAGACTTTAATAGCCACTGTGCAATCTCTTACTGAAGACCAAGTCATTCAAATGACAGGCAAAACTGATGACAGTAAATAATTCGAGAAAAACTTATTTAAGGTTTTTTTGTGGTTTTAGGGAGCACAACTGCTAAGGTCATTAGCACCCGGATCAAAGCTGGGATATACTCAACGATAATAAGACTATAAAAGCAGCTAAAAGACATAGAATAAAAAAGGGAAGAGCTAAATGTCCCTTGACAAATTGGTCAAGTTGATAAAATCCAATACTCTAGCAACAGCCCACACATTATCAGCTAAAATGTCTTCCAGTGTGTCCGACAGATGTAGTGCAATCCGAACATAACTAAAATTGGAACACGACAATAAAACCTGGTGCACCGACTGTGGGTGGCCACAGGAACATAATGGTGCAGGATCACCAGTGAGCAAGTGGCGGTGGCTGAACCGGAAGTGTCCGATCCACAACCGGGCCAAGATGATATCTCCTCGTCACGAGTGGCGTGATGAGGTATTCCAAGCCACCGGGAGCAGTTTAATGGTTCGGAGCTTATTATTAGTAAGTGAAGACCACACATTATGCCACGGCGATATAAGGCGCTGCGAAAGAGCCCCTTTAATATCATGCGATGGGACACAGTACGTAGCCGTCCGACGTAAGAGGGTTGCAGCATTGGCAACGGCATCAGCAGTCTCATTACCAGGCACACCTGCGTGGCCAGGTACCCACAGGAGGTGAACGCGAGGGCCGTCAGAAGCTAATGACTGAAGGGAGCGGTTGATTCGGTGCACAACAGGATGGGCGTGCACAACAGGATGGGCCAAAAAGGGGTCACTCAGACTCTGGATGGTGCTGAGGGACTCAGAGCAGATGACATAGGAAGGAGAACGGTGTCAACGGATAAAGAGTACAGCCTGATAGAGAGCAAAAAGCTCAGCTGTGAAATTCTAGCAGTGGGCATTAAGCCTGTACTGATAACAGTCATCCCCACGACAAACGCACATCCAACACCGTTATTGGTCTTTGAGCCATCCATGTATATGAAAACGGAATTTTCGAGCCGTGCACGAAGTTCAAGAAACCGCGAACAGTATAAGGGTAAAGGTAATTCAGCAGCTTCGGCATGCAGACTGTCAACAGAACTTGTGTAAACAGTTATCGCCAGGCGTAACCCCCGATGGTGAATCGAGTTTAGGCAGCATAAAATGGATGGCTGTGCGGAAGAGTAAATGAAGCTTCCGTAATCCAATTTTGAGCGGACAGTGGACCAGTAGAGACGAAGTAGGACGGTTCGATCCACTCCCCATGACATGCCGCTAAGAACACAGAAGACGTTAAGGGAACGAATACACCGGCCAGCCAGATATGACATGCGGGGACCAGCAGCGTTTCCTGTCCAATATTAGCACTAGAAATTTTGTCGGCCCCATTACTCTGCCTTTGGCGGAGACAAGGCAGAGAGACAGTGGAAGGAACTCTTTGTATCTCCAGAAATTTATACAGACTTTTCTCACTGGAGAACCGGAAGCCATTGGCGACACTCCAAATATAGAGATAGTCGAGAGAATGCTGAAGACAGCATTGAAGACAGCATTTCAGAAGTTAAGTTCTCTGGGCACTGCAGTAAATCGTGAAGTTGTCCACAAAAAGGGAGCAGGGGCGTCGGCCGGAAGACAATCCATAATTGGGTTGATTGCTATGGTGAAAAGTGCCAAGCTCAACACAGATCCTTGTGGCACCCCATTCTCCTGGTGTAAGGTGTCCGACAGAACAGAGCCCACTCGTACACAGAACCTTCGATCTAGTAAAAATGGTTCGATAAAAATGGGGAGGCAGCCACGAAAGCCTCATGTATGGAGCGTGCAGAGAATACCCGCCCTCCAACAGGTGTCATAAGCCTTCTCCAAATCAAAAAACACAGCCACCGTCTGGCATTTATGCAAAAAGTTATCCATAATATAGGTCGACAAGGTAACGAGGTGGTAGATAGCAGAATGATGCCTACGAAATCCACATTGGACGTTGTTAAGGAGATGGTGAGATTCGAGTAGCCAAATCAGCTGTGCATTAACCATGGTGAGAGAAATGGGGTGATAACCCTAAGGAAGATTTTGTCCTTCCCTGGTTTTGGTATGGAAACAACAGTTACTTCATGCCAGCGTGTGGGGACCTGACCTTCAATCCATATGTGATTATAAGTGCGGAGGAGAAAACACATACCCACAAGAGAAGGTATTTCAGCATCTGTATATGAATTGCATCAAGCCCTGGAGCAGAAGATCAGGACACGGAGAGAGCACGTTCAAGCTCCTGCATGGTGAAGATGGCATTGTAACTTTCCCGATTGAGAGACTGGAAGGAAGATGGCCGTGCCACTTCTGTCTGTTTTCGAGGGAGAAAGGCGGGGTGGTAATGTGCGGAGCTCGAGATCTCTGCAATAGATTAAGCTAAAGCATTGGATATATTGGCTGGGTCCACGAAGACTTCATTTGCGATGGTCAAGCCAGGAATTGGGGAGTGGACCTTGGTGCCAGACAACCAGCACAGCCCCCGCCCCCCCCCCCCCCCCAAGACAACAGGAGTAGGAGTAGTAGTAGTAGTAGTAGTAGTAGTAGTAGTAAGTCTGTTAAATGAACTAGTAAAAGCAATCCAGCAGGCCCGTTTGCTTTCCTTGATGACTCTACGGCATTGTGCTCATTGACGTTTGTAATTGATACAGTTTGCCAACGTTGGGTGGCGGCGAAAGGTGTGTAGAGCATGTCTCCGGGCTCTCATAGTATCGCGACATGCCGCAGTCCACCAGGGGACTGGGAATCAACGTGGAGAAGATGAAGTACGTGGAATGGAATATTCAGCAGCATTGAGAATGACTTCTGTGAGGTATTTGACCTGGCTGTCCCAGGTGGGGAAGTTCCCATCATGGAAAACTGCTAGTGAGGAGAACAATCCTCAGTCAGTTTTCGAGATGTTCCAACTAGTGGAACCCGGAGGTAGGGTATGGTAGAGATGAATTATGCAGGGGAAATGGTCACTTGAGTATGTATCAGAGAGAGCATACCACTCAAAACAACGCGCAAGTTGAGCAGTACATATCAAGAGGTCTAAGTGAGAGTAGGTTGGTGCACCTGTGTTTAGGCAGACAAGATTAAGATGGTTGAGAATGTCCGCTAAAAGGGAGCCTCTCTGGCAAGAGGCTTGAGAACCCCATAGGGGGTGGTGGGCGTTGAAATCGCCTATCAACAAAAAGTGGGAAGGAAGTTGGGCAACAAGGTGCAGCACATCTGCCCTAGTAAAGGCAGAAGACTATGAGGTATAGGTGTTACAAAGCGAAAAGGAAAAGGTGGGAAGAATGATGTGGATGGCAACTGCCTGTAGTTGAGTGTGCAGTGGAATAGGATGGTAGTATATATGTCCTCTCTAATGAGCAACATAACCCCTGCATGGGCTGCAATACCCTCCACAGGGTGCAGGTCAAAGCCCACAGATGTATATTGTGAAAAAACTATGTTGTCGCGTGGGCGTAACTGTTTCTTGAAGTCCGACCACCAATGAACGGTGCAGTTTGAGTAGGAGTTTCAATTTATCTCTGTTGGAATGAATGCCGTGAATATTCCATTGAAGGAAATCCATAAGATGAGAAGATAGAGAAGAAAAGCTAGAGGAGATCACCTCACTGGCCACTGGAATCTACAGGTAAAGGATAATGTTCCATCGCTTCATCTAGAGTTTCCGCTGCCTACCTGGATTTATCGGCAAGGGCAGCTTTCTCCGTCAGTAGAGAGCCGGATGATTGGCTAGCAGTAGCGCACTCCCAAGAGACCGGACGACCGGGTGGTGCCACTGCTAGATGGCGTGACAGGTGAGTCGCACCGTGGTGGGGAAGGAGAGGAACTCCCTCTGTGTGCCTTCTTAGAGCGGTGACGACGAGATATGTGCGCAGACGTAGGTTGTGCAGGCTCAGATCTTAAGAAATCTTCACAGACAGGCTCTTTCTTGGATGTCCGGATATCCGATTTAGACACCCGTGATTTGGGAGGAGCTACTGATGGCTGTGTTTTTCGGTGAGAGGAAGTGAGTGGAGAGGTCGATCGGGCAATCTTTGGACTGGCCGATCTGACAACCGTGTTGCTAAAAGTAAGGTCACATGTTTGTGTGCCAACCTCCTTAGTAGGAAGAGGAGAGGCAAGGACAGCACTGTATTTACCTGCTGGGAGCTCAGTGGGCTTTCGACCAGCTAGTATCTTCCACGCAGCAGAGGTCGAAACATTTTCGCGTACTCTTATTTCTTGGATTACCTGCTCCTCCTCGTAAACAGGACAGTCTCTGGATGAAGCAGCATGGTCACCCATGCAGTTGATGCAGTAAGGGGATGGAGGCGGACAGTCCCCCTTATAAGCTTCCCTGCCGCAGGTGACGCATTTGGCTGCATGAGGGCAAGACTCAAGAGTATGATTATATCTGTGGCACTTGTAACAAAGTGTGGGATTCGGGATATAGGGGGCAAACTGATATGATTTCGTAGCCAGCTTTGATTTTGGAAGAGAGATCCACCCTGTCAAATGTCAAAAATACGGTTTGGGTTGGTATCAAACCTGTATCAGCCTTTTTCATAACTGTGGACAGCTATGACATCCTGATCAGTCAAGTAGTCCTTTATTTCTTCGTCCGATAACCCGTCGAGAGATCGAGAGTAGAACACCCCACGTGACGAGTTAAGGGTACGGTGGGCTTCAACTTTTACTGGGAAAGTATGCAAAAGTGTGGCTTGGATCAGTTTTTGAGCCTGAAAGGCATTATCTGTTGCCAACAGCAAACTCCCATTACATTGTTGAGAACATTTCTTCAACGGACTGGCAATGGCATCTACACCCTTCTGAATTATGAAGGAATTGACCTTTGAGAAATCATGACCATAAGAACGGGTAACAATCAGAAACTTACCAACGTTTTGTAGTATTTTCTTTGTTTGAGGGGCATCCAACTTTTGTTTTTGGATTGAAGTCAAAAGAGACAGACAGACACAGACAGACAGAGAGACAGACAGACACAGACAGACAGAGAGACAGACAGACACAGACAGACAGAGAGACAGACAGACACAGACAGACAGAGAGACAGACAGACACAGACAGACAGAGAGACAGACAGACACAGACAGACAGAGAGACAGACAGACACAGACAGACAGAGAGACAGACAGACACAGACAGACAGAGAGACAGACAGACACAGACAGACAGAGAGACAGACAGACACAGACAGACAGAGAGACAGACAGACACAGACAGACAGAGAGACAGACAGACACAGACAGACAGAGAGACAGACAGACACAGACAGACAGAGAGACAGACAGACACAGACAGACAGAGAGACAGACAGACACAGACAGACAGAGAGACAGACAGACACAGACAGACAGAGAGACAGACAGACACAGACAGACAGAGAGACAGACAGACACAGACAGACAGAGAGACAGACAGACACAGACAGACAGAGAGACAGACAGACACAGACAGACAGAGAGACAGACAGACACAGACAGACAGAGAGACAGACAGACACAGACAGACAGAGAGACAGACAGACACAGACAGACAGAGAGACAGACAGACACACAGACAGACAGAGAGACAGACAGACACAGAGACAGACAGAGAGACAGACAGACACAGAGACAGACAGAGAGACAGACAGACACAGAGACAGACAGAGAGACAGACAGACACAGAGACAGACAGAGAGACAGACAGACACAGAGACAGACAGAGAGACAGACAGACACAGAGACAGACAGAGAGACAGACAGACACAGAGACAGACAGAGAGACAGACAGACACAGAGACAGACAGAGAGACAGACAGACACAGAGACAGACAGAGAGACAGACAGACACAGAGACAGACAGACACAGAGACAGACAGACACAGAGACAGACAGACACAGAGACAGACAGACACAGAGACAGACAGACACAGAGACAGACAGACACAGAGACAGACAGACACAGAGACAGACAGACACAGAGACAGACAGACACAGAGACAGACAGACACAGAGACAGACAGACACAGAGACAGACAGACACAGAGACAGACAGACACAGAGACAGACAGACACAGAGACAGACAGACACAGAGACAGACAGACACAGAGACAGACAGACACAGAGACAGACAGACACAGAGACAGACAGACACAGAGACAGACAGACACAGAGACAGACAGACACAGAGACAGACAGACACAGAGACAGACAGACACAGAGACAGACAGACACAGAGACAGACAGACACAGAGACAGACAGACACAGAGACAGACAGACACAGAGACAGACAGACACAGAGACAGACAGACACAGAGACAGACAGACACAGAGACAGAGAGACAGACAGACACAGAGACAGAGAGACAGACAGACACAGAGACAGAGAGACAGACAGACACAGAGACAGAGAGACAGACAGACACAGAGACAGAGAGACAGACAGACACAGAGACAGAGAGACAGACAGACACAGAGACAGAGAGACAGACAGACACAGAGACAGAGAGACAGACAGACACAGAGACAGAGAGACAGACAGACACAGAGACAGAGAGACAGACAGACACAGAGACAGAGAGACAGACAGACACAGAGACAGACAGACAGACACAGAGACAGACAGACAGACACAGAGACAGAGAGACAGACAGACACAGAGACAGACAGACAGAGAGACAGAGAGACAGACAGACAGACAGACAGACAGACAGAGAGACAGAGAGACAGAGAGACAGAGAGACAGAGAGACAGAGAGACAGAGAGACAGAGAGACAGAGAGACAGAGAGACAGAGAGACAGAGAGACAGAGAGACAGAGAGACAGAGAGACAGAGAGACAGAGAGACAGAGAGACAGAGAGACAGAGAGACAGAGAGACAGAGAGACAGAGAGACAGAGAGACAGAGAGACAGAGAGACAGAGAGACAGAGAGACAGAGAGACAGAGAGACAGAGAGACAGAGAGACAGAGAGACAGAGAGACAGAGAGACAGAGAGACAGAGAGACAGAGAGACAGAGAGACAGAGAGACAGAGAGACAGAGAGACAGAGAGACAGAGAGACAGAGAGACAGAGAGACAGAGAGACAGAGAGACAGAGAGACAGAGAGACAGAGAGACAGAGAGACAGAGAGACAGAGAGACAGAGAGACAGAGAGACAGAGAGACAGAGAGACAGAGAGACAGAGAGACAGAGAGACAGAGAGACAGAGAGACAGAGAGACAGAGAGACAGAGAGACAGAGAGACAGAGAGACAGAGAGACAGAGAGACAGAGAGACAGAGAGACAGAGAGACAGAGAGACAGAGAGACAGAGAGACAGAGAGACAGAGAGACAGAGAGACAGAGAGACAGAGAGACAGAGAGACAGAGAGACAGAGAGACAGAGAGACAGAGAGACAGAGAGACAGAGAGACAGAGAGACAGAGAGACAGAGAGACAGAGAGACAGAGAGACAGAGAGACAGAGAGACAGAGAGACAGAGAGACAGAGAGACAGAGGTCATTGCGGAAGTGTCCCCATGATTACCGGTGTCTCCAATGGCGCACTCCTTCCTAATGGTGACCCTCACTTAGGGCTACCCCGCGTTAGGTGATTGTTCACACCTCAGGTCATTGCGGAAGTGTCCCCATGATTACCGGTGTCTCCAATGGCGCACTCCTTCCTAATGGTGACCCTCACTTAGGGCTACCCCGCGTTAGGTGATTGTTCACACCTCAGGTCACACCTCCCTAGAAACGGACAGAGGGACCAATTGGCATGGTCTGAAGGTACCAGCTCGGGTAATCACCCCTCCCTGGGCCTCGCCTCTACCAGGGGGGATACATACATGCCCTGCTTGTCTACACGGGGCGGGGAATTACGCGTTACCCTGTCACCTGCTAGGCATGGAAATGCATGGGTCGGCCTTCAGACAAGCACAGGGAGGAAGGAAGAAGAATAGAGGATGGAAAGAGGGAGATACGAAAGGGAGAAAAGGGAGAATCTCAAACGCCGAAGCGGAGATGGTAGGGGTGGCTCCATGGTAGGAACAACAGAGTAAGAAGAGTAAGAAGAATGAGCAGAAAAAGGGAGTGAAAGGAGGGAAAGGTAAGTAGGAAAAGGAAGGCGCAGAAAAGGAGTTGACCTGCATTTACTCAGACACCCATCTCCGGGCAAAGGCACGAACTTGGGGGGGGGGGGGGGGGGGGAGGGAGTGTGAAGCAGCCTGGGGAAGAAGAAAGGCTACTTCGGCTCGGGGCCCCGTGCGCGCTACACACGTACCCACAAAAGAGCTGTGGGGCCCCCTGGGGGGACTTATTTAAGGTTTCATATAGTGTAAAATGGTCTAGTCATGCTTGAGATTAAGATTGGCATGCAATGCCATCTCATACTGGAAGATAATTAGAAAATGGTGTGTTTAGTGCAAGCAAAATTTTCTGGGTTTCATTAACAAATGATCCATTTTATAGCAAAATCAGTTATCCTGTGAAAAACTACTGAAAAATCTTAGCTATAAATTTCATTTGAGAAAAGTAAAAATTTATTTACATAGGTTCCTTATTACCAATAGTTTTGAGTCAATGGAACCACCTAGGTTAAGTAAGCACAGTTTGCACACAAAAAAGCTTATAGGTCAAAGATCGAGAGAATGAAATGTGACTTTTTGCAAAAATAAATACTTCAGACAAGTTCAGACATAGTGCATAATGGTAAGTTGCAGAGTGACTATCCATCCTTGCAGACACCAAGAAACTAAGGCTACTATTCTAAGGCAAGTAAATTAAAAAAAAAATCATGAGAAAGGCTAAATAAGCTATGGATATAAGAAATGGAAGACCTAGAAAACTTGTCTAAACAAATATTAGTCCATATAAAAAGAAAGTGGTTTGTGTGATTCTGTGAGGTAAATAAGCAGAGCAGTGTGTTTTAAGTGGATGGAAACTTATTAGATTTCTTATGTGCAAGAATACTCTTTAAACATTGTAAATATAAATGCCCAATATCTCACTGAATACAATAGATAGGGGAATCAGTGTGTAAATATCTGTAGTTTGAGAAAATTACACTTTTAAGACAATTTTTTTCAATTTTTAACTTACCATGACCTGTGTTGCCAGCTACAAGCATGTATTTTTTATCTGATTTGGTCTCCAGTATGCTGAAAATATTGCTGATTGTTTCAACTTTGTACCATTCTGCTGATTGCATCTCCACATGTAATGATGATATTGTTTGTTGAGCACAGACCCCATTTTCAATAGTGCATAGTTTCTTGCAGGGCTTTCCATTTTGTTTGCAAATTTTTTCTGCATAATCCTGAAACAAATTTTCATTTGGAGCTGTGTTTTTGTAGGTTGTTCATTTATTTTAGTCTCATGACATTTGATGGCAATCCAATCTAAGGTAATAATGAAAGTAATGAATTAATATACCAACACTGATCAAGATTAATTTCAGTAATGGTAGAGTGGAAGAATGTATTATGAATAATTGAAACAAGATTTGTAAAATTTCAAAAAAGACAACAGTGTACAATAAGTGACATTTCGTTCAGAGTAATGTTTTGTAATTTTCAAAAAATTTGTTATAGAATACTACTGTTTAAAGGAACATATCTGCAACTAATATAAAGTTACTACTCTTAGATATCCCTTTTATATATGTAAGGATAAGATGCTTGTATTTTGTATTATATTACCCTACCTCTATATCAGGAATTTTCTCTTTGAGCTCTGCTGTAGCATCTGTAGATAAAGATTTGAAAGCATCCAGAATAGATCGGTATCCAGTGCAACGGCATATATTGCCACCAAAAGAATTTTCAACATCCTTCATTGTTACATCTCTCCCTTTCTGCAGTAAACTGTTGGAAACAAAATGTCTTATTTAAAAGAACAAAGTTATGCGTTTTGACTCGCTACTTCTTAAAAGTACCCTCTCACAAAGGAAACTTACAAATAAATGCATGATTAGATTAATGGTTGTTCCATACGTCATGAGTACAACACTTTGTAATGAGTAGAACGTGTCAGGTTAATAAAATTGCACGTGCACATACGTGCGCGCAACATATTACATTACACAAAATATTTACTTTTATTTATTAATTTACATCTAAAAATTTATCAAATGAATAGGAGTTGCCATTCAGAAATTCTTTTAATTTATTTTGAAATGCTTGTTGGGTATGTAAGGCTATTAATTTTGTTTGCTAGGTGACTAAAGACCTGTGGTAGCATAATTCACCTCTTTCTATGCCAAAGTCAGATTTAACCCTGCAGAGCACCTCGGTTGCACAGTGGTAGAGTGCCAGACTACAAATCCAAAGGTCGTGGGTTCGATCCCCGCCAGGTCCTAGGATTTTTGTCACTTTCGATTTCTTTCACCTCTGCCAGTATTGCTCATGTGAAAAATACCAAGTAGCACCGTGGTTCGAAACCCACGTTAAACTGTAGGTCCCCCTATAACTGGCTGGGTGAGTGAGAGGTCGAAGGTCGGGGGAAGGCAACGGCATACCATTTCCAAACAGGACCATACCTAGTAAAGCACTGGTGTTCAAACCAATCTTCGGATTGTTGACTGCTTTACCTTTTTTTTAGTGAAGATAATCGTTTCTTCTCATGTTATAGCTATGCACACTGCTAATACTTTTGAACTGGGTTGGATTATTAACAAATTTCAGAAGTGAGGATACCTAAATCAAATATGTCTACAGGATGATCTTGGGTGGGCTACAGCAATTTTTTCTGATCACACACACACACTTTTGTGCAATGAATACTTTAATTACCCCAGAATGATACCATATGAAAGTAGTGAATGAAAATAGGCATAGTAAGCTAATTTACCGAGATTATTATTGCCAAAATTTGTAATAACCCTAATAACATGTGTAGCTGAACTAAAACATTTCAACATGCAATCAATGGGTCAATGGGGTTCATCCAGTTTAATCTCTCATCAATGCACACACACCTAAAAAATGTGATAATTTTACCTTAACTACAGACTTCTGTTCTAAGTTTATATTATTGGAATTATTCCCTTTTACTCTACAGAACTGTATACACTGTTTTATTAAATGTAAAGGGAGTCCATTTGCTCACAACCACTTAATTTTATGAAAAAAACATTTATGATAACATCACTTAGAGCTTGTTTTCTAGATGTGATTACTAGTGTCATCTGCAAAAAGAATTATGCTTGATAGCCAGTTTTTTTTCCAAACTATACAGGTATGGCCCCTTCTATTAGTAGCCTTGCCTCTTCTAAGGAAGATCTAGACACTATTCGTTCCATAACATTTAGAAAATGATTATTAAAAATATTTTCAATTTTTGACTATTAGTACACTTTTCATTCAGATGTGTGGTTATAAAAACTTCCTCTGCTCTGTTGCCCTGCTTCCTTTCCAATGATATTGAATATGTGGAATGAACTAACTAGAGAATTATGTAACTATTGGTACTTTGAACTAGAAGTATACTGGCAAGTACTACCACTACTATTCTCAATAAGGATTAAAAGTTATGAGAACTGCTATTGGATTTTTTGTTATAAAATCAGTTACTTGGAACATTTCAATGCTACATTTACTATTCACATACATTTCAGTTAATTCTTTACATTTATATTAACTGCATGCTATTCAACATATTTTATTTTACACAAGGGAAAAGTTCAAATGTGTCATGAGCTCCACTTAATTTTATGTACATTAATTATTAACTTTTCAAGCATTTTCAGTTTACTGTTTCATGTTTACCAGCAACTGTAGGATTTCAGTAGCAGAGGGTGTACACAATCAAGGGCAGAGCCACTTGCGACATCACTCTCGTGATTTACCAACTGACATGCCTGCAATGCGAAGCATTCTATGTGGGAATGACCAACAAAAACCTGTCCATTCACATGAATGGTCACAGGCAGACAGTGTTTGTTGGTAATGAGGCTCACCTTGTGGCTAAACACACCTTGGGGCACAACCAGCACATCTTGGCACAGTCTTACACCGTCCGGGTTATCTGGATACTTCCCACCGACACCAATCCTTCGGAACTCCGGAGATGGGAACTAGCCCTTCAGCATATTCTCTCTTCCCGTTGCCCACCTGGTCTCAACCTCCGCTAAATTCGAATTCCCACCCACTATCTTAACATCTTTGCCTCGGTTCTCTGGTCAGAGCCTCTGCCTCAAGTGGCATCTCTCTAACTTCTTAGCTTTCTACAGTATGTCTGCCTAAGTGTACTTGTGTCTGTGTAAGAGTGTGTGTGTGTGTGTGTGTGTGTGTGTGTGTGTGTATCACTGCCTGTGCTCCTTCGCCTGGTAAGTAGACTTCATCTATTTTTTTTTTTTTTTTTTTACATATATATTTCCCGTTAGGAATTTTTTCCTCTGTAATATCTGATCATAAAAGTACCGTTATTTAGACTAGGCTCCTGACGACAATTAATTGCGTCTCGATACCTCATGGTTTGTTCTCCCTGATGCAGGAATACATTATTGTGGCTGCAAGCATTACAGAACAAATAGGCTGTGGTAATAGGAAAGAGCGTGGCGAATGGAGATTTGGGTGTGGTGGGAGACGTGCAGGGAAGAGTCCTCTGCAGTCGGGCTTGTTACTGTGTCCTCGGTGGCGGAGTGGTCAATGCGTCTGCCCAGGTTCGAATCCCGGCCGGGCATAAATTTTCATTCGCCGCACTTTGGTATTGCATCTAAACCTAGTTCAGTGCAGCCACAACTGATCGCAAATTGTGATTTATTTCATTGATTGAACGCTGTAACATTGTCAAAAAATATATAATTGTATTACTTAGACACTCCACAAGAAAATCCATACTTTTATTTTGGTTATGAAAAACTCATTTTACACTGTTTTATTAATTACTATGAACACAGTAATGTAATAGATACTATTCCAGAAAAATCCATAATTTTTTTTTATTTCGAAGTTTGGAATATGAAAAAAGTGTTCACATGAACTCACTATGTGGCATGGTTGCAGTTAACAAGACTGTTCTTCACACATAGTAATGGATTCTGATAGCAAGGAGTGAACATGTTTCACATTTAGCTCTGCATAATGCCTAATGGGTGCACCTCGGTTGCACAATGGTAGAGTGCCAGACTACAAATCCAAAGGTCGCGTGTTCGATCCCAGCCAGGTCCTAGGATCTTTATCTGTTACTTTCCACTTCTTTCACCTCTGGCAGTATTGCTCATGTGAAAACCGAGTAGCACCGTGGTTCGGAACCCACGTTAAACTGTAGGTCCCCTATATCTGGCTGGGTAAGTCAGTTCGAAGGTAGGCAACGGCATACCACCTCCAAACAGGACCATGCCTAGTAAAGCACTGTGGTGTTCAAACCAATCTTCAGATTGATGACTGCTTTACATTTTTAATGCCTAATGACACATGGACAATGATTGAAGCAAGCCTATGCGGGCTAGTTTCAAGAAGTCTTTTTCAAGTGGCAAAAGAGATTTTGTAAAGGCAAAGATTTGGTGCAAAGTGATACTCTAGCTATTCACTTGTATACAGCAGATAACTTAAATGTCAAGTATGTAAGGCAGTTTATGCAGGAAGACTTCAGTAATTGTGCATGTTACAGTAAAATTTAACAAATCTTAGGTTTCAAGATTTTGAGCAGTGGAAACTTTATGCAAAATTTGTCTCATGCAGTGACAAAGGATTAAATTTCTGCTGAATTCTTGACAGAGCCAGGTGTGATACCACATTTCTAAGGTTGCAGGGGATGAATATTTATGATACCATTACAGTCCCCCACTGTAAGTGCTGAATTGTAGGGTCCTGGATCAGCACCATTGAAAGTGTTTGCCAGACCTGTTATTGCCATTCTACATCACCATGTGTGATCTACATCTCTATTTACATGAGTTAGGTGACAAAACCTCACAGGCTGTGACTAGTGACCTTACAAACATGCAAGTTGTAAATTCCCCTGCTTACTTCTTGGACCTACAAAAACCAAGAGTTTTGTTTAGATAGCCAAAAGGGCTATGGTACAAGCTACTATCATTACATATTAAGTGCATTGTTCCTTCCCATAATCTTTCCTGGAACTTTTCTGACAAGACATTGGCACACAATACTTCAGAGGTGGACTTAAAGTGTTTCTGTAATATGTTTTGCATTTAATGTGCTCTTGCTGTACAAAATATATTTTTAAATCAGGGTTATGAGAGCTTATAACAGACCAAATTATGATTTAACCTGTTCCACAAAATATTCTATCAAGTCACAGGGGCAAATTCTAGAACATTTAATAGTAGAAATTTATCCCTTTATAAACCAGTTGGTGGTAATTCAAATCATTCAGTTTTCAGAATAAACTAAGATTGTGACTGGTGACATGAACAGGCATAGTACTGACGAGCTATGATGCTTCACCATGGCCTACATTAATCAATTTTACTATTACATTACTGCATCACTTTTACAGTCTCCTTGCATTTTTCTTCCAGTGCATTTTGAAATGAACCCAAGAGTCATGATTGTGAAACTGATCATGGGAAAGCAATATACAAATGGGATCAAGTTTGCCACTATAAATTGGTGACTCAAAACTACAGGAATCTTAAAACTCATATCTATGTTTACCATCCTGACTATATGGCAGCATGAAAATCAAATATGTTGTGTTCTGAATATTCAGCTGCATAAACTAATGTGACTCACGTGATGCTGTAAGAAATGATAATGTATTTCTGTAAAATTGTTTAATTTTCATGAACCACACTGGTTAAGTCTTGCAAAATAAATAGACACAAAAGTATGTTCTACAGAGTTGGTACTTTTACTAAATATATTCATCACATTTTTCTAAATCTGCTTCAGTGTGTATCTCTTGAGGGTTTAACCCATTGACCCTTTTTTTACCACCACTATTCAAAAGCATGAAATTATTACACTGTTTCTCTGTGCCCCTCATGCATTATTTCTGCATACTTTTTTCAACTTAGGTGATTGTTGCCATTTCAAGTTTTTTTTAAATTGTGGTTTTAGGGTGCACAACTGGTGAGGTCATTAGCGCCCAACACTGCCCATAATAAAATCGAACCGGGGTTAGAACTTAAATGGCTTTCGCCATATTTGCATGACATATAAATAGTAAAACTCAGCAGAATGCGGATCATCAGCTACAATATCAGACATTTCAAATGGTAGAGATCATGACGGAGACAAAAATGGACATTGCACTAAAAGGAGGTACACAGTAAAAGGTTCATCAAACTGCTCACATAAGGGAGCATGATCGCCACAAAGTAAATATTGGTGGCTATAATGGCAGTGGTCAATACGAAGTTGGGCCTAGACAATCTCCTCTCTACTAGAGGGTCAAGATGACGTTGACCAAAGATCAGGCACAGGTTTAATGGCCCGCAATTTGTTCGCTGACAGGGATGATCAATGTAAAAATCAACGGGAGATGATACATCGGGAGACGCCATCGCAAAGGTCATCAGAGCTAGTAGAAGGAGCGAAGGAGAACTGCCACCTTGGCAGCCGTATCGACAGACTCACTCCCAACACTCCCACAGAAACGTCACAGTAGTTCCGCTCACTGAAAGAGGTAAGGCAATTGTGGATGCTTTGTACCAGGGAATGGACAGGATATAGCATGCAAAGGCTCAGAAGAGCACTCCGAGAGTCCGAGCAAATTACACTTATTGAGCAAGTTTCGCCGGATGTATTGGGTGGCTTGATATAATGCATACAGCTCAGCTGTAAAAATGGAACTCTACTCAAGGAGACGATATTTAAACAAGGTGTTGCCAAGTACAAAGGCACACCCAACACCCTGGTCTGTGAGCCATCTGTGTAGATTAAGAATTTGTCATAAAATTTGAATTGGAGTGCGAGAAATTCTCTCCGGTAAACAAAACTAGGTGTGGAGTCCTTCGGAAGAGAATGATGGTCCAAGTTAATACGAACTTCAGGGCTTAGCCACGGTGGAGAGGTGCTCTCTCCAGTTGAGAAAATAGCAGGCATTGTAATGCCGAGCTTGCCAAGTAAGAAACGCAAGCGTACTCCCAATGGTAGCAGAGTAGACGGGCGCACAGCAAAGAGACCGTCAAGTGAGTCGTTAAAGAAAACTGCGTATGTTGGGTGTCCTTGCATGGGTGACAAACGGCTAGCATAATGGCTAAGCAGGAGTTCCCGATGGTACGAAAAGGGTAGTTCAGCGGCCTTGGCGTAGAGGCCTCAATGGGGTTAGTGTAAAATGCTCCCGTCGCCAGACGGATCCCTTGTTGGTGGATTGTGTTAAGGCGGCACAGTATGGACGGTCGATCAAAAGAATAAACAATGCTTCTATAGTCCCATTTGGACCTAATGATGGTGCGATACAGATGGAGGAGAGTGGACCGATCAGATCTCCACGAGGTGCCACTCAACACCCGCAGCACATTGAGAGAGCGGGTACAGCGAGCTGCCGAACGAGATATGTGGGGAGACCAACTTAACTTCCTGTCGAAAATAAGTCCCAAGAACGTCGTGGTCTCCACAAATGGAAGTACTATGGGCCCAGATGAAGGGACGGGGGAAGGAACTCCTTCCACTGCCAGATGTTCATGCAGACTGTCTTGTCAGCCAAAGATTTAAAGCCAGTGTCCATACCGCACATGTGGAGTGTCTAGGCACTGCTGAAGACGCCACTCCAGGAGACCCATTTGCTCAAAGCTGCTGTAGATTGCGAAGTCGTTGACAAAGAGGGACACCGACACTCCCAGTGGTAGGTGATCGCCTATAGAATTGATTGCCACTACAAATAAAACGATGTTCAGGACCGAGCCTGGGGGACCCTGTTCTTCTGAATAAAAGTGCTCGATAAAACTGAACCGATACACATTAAACACACGGTCTGTAAAAATTCACAGATAAAAATTGGCAGACGACCCCACAAACCCCATGTACGCAGAGTGCGGAGGATGCCCATCCTCCAGCAGGTGTCTTATGCCTTTTCCATATCTAAGAACAGTGCTACTGTCTGGCACGTCTAAAAGTTATTCATCACGGAAGTAGATAGGGCAATGAGATGATCCTCACAGAACGGTAGTTGTGAAACCCACATTGGACATTGGAAAGGAAATGTCGCATTTCAAGCCACCATAACAGGCACCCGTGAATCATGTGTTCCATACGCTACTGATGAGGGAAATGGCGTGGTAGCTGGAGGGGAGAAATTTGTCCTTTCCAGGCTTTGGTATGGGAATGACTATGGCTTCACGCCAGCATCATGGAAAGATGCCTTCTATCCATATGTGGTTGTAGGTGGCCAGTAGGAAGTGCAAGCCCGTTGGTGAAAGGTGTTGCAACATCGCTATATGAATGCCATCTGGTCCTGGAGCGGAGGACCACGAAGACGAGAGTGCGTGGTGGAGCTCTTGCACAGTAAACTCAGTATTGTAGAATTCATCATTCCGAGAGGTAAAGGGCAATTGAGTCACCGCCACTGTCCGTTTCCTAGTGAGGAAAGTGTCAGTGTAGTGTGAAGAGCTAGAGACCTCTGCAAAATGTCAACCCAGTGTGTTGGCTATTTGTGGAGGGTCGACAATGGTGTCAGTTGCGAAACTGACCGAGAATTGGGGAATGAGCCATAGTATCTAAAATTTTTCTGATGTTACCTTAAATGATGGAGGAAGGGATTGTTGTTGTTGTTGTCGTCGTCTTCAGTCCGGAGACTGGTTTGATGCAGCTCTCCACAATAACCTATCCTGAGCAAGCCTCTTCATCTCCACATAAGAACGGCAACCTACATCTGTCTGAATCTGCTTACTGTATCCATCTCTTTGTCTTCCTTTGCGGTTTTGTCCCCCCACACACTTCCCTCCAACGCTAAATTCACAATTTCTTGATGTCTAAGAATGTGTCCTACCAATCTATCCCTTCTTTTAGTCAAGGTATGCCAGAAATTTCTTTTCTCCCCAATTCTGTTCAGTACCTCCTCAGTTACACGATCCACCTACCTAATCTTCAGCATTCTTCTGTAGCACCACATTTCAAAAGCCTCAATCGTCTTCCTGTCTGCACTGTATCTCGTCCATGTCTCACTCCCATGCAAGGCAACACTATACAAATGCCTTCAGAAAGGACTTCCTTAGGCTTAAATCAATATTTAATGTTAACAAATTTCTCTTTTTCAAGAACGCTTTTCTACCCATTGCCATTCTGCATTTTATATCCTCTGTACTGCGACCATCATTTGTTATTTTACTGCCCAAGTAACAAAACTCATCTACTTCCTTTATTGCTTCGTTTCCCAATCTAATTCCTTCAGCATCACCTGATTTTCTTACACTGCACTCCATTACCCTAGTTTTGCTCTTGTTAATGTTCATCTTATATGCACCTTTCAGCACACTGTCCATTCCGTTTAATTGCTCTTCCAGGTCCTTTGCTGTATCTGACAATTACTATGTCGTCGGCAAATCGCAATGTTTTAATTCTTCACCCTGAACTTTAATTCCTTCTCCAAATTTCTCCTTGCTTTCCTGAATAACAATGGAGAAAGACTACAACCCTGTCTTACTCCCTTTCCAACCATTGCATCCCTTTCCAACCATTGCATCCCTTTCATGCCCTTCAACACTGACAACCGCTGTCTGGTTTTTGTACAAGTTGTAGATAACCTTACGCCCCCTATATTTTACTCCTGCTTGCTTCAGAACTTGAAAGAGTTTATTCCAATCAACATTGTCAAAAGCCTTCTCCAAATCTACAAAAGCTAGAAATGTAGGTTTGCCTTTTCTTAATCTATCTTTTAGGATAAGCCGTAAAGTGAGTATTGCCTGCCATGTTCCTACATTTCTCCTGAACCCAAACTGATCTTCCCCGAGGTTGGCTTCTACCAGCTTTTCCATCCTTGTGTATATAATTCGTGTTAATATTTTGCAACCATGACTTATTAAACTGATAATTCTGTAGTTTTCACACCTGTCTGCACCTGCTTTCTTAGGGATGGGGATTATAACATTTTTCTTAAAGTCTGAGGGTACTTCACCTGTCTCGTACATCTTACACACCAGGTGAAACAATTTTGTCATGGCTGGTTCTCCCAGAGACTTCAGTAGCTCTGAGGAAATATCTACTCCTGGGGCCTTGTTTCGACTTAGGTCTGTCAGGGCTCTGTCAAATTCATCTTTCAGTACAGTATCTCCTATTTCATTTTCATCTACAGCCTCTTCTCCTCCTACAATATTGCCACTAAGTTCATTTCCTTTATAGAGCCCCTCTATATACTCTTTCCACCTTTCAGCTTTCCCTTCTTTGCTGAGAACTGGTTTTCCATCCGTGTCCTTGATATTCATAGAGCTGTTTTTCTTATCTCCAAATGTTTCTTTTATTTTCCTGTAGGCTGTATCTATTTTTCCCCTATTTATACATTCTTCTACATCCTTGCATTTGCCTTCTAGCCACTCCTGCTTAGCCATTTTGCACTTCCTGTCAATCTCATTTCTTAGTCGTCTGTACTCCATTTTGTTTGTTTCATTTACTGCATTTTTATATTTTCTCCTTTCATCAATTAAATTTAGTATCTCCTGTGATATCCAAGGATTTTTTGTAGGTCTTTCCTTCCTACCTATTTTGTCCTCTGCTACCTTCACTATTTCTTCTCTCAATTTTACCCATTCCTCCTCTACTGTTTTATTTTCCCTTTTTGTCAATTGTTGCCTAAAGCTCCCTCTGAAATTCTTAAGAACCTCAGGTTCCTTCAATTTATCCAGGTCCCATCTCATTTTCCTACCTTTTTGTAGTTTCATTAGTTTCATCCTACAGTTCATAACCAACAAGTTATGGTCAGAGTCTATATCTGCCCCTGGGTATGTCTTACACAGAGGAAGGGGGGTAGTACTATTAAAAGAGCTCATGAATGAGTGCCAACTGGCGCATTTACAGTCGCGAAAGAGGCAACAACAATAGGCCTGCAGCCATTTGTATCAAATGCAGTTATCAAGCGTGGGCCATTGTTTGAAGTTTCTAAGGGCACGGCGCCGTGCTCACAGAGTGTCACAGCATTCTGAAGTGTACCATGGGAGAAGGGGACGACATGCTTGGGTAGTCGTACAGGGGATGCAACATTCTCTGGCTGTGAGAATAACTGTGGTAATGTGTCCCACTTGGTTGTCTACACTAAGATAGTGACGAGTACCACAATCCGCCAATGATGAGTAGAGTCCCAGTCCGCTTTGGTTATCTGCCAGCGGTGTGGATGCTCAAGGGCGTCAGGCATCATTAGGTGAATTACACACGAAAATGTGTGTCAGAACAGACCAAGATGCCATGGCAACTGAGCAGTGCAGTAGATCTATGTGGCTGAAAGTGTTTGTCGAGTCCAAAAGATAAGTTGGTTCACCAGTGTTAAGGCAGATGAGCTGAAGGTGGTTTAGTATATCTGCCAGGAGTGAGCCCCGTGGACATGGTCGTGGGGAGCCCCAAAGGGGGTGGTGGGCATTGAAATCTCCCACCAACAAAAACGGACGTGGTAGCTGGTCAATAAGATCTAGAAGATCAGATCTAGTGACGGGAAATGACGAAGGAGCACAAATATTGCACAGTGAAGATAAATCCAGGAAGGCTTATCCGGACAGCGACAGCTTGTAGTGGAGTACACAAAGGGATGGGTGTACTGTGTGTATTATCCCGAATGAGCAACATTACGCCCCCATGGGCTGGAATTCCTGCCACTGGATGAAGGTCAAAGTTAACGGCAGTGTAGTGTGGGAAAATAATTCGAGTACCAGGGACCAATGTTGTCTCCTGTAGAGTAAAATAATTGGGTGATATATTCATGTAAGAAGCTGCAGTTCTGTCCAATTTGACTGGATACCACGAATGTTCCATTGAAGAATATCCATAGTAGGATAAAAGGATATGGAGGTGGACATCAGCCTGACGAAGATGGTAGGCAAATGTTCGCAACTGGTGGTGTCAGACGGGAGGGTCTTGCTCCATATTCTCAGAGGTGACCACGGCAGCCGCGCGAGGGTGATCGGCAGTCCCATCTTTGGCTGATGCACCTGGAGAGACTATAGGCTTCCAGGGGATGCCATCGTCACATTGTGAGGTAGAAGGGGGGAGTTTCCCCTCCCCTTCCCCCCCCCCCATACGTCTTTGAGCCATGGTGAAGTTCCTTGGTAGGAACAGATGTTTTGGAAGGGGGTGCAAAGGAAATCCGTGCATGAATGCTCCTCCATGGACTTACGGGTTTTAATCTGTGGTTTCACAGCTGAAGATGAAGATATGGAAGAGGTATTCACACTTTTCGTTGAATGTGACACTTGTCGATGTAGACTGTTTAATGACTACAGTAGTAATATGTAGGTCACATGTCTGTGTGGTTATGTCCCATGTTGGTGGAGACACTGCAACTACAGTAGTTACGACATGGTGGGGTAGTAGGCTTACGACTGGCATATATCTTAGTGCAACTTTTATAGAAACCTTTTCCTTGACATTTCCTGTATGGCCCGTTCATCGGCAAAAACGGAACATTCCCGGGAGGAGGCAGCACGATTCTTGTTACAATTGATGCAATGAGGGGACGGTGGACAATTCCCCTCATGTGCATCTTTACCAAAGATGACATTACCGGGTTCTTGCACGACTGACTTGTGATTAAAGCAATGGCTCTGGTAGTAGGGTTAGATCAGACTGTGACTGCCTCATATCCTGCCTTGATCTTTGACAGCAGAGCCACTCGATCAAAGGTCGAGAACACTGTGCAAGTGGGGACTAAAACATTGTTCTCTTTTTTCATCACTCTTTGTACTGCAATGATGCCTTGTGCTGCCAGATCTTCTTTTAGTTCATCCTCAGACCATCCAAGCAGGTTGAGTAAACTACCCCTCAGGAATAATTGAGGGTTGGATAAAGCTCAACACAAACTGGGTAACTGTGGAGCAACTTAGCCTTGAACAGCCACTGTGCCTGGGAGCCACTTTCTGTTGCCAACAGTAGTGATCCATTACAAAGGCGGTTGCAGGTTTTAACTGGGCCGGCAATGGCATTAACCCCTTTCTGGATGATAAATGGGTTTACCGACGAGAAGGATTGTCCTTCCTCAGTATGGGTAACCACAAGGAACTTAGATGTCTATTGTAAATGATGCTGTTAAGATGCAGCAATGTCCAGTATGTCAACTTCCAGAGAAACTTTACATTTTCTTTTTTGGATGAAAACCATCACGGAGGTATCCCCACAATTTCCAGTGTCTCCGATGGCATGCTCCTTTCTGCTGCCCCCCCCCCCCCCCCAACAGAAGCACACCCACCTTGGATGATTTTTCCGACCCCAGGTCGCACCTCCCAATCTACAGACAGAGGGACCAATCAGCGAATTGGGAAGGTATCAGCACAGGCAATCACCCCTCCCCAGGCCTGGCCTTAACCGGGGGGGTACACATGCACCCTGCATGCCAGCCCGGGGCTGGGACTTGTGCATTACCCTGTCACAGATATGGGTGGCCTTCAGGTGCGTACAGGGAGGAGGAAGAAATAATAGGAGAAGCCGCCTCAATCACTGATGCGGAGGCAAAGAAAGAGGTGAAAGAAGGGCTCTATCCTAAACCTTTTTAACTTCAGTTCCCCGAAGGATGCACAAGACTGTCCCCAAGAGAGGGGAAAAAGGACAGTTGGAGAAGCGTCGTGTAGCACGGAAAAGAGTGTCACAAAGGCTGGGGTCCATGTGCTCGCCACACACATACTCACCACAGAGTGGTGAGCCTCCTGCAGGACTATTTTAAGTTGCCAATAATTTGAAGCATTCAGCTGCAGAAATGTGTAATATGAAAAGCAGCATAGTAGCCTAGATTTGCTTTAAAAGTATCTGAACCATGTCTTGCAGGAATAACATTGCGACAAAGATGCAGATTCAATCTGTGCACACAGTCATTAGGTGAACTTGTAAAGCACTCAGCATTTGTTTCATTAACAAAATGCACACAAAAATGTTAAAGTGTTAAGGGGACCCTTGTGGCTGATACACAGCTACATGCATTATGTAGATTCTTCCAACTGATGCAAACTGCTTGCCCAATTGCCATTCATGTAGCACGAATGTAAACCAGTCATGTACATTTCAGTTACATGGTTGTTGGGATCAAAATCTCATTGACTCAACAAATGAAATACCAAGATTCACAGAAAGGCATTTGAAGAACATCCCTTCCGTAAATGAAATCTGGAAATGTGAAAATAGCCTGTGCATTATATTCATGCATTGATGTGTACTTTTTCCAAATTTGGGGTGAAGTTTTAAAGGGGGGGGGTGTTAGTGCTATTTTAGGAGTGTATACAAAAATATATTGTCTCTTGAAGTAACTACTTTGCAGCACATTTACCTATATTTTAGCACATTATTATTAAATTGTACCTTAAAATTTAATTTCACTTTGAGTTTTAGCTCCTTAACACTCTAGAATTTTGACCAGTAATTACAGTTTAGAAATGAAGGGCATAGGACTCACACCATGACTGAGGAACCACCTAAACTATTTCCTTTGATAATTTGTACATAGTTAAAAGGCAATGACCATTCAGAAAGTAGTTATTTCATGTAAACAAATCAGTAATCTGTACCTGTATCAATTTTCAGTATTCACATAAAAACAAGATTTTATGGCCATTTAAGAGCAGACAAGTGCAATAGGTTTAAACTTACATGTCTTCATAGTTATCTTGGCAGCTGAACATATAAAAATGTACTTTAGTACCTGTCCCTGGCACTGAACTTTAATAATATCTTTCACACAAATTTTTTAGCCCCACATTTCACAATTTTATTTATCATCTTAAGGGTTATCAGCCCAAACTGTACAGACATCAGGATACAATTATCATTCCATAATAAAATGAGTGCAATTATTATGTTAAGATTATATGGTATATATTTTAAGACATTTTAGCATATAATGCACTAAATAATGCTTATAAAACAGCTTAGTATAACCATGATATCAAGTATCAACTAAGTTAGGCATCATTTAGATTGTTTATTGTTATCAGCCGTTCAGTATTTTGATACAATTGGCATTGTCAATGTGTTACAGTTAATTGTTTCTTTTTACATGTAACAATAAATTGTAGTAATAGAACAGTTTGAGGTTTCTCTACTTATTCATACCTAGTTTATAAATATATTCTCTAGAAGCAATTTCATATTAATCACAAATATTTACATATTACATGCTTATAACACTGTCATATTGATCACAGATATTTACATATGTCCTGATTCTTTGATCTCTTGGTTACATGTAAGTGCTTAAAAAACAATGGAATTATAATTACAAATATTTAGTTATTAAATAATACAGCTGATCATTGTTTATTATTTTCAAAGCAATATAACTTAACATTATTTTTACATTTGTGTTACATTTACATAAATTTATTACAAATAATTGTACTGAGCTAGGTGTTGCTACTCAAAGCACAGGTCTCTAACATCTCTCTCCATGAACTCTTCAACTGCGTAAAATTTGCACTCTTAACCAAGTTTCTAATACCCTTTTAAACTTGTGCATAGGGGTGGTATGAGCAGTCTATTTGTTAAAGAACGTGAGGCTCATGTGTTTATGGCTATTGTGTGCAAGAGGAAGTCTTGAGTATGGTAAATCAATCCTGTGGTTATATCTCATGTGGGGGGAGTACATTATTTCTTAGTTTAAGATTGTTTAAATTTTCTTTTGCATGGATTAGACTATAGTATATGTAGAGGCTGGGGACTGTCATGTTTAATAGTCTGAATTTATTTCTGCAACTCGGGGGGGGGGGGGGGGGGGGGGGTAAACCTAGGATACACCTAATGGCTTTCTTCTGCCACTGAAAATTTACACCAATCCTGGTGAACAACAGTATTCCATACTGCAGGTGAGAGTGGAAGAATTTGTAATAAGAGCAGAGTAGGAGGGTCTTGCTGATATTTTCCCTTAATTTATGCAATAGAAACAATACCCTTGCTAGTTTGCTGCTTAAATAGGATGTGTCCATCCCATGACAACCTTTTGTCGATCACAAGTCCAATTAATTTTACGTTCTTATTTTCAGACTTCATTGCTCTGAGATTGAAACAAAGTTTTTCTGTTTTTGCTTCATTGATGGATAGCTGGTTAGCTCAACAACAGTGATTAGTCATCTATTTCCTTATTGAGGTTTTGTACATTGAGTAAGTTTTCACCTGTTATCAGTGTGACGTCAGCGTACAGTATATTCTTACATGGTATGCGAGTTGAAAAGTCATTTATATAAACAATGAAGAGAAAGTGTCCAAGTACCAAACCCTGCAGTATTCCACATTTTCTTTTCAGCAATTGTGATGTTTGATTGTTGGCATATACTTTCTGTAGCCTGTCAGATAGGTATGTTTAAATAAATTTAATGATTTTCCCCTTATGCCATAGTTAATTTCATTAATATAGTCTGATGTGACACTGAATCAAAGGGTTTGCTCAAGTCTAAGTGTGGCACATGCAGTTTGTCTATTTTCAACATTATCATGTATATTATCTAATAGATTTTCTATTGTTTTTATTGTAGACAGGTGTGGCCAGAAGCCAAATTGATTTGCATTCAGTAACCCATTATTTTCAAAATAGTTATATATTTGTGCATGTATGTAGCTTTCAATTATTTTTGAAACAGCTGGTACAATTGCAATTGGCCTATACTTACTAGGAAGGTTTCTATCCTCTTTCTTAAACACTGGTAGTGTGATTTTTAGTGCTTTGGGAAAAAAAACCTGTCAAAATTCTACTGACTAAATATAGCAAAGGCAATTTAATTTCATTTGCTTTGCTCTTTAATACAACGTTACTGATTCCATAGTAGTCCTCTGTTTTAGAGTTGTGAAGTTTATTGATGGCTTTGCTGATATCTTAGAGTGATTTCAGACCATGAAAATTTAGGTATATTTTCTACTTGGGGTAGCATATTCTTGGCACCTAAGCTGCTGTTGTAGGTTGAATGGTGAGAGAGTGTACAGTTTACAAAGTATTCATTTAGTACATTTGAATCTATGGGAATATTGTCTCTTTCGTGCTGATTTATTTTTTGTGCAGAGAGGTACATTACTATATTTGCATGTTATGGTATTTGTCTGTGTGACTTTACAAATTAACTTTTGTTTTTTCTCTGAACTACCGATTGTCCTATGGTTTATTCTAAAAAAGGAGGTGTGCAGGTATCTGCAGGAGGACTGTTGAAAGTTGAGGCTAATTTGTTTGTGCTTTTTGGTAACTTCCTTTAGTACTAAACTAGCTATCAATAATTTCCCTAGCCCATTCATATGAAACCCATGTGTTGTGTGGAATCTGTGACCCACATTTGTATTTATTACAGACATTTTTGAATCGTTTGCAAATTTTCCTATAACACTCATTTGCTTTGGAAATTTCTTGGTTGACACAGGACCAATGTGGCAAGTCATGTCTGTGTCGAATATTACATTTGTGTGTGTTGGGAGACTAAGGCATTTCTTTAATTCTCTACAAGCAATAGAGGTTTTGTTTTTGTAAACATCATTAGAACTGGCAGACCACACTACAAAATCAACTGAGGTTAACTTACTGACTTCTGTTTCAAATGTTTGTATAGCTTCTGGGACTTAACTACGGGGTCATCAGTCCCTAAACTTACAAATTACTTACGAACTACCTTATATTAAGGACGGCACAAATATCCATGCCTGAGGGGGGATTCAAACCCCCGACTGTAGTGGCCGTGCAGACCGTGACTGGAGTGCCTCAGTCCCCTCAGCCACCGTGGCCGGCTTACTGACTTGTTAGATTAGCAAGTTGACAAACTTCTGTAGACAAGGTACCTGGTTTGATTTACTCTTATCAGATATTTCAGTACTATACACAGGATTCTTTTGATTTACACAAAATATTAATCCTTAACTGCTTGAGTGTTTAAGACAATTTCTTTAGATGGAGCATTATGTAGTATGAGAGCTATATTTGATAAGCTGCTTTGCTTCTGTTCACCAACGTTTTCACCAGTGTATACTACACTGAGTGCAGAGTAGACAAGTTTTATTCCTCTCCCTGTAGGTCTCAGTTTATATTTATATTAGTTAAGTGATTTGAAAATTAAAACTTAACAGTTTAGATGAATCAGCCTGTACCAAAATATTGACAGCAATACAGACTAACCTGTACATGTTCATTACCATCCCAGGGGAGCAGAAGCCACACTGGGTACCATTGAATGCAGCCAAAGTTTTTTGCACCGTATTATATCCTATTTTGGCATTTCCAATTCCCTCAATTGTTGTTACCGCACAATTATGGCAGGACAATACTGGTGTCAGACACTGAAAAGTTTTGTAGTTTTATTGTGGAGCAAACTTTTCAAATGACTGCAATAGTTTTAATTATACTAATCTATAATCATTAATAAATTATTTTACGTTTTATTTATATAAAAGGTTGAAACAACAGTTACAATAAGTAGTAACCTATCAAAGATGATTCCTGAGCTACAGAAAAGGCATTTATCTAAATGATTTGTTTTATGTGCCTGTCTAAAGCTGTACAATATTCTTGATGGCGAGATGCAATCTTATTACTGTTTATCATTTTTCTTTTAACTAACATGAATAATTGGAAAGAATACTTACAGAATTGATAGCAAAAGATTCTTCCTTTTTAGTCACAGGATGCTTTTTTGTAAGCATCACAATGCATACACCACAGCCACCTTCATGGCACATTGCTTTTGTGCCTTTAAGATTTGCATAGTCTCTTATGTATGTATTAAGTGAAGTATTTGGTGGGATTGAATTGTCCACTATAATAAAGCACCACAGAATTTAGTTAATACTTTTATTACAAGACAGTATTTTTGTATCAAAGAAATAGCATAGGATTTATCACAGGACAGTAATTTTGTAGTCTTGACACCAATAGCCTTAGTTTTTGAAAATATTTTTGATTACCACATGATTTATTGTTTATTTTTCTTACCTTCATACTGCTTTCCATTTATGGAAAGCACTGCTTTTACCCCAGACCTGAAAAACAGAAGAAAAACTTAGCACCCTGAATCTCAGTATTTTATGAAACTGTAATATCAAGCAAATTAAAGACTCCAATTTATTAAATTTGTTGCTAGTTTCATTTTGTTTTACAAAATTAGCCAGAATCTTTACTTTCATAAAACTTCCTCTTAGCTTTTGATAAAAAGGAAAAATGTACTGTAGTTAATTCATCAACTATTTCCTCACTGAGGAACTATCATTTCAGCAATATAAATTTTTAACTGGTATGTTACAGAATCTATATTACTACTATATAAATGGCCATCTGTCTCCAAAAATACTAATTTACTCCATGCCAGAGGACCATCACTACTCTGGTGGATTAACAAATTCTACCAAGTTTTGTATAAACAGATACCGATAAAGTGTAATTATGACTTTTACAAGTCAAACATCAGTGATTTATGAACATTAACATGCATCACCCTAAAAATTTATTCGAAGACTGGGGTTCAAGCCTTGGGCTACTGCTCACTAAGCAGATATGCTCACCACTTCTCCACTCTAGTACACCAGTTTCTCATAACTCCCACATTCTACAATTTTATAACTATTTCCTTGCCCTCTTCAGACAACACCTGAATGGGTCACCCACATCAGGTGTGGTGGTGGTGGTGGTGGTGGTGAAGCAGGGTGGAGGGAGCGGATAGCTGGGCATTCTGTTGCTGTGTGAAAGTCTAGTTCTGTGGCACTGTATGCAGAACTCTGCTGAAGCTTTGACTTAATATGAGTCAAAAGCTTAGAGTGAACCCAGTCTACCAGATTATCTGCTACACATTTCCTCCAGTAAGGCCTGAAAGGACATTTGTCTTACTCCGTGGTTTCTTAGCTATATGTTGTATAACCACAGAATGTTTTGATCAATTCCATTTGGCATGTTGTAAGTTCTTTGCACTATATCCCATGTCAATGTTGCAAGCTATACATCATGCAGACTGCACATATTTAAGGAAGGTGCAAGTATCACAGAAGATAGGTTGGATGGTTGATGGGTGGATAGGACCAAACAGCTAGCTCATCAGTCCCATGACCTCTGTATGGAGTGCAAGCCAGGGTGTGGACAGCTAGGACTGTAACGAGAGTAAAATAGAAGAACTTTAAGGGGGAGTTAAAAATCAAGTAGAACAGGACTAAAACCAATAAAAAAAGTGGGCTTCAAGGAAGATGACAGATCTAGAATCCCATTAATGTTAAGCAGATACAGGAGAACAGTGTATGCTCCTAAATGAGAAGCGTAAAAATGTAAAGAAGGAAACAATGTGAATTAAAACCAAGTTAAAAGGAAAAATGGAAGTCATCAGGGCAGGGCAGGGGAGGGCTCCAAACCCTGCTGCTCGCACGAAGGGTCAGAAACCCACCCAGCCTGTCCAAGCATCAGAGATAAAATCTTATAGCCAAGAGTAAAACTAGCTTTCACAGATAAATCCAAGAACTGTCAGCTATCCATGAATCATTGTAATACAAATAAACAATCACTGAGACGGATTTTCATCTCTATTATGTCAAAGACATTACTGATAAATCTGAAGTATTTAATTAAAATTTGTAATGCGGCCGGGCAATTATCTTTGGAACACACAAGCTGAATTAAAGTTTGTGACTGAGGGAAACCGTACTTAGACTGTTCCAAGGCACTTTAATCATTAGTGATGTGGTGGTCTAACGGTTAAGACGTCTGCCTAGTAAGCCAGGATGTCCAGGTTCGATTCCCGGCCGCATTGCAAATTTTAATTCAGTGCTTCAGATTTGTCAATATCCATGAATCATTCAGCAAAACTGAAGGCAATGAGTGTGGACTTCCGTATTTGGCACAAAGCGCCAAGAGGAGCGGACATTACACTAAGGTATGAGCTACAGATTGTAGGGCCCCACAACCACAATGTGGGGGAGGCTCATTACGCAAAATAAAACCATGCATCAGCCTGGAGTAACCAATTTGGAAACGGCAAAGGACAGTGGATTCCCTTCGAGAAGGGAGTAAGGAAGAACTCCCAGCTGCAGTGGTTGACTTGATGGAGTCAAGTTTATTAGACAAAGCAGTACCCTGCCAGTTGGTGTTCCAGTCCTGTATGAGTAGCGATCCCATCTGCACCTGCAAATATGCGCCCGGGATAACCCAGGGGAAGGGGACGGAGTTACAGCTACTCTAGGCAACTGGTCAGCCTGTTCATTTCCTATGATACTCACGTGACTGAGGACCCAGAGAAAAGCAACGGAGCAAGCCGTGCGACTAAGATCAGCGAGGAGATCACGACTATCAATAACAAAAGGATATGAGGAGTGGCATCAGTCTATGGCCTGCAGGCTGCTTATTAACTCAGAACAGATTAACACACAGCACAGGGCTACATGTTTGATAAAATGAAGTGTCCTACTAATAGCTGTTAATTATGCTGTAAATACACTGCCCGATTCTGGCAGAGAATGGCATTCCACACCAATGGGAGACAAATGCATATACCGTATGAGCAGCAAATTTAGAGCCATCAGTGTAAAACATCGTGGCACCCTGAAATTCAAGGACAGTGTGCAACAAACACCAGAAGATTATGGGGGAGACTTAAGCTTTTGGGGCGTGGTAGAGATCCAATCGGATTTGCAGCCAAGGCACCAACCATGGAGGGGTGTGTGGTATAGCACAAATCATACAATCAAGGGAAGGGAGGTTGATGTCCCTAGAAAGGGAAGCAGGCCGCAATCCAACAGGTAAACCCACCTGAGGGCAGGTATCAAGAGTTCTAAGACCGTTGCCCTCTAAGAGAATGTGATGTTTAGGATGACCAGGGAATTTACGAATGGCAATGGCATAGGTCACCGAAAGCTGATGGCACCTAGTCTGAAGAGGGGGATTCCCACTTCAGCAAAGATACTGTCTACAGAGCTGGTGCAGAAGGCACCCGTAGCCAAGTGCATGCCGCAATGGTGAATGGGGTCCAACAGTTTCAGGGCAGAAGAAGCTGCCGAGACAATCTTGACCCCCTAATCTAATTGGTACTGAATCTGAGCCCGGTAGATATGAATTACCATTGTTCAATCTGCAACCCAGGAGTAGTGAGCTAGGAAGCTGAGGTCATTAAGTTTCTGCATACAGCTTATCTTCAGCTGCCAAATATGGGGCAGCCAAGTTTTTTTTTTTTTTATAAAAAAGAGGTCCAAGAAACAGTGTTGTGGCACAACTTCTAGAAGTTGAGTACCCAAGCAGAGTTCTGGGTCAGGGTGGACTGCAGTACAACAGCAAAATGAATTACTCTCATTTTAGAAGTGGGAAAACTGGAAAACAAGGTGAGAGTCCATGTGGAAGCCTGCCGAATGGCACCTTTGACCTTGCTTTCAGCCTAGGCTACCGAGTGGGAGCTGTACCATATGCAAAAGTCGTCCATGTACAAAGCGGGGGGGGGGGGGGGGGGGGGGGGAGGGGGGGTGACGACAAGTGACTTAACACCTCATTAACCCATTAATAGTGATTAAGAAGAGTAACATCTAACACAGAACCCTGTGAAATGCTGTTCTACAGGATCTGTGGGGAGCTGAAGGAAGAGCAACCCTCACATGGAACATGCAGCAGGATAAAAATGACAAAAATTGGTAGGGAGCCTTGTAGGCCCACATCATGGATGGTACATAAAATATGAAGACATCAAGGGGTGTCATATACCTTACGTAAATCAAAGGAAACAGCAACAAGATGTTGACATATTGAGAAGGCATTTCTGATTGTCGTTTCCAGTCTAAGTAGATGGTCGATAGGAGGCCTGCTCTCCTGGAACCCACACTGATAAGGTGAGAAGTCCATGTAACCCAAGTACCCAACAGTCTGCGGGCAACCATCCGTTCAAGTAGTTTATATGGCACATTTGTCAGGCTAATCTGCCAGTAACTGTCCAGAGATGACAGATCCTTACCAGGCTTAATAACGGGAACCACTATACTGTCCTTCCACTGCGAGTGGGAAAACCCCTTCGAGCTAAATGCAGTTAAATACCTGGAGTAGATATTGCCGTTGTGGAGGGGGGGGCTGAGATGTTTGAGAGGTTCACATTATGGATGGAATCAGGCCCAGGTGCAGAATCATGAGAACGGGCCAGATGATGTTCCCATTCCGTGAAGGGTTTGTTCTAAGGTTCCTCCTGGTGAGTGGTGAAACAAATTTGAGGCTTCTGCCTGTTTCTTGAGAAGAAAAGCAACCAGGTAGGAAGCCGTCACCGATGCCTTCGCAAAGTGAGTTGCAAGGTGCTCTGCAAGAACCAATGGATCAGTACAGACACTATCTGGTAGGACAAGGCCAGGGATTGAAGACGGCCGCTGGCAACCTTGGATGGAGCAGAGCATAGCCCACACCCGTGACAAGGGGACTGAAGATCCCAAGGAGGAGAGGAAATGCTCCCAGTACACCCGCTTGCTCTGTTTGATTATATAATAAGCCTTGGCAAGAAGGAGTTTAAATTTGACAAGGGCCGTAAGGGACGCGTGGCACTTAAGATGTTGCAAGACTCGACAGTGCTCACGAATCTCCAAAGCGAAGGTTGCATTCCACCACAGACCTGTCGACGGGGAGGGGGGGGGGGGACAGCAATGCTAGCAGCTTGAGTACTCAAATTAGACATCACTGATGACCTCATCTAGAGAGACGGGGATGGTGTGAAAACCACCTGTGATGTATACAAAGGCGAATCAACATGACGGAAAACCAAACGAGGTATCCTGTCCCTTGTCCAGTGTGAGGGGAGTGAAAGAATCAATGGAAAGTGGTCACTGTTACAAAAGTTGTCGGTGACCAGTGAAATAAAGGGAAAGGTGGCAGGGAGAAGTGAGTGAAAGGTCTATGGAGGAAAAGGTGCCATGAGTGACACAAATGAGTTGGGAGCCATCATTGATGAGAGACAGGTCGTGATCAGCAATGTATTTGACAAAGAGGTGGCCCTGACTAATTGTATAACCACTGCCCCATGAAAGATGATGGGCATTGAAGTTCCCAAGAATGAGGAAGAGAGGAGGGAGCTGCTGACGCAATGTTGTGAGGGCAGCAGACGTAGATGGCCTGTCAGGAGGGAGATACTGATTGCAAATTGTTAATGGAGTGTGTAAATGGAGCCTAACCACAACCACTTCCAGTGTGGTATGGAGAGGGATCCATGAACTAACAATGCCCGTATGAACTAGGGTGCAAACTTCTCCAGATGCTTGTAGGGGGCACACACGGTTCAGACAAAGCACGGAACCAACGGTGTTGGCCATTCACCATTAGTGAAATGCAATTTCTGCAAAATACAAGCTGCTGAGTAAGAGGCAATAAGATGTTTTAACTCCAGGAGGCAACGGTAGTAGCCGTTACAGTTCCAATGGATGAGAACAGATCGAGGATCAATATGGAAAGTGTACGGTCTTATGTATGTAACAAAGCTGGGTCAACATCCATCATTAACGAGGGAGGAACAACATCCTTAAACAATGGATCAGACAAGTTCATTGGGGTTATTTGGCTGTGAGGACAAAGGTGGTGCCTCCAGGACTACCAGAGGCGCCTTGTGTGCGACTTTTGCTTCTTTTTTCTCTTCTTTCTCTTACAGGATGGGAAGGACAGAGAGAACTGGAGTTCTTAAGGTTGGCACCGATGAGGACCGGGCAACCTTTGAATTATCAAACTATGTCCAACTGCTAGCTTGAGAAGAGTGGTGCTCATGACAATGCATACAGGAAATGGAACACAGGGATTCCCCCTCATGGAGTGGACGTCCACATTCACCACATACAGGGACTGCTGTGCAATGAGAGCATGCACGCCCAAACCGCATACATCGGAAACATCGCATGGGAGGTGGAATGTATGGCTTCATGGCACAACACTAGATCATCACCTTTACCCTCTCTCAGAGTATCCCCCTTGAAGGCCAAGCTAAATGCACCAGTATCCATGTGACGATCCTTAGGGCCTCACTACACAGCGAACAAAATAAACACCCCACCATTCGAAGTTGACCTGGAGTTCCTCATCAGTTTGGAGGAGGAGGTCGCGGTGGAAAATTACTCCCTGAACCATGTTCAGTGACTGATGAGGGTTTACTGACACTGGAACGTCAACAAGATGGTCGCAGGAGCACACAGCTGCAGATTGGGCAGCAGATGCTGTTTTAATTAGCAGTGATCCAGTATACATCTTGCTCATTGTTAGAACTTCCCCAAACTTATCCTCAATATGTTCAATGAAGAACAATGGTTTGGTGGTGGTGAACATCCCTCCATCTGTCCTGGTGCAGACCAAGTAATGTGGAAAGGTTTTCATCCCAAGCCTATGGAAGAGAGGAGGAGGAGGAGGAGGAGGAGGAGGAGGAGGAGGAGGAGGAACTGGGCAAGCGCTGCCCGCGAAAGGCAAAGGTCCCAGGTTCGAGTCCCGGTTCCGGCACACCATTTTAATCTGCCAGGAAGTTTCATTTCAGCGCACACACTGCTGCAGAGTGAAAGTTTCATTCTCATAGAAGAATTTCATTTCATACCCTGTAGCCCAGCTCTCCTCCCACTCCACCAGAGGAGCAGCAGCAGTCCTGCAGTGGAGGCAGAAGAATTATCAAAGTATAAAGGGGGATGAGATACAATCATTCTACAGGTGGCATGTGAATGACAGCCAGGTACACTATTTTACAAAAATTACTAATTTCAGGTGTTGAATTGGGTAAAAGTGATTTGCTGGGAGGCATGGAACATTCAGCAAAGTCTATCATTAGATTATATCAATTTTGTTCTGTAGATCATAAATATGACATTTTGCAATGATGATGAATATGTCAGTTTAATAAATGGAGTCTATACAAGACAATTTAAGGATTTTATTTTATTTATTTATTTATTTATTTATTTATATATTCTACAGTATGTCTGCCTAAGTGTACTTGTGTCTGTGTAAATGTGTGGGTGTATGTGCATTTATTTACCTTCCATTTTTTCCCCCAAGGTAAGTCTTTCCTGTCCCGGGATTGGAATGGCTCCTTACCCCCTTCCTTAAATCCTCATCATTTCCTTTTCCCTCTCCTTCCCTTCTGCCTGATGAAGCAGCTAGGCTGCGAAAGCTAGCATTTTTGAGTGTGTGTGTGTGTGTCTGTGTGTTTATTTGTTACTATTACTGCCTGTGCCCCTTCGCCTGGTAAGTGTTCTTCATCTATTTTTTACGTATATTTATATATTCTTTTTTGCAAAATTAAGTTAAAGTGTAGGAGTTGCCATTCAGATGTTTTAATACTATTTTTCTATCTGTCAGACTTTTGATGCTACTTGGTAAGTGACGAAAGACTTGTGGCAGCATAATTCTGTGCCAAAAATTTAACCTTTAATAGTGAATATTATCCTTTCTTGTAGTGTAGGAGCTATGCACACTTTACTTTTGAATTTGGTCAGATCATTAATTTAATAAGTGAATACATATATTGTGAAGATCCTACACTCTTAAATAGATGTCTGCAGGATGATCTTTGGTGGGCTTCTGCAATTATTTTGCTTACAAACTTTTGTGCAGTGAATAATTTTTTTACTCAGTGTTGAATTGGCCCTTAATATGATCCCATGCGACAGCAGTGAATGAAAATAGGCACAGTAAGCTAATTTACTGAGATGTAAATCACCAAATTTTGCATTGACCCTGATAGCATAAGTAGCTGAACTCAGAGCAGATCATTCGTGTTTCTTCCAATTCAATCCATCAAATATGCAGAAAACTTTAATAATCTACCTTAACTACAGATTTCTGTTTAAAGTCTATTTTTAATGGTATCATGCCATTTACTGTATGAAACTGTATATACTGGGTTTTATCAAAGTTTAATGAAAGTCCATTTGTAGAGAACCACTTAATTTTCTGAAAGACATTGTTTACAATTTTATCAGTTAATTTATGTTTGTAAGGCATGATAGCTATTACTAGTATTGTCAACAAAATTAACTAGCTTAGCATCTTCATGAATACAGAATGGGAAGTCAATACATATTAAGAACACAAAGGAGCAAAGACCAAACCTTGTGGGGTGCCATTTTTGATAGCGCCCAGTTAAAGGAATTCGCTGTTTCTGGCATATTATGTGATTTGCTTATTTTAACTTTCTGTGCTCTTCCACTAATAGAGATTTAAACTATTTGTGCAGTGTCCTACTCATCCCACAATACTTATCTAGAATTCTATTATTTACACATTCAAAAGTCTTAGAGATCACAAAAAAGAAAAAAGGTGGATCCAGTTATTCAGAGCATGCTCCAGTGGTGAAGGCATCTTAACTACTGATTAAGCAGGAGACCCAGGTTAAAAGCCCAGCTGGTAACAAATTTTCAACTTTCCCCATTAAAATTTCCAGTGGGCACTGAAATAATCAAAGGCTCTCCAAACCAAATGGAACATTCTGTCAAGCCCAGGTAAGAATCTACAAAGAGATTTAGACTAGTCACAAACATCAATGGTTAGCATTTGTGTAGACTGAAGCATCACACAAACAATAGGAACAATTTGGTTTGATTGGGTAGTCAGTTTAAATGGAATGTTCTGCAGTCTGGCACAGCTGAGAATTTTGATAGGCATATCATGGTAATCCATGCAGTTTTCTTACACCATGTCAGTAACTAAGTGGTAAACAACTAAGTAAGCAGGAGATCTGGGCTCTAAACCCAGCCTAGGTTTAAATTTAGAGTGTTTGAATCTAAACATCAGATCTAAATCATCATAATCACAATTTGTTTTGCATAAGTAAGATCACAACAGTGGAGACGAAGTTTTATTTGCAAAGCTTTTCCAATAAAAAAGCTTGTCTAATTTCTACTCAGTTTATGTTCCCAAAACAAGCAATGGACTACTTACTAGTTCAGTTTGTGCTAGCTGATGCTGGTAGCATCAACTATGTGCTAGTCATTGGTAGACATTATTTCAGACACCTTAGTGTCTGATACATCAAAGAGCATCTGAATTGTTTGTCCTTTCAGTCTAGATAGAAAATTTTTGTGCCATTAAAACTTAAAGGAAACAGGCATTTCACATTGACAATCTGTCATAAGCCACCACACTGTCAATTTACTGTCTGCAACTAGTATTGTTGCTTGCAAATACAAACTTATGTGATATCTTTGACAGAAATGGTTTTGTTCCACCTAGTGGAAGATTTTTTACAGCCCATGGGTCAAGGCACTATCTAGACAGTATTATAGCAAAGAACTAAGTATGTTATGGTTACAGTTTGAGGAGGAGAAAGTGGTAAGAAATTTAAAGTATTTGAAAGATTTGACCTGCATGATCTCAGTATTGGTGTACAGTTGGAAAAGGAAAAGTTGGTTGGTGAATGTGAGTCCTAAAAATACTCTTCTAGTGAAAAGAGGGTAAACTATGTCATTAAATGAGTTCTACCAGCAAGACAAACCACTGTAAAATACATAACGGTGCAATGTGAAAAACAAGGTAAAAATGTAAATGAGGTGCTAGGGGGATGGGGGAAAGGAGTGCTCCAAACCTTGCAATCAGCAGGAACACCCACAAACACCAATTTTGTCTGAGCATCAGAAAATTTTATAAGTAAATAAACATCACTTTCACAAAGATAACTGAGAACCCAGTTAGCCATTCATGGATCATCTGCCAGAACAAAAGATGAGTGCAGAAGTTATTTGGCACAGAGGGCCGGAAGAGACATTCAACTAAGAATGAGCCACCAACTTTAGGGTTCCATAATCACAATGTGGTAGAGTGTCTTTGCACAGAAAACTGGGTCAGCCTGGAATGTAAAATGCTGAGATGACAGTGGTTTGCCTTCGGGAAAGACTTCAAGACAACGCCAAGCTACAGTGGTCTCTCTGAGCAGGGTTCATTAGATGGGAGCAGTAGCCTGCCAGTTGCTGTTCCATTTTTGTGCTATCAGAGCTCTTATCTACACCCACAAATCAGCATCTGGGATTGTCATGGGAAATAGGTCAAACTGTTCATTCCCTAAAATTCCCCCAACATGATTCGGGACCTAGAGAAAGACAACAGAGCATGCAGTATATAGGTCAGCAAGGGGATTGTGGATAGAAATGACTGAAGGATGGGAAGAGTAGCAATGGTAAATGGCCTGCAGGCTGCTCATTGAGTCTACAGATTAAAACATGGTCCAGGGTGGCCTGTTTAATAAAATGAAGGACTATTAATTAGATCTGCTATAACGCTACATTTGTCTGGCAGAATGACATTCCATACCAATGAGAGATGAAAGCATATCCCATATGACCAATAGCTTGAGCTATCATTGTAGAAAAGGGCAGCACTTCAAGTACTGGGTGCAACAAACTAAGATGGGGGCAACTTTAGACATATTTCAAATTCATGGCCATAGCACCATCTAAGTGGGGGATGGGGTAAAGACAGGGAGTACTGTCTAGCTAAGGGACATTTAAGTCCCTGCAAAGGGAGGCAGGCCACTAATTGACAGGTAATCCCACTTGACAGGCATCCCAAGGTCAAGACCCAAATCATGCAAAAAGAACACTTGGGATGAGCAGGAAATGGCAACAGTGTACACTTGTAAGTAACATGACAATCTGACGTAGATGCATGCGTGATATAGCTCGCAGAAAAAGAGAAAAAAAAGAGCGTGTTCCCGCCCGGGATCGAACCGGGGACCTTCTGCGTGTGAGGCAGACGTGATAACCGCTACACTACGGAAACGTTGGTAACGCCGGCGCTGTTCTGTTGCACACACAGACAATTTGCTTTAATGCCAACACAAGTGCGAATCTGAAAGTCTGCAAAATGATCACACACGTTTCTTCCATACATCGTGCGAGAGCTACCGCCGTTCATCGCGCAGCCGTTATTGCAACCAGTACCATCAAAAGCAGTCACCTCGATAGCGGTACGCAGCGCACGTAATCAGAAGTGAGAAGCTTCCCACTTTTGACAAATAGACTCAACAGGACTGGTGTGGAAGGCACCAGTAGCCAAGCATACACCACAACAGTGAACAGGGTCACAATTTTGAGGCAGGAGTAGTTGCCAAACTATAAATGTGGCTTTCATAGGGCAATCTGGACAAAGTCAAAGCCCAATAGATACGAGGGAAAGTTGCATGACCTGCACCCCAAAATGAGGGGCCAAGGAAAAAGAGCGTCAAGCTTTCTTATGCAGCTAGTCTTCAAATATCTTTTGATAAATTAGCCATGTTGATAAAACGCAAAACTCTAGCAGCTACTCGTGTGTCATCAGCTGAAAGTTCCTCCAGAGTAGACGGAAAGTGAAGGGCTACAGGGAGATGATTAAAATTGGGACAAGACAGTAAAACATTTGGCTGAATCGGCAGTGACTGATCCGAAACTGGGCCAGGATGACCACCTCTCGCCTAGAGGGGGCGTGAGGAGGTCCTCCAAGCGGTCGGGATCGGTTTTACAGTTCTCAATTTATTGTCGTGGAGTGAGAACCACACACTGTGCCAGGACGACAATACTCCGGCGAAGAACCCGTTGAACATCGTCTGATGGGACGCAAAAGGTAGCCATGCGAGGAAAAAGAGCTGCGGCCTTGGCTGCTATGTCGGCGGTTTCATTCCCGGACACACCCACGTGGCCAGGGACCCACAGAAAAGAAACGTGACAGCTGTCATCTGCTAGCAACTGGAGGGAGCGTTGGATCCGATACACGAGAGGATGGGTCGAGAGAGGGTCCTTAAGACTCTGTAGGGCACTAAGGGAGTCAGAGTAGATGGCATAAAAGGGATGACATCGATGGCGGATGTAAAAAACAGCCTGGTGCAGGGCAAAAAGCTCAGCCGTGAAATTCAAGCACCTATCAGAGAGCTTGTATTGGAACAGGTCGTCCCCGACGACGAAGGCAGATCCGACACTGGCAGTGCTCTTGGAACCATCAGTGTAAATAAATATGGCATTATCGAACCGCGAACGGAGTTCGACAAGCCTCGAGCGGCATACCAAATCTGGAGTGCTCTCCTTGGGGAGTGAACTAAGTTCAAGGTGAGTGTGAACCTGGGCCTGATGCCACGGTGGCAATGGGCTTTCGCTCAACCGAAATGTGGAAGGAAGGGTAAAATCGAGCCGCTGTTGCAGGCGGCGAAACCTAACTCCAGGTGGAAGCAAGGCAATCGCAGACAACTGATATTGGCGATCGAGTGAGTCGTCAAAAAAATAATCGGTAAGATGGTTAGGCATTGACCGCAAGCGGCATGTGTTCCGACAAGAGTGTCACGCCGAGTGGTCAAGGGTAATACAGCAGCCTCAGCATACAGACTTTCAACAGGGCTGGTATAAAATGCACCGGTCGCCAGACGTAATCCCCGATGGTGAATAGAGTTGAGACGGCGGAGAATCGACGGCCGTGCAGAAGAGTACACAAGGCTTCCGTAGTCGAGCTTCGACTGAACAATGGCCTGGCAAAGGTGAAGCAGGACGGTACGATCCGCTCCCCATGATGTGCCACTGAGGACACGAACATTAAGGGATCGGGCACAATGGGCAGCCAAGTAGGACACGTGTGTGGACCAGCAATGTTTCCGGCTCAACATTAGCCCCAAGAATTTTGTTGTCTCCACGAATGGGAGAGCAACGGGGCCGATACGTAGAGAAGGTGGAAGAAATTCCTTCTATCTCCAGAAGTTTATACACATTGTTTTCTCAGTGGAGAAGGTGAAGCAGTTCGCAATGCTCCAGGAATATAGACGGTCAAGACAGCGTTGAAGACAACGCTCCAAGAGACATGTCCGCTGGGCGCTGCAATAAATTGCAAAATAGTCTACAAAAAGGGATCCGGAAATGTCGGCTGAAAGGCAGGCCACAATCGGATTGATTGCAATGGCAAAGAGCCACGTTCAAGACTGAGCCCTGTGGCACCCCAGTCTCCTTTCGAAAGGTATCTGGCTAACCAGAGCCTACCTGTACCCGAAACTTGCGAGCCACCAATAACGCTTGAATAAAGAGGGAGGCGGCCCCGAAGGCCCCATGTGTGCAATGTGTGGAGAATGCCCGCCCTCCAACAGGTATCGTAAGCCTTCTCTAAGTCGAACACTGCTACCGTTTGACGCTTCCTTAGAAAGTTATTCATAATAAAGGTCGACAAGTTGATGAGGTGATCAGCAGCAGAGCGGTGTCGACGAAAACCACATTGAATATTAGTCAGAAGGCGTCGAGATTCGAGGAGCCAGACCAACCGAGCGTTAACCATGCGTTTTATCACCTTACAGACGCAGCTCGTGAGAGAAATGGGGCGATGACTGGAAGGAAGACGTTTGTCCTTCCCCGGTTTGGGGATGGGGACAACAATGACTTCACGTCAACTTGTGGGAACCTGACCTGACCATATGCGATTATAAGTGCTAAGAAGGAAATACTTGCCCGCAGGAGAAATGTTTTTCAGCATCTCACGATGTATGGAATTGGGCCCAGGAGCAGAAGATTGGGACAGGGCGAGAGCACGGTCTAGCTCCTACATGGTGAAGGAGACTTTATAAATTTCACGATTAAAAGAGTGGAAAGAGGGCGGCCGTGCCGCCTCTGCCTGTTTGCGAGGGAGGAAGTCGCCTACCAACACGAAAGGTGAAGGGACAGAGGGAAAAGAAAAAGGTGGAGAGAGTGATGCGAACGGCAACTGCCTGTCGGTGAGTATGAGTAGATGGGCAATGAGGCTTCTATATAACTTTTTACCTCGGCAGCATCGATCAATCGACCAATAAAAAACAACAACAACAACAACAACAACAACAACAACAACGGCAATGCCAATATGGCAGACAACATGTGGGTTGGGGGCATAAACAATAATATTGTAAATATGGCATACATTTTGTAAATAATAGCAACATTGGCATAGGTGAAAAAGTGGAAAGCAGCAGATAAAAATGCGTGAGAACCTGGTGGGGATTGAACCCATGACCTTTGGTTTACGAGCTCAAGATACTACCAACTGAGCCACTTTTTTTTTTTACAGATTTCAAGCAATTATTGAAGCCTCTCGCAGTTTTTCAATAGCAAGTATTTCATTATCATGAGATGTATTCCCAGCTTCCCTGGATGCTACAAACAGAACCAATCGATCCACCAAATCATTTGCATCATCCCAATATGCATAACTCACTTTCTCACTATTAGTTTTCCAGTCTAACTTGAGATCACCATATCCCATTCCCTCTTTAGCCAGCACACCTTTTTCTAACAATGTGCAAATTATGTTGGTATACTTTTAACCCTCGATTGCATTTATTGGACTGCGCGAATTGTAGCTGTCTACGTGCATTTGAGGCAGATAGTATTTTAGTATAATTGCGAAGTTTCTTAGCTTTATAACTTTTTACTGGGTTTGTTTTTAAACGAGAGATTATACAGTTCTTTTGTTACAGTATATTTTACTTTGAAAATTAGATCATCTCCAATTCTACTGGAGAATTTCCGGTCACCCACGTCTAATTCATCATCAAACCTAATGCCATATGTGGGATCCGCTGTTCTGTCTTGGGGTTTATGAAAAATTTTTCTACCAGTCTTCCTTCATTTTCGTCATCACTATAATGTCCTTCACTTCCATTTTCTCCTACCTCCTCTAAATCTTGTTATACATTGAGAGTCGTATCGTCTGCTTTCTGTTTATCCACAACTCGAGACTTTTGCTGACGCGTCTCTTGAATCAATGTATGTAGCGGTTGAGTTATTGGTTTCATTACTTTGTTCAGTACACTCAGTTTGTGCCTCTCGTCTTTGCAGTAAAGCCAATTTTTTGCGTATAGCGCGTCGAGCATGCAATACTTGCTTCTGAAGTTTCATCTTCTCATTAAAACGAGCGTGCAGTGGCGATATATGCACGTTTTCACTCCATGTCTCTTTAAACAAATCGATGGATTCATTAATGTCTTATCAGGATTGACGTGATCGCTGAAAACGTGGCGCATATATTGCGTTCATCTTGTTTGAAGAGAACAATAACAGTGTTATCTCTGTTTCGGGATTTTTCTGTAAGTTTGAGCTAAATAAAAACAGTCTACGCCATAATGTCGACCCATTGTAAAGTAAGATCTTTTATTATCCTGTTTATCGCAAACGATGTCATCAAAAATGAAAATGGAGTGTGGAAGAGCTTTATCCGGGGGTATTACTTCATTACTCGAGAATGGTAAATATCGAATTTCTCCAATGCTGTCAATCATTTGAGCTGGAAATTTGTATTTATGTTGCTTCAAAGATTTGGAAAATACATAAACGTTCTTAAAAGATAGACCATTCTCATGCACAAGATTAATTACCACATTCGTTCTTCCACAGTTTGATGGGCCGGATATACATCTAATTGTATCTTGTGACGATACTGCTGGCCCTCTCATCTCAATGAGACAGTACGATACCGTCTGCCTGGTCCTCTCATCTCAATGTTACAGTACGATACCGTCTGCGTCGGATCCAGAATCGTATGGTTCAATAGTGATAAAAGTTGCGTGTGAAGTTAGTTAAAAACGATATAGCCAGCCTGGGAATCAGTGTAGGACTGTCTCAGTAATACTGTGATTAAAACAAGTGATAGAATTCATTAAGAGATTCATATATTTTCTTTCCCGACAGTTCTATAAACAATAGTTTCCTCATTTTATGTTTTTTAAAGACTTAGACGAATGGTGAAAACTTTTGTATCCAGATAAAGACATTAAAATAAATAGCATTGTGTATGTGCCAGGCTCATAAACAAGTTGAGATGACCAGCTGATTGTATTAATATAATAGTAGAGATTTAAATATTATGATTCGTTGTATATATTGACTGATGTGAGATTTTGAACTTATTTTGAGAATGGCCAAGGTATTTGATAGCTCAGTATATGTTAGGAACATGTATGATGTACTCGTTATGTAATTGACATTTAACATTGTTGTCAAACAAAAAGTAGCGTGATTAAAACTTAAGATAGGTGCGATCTAAAACTATTGTGTGTATAGTTTTCATTTTATATTGTGATTATTTTTGTGTACATGACGTGTTTTATTTGTGTGTTTGTTAATTGTAAATTAACATTCAATTGTTATGAACAATGCATAATGTAAGGTCATTATTGCCGATGTTATAAATTTGCCTCGCCGCCTTGCGTGGGGGAGTTCGAGTTTTGTCGAGTACTTTGGAATCTGTCAGTTGTGTTGTGGTAGTTTGTGTACGTTATTGTAATGTTTTGGTGGAGAAGTTTGGTTCTAATTAAAGAAGTGAAAAATTGTACATATCGAGTATTTATTTCTACCACGACGCCCCAGAAGATTAATGTTGCAGCGAGCAGAACCCACATACATCGGAATGTTGAAAAGATGAGTATTATGTTGGAAAGTGGTAGAATGAACTAATTACTTATATAGCATATAAGTGTTATAATCTGGAAATAGGTCTCCATGTTTGCGACTCCGTACATCTTTCATTTCGGTAATAGGAGCAATGGGGAGTTTGCGAGCGTGCTTCTTGAAACGCATCCTCATGCGCTATCAATCGTCTGCCTGTCTAACTGCATATACCTGGGTACTCATATTGGGGACCAGGCACGAAGTTAGAAAAACGACTGAAAAGAGGCGACGATGGAATCAATTAGACGCAGCATACAAAGAGCACGATGTTGAGTATGCAAAACACCCAAAACGTTTTACAGATAAAGCGGACTTTATTCTAGCAGATAAAGCAATAAAAAGAGTGAAAGCCTCAGATGCTAAGCTCAGTGAAAAAATTGCCGCTCTAGCGGTGGCTGGTGCAGTGAAGGCTAAAGTCAAACTCGGTATGGGTATTAAAAATAAAATTAGAGATAATGAAAAAACTCCAGAAAAACAAAAGCAATAAATCTATTAAAGAACGCATATTACCTCTTCCTAAGAGACGGCTTTTTACCTCTCAATGCGATTTTCGCAGGTTTATCTGCCCTTGGTGGTCTGGCTGGAGGAGCTACTGGCATTGCGAAAGCAGCTGTAGACGCGAAAAATGCACGCAAAGAGCTGTCGGAAATGCAACGACATAACCAAACTATGGAGGCTATAGCGCTTCGCAAAGGCAAGAGGCTGTATTTAGAACCTTACAAAAAGAATGGTTTCGGGCTAAAAACCTTATTAAAAAGTGTTCCTAAAAGAGCACTTACAAACATCGACCTAGAATTCTATGCAAAAATCTGGAAATACCCTACTTTCGAGGTGTTTTCTTGAGAGACTTTACCAAATACACGTGAAACTGTGACTGAGCCTGGACCAGTTCAGGCTTGGTCACATCCTGATCACAGCCTAAGAATTTGCTGTCTCAATGCACAAGGGCTGAGTAGTAAATCCCTAATCTTAAATGAATTTGCCGTAGATCACCAGTTTGATGTAATTTGCATTAATGAGCATTGGTGTAAATATAATGAAATTAGTTTTATTCTATTAGATGACTTTAAAATGATTACTAACTTCTGTAGAGATAAGCGTATACATGGTGGTACTGCAGTCTACGTTAAAAATTCTTTGATTGTAGTAGCAAGCTAGATGTAAGTATTTTGTGTAAGGAATTTGTTTTTGAGGTATCAGGAATATGTATCAACGACCTAAAGTTAGTAGTTTTATCTGTGTACAGATCTCCAGATGGTGACTCCTCTATGTTTTTAGAAAAATTGGAGGAACTATTTGAGTTTTTTAGTGGTAACAAATGGAAAAACTATGAGATACTGATTGGGGGGGGGGGGACCTAAATGCCGGCTTTGATGTCACAGAGGATAAACCCAGTGTACGTGAATTTAAAAATTTACTTAGGCAATTCAATTTTCACTACCAAAATACCAAACCAACTAGAGGCTTGGCCTGTCTTGATAACTTTCTAACAAACTCCCTCAGATCAACTTTTTCATGTGGTGTAGTCAACTTTCCCTTTTCCGACCATGATGGTGTATTTCTCACATTTGAAAATTGTTTTGCAATTCACAATTCATCTCTTAAGTCCCAATTAGTGGTAACAAGACCTGTAGATGACAAAGTTGTTTAATTTTAGATCTCAGCTTAGTTCATTTAATTGGTTTGATATGTTTTCTAATATGGAACATTTGTCAGCTGACTGTGTTTTTGAGAAATTCTTTTCTGTATTCACCACATTGAAATGACTATCCCGCAAAGAAAATGTAAAGTGACCCACAGTGAATCTAAAAAGAAAAAGAGAAATAATGAATGGTATACTCCTGAACTAGCCAGTTTAAAAAACAAAGTCATGTTTTCTGATCTAAATAAAAAGATTAACACCCAGAAATCCAAAATTTTCTTTACAGAAGCTAAGAAAAAATATAGTGCAGCTATTATTGAAGCAAAAAAGCAACACAACATTAACAGTATTGAGTCATCAAAAAATAAATGTAAAAAAGCGTGGAAAATAATAAACTCAGTTGCCAAAAACAATAAACAAAAAGATGTAGCTGTCTCAGCAAATGATTTTAACAACTTTTGTACACAGTCAGTTAGGGACATTCAGAAAAATATCATTAAACCTGTGGAAACTGCTGCTCAAATGATGGCAAATTGTAATTTGGGGTCTAGGTATGACAAACATAGTTTCGTGTTCTCCGAAGTGACTCAGCTGGAGGTTGTAAATATTGTAAATAAGTTTAAGTCTTCTAGCAGCATTGATATATATGGCATATCCTGTATGATATTAAAAAATGTTATTAAGTGCATTGCTGGCCCTCTAACGTATGTTATAAATAAGTATTTGACACAGGGAATCTTCCCCAATCTACTGAAGTTATGTAGAGTTGTTCCTGTATATAAGAAAGGAGAGAGAAATTGTCCATCTAGTTACCGCCCCATATCCCTAACTCCTGTTTTCTCCAAAGTGTTAGAAACTTTGGTATAACCAAATGTGTAATTTTTTAGACAATAATGCTATTATTTGCAACGATCAATTTGGTTTTAGGAAAAATAGATCGACCACTCATGCTATTGATTCTCTCGTTAAAAAGGTTCTCCAGGTATTTGAAGATAAGGAGTCTGCTCAGGTCACCTTTTGTGACCTGAGTAAAGCTTTTGATTGTGTGAACCACAAGTTACTTCTGTATAAATTAGAGATTTTAGGTTTTCAAAACAGTGGCTTGAGTATCCTTCGGTCTTTCTTGGAGCACCGTAAACAGATTGTTTGTATTAATGAAGACAGATCTAATGTAGCGGATGTCCTGTGTGGTGTGCCTCAGGGCTCGGTGCTAGGCCCACTGCTTTTTGTAATTATGATTAACGATTTACCATATAACGTAAGTTCCCATTCAATCTTATATGCTGACGATACAACCTTTATTAATAATGATCCAGACATTGAATCATTGAAAAGTCTAACAGAAAATACCATCAGTGAAGCATCAAAATGGTTTAGAGCAAATGGTTTCTTATTAAATGAAAATAAAACACAGTTCATGTTTTTCAGCTTAAGAGACGTTACCAGTGAACGATTCAAATAATGTTAAATTTCTTGGAATATATTTAGATAGCAAACTTAATTGGAATTACCACATTAATTATATAGCTGCTAGGCTTTCCAGAGTGATTTATTTGCTGAGAAGGTTAAAAGGTTTTGTATCAGGTAAGTATATTAGATCAGCATATTTTGCCTTTTTTCAGAGCATTATTTCTTATGGTTTACTACTATGGGGAAATAGTAGCCATGTACATGATATTCTTCTACTGCAAAAAAAAAAAAATTGTCAGAATTATCACTGACTCAGGTAGACTAGATAACTGTAAGCCATTGTTTGTGAAACAAAGTTATGACTGTTAATCTCTATATATACACTGTGGTTCTGCATACCATGAACAATTTACCAAATCAGCAATTAAAAGAAAATATACATTTGTACAATACAAGAAACAAAAAACATATTGATGTACCTTTTCAACGATTAACTAAGTCTTTAAAAAGTTACGACATAATAGGTTCCAAATGTTTCAACAAATTTTCTTTTTGTAAATTAGATTGTCCTATTGAAAAGATCAAGCGAAAACTGTATGAGTGGCTGGTCGATCATCCTTTTTATTCAATCGAGGAATTCTTTGAATTCAGTCATAAACAAATAATATTGTAAACTTTGGCATTTCCTGATGTATCAAATTAATCATCTAGCTCCTTATATTAATAGCATTAGTAATAAGTATTAATTTTTGATTTTTCTCTTTAACAGTTGTAACAGGTAGTCATAAAACTGCAGTAAATATCTCTCTGTAAACCATATGTTTTCCTGTACTGTTTTTTTCTGTATCGGTACATTTTGATGGATTGGGTTTATTACCCTATTTATTTATATGGTATCTCCTGTCTATTGATTCATTACAAAACCTATGTAAAAGTAGTAATCCAAACTCTTGTATATAAATTTGTACCTACTTTGTAACTTTACGTTGTCTATTGCTTTTTGTAAGCCTAACGACAATAAAATATTATTATTATTATTATTATTATTATTATTATTATTATTATTATTATTATTATTATTATTATTATTATTAAATAAGCCTAAAAAATGTGTGCAATTAACCTCCAGACAGATAGCGAACCTGGCTCTCACTGGGTTTCTTATAAGGAAAGGGTACATCTACATAGATACTCTGCAAATCACATTCAAGTGCCTGGGAGAGGGTTCATTAATCACTTTCGTAACTTTTCTCTACCGTACCATTCTCTAATAGCGCGCGGGAAGAAAGAACACCTAAATCGTTCCGTTTTCGATCTGATTTCTCTTACTTTATTGGGATGGTCATGTCTCCCTAAGTAGGTGGGTGCTAGCAAAATATTTTCACGTTCAGAAGTAAAAGTCGGTGATTGAAACTTCGCCAACAGATCACGCCGCAGTGAATAACGTCCTTTTAATGACTTCCACCCCAATTCGTGCAACATTTCCGTGACGCTTTCCCCATCGTAACGTGATAAAACGAGCTGCCCTTTTCTGAACCCTCTCAATGTCTTCCGTCAGTCCCACCTGGTGAGGGTCCCACAAGGGGCAACAGTACTCCAGGAGAGGACGCCCAAGTGGATGTAGGCAGTCTCTTTGGTGGAGCTGGTGCATCTTCGAACCGTTCTGCCGATGAAACTTAACCTTTGGTTCGCCTTCCCCACAATATTTTCTGTGTGTTCTCTCCAGTCAAAGTTGTTCGTAATTGTAACTCCTAGGTATTTGGTAGAATTTACGACCTTAAGGTTTGACTGATCTATCACGTAATTAAAGTTCTGCGGATTTCTTTTAGTGGTCGTGTGTATTACTTCACACTTTTCTTTATTTAGTGTCAATTGCCAATTTTCGCACCATGCAGAAATTGTCTAAATCGCGTTGCAGTTGCTTTTGACCCTCTGTTGACTTCACTAACCGATAAACTACAGCATCATCCGCGAACAGTCTAAGGGAGCTATTCAGATTGTCTCCTAAATCGGTTATAAGCACAAGGAAGAGTAGGGGACCTATAACGCTTCCCTGTGGAACGCCAGATATCACTTCTGTTTTACTGGATGACTTACCGTCAATTACATGTCTACTATTTTGATAGTTTCGGCAATTTACCACCACCTCTAGAAATTGTCAAATATATCAAATATTTTACTATAAAGTATAATTACAATACGTTTCAGTAACCTAAAAGCTATAGGTGTGGCCATATTTGTGTAAAGTTTCTAAATAAGAAATGGATGACGGAGTAACGTTTAGCCTGTCGGGTAAAACAGATTATAACCTCTACATTTAATCTCAATTTATCTCATCATTCCTACGAAATTGCATTTACTGAACTTATTTACATACAATTCTATTCCGAATATAACGTCTAAAAACAATTTTTACTTCTATAACAATTTTGGCGATAATGAAATTCTAGAAAAAGTTACTATAAATCCTGGAACGTACGAACTCAAAAATATATTTTCATCTTTACAAATGGAGATTGACATGTATAATACCAAAGTTGTCTGTGCTGATCAAGTAGGACTGAGAATATTTTACCATAAACCATACCAACGATGTAAAATGTGGTGTAATGTAGCTGTTGATTTTACACTGGATAATATTGGCTCAGTCTTAGAATCTGAGAATATGTATATTGAGAAGGAAACTTCAACGCTAGCTGAGCACGGTGTAAATATTCAGAAAATGTATTATGCATAGATTGCAACATTTCTGGTGGCTCTTTCCACAACGGCGTTCCTACACACCAATTCTGGCCTGCAGTCCTACCTGGATATAAGATTGTGGAATCACCAAATTCGTCTATTTACATGCCAGTCGTACAATACATTAGAGAGTTAAGTATATAAGAGATCAGGACGGGAATCTAGTAGATTTCTATGGGGGGGAAATAACATTACATTTAAGAAATCGAGATGGTAAACCTCTACAAAAACAACGTTCACATGAAGAGAAGAAAGTGTCTACAAACGGAAAATAAGGTTGTGGTCTTCAGTCCGGAGACTGGTTTGATGCAGCTCTCCACCCTACTCTATCCTGAGCAAGCCTTTTCATCTCATAAGAACGGCAAACCACATCCACTTTAATCTGCTTACTATACGCGTCTCTGTCTCCCTCTGCGATTTTTACCCTACACACTTCCCTCCAATGCTGAATTTACGATTCCTCGATGTCTAAGAATGTGTCCTACCAAGCGATCCCTTCTTTTGATCAGGGTATGCCAAAAATTTCTTTTCTCACCAATTCTGTTCAGTACCTCTTCATTAGTTATGCGACCTACCCACCTAATCTTCAGCATTCTTCTGTAGCACCACATTTCAAAAGCCTCTATTCTCTTCCTGTCCGCACTGCTTATCGTCCATGTTTCACTCCCGTACAAGGCAACACTCCACACAAATGCCTTCAGAAAAGACTTCCTTACCCTTAAATTAATATTCGATGTTAGCAAATTTCTCTTTTTCAAAAATGCTTTTCTTCCCATTACCATTCTGCATTTCATATCCTCTGTACTGCGACCATCGCATGTTATTTTACTACCCAAGTAACAAAACTCATCCACCACCTTCATTGTCTCATTACCTAATCTAATTCCTTCGGCTTCGCCTGATTTTCTAAGACTACATTCCATTATTTTTGTTTTGCTCTTGTTAATGTTCATTTTATACGCTCTCTTCAACACACTGTCTATTCCATTCAACTGCTCTTCCAGAACCTTTGTGAAGCGGGACAGAATGATTGTCGTGTTTCAGGGCTTTCGCAAATGAGATAGCCGCAGCATCTTATGTTTCAAACTAAAGCGCATCAATATAAAAAAAATATTTAGAAGAATCCTATTACATGGTAAACATTTTTCCATTATTTGGTATTTAGACGCTGTGACTAATGTTTCATGTTAATACGTCCCTTGGGCGAGCGTCAATGGCAACTGGTCAACGCAAGATGGCATCCACTCCACTGGTCGACCTGATATGGTGAAGGCACAGAATAAATGACGTTCCTTCGAAGCAGACTACGACCAGAGAATTTTTTTTTTTTTAGATTGTTGTAGGGCAAAGAGTTGAATATGGTACAACCTTATGAAGTTTTTTTGGCTGGAAAATTCGTGTAATGCGCTAAAAATACTATATGTGAGCTCTATGTATAGATAGCCACATTAATATAATGGAAAGGAAGGCGCGATTGTATGATTTCGGAGTGCGGAAATTCATAGCACTTCTGGGTGCGGCACCATTGCTATCCTGGTAAAGACGAGCAGCCGACCTGGGAGAGGGTCCACACTGCAACATCACCTACGACTACAGAGCAGGACGGTATAAGCGCTGTGTCACATCAGCCGTTAACGAGGGGTGGGGCAACGCTTCAACCTCAAGCAAGCGTGTTGGTTTCGGTGTGGAAAGAATATTTTTGTGAGTAGTGTGTTGGTATAAAAGGAAAAGGTACGTTTTACTGTAGGATAAAGTCATTTTGTATGTATGTAGTCATTTCTTTTGGATTTGTTGGGGGTGACATTTTGTCAGCGGTGTTGTGTGTGACTGTGTCTTTATGATTTAGGAGTGAACAGTGTGTAGTAAGAATAGGTTAGGAGATTTCTGTTAGGGTGTTAAGTGTGATTTTGATCGGTGTGTGGGATAAAGGTTTACATTAGCCATGGATCCAGAACTTAAAACCTTTTTAGAACAAGTAAGGATATTAGAGAATCTAAGGATGAAGTAAGGGAAGATCTTTCAAAACAGATCCAAGAATCCAAAGACGAATGTAAATTAGGATACGAGAAACTAGACAAACGACTAGCGGAAGTAAAAGTTTTGAGGATAAACTGAAGGGTGTTCAAGATGAAGTGCGAACACGTTTAGGGATTATAGATAGGACAGTGGAGAGAATAGAAGAGGGTCAAAGTGCTTAAGAAAGGGCAGGAGGATATTTCTGAAAAGTATGTAACCATGGATGTCAGATTAAGTCATGTGGAATGAAATTAGAAGAACTAGGAGGGTTACCTGATGTATGGGAGAAACATCGGGAAGAAAAGGAGATAGCTTATGGCATGATGTTAAAAGAGGTTGAGAATAAAATTATAGCCCCCGATTAGTTCAGATCAGTACCAGTGGCGGCTACACCTTAAGGACTCTGGGGCGGCGCCCTCCCAAAAATATCCAACACGGAATACGTACCAGTCGTTAATCACAAATCGAATCGAATAATTTTCGTGTGGCAGCAGCCTCTGTAAATAAATGATAAATGTTTTTAGATTAGGTAGTCTACCAGCCAGGCTCACCGAATGTTTTCGGAATGGACTGACTGTCGGACTCCAAGCGATCCGTCCGCGCAGTGTAAGTCCGCGCCAAGGGCGCGAAATATACAAACGCGCAACGGCACCGGTCAGGCAGTTTGTAGCAGGTGCAGTGCGTCTGATACTAGTGTCGTTGTTGTGAAGGCGCGTGATATTGCCTGTTTTTCTAGTTTCCTATTTAGAGTGAATAATATAAATAGCGTAAACTAAATTTTATCATTTGGTCGTGAAAAACTGACTTTTGAGGGAAAGTTGGAATTAAAAAGGTTACGACCACCGAGACCTGATTAGAACATTGTACAGACGCAAAATGCGTGCAAAAGCAGTAGTAGTTTCACTGGGAAATTTAATCCTTTATATAAACATGCAGACTGGCTTTGTGGATGTGAAATAAGAAATGCTTTCTTCTGCCAGACGCGTCTGGTAATGAATGTTGCGGAACAGCCTTGTACCACAGATGGGATAACAGACATTAAACATTTAGCGGATAAAGTTAAAAAACAAATTAAGTGCACTTCAAACAAACAGTAACATCGAATTCGTTATGCTTAGAAAAATCGATATTAGATGTCAGCTGGATACAGCTTAATAGACTGAGGATTAAGAAGTTTAATGAAGATGTTTCTAAGAATCGTTACATCCCTAGCAAGTTGATCGACTGTATCAAGTTCTGTGGGAAATTTGAACTTGCACTAAGGGGACATGACGAAACAGATGCTTCAGATAATCATGGTACTTTTCGGGGTTTGGTCAATCTCATGGCAGAACTGGATTCCACGTTGAAGGGACATATTGAAATAACCAATAATCGTGTTTTTTTTTTCTTTCTTTTTTTGGGGGGGGGGGGGGCATTCCAAAACAATTTATAAAGAACTACTGAACTCTATATATACTGTGTGCCATCAGTTAATTTCCAAAGAAATGTCAGAAACAGATTATATCGCTATTGACGTTGAAAATTAATGCTATATTCTACCTGTTCAAGAAATGTTCTGAAGGGACAAAACAACATGTACAATTGAAGGGGCATGCCGCCCCTCCTAATAAACAGCCCACCAGCCGCCACTGATCAGTACTCCAGTTAAACAGAAAATAGATGTTGGGGTTCAGGATAATCATGGAAATGTCAATGTAGTTATGTCACCAGAATCTAGTTTTAAGAATGTTAGGTGTTGTGGCGAAGTTAGTAAATACGATCTAGCTGAGGAAATAAAAATAGGAATGAAAACAGGAGGTCAACAGTTTCCGAAATTTAGGCCTCAAGGGCCTGTTTAACATTGCCCATTGACTGGCATCTCCCTCTAAATGACTTTTTATAAATCGTACTTCTCTCTCTTCCTCCCAACTACGAGGTAAAGAGTCCTCAAAAGCTTTCAGAAAAATAACTGGACTTCCCCTTGAGGCCTAAATTTCGGAAACTGTTGACCTGTTTTCATTCCTATTTTTATTTCCTCAGCTAGATCGTATTTACTAACTTCGCCACAACACCTAACATTCTTAAAACTAGATTCTGGTGACATAACTACATTGACATTTCCATGATTATCCTGAACCCCAACATCTATTTTCTGTTTAACTGGAGTACTCTGATCTGAACTAATCGGGGGGCCTGTTAACACTAATTCTTCGGGAACTGTATTCACCGAATAATTGGTTAATTCCTCATTCTCTTTCAACCCTATTTCTTTGACCTTCTCCGCTACCCATTTCTGTGTGAGCACTATTTTTTCATTTACGTTTTTTCTCAAAGCTTGTATTTGTGATTGCAATTTTAATTGGCATCCAGTTATTTTTCTGAAAGCTTTTGAGGACTACCTCGTAGTTGGGAGGAAGAGAGAAAAGTACGATTTATAATAAGTCATTTAGAGGGAGATGCCAGTCAATGGGCAATGTTAAACAGGCATAGGTTCAAGACCGTGGACATGTTTACCACAGCCTTCAAGGCAAAGTTTTGGTCTGAAGAAGAACGAAAGTTAAGAATAGATTTATTCAGTCCCGTTGAATATAGTGAGAAATGGGGAGGCTGTAGAAATTTCATGGAATATCATTTAAACCAAGCTTTATATTTGGACAGGTCTGTAGGGGAAGAACACCTTATGGAGGTGCTTATTTCGAAGTTACCAGGCCGAATGTGGGAAATGTTAGCCGGAAAAGACTGGTCCAAGGTACAAGAGATTCTTGAATACGTAGGACAACTAGATCATATCAAAGTAAATAAACCGGAAGTAAAATCTACTCACTGGGTAGAAGTGAGTAATGGTAATAATCAGTTTAATGGCAATAATCGAACCGGTAATGTTAATGGTGGACTGCGGTTTGGGAATAAATACAAGTGTACTAATAATTCAAGGAGAGGTGGCTATAAAGGTGGTTGTACTTTTAAAGATAGGGGCTATTACAATGGAAACCGAGGTCGGGGAAATGGATATAGAAGGAATGTCATAATTCAAGAGGCTTCCAGTGTGGATCATTGTAATCAGAACAACAATGTTAATCACTCAGAATCAAAATCAAGCATACAGGAAGGAGTAATGGTACAAGATGTTACAGACTCAGAGAATCCTATCCCTGTGCTAAATAATTCCACAAATAATCAGAGATACCAGACAGCTTTTCTTAGATACCAGGGTGAACAACCGATAGACGAACTGATCTTAGAGAAGGAAGAAGAGAAAAGTCACCTTTGTACATTAGTAGTAAAAGGGTATATTCATGGGCAACAGATGGAATTCTTGTTAGATACAGGCAGCCAAGTTTGTTATCCAAGGAAATTTGGGATCAGAATAAGCACATATGGCAATGTCCTACATTCCCTGTTACAAATGTGTATGTGATAGGTTTAACCGGTGCTAAGGGAAGGAAGGTTGAAGAGGAAGTTTTGCTGTCATTTACTTTAGGTGGTGTTGAGATTCATCAGTCCATGTTAGTGGTATCTGGTAGTAATTTACCCATTTTGTTAGGTCTTGATTGGTTTGTTAATAAGGTCATGTTGGATTTTTCCTCTGATAAAATGAGACTTTTAGTAGATAAAAATTATGTGTGGGTCAATCTTAATGGAAACAATTGTTATGTACAGGACAGGAATAAAACTAAAAGTTGGAAAGTAGAAATAGATTCAAAGAATTTCCCTATATGTGACACTGAGGGTGAACATCAGGTTCAGTTAGATAGTTGGAGGATGAAGGTCAAGAATAAGTGTCAGGAGGCTAGTAACCTATTGGAAGTAGAAAGAGGGAATTAGAGGCAGTTTTGATTAAACATAAGTATTCAACAGTAAGCTAGGGATTATTAAAGATGAGTGCAAGTTAAAGATTAAAAATCATTCCATTTTTTCGGCAACCATACCCTATAGCTCTTAACATGAGAGAGGATGTAAGGAAAGAAATTAATCGTATGATGGATTAGGGGATAATAGAACGTTCAAACAGTGCCTATGGAAATCCTATCGTTGCAGTAAAGAAACCTAATAGTGACATACGTTTAGTGCTAGATGCTAGAACAGTCAATCGAATAATTGAAAGAGAGGGATAGATCTGTACCTATGGAGGATATATTGGCACGATTTTCAAATGCAAGGTACATGAGTTCTGTGGACCTCACAGCGGGCTACTGGCAAATAAAATTATCTGAGCACGGCCTTTTTATTCGAAGGGAAGTGTTATCATTTCAAAGTATTACCATTTTGGTTGAATGTATCAGTATCTGAGTTCATAAGAGCATTAGATTCTTTATTGGGACCTGAATTGTTAGAAAAGGTGTTCGTGTATGTTGAGATAATGGTTGTAACAGACCTGATTAGAACATGTTAATCTGTTAGAGGATCTTTTTACTAGACTTGCAGAGAGGGGAGTTATTTTAAAAGGCTCATTTTGGCCGTAGTGAAATGCAATTTCTGGGGCACATAGTTAGTCAGGATGGAATCAAACCAAGTCCGAAAAGATTGAAAGCTATTAGCGAGTGCCCCACACCGCGCAATAAAAAGCAGTTAAAATCAGCGATCGGTCTCAGTTTTTTCAGACGCTTTATTCCACCAGATGTCATGAACTGTGTGAATTTCATTTATTAAAAGCAAAGACTATGGTCATGGACTGAATAATGTAGGGGAGAATGGGAGGTTATCAAGCGGGCTATGAGCAATCCGCAAATTGTAGGTCGTCCAAATTTAAAGTTTTGTCTAGCGGTAGATGCTTCCGGGTATGGAATAGGGTGTCATCTTTCAAGAATACAAAAAAAGGGGATACAACAGAGTCAGTTTAGGTTTTGCTAGCAGGATGTTGAGCCAGTGTAAAAAATTACTCCACTACAGAGAAGGAGACCTTAGCCATAGTTTGGGCAGTAAAAAAATTCAGGTATCTACTATATGGTAGAAAGATTATCATTTATACTGATCACCGAGCTCTGTCGTTCTTGATGTCGAGCAAGCTGTTACATAAGCTATTAGTTCGCTGGGCTTTAGCCTTACAAGAGTATGATCTAGAAATAAGATACATTAACAGGTATATGTGAAAACTTGTGTGGTATCTCCATTTTTTTGTTTGGGCATTATGGGCCACAGAAGTGTTTGATGCACATGTCGAAATATTATTGCAAAGGAATGTCCAGTATAACGAAAAGGGAACTTAAAAGTTGTTTAGTTTGTCAACGAACTAAGCATATCAACTATGGGGTGAAACCACCATTGTATCCGATCGTGCCCAGAGACTTTCTAGATTTATGTGCCGCAGATGTATTGGGACCGCTCCCTAAAGGTGCTGGCGGTGTAAGATTCATCTTTGTAGTACTGGAGTTATGGTCAAAGTATGTGAAATTGTATCCAATAAAATTTGCAAATAGTAAAACTATCGTCAAAATTTTAAGTAAGGATTATTTTTCGCTGGTTGGAATACCTAAGAAATTAATACCTGACAATGGGAATTTACTTCTAAATTATTGAAAGACATTTTGGCACAGCATAACATACAGCATTTGCTTGTGGCAGTCTATCATCCACAGGCTAATCCATCAGAAAGAGTTATGAGGGAGATAGGAAGGCTGGCAAGGACTTATTGTAGTAAGAAACATTCATCATGGCCACAGTATGTAAATCAGTTTGAAGAGATACTAAATGAAATACCACACATGAGCACACGAGTCTCACCTAAAGAATTGCTAAAACGAGACTTAGTGTGTGATAAACTTGTTAATCTCGTTGATTTTCCACCTAAAGATATAGACTGACAATTTGTATAGCTTTACCAATATTAATTTAAGAAAGAATGCACAGGAGCGAGTATGAAAACATTTTCCTAGCAGACGCAGTCATTTTTTTTCGTTAACGTTGTTGTATCCAAGTGTTTTAAATTATATCTCTGCGGTTACTCATTCTGATTAAGGGAGTGGCGACCACAGGGCTACAAATTATAGACTGGAGTATTACTGAGGGCACCAGACAAAGCCGTCAGTAAAAGTTACCGGGTGTAGGTATTTTATACCTGGTAATAAAAACAATATTGTTTATCATCATCTCCCGCCTAGCAGAGATGATATAACAGTTCTCTACTGGTATCGCCAAGTATAGGTGTCGTAGGCTACCCATAATTATAGTTAGTCACGATAGCTGTACTTCACGATAGGCTGAATGACCTGTTTCATTTTCTGTCTCTGACAAAATGTCATCAGCAAAACGCAATGTTTTTATTTCTTCCCCCTGAACTTTAATCTCTACTCCAAATTTTTCCTTGCTTTCCTTCACCGCCTGCTCGATGTACAAATTGAATAACATCGGAGAGAGGCTACAACCCTGTCTTAATCCCTTTCCAACTGATGCTTCCCTTTCATGCCCTTCGAGTCTAATAACTGCGGTCTGGCTTTTGTACAAGTTGTAAATAACTCCCTGTATTTTACCCCTGCTGACTTCAGAATTTGAAAGTGTATTCCAGTCAACACTCAAAAGCTTTCTCCAAATCTACAAAAGCTAAAAATGTAGGTTTGCCTTTCCTTAATCTATCTTCTAAGATAAGTCGTAAAGTGAGTATTGCCTCCCAGGATCCTACGTTCCTCCTGAATACAAACTGATCTTCTCGGAGGTCAGATTCTACCAGCTTTTCCATTCTCCTGTAGATAATTCGTGTTAAAATTTTGCAACCATGACTTATCAAACTGATGGTTCTGTAATTTTCGCACCTGTCTGCATCTGATTTCTTTGGAATGGGGATTATTACATTTTTCTTAAAGTCTGAGGGTATTTCGCCTGTCTCATACATCCTACACACCAGTTCAAATAGTTTTGTCATGGCTGGCTCTCCCAGAGACTTTAGTAGCTCTGAGGGTATGCCATCTACTCCTGGGGCCTTGTTCCGACCCTAGGTCTTTCAGGGCTCTGTCAAATTCATCTCTCAGTATAGTATCTCCTATTTCATCTTTATCTACTTTCTCTTCCCTTCCTACAACATCGTCTCTAAGTTAGTTTCCTTTGTAGAGCTGCTCTATGTACTCTTTCCACCTTTCAGCCTTCCCTTCTTTGCTGAGAACTGGTTTCCCATCTGAGTTCTTGATATTCGTAGAGTTGCTTTTCTTGTCCCCAAATGTCATTTTCCTGTAGGCGGTATCTACTTTTCCCCTTCTTATACATTCTACAGATTTGTATTTGGCTTCTAGCCACTCCTGCTTAGCCATTTTGCACTTCCTGTCAATCTCATTTTTTAGTCGTCTGTACTCCATTTTGCTTGTTTCTTTTACTGCATTTTTATATTTTCTCCTTTCATCAATTAAATTTAATGTTTCCTGCGATATCCAAGGATTTTTTCTAAGTCTCGTTTTTCTACCTATTTTGCCTCTGCTGCCTTCACTATTTCATCGCTCAATGCTACCCATTCCTCTTCTACTGTTTTATTTCCCCCTGTTTCTGTCAATTGTTGCCTAAATCTCCCTCTGAAATTCTCCAGAACTCCACGTTCCTTCAATTTATCTAGGTCCCACCTCATTTTCCTACTTCTCTGCAGTTTTTTCAGAGAGAGAGAGAGAGAGTATTTCTTCCGATAATTCCGTTACCAGATTTCAGTATCGTAGATATACACCGTATGGTCAACCAGCTTATGCTTGTACTGATAAAATACCAATAACGATAAACGATAAAAACCTGTACCCGTTAGCTTGTGAGAGCCAACTTTATATTCACGGTCGACTGCTGAATGCAGATGGATCAGGAGTGGCTACTGATATTCATTTAAACAAAAAAATTGTATGCTTCACTTTTTTTCTGAAATTCAATAGTATTTGAATAACAATCAAATAGAAAACTTACGCAATCCTGGAATTGCGACGCTGATGAAGGGGTATGCCTCATTCACACCGAGCGAAGCTAACGTACTAAATGCAGGATGGGGAGAGGTTGACGAATTGAAAGAATATGTTAATTCTGATGGACGTTTCAGCTTCTGTATTCCACTGAATGTGGTACTCGTTTTCGCTGAAGATTACAAGAAGATTATTGTAAACGCTAAACATTAACTTTTATTGGCTTTTAACAGTCACGGCGCAAATATCATTGCAGATACTGCCTATACTAAATCGAAAATTGTGATTGAAAATATTTGCTGGGATATACCTGAAATTGATCTGTCAAAAAGAGAAAATGTTAATGAAAATCAAAAATGATCTAAGGCTGAATTTAGGATTCCGCCACTGGGAACTAACTGAATGCATCGCGCCGCAAGTTGATTAATGGACGTGCCAAGTAAACTGCAATCTGGGTATCGAAACTGCTCGATACAGAATTATCGCATTTCAGACATAGGATTACCATCAAAGCTGATTCTATAGATTTGACAAATTTAGAGATAAAATTGAACTCATCAAAATATCCCTTCGAGGTCTGCTCAGCTACTTTTACCCCGAAGGATACGGCGCTAGCAAGTGTTTACCAAATTTCAGTGTATTATGAAACTAGTAGAAAATTTGTAAATCTTCTCATGAATCTTAAACAGTATCAGGAATGTCCAGTTCATGTGATTGCTCACGACAAGAAGAAAAACTATCGTCTTAACTCATATGCAAATTCAAATGAAACTAGAAAAACCATTTCCAAAGAATACAATGGCATAATGTTTGGTTATTCACGATGTTATTGAAATGATACCATCAATATCCACATTGTGCGAGTGGATTAAAGCAAGCTACAGCTCCCAACGCACGCTTGCGTCTACAAAAAGAAATATATATAATTGACACCATACAATCGAGAACTACCAAAATCTTACGTGTGAACGGATGAAAGTATCTACAAATAGAAAAAAGAATCAACTAAAATTCCATACATAAATACTAAAATAGAGCACTTTCTTAAAGATAATGTCCGCCCTTCTGTAATATATATATAAGAAATTTTATTCTATCATGCAGGCTGCAATCGCAGATGAATTACACAGTCCTGCACGAAAAATTTACCCCAGGAGGAGCGTTATCGTGGAAGGAATTGATTTACATCAATCCTATTTAATTGATCTCATTGCTTATCCCCGTCCATCTATTTCTTTATATAGGATGTGATCAAAACCGGTTTTTGCGTATATAATAGCATTCACCGCAGTATGTACTCGCCACTGCCGCTGTCAACATCGCCTCCCCTTCCGATGGAATCGTTGGGCGAGTCGCCTTCAAAGCGTTTAAAATATGATAAAAATTATATTAAAATGGAAATGTGTAAAAACTGCGTTTAAAGGACGAATATGTACAGGTATGATAGTGAATACGCTTAATATTAAAGATCCGAAAGAGTATATTAGCGCATGATTGCCACTATTCATAGGCAAAGTAAAAGAATTAAAACATCCATTAAACAATGTGTCGAAGTTATGTAAATTTATACTCTCAAAGTCCGAGAAAGAAAAGAAATGTATATTACGACAAAGAATAAGCTGTTCCTGTTAGACGAAGATATAAAAGAGTGGTATACATAAATTATTAAAAATTTAAAAAACTGGAAAATTTTCAAACTAGAGATTCTGGATGGAGCCTCAAATGTTGAAAATATATATTAATGTAAATGTTAACTTTTTATGCAGGAATATATAACAAATTACCCAAAGTAATAATAAACATGCAGTTACAAACATCAAAACAGACAAATGATATTTACTGTTTCAAGTGGGCAATATTGCCGCTGTGTACCCTCCAAAAGATAATAATAATTTTATTGTCATTCAGCCATAACAGCAATAGACAAAGTCATACAATTATCACATACAACTGAAATTCAAGAGAAACAGTTTTGCTTATAGGAGACAAAGACTTTTTTTTTTTTTTTTTTTTTTTTTTTTTGTGGTTTTAGGGCGCACAACTTCTATGGTCATTAGCGCCCAGCCAAGAACATAGATTCGCTATGATCTAAAAAAATGTAGACTGTCAGAACATCAACAAGAGGCTAAAAACGAAAGATAAAAGACAATTAAAAGAGTTAAATATCCTTGGATAAGTTGGCCAAGTTGATAAAACGCAAAACTAGAGCAGCTGCTCGTGTGTCATCAGCTAAAATTTCCTCCAGAGTAGACGGAAAGTGAAGGGCTACACGGAGATGATTAAAATTAACACAAGTCAGTAAAACATGTCGCACTGTCAGCAGTTCACCGCAGGAGCATAGCGGTGCAGGTTCGGCGGATAGCAAGTGACGGTGGCTGAAACGGCAGTGACCGATCCGCAACCGAGCCAGGATGACCTCCTCCCGCCGAGAGGGGCGTGAGGATGTCCTCCAAGCGGTCGGGATCGGTTTGACAGTTCGCAATTTATTGTTGTACAGTGAAAGCCACACACTGTGCCATTGCGACACGATACTCCGGCGAAGAGCCCGTTGAACATCGTCCGATGGGACGCAAAAGGTAGCCATGCGAGGCAAAAGGGCTGCTGCCTTGGCTGCTGTGTCGGCGGCCTCATTCCCGGGCACACCCACATGGCCAGGGACCCACAGGAAAGAAACGTGACAGCTGTCATCCGCCAGCAACTGGAGGGAGCGTTGGATCCGATACACGAGAGGATGGTTCGAGAAAGGGTCCTTAAGACTCTGCAGGGCACTAATGGAGTCAGAACATATGGCATAGAAAGGGTGGCGGTGGCGGCAGGTATACAAAACGGCCTGGTGGAGGGCGAAAAGCTCAACCGTGAAGTTTGAGCACCGGTCAGGGAGCTTGTATTGGAAACGGTTGTCCCCGACGACGAAGGCAGATCCGACACCGGCAGTGCTCTTGGAACCATCAGTGTAAATAAATACGGCATTATCGAACCGCGAACGGAGTTCGACAAGCCTCGAGCGGAATACCAAATCCGGAGTGCTCTCCTTGGGGAGCGAACTAAGTTCGAGGTGTGTGTGAACCTGAGCCTGATGCCACGGTGGCAATGGGCTTTCGCTCAACCGAAGGGTGGAAGGAAGGGTAAAATCGAGCCGCTGTAGCAGGCGGCGAAACCGAACTCCCGGTGGAAGCAAGGCAATCGCAGACAACTGATATTGGCGATCGAGTGAGTCGTCAAAAAATAATCTGTAAGAGGGATGGTTGGGCATCGACCGTAGGTGGCATGCATACCGACACAAGAGTATGTCACGTCGAGTGGTCAAGGGTAATACAGCAGCCTCGGCATACAGACTTTCAACAGGGCTGGTATAAAATGCACCGGTCGCCAGACGTAATCCACGATGGTGGATAGAGTTGAGACGGCGGAGAATCGACGGCCGTGCTGAAGAGTATACAACGCTTCCATAGTCGAGCTTCGACTGAACAATGGCCTGGTAAAGGTGAAGCAGGACGGTACGATCCGCTCCCCATGACGTGCCACTGAGGACACGAAGAACGTTAAGGGATCGGGCACAACGGGCAGCCAGGTAGGACACACGTGTGGACCAGCAAAGTTTCCGATCCAACATGAGTCCCAAGAATTTTGTAGTCTCCACGAAAGGGAGAGCAACAGGGCCGAGACGTAGAGAAGGTGGAAGAAATTCCTTATATCTCCAGAAATTGATACACACAGTTTTCTCAGTGGAGAATCGGAAGCCGTTTGCGATGCTCCAGGAATATAGACGGTCAAGACAGCGTTGGAGAGAACGCTCCAAGAGACACGTCCGCTGGGCGCTACAATAAATTGCGAAATCGTCAACAAAAAGAGATCCGGAGACGTCGGCTGTAAGGCAATCTACGATCGGATTGATTGCAATGGCAAAGAGCGCCACACTCAAGACGGAGCCCTGTGGTACCCCATTCTCCTGGCAAAAGGTATCTGACAAAACAGAGCCCACCCGTACCCGGAACTTGCGATCCGCCAAAAACGCTTGAATGAAAAGAGGAAGGCGGCCCCGAAGGCCCCATGTGTGCAATGTGCGGAGAATGCCCGCTCTCCAACAGGTATCGTATGCCTTCTCCAAGTCGAAGAACACTGCTACTGTTTGACGCTTCTTTAGAAAGTTGTTCATAATGAAGGTCGACAACGTAACGAGGTGGTCAGCAGCAGAGCGGTGTCGACGAAAACCGCATTGGATATTAGTCAGGAGGCGGCGAGATTCGAGGAGCCAGACCAACCGAGAGTTAACCATGCGTTCCATCACCTTACAGACACAGCTCGTCAGAGAAATAGGACGATAGCTGGAAGGAAGATGTTTGTCCTTCCCTGGTTTGGGGATGGGGACAACAATGGCTTCACGCCAACTTGTGGGGACATGACCTTCAGTCCATATGCGATTGTAGGTACTAAGAAGAAAGCACTTGCCCGCAGGAGAGAGGTTCTTCAGCATCTCAATATGAATGGAATCGGGCCCGGGAGCAGAAGACCGGGACAGGGCGAGAGCACGATCTAGCTCCTGCACGGTGAATGCGACGTTATAATTTTCACGATTAAAAGAGCGGAAAGAAGGCGGCCGTGCCTCTTCTACCCGTTTGCGAGGGAGAAAGGCAGGGTGGTAATGGGCAGAGCTCGAAACCTCCGCAAAGAAACGACCCAATGCGTTTGAAACATCAACTGGGTCCACGAGGACTGCGTTCTCCACGGTCAGGCCAGGAATCGGGGAGTGGGCCTTGATGCCGGACAAACGGCGTAGGCCACCCCAGACAACCGTGGAGGGAGTAAAACGGTTAAAAGAACTAGTAAAAGCAGTCCAGCAAGCTTTCTTGCTGTCGTTTATGATACTACGGCACTGCGCTCTCATACGTTTGTAATTGATGCAATTCTCCAACGTTGGGTGGCGGCGGAAGGTGCGTAAAGCACGGCGCCGGGCTCGAAGCGCGTCGCGGCAGGCTGCAGTCCACCAAGGGACCTGGACACGACGTGGAGAAGAGGATGTACGAGGTATGGAACGTTCAGCAGCAGTGAGAATAACCTCTGTGAGGTAGTCGACCTGACTGTCACAGTTGGGAAAATTCTGATTGTGAAAAACAGCCATGGAAGAATAAAGCCCCCAGTCGGCTTTAGAAATGTTCCAACTGGTGGGACGTGGAGATGGGGAATGATGTAGGAAGTGGATGATACAAGGGAAATGGTCACTCGAGTACGTGTCAGAAAGTGCATACCACTCAAACCGACCGGCAAGCTGAGGAGTGCATATTGCGAGGTCTATATGGGAATAAGTGTGTGTTGTGTCAGAAAGGAAGGTCGGTGCACCGGTGTTGAGGCAGACAAGATCGAGGTGGTGGAGCATGTCCACCAAAAGGGAGCCTCTCGGACAAGGTGCCGGAGAGCCCCATAGGGGGTGGTGGGCATTAAAGTCGCCTACCAACACGAAAGGTGAAGGGAGCTGGTCAACAAGGTGTAGCACATCTGCCCTAGTAAGGGCAGATGACGATGGCGAATATATATTACAGAGGGAGAAGGTAAATGTGGATAAGGTGATGCGGACGGCAACTGCCTGTAGGTGAGTGTGCAAGGAAATGGGATGGAAATAGACGTCGTCTCGAAGGAGCATCAGAACCCCTCCATGGGCTGGGACACCTTCCACGGGTGGCAGGTCGAACCGCACAGAGGTGTAGTGTGGAAAGTCTGCACGATCACGTGGACGCAACTTAGTTTCCTGGAGGCAGACTAGAAGCGGGCAGTGCAATCGAAGGAGTAGTTTTAACTCCTCCCGATTAGAACGAATGCCGCGAATGTTCCATTGAAGGAGCGCCATGATAAAAATGAGAGAAGAAATAAGGATAAAAACCAAGTAGCGAGCGGGGTCACCTCGACGGCCGCTGAGGACCGGATTTCGAGGGAGCACTGCTATCGCTGTCTGGGGGCAAAGGGTCATGTTCCATTGGTTCGACCGACGCGCCTGCCACCTCCCTGAGTTTATCAGGAGGGGCAGTTTCCACCGCCGGTAAAGGGCCGGGCGCCCGGCAAACGGAGCGTCCCGGTGAAACAGAAGACGGCCGAGGCCGGCAACTGTTGGACGGCGTGACAGATGGGTCACGCCTCGGCGGGGAAGGAGAGGAACTCTTTTTCTTGTCAGCTCTTCTGGAAGAGTGACGGCGGGAAGAGGCAGTTGACGGTTGGGAAGCCTGAGAACGCAGAAAATCCTCACGGACGGGTTCCTTTTTCAAGGTCCGGGCATCTTGTTTAGGTGCCCGCGGTTTACTAGATGTTGACGAAGACTGTACCCTAGAAGCAGCAAGAGGGAGCGGGGACGTGGAACGGGCAATCTTCGGGCTGGCGGATCGCACAACTGTGTCAGTGAAAGTGAAGTCACATGTCTGGGTACTGGAATCCTTGGTAGGTCGAGTTGAGGTGAGTACCTTACTGTATGTACCCGCTGGGAGGACAGTGGGCTTTCGACTCGCCAACAACTTACGAGCGGCAGATGTCGATACCTTCTCCGTAACCCGAATTTGCTGGATTACCTTCTCATCCTTGTATACAGGGCAGTCGCGAGAGGAAGCCGCATGGTCACCGTTGCAGTTTAGGCAGTGAGGGGACGGAGGTGGGCAATCCCCCTCATGGGCGTCCCTACCACAAGTGACACACTTTGCTGCATTTGGGCAATGTTCACGGGTATGGTTGTACCTGTGGCACTCGAAACAGCGCGTTGGGTTAGGTACATAAGGGCGGACGGAGATGACTTCATACCCTGCTTTGACCCTCGACGGGAGGTCAACTCTGTCGAACGTCAAAAACACAGTACGAGTCGGTGTCAGATGGTTATCGACCTTTTTCATGACCCTGTGGACGGCTGTCACACCCTGATCGGACATATACGATTGGATATCTTCATCAGACAACCCGTCAAGGGATCTCGTGAAGACTACCCCCCGTGACGAGTTGAGTGTGCGGTGCGCTTCGACCTTAACTGGGAAAGTGTGCAACAACGTGGTACGTATCAGTTTTTGGGCTTGGAAGGCACTTTCCACTTCCAGCAACAATGTGCCATTGCGCTGACGTGAACAGGTTTTAACAGGGCCAGCAATTGCATCTACACCTTTCTGTATAACGAAAGGATTGACAGAATTGAAATCCTTTCCGTCGGTGCGAGAGACAACCAGAAATTTAGGTACATTAGGCAGAGTCTTTTTAGGCTGAGGCGAGTCTAACTTACGTTTATGGGTCAACGTCACGAAAGAAGATAAGGAAGTCATCGCGGAAGTGTCCCCCGTGATTACCGGCGTCTCCGATGGCGCGCTCCTTCCTAGTGGGGGCCCTCTCCGAGGGCTTACCCGCCTTAGGTGATTGTTCACACCTCAGGTCACACCTCCCGAGAACTGACGGAGGGACCAATCGGCACGTTCGGAAGGTACCAGCTCGGGTAATCACCCCTCCCTGGGCCTGGCCTTTACCAGGGGGTACGTACGTGCCCTACTTGTCTACCCGGGGCGGGGAATTACGCGTTACCCCCGTCACCTGCTACGCACGATAATGCGTGGGTCGGCCTTCAGACACGCACAGGGAGGAAAGAAGAAGAGGATAGCAAGGGAAGAGAAAGAAGGAAAGAAAAGAAGTGTCTCAAACGCCGAGGCGGAGACTAATGAGGAGAAGAAGGCTAGGAGAGTTCAAGGAGAGAAAGACAGAAAACGAAGGGTAAGAAAGGAAGGAACGAAGGAAGAAAAACCACAACAAGAACCACCGTATCTCACGAAATATGCCTGTCTCCGGGCGAAGGCAGAAACCGGGAGGGAAAGTGAAGCAGCCTGGGGCAGAAGAAAGGCTGCTCCGGCTCGGGGCCCCGTGCGCGCCACACACGTACCCACAAAAGAACTGTGGGCCCCCTGGGGGGGAGACAAAGACATATATATATATATTACAGTTTAGCTAATAGGAGACAAAGTCACACATAAATTAAGTACAATTGATAATTTAACAGAAACAGTTTTGCTAATAGTATTACAGTGTCATATTACAGTTGAGATATTCATTTACTTCATAGAATGGATGGGCAACTAGCCAGTCATACAGTGTTTGTTTGTATGCCTGTTCAGGTAACTCTTGTACAGATTGTGGAAGTTTGTTAAATAATTTGTGTCCCGTGAGTTCATAACTATTAATAGTTTTCGACAGTCTGTGGTATGGGGTATAAATACATCTGGTCCGTCTGGTGTTGTAGCCATGGACGTTTTCTCTACGTTTTGTCTCCGGTAACTTCTTTTTTGTGTAAAGTAAAACATAGTATATGTAGAGGTTTATTACAGTCATGATTTTTAGTTCACGGAACAGAGGTTTACAGTGTGCCTTATATGTAGCACCAGAAATTACCCTCATAGCTTTCTTCTGCAGTATGAGGATGTCATGCACAGAACTTGAGTTTCCCCATAAAATGATGCCATATGTTAGTATGCTTTGGAAGAAAGAAAAATAGGATGTTCTAACATACTTTTCAGGTACACAGTTCATAAGTTGCCTTAACAAATAGATCGCTCTTGATAACTTAACACTTATATATTCTATATGTTGAGCCCAAGACAATTTATTATCCAAATATACACCCAAAAACTTAACGTAGGTTGGATTGTCTGAGGGAAGCTTGTCTTTTAAACTAACAACCATTTGTTGTGTTTTGTCATTATTAAGTAGGAAGCCATTTGCCTTAAACCAATAGGATGCTTGTTCCATTGTCTGTGCAACACAGGTTTTGAGGTTACTGAACTCATTGCTACAGTGGAGAAAAGTTGTATCGTCTGCGTATAAAACGGTAGGAGACTTGATAAATGATGGCAGATCATTGATCATAATTAGGAACAGAAATGGGCCTAATACAGATCCTTGTGGAACACCTATTTTTACTTGTTGCATACTGGACATTTCTTTTCCGACCCAAACTACCTGCTTTCGGTTCTGTAGGTATGATTCTAATAATTTAAGACTGTTACCTCTAATGCCATATAATTCCATTTTTTCTAAGAGTGCTTTATGCTCTACACAGTCAAATGCTTTACTTAAGTCACAAAAGGTGACCTGAGCGAAGCCCTTATTCTCAAGAACTTGATGAAGGTATTTGACTACCGAGTCTATAGCGTCAAGAGTTGACAGGTTTTTTCTAAAACCATACTGTGACTTGCTAATTATTTCTGCATTTTCAAAATAAGCACATAATTGTTGATAGATTACACATTCAAATACTTTAGAAAGAGCTGGGACTATGGAAATTGGCCTGTAACTAGAAGGGGAGTCAACATCTCCTTTTTTGTATATCGGAACTACTCTGGATACTTTCAGCTCATCCGGAAAATATCCTTCAGTTATACACTTGTTTACACAGTATGTTAAAGGGTACACAATACTATCTATTACTTTCCTTAAAATAGTGCAAGAAATGTCATATATATCTACACTGTCAGATGATTTAAGCTGTTTTACTATTCTTAGGACATGACTAGGAGACACCTCAGAAAAGGAAAACATACTTGTATTTGCTGGTGGTTTAGAGATATTTACTGAAAGGATCTGTGATGAGGTTATATTAGGTTTGCTGATTGCATTTCCTACTTCTTGTACAGATTTAATAAAAAAATCATTGAATTTCTGGGGACTTACATTAATTATCTTGTTTCTTTCATGTTTAGCTACACTTAATTAGTTTCCATGCAGCTTTACACTTATTGGTGGAATTCTGAATGGTACTGAAATTGGGTGCTTTCTTGGCTTCTGCAATTGCTTTTTTATATTCATTTCTAGTTTTAACATAGGCTGATCTGGCATGGTCAGTCTTCAGATTATTATATGTATTGTGCAGGAGCATAACTTGGTTTTTAAGATTTGTTAATTGTATGGTGTACCATGGATTTTGCTTATTTTTACCCTTACTGCTATGGTCTTTGTTAGTTATTTTACATTTCTTTGTGGGAATACAGTCATTAAATTGTGTTATAAATGCTTTAAAAAACCTTTCAAATATTAGCTTTGGTGGCAAATCATTACATAAACTATAATGTGTGACACTGTATTGACCAAACCAATCTCTGTTTGTAAGGGACTGACAAAATCTGACAATTTTGTCATCTGTGACAGGTCTGGTGATCACCACCTTTGGGACATACATTTCAATATTACTCTTATCAGCACAAAATCTATTGACATAATTTAATGATACAGGATCATGATCAGAGAATGGGAATACTGTTACTTCGCATGATGATTCTGTAGTTTCAAAATTTACAAATATATTATCAAGACAAGCTTCATCTCTTGTGGGTCTACTGTTGATAAAGTGTAAATTGTACTGTCTTAAAATATTTTTGAGCTCAGTGACACTATGTTTGGTTGTTGTTACATCAAAATCTGCATTCAGGTCACCACCTATTACTACATCATAATGTGACCACTTTTTCTCACTAAATATCTCTAGCAGCATGTCCAGTTTTTCTAGAAATACACTAGTGATACTCTTAGGTGACCGGTACAAGGATATTACTATTAACCTCAACTTGTCAATAACTACTCCAGTAACCTCAATTCTTTTCGTCACATAAATAATCTAGATCCAACTTCAAACAACTGAGTGACAGGTTAATGTAGATTGCCACACCACCTCTAATATACAATTTTCTACTGTAATTATTTGCTAGATTATAGTTATCAAATTTAACTACAGAAAGTTCACTATCTCCAGCCCAGTGTTCACTCAAACAAAAAATATCAATGTTATTATTCAACCCAAAAGTGTTTACAATGAATTCTTTATCTTTTAGCCCTTGAATATTCAAATAGCAAATTTTAAGATCAAAATGGTCTTTTACTTTAGAATGAACATTTGGACTAGAGATCCTGGTAACATTTACACTGCTTATTTCATGGGCCTCTTCACCTTGCTGCGTTCCACTAAAAAATCATCAACGAGTTTCTTGTGCTGAACTATGCAAAAACAATCTTATGTGGAATGTCAGCTAGAGTTCATACGGAAATTTTATCTTTGTTGAATGTTAAAAGGCAAGGTATATGCAAGCAATCCCCCTACACCCTAAGAATTGGAAGACAGTATTCGACTAGTCATTTCCCAGATTACGGCAGCTGAAATTCGAGTGTTCGCAAATGTGTTCAGGAGATGTCCTATGGAAAGAGCGGCCTGGCATTTTGAGCATCTACTGTAAATAAAGGTTAGCTTAAGTTACTCAGATGGCAATGTATTTTTAGACTAACTCGAGGAATCGTCAGACTTACGCCGAAACGTGTATTGATTTTTTTAGCATGTATTGAAGGAAGTCTATGCAGAAAGTTTAGCTGCTGGCATGACCTGGAAGTCACCTAAAAAAAAAAAAAATCACGAAAATGGCCGGTTTTCCTAGTCGGTAGTTGGCGCTACAAATGGCGAGTCGCGAGCTGTTATGGTGAGCGTTGCGCGCATGGTCGGGAGGTGCGGCCGTCTTATCGCGGTGTTCACTAAAGAGGAATATCGTTGCACGGTTTTGGTGGAAAGGGGGAAACGAATATTCGTTTCTGTGGCATGCACTTTTTCATTTCTGGTATGTATTTCGAAACATACCGTCCTGAAACCGGCCAGAGATGTGAAAGATTCTGTACGTCTACATCTATACTCCGCAAGCCACTTTACGGTGAACATACAATCTCCCCACACAAGTGATGGCAAATCCTGTAAATCTTTAGCTGCTTGCCATTGAGATACCACAGACGCCAAATGAAGCAATCAACAGAAAACACGTATGAAGACTGATGTGCGACATGGTAGTTAAACTTCTAGACGAGCATATAAATAGCGCAGACATGTGGCTAGAAACGACAAACACTCGATATTGCAGACTGAATCTACAGACGGCGAAGAAACGGACGAAAGTTGCACACATGAAGACTCTTCGAGTGATAGTGCCACGTACCATCATCAGTTATCTCCGAAAGCAACGCCAGCAATTACGTTATCAAAGAAATATTGGTGAAGTATTGGTTGAACGAAAGTGGTAAGAAACGCCTACGTTTCAGTACTTTTCAAAATTGGTATCGCTTTGTTCTGAACGTAAATTGTATAGACGGAAAAATGAAGTCGCTGGACGACGTAAGAGTCGACTGAAAATTGCGACGGAGATAAATGCGCGACTTTTTCAATAATTTACCGGCGCCAGACGACAGTCACTGAGTCAGCAACACAACTTGCGTGATTGAGCGTTAGATACTGCCAACGCGATAGGCGCTAAAGAATTTACAGCTTCTCAAATTTTGATTAGTCGCTTCAAAAGATCACAAAATTGTGACACGAAAAAATTTGTATCGAGAAATAGGTCGGAAAATGAAGTGACTCAAATTGAAATGATACTTTTTTACAGTCGTAAGAAAAGCTAAGACCGTAAGTTTTAGTGAATCTTACGTTTACAATGCAGATCAGTCACGTTTTCAAAAAGAAATGCGTGCGAAAAGAACACTCATTCAAAAGGGAAAACAGGGCAATTGCGCAGTCCACGACTGCACTCACCCATTCATAAACTATAATGCCCATAATTAGTCTGAATGGTTCATTGCTGCCTAAACTATGTCTTCAAGAACGAACTGGACGTTTTGGACCACGTGCCAATGTTCTACGCAGACAATCTTGTGGTAGTCTGGAAAAAATGGGAAATGGTGTTACACTTTTCATGCGTCATGCTTTTCTTCCGTTCTGCGGGAACAAAATTCTAGATTCGTCGTCAGGTCAAAGTTCTGATTCATTAAATGATGTATTTCGAGCTCACCCTGACAAAGTAGAGATACAGATTCCACCCGGAACGACGAACGTAATTCAACCGTTAGAATTTTTCCGCCTGTCTAAGGCATTTTACAAAAAAACTAACAAAATTGTGTGCAAATCACTGCAGTTTCCTATCACCGTGACAATATTCTCAGGTTGCAATCAGTCGTACATTATCAGTTTTCCTCCCCACGGTTTCAAAATGTGATTAAATATGCGTGGCACGCCTCGAAATATACTGATATTAGGCCTGATTCCTTCCTAACACCGACTGAGTTTTGTCTACGGACGCCTAACAACGTCTGTTTCGCAGGTGCATCTCAACGGTGCCAGCGTCGTCGTTTGGTGATTGGCTACCGTTCGTGACGTCATGTCCCACTCCAGCCAATCCGTTTCGCCTCTACTTTTTCAAATGCAGCTATTTCTTTCAACCAAACCATTATTTTGTGAACTGCGATTGTTTAAGTTGTGGAAGTGCAATGGCTGATCGGTATATTTGTTTTGTTTGCGGTAAGTCGTTTACAGAACGAAAATATTTGTACACTCATGAGGAAAGTGACACAGAACCAAACACGGAAAAAACAGTTAAGTGCCCGCACGTGATTCGGGCTGCAGCTCTTTGAAGCAAGGCTGGACACCAACATCAGATGCTGATTGGCTAACGTCCTTTGCGTCATACAGGCGCCCACGAGCGCGGAACTGTCGCCATCTGTTGACCGAATGTTTAAACTTGTCATTTCGCAAAAGGTGACATCACTGATTTTTATCCACGGTTGTTTACTTTCCAACCTCGGCTATATTGTTTTGCTTGTGGCTGCTCAGTTTTGTTATTTTCAGCCGTTTATGTGAAGGTTATAAAATGGAATTATCTAATGTTATTTGCTGATATAAGCAATTGTCTGAATGAGCAAGACGTATTTTCAAGTATTTCTCCGAGTAAGCGTCAAGTTTATTTTCTAACAGCAGTATTGCTCGCCTTTTTTCAGGTACTAAAAAATTCTAAGTGCTGTAGGTGGTTGTACAATTAATTGGAGAATGAACAGTTTGCACATTTTTTACCCGCCACGAAAAACTCACGGTGAAAAGCAGAAAAATTCGCAAGAATCCTGTAATTTGCGTGAAGCAATTTAGTGAAGAGTGCATACATCTACAGATATTTTGTAATTGTATAACTTGCGTCCACCTCAAAGTTAGAACCCATTGCAGTGCCATAGACTTTCTATAATTTGTGGCTATACTCAACAGCAAGCTCCTAAAAAAGAATGATATTTTTAAGCAACAACAGTTGTGTCGAACAGAAGATGGTATGAAGAGTAGAATGCTTTTGCTAAACAAAGGACAGTGCAGTGTTAGATACTGTTGGTGAACCTATGTATTTTATTATGTTAGTAAATCTAACCATTGATCTGAGTGATTGCTTTGCCTTGAGAAACATTCTATTTTCCAGCATGAAGTTCGCTACGATTGTGTCTAACACACTAAACTGCAGAGTGTTGCCCACTCGCTGCAAATGTTGGCAACACCACAGCAGTCAACCAAAGAGCAGGTATGTTTTATTTATTTTGTGATCTGTACAAAACAGTGATCATTTTAAATGAAAGATGGGTTAGGTATAGGTTAAACAAGTGTGTGTGTGTGTGTGTGTGTGTGTGTGTGTGTGTGTGTGTGTGTGTGTGTGTGTGTGAATCTCCGGTCCAGAAACGACCGATTTACAGTTGCCAACATACGTCATGTTAAAAACACGGGCAAAGGACTCAGTTTTATCACACATTTTAGCCACTTTTTTAAAAGTTTACATGAGTATACTTCAGGAATGGTTCGAGATAAAATTGAAATTCTGTATTTTTCTTAGTCTCGGCACCCACTAAGTATACTAATTTTTAGCAAAATCTAAAATGGTGAGGTAAAATAGGTGTGTTGATTTGACATGGACTCTTGAGGAGCTTGCTGTTAAGTATATCCACATATTATAGAAAATATGGCACTGCAATGGGTTACAGCTTTGGGTAACTTGCGTCCACTTCTCCAATTGCAAAATATATGTTGATGTATGCACTTTTCTCTAAACTGCTCCATGGAAATTACAGGATTCTTGCGAATTTTTATCAGCCTTTTTGCCAAAGTTCTTCATAGCTGGGTAAAGAAATGTGCAAACTGTTCAGTTTGCGATTTTACAAGAAGCTAAAGCTCTTCGAATTTTTTAGTACCTGAAAAAGGCGAGCAATACTACTGTTAGAAAATACAATTTACAGAAGCTTATATTTTGATAACTTATGACAAACTAAGCATAATCTGATAAATCCTTGAAAATAGTGATTATTAAAACAATTGCTTATATCAGCAGTTAAGAGGTACGTACCATTAGCCAAGTCCATTTACAACCTTCACATAAACGGATGAAAATGAACTGGACAGCCACAAGAAAATATGGCCGAGGATGGAGAAACAGCCCAGGTTGGAAATCAGAGACGTCACATGTTGCAAAATGCAAAGTTGCAGCATTCAGTCAACAGATGGCGACAGTTTTGTGCCCGTGTGCGCCTGTATGACGTCATGGGCGCTATCCAATCAGCATCTGATGTTGGTGTCCAGCCTTGCTGCAAAGAGCTGCAGCCTCTGATTCGCAGGGCTGTCATGTCATCTTTCTTTGTATGTATTATTTGCGTCTAGAGAGTAGTGCGTCGGACCCCAGTTACCCGTACCAACCGATAGATGTCTACGGTCGCAAGCTATGTCCTGCAGAGACGCCATCTTCCCTTTCGTATTTTCATGTTTTTCTCCTTATAACTTGTTGCTATTTCAGAGGTACCAAAATGAAGTTCGTTCTTAGTACAATTACTTTTAAATTACAGTCAAATGCCTTATGACAAGTAACCCTCGATATTGATGGCAATGAAAAAGCGTCCATGATTGTGCTTTTATTTCTTTTCTCTCTTACCTTGACTCCTAAAACTTCTCTTACAATGTTATTAAAATGAATTTACAGTTTGCGATATTTCAACGTAGTTACTTATACAAGCGCTTTCTCTAAAAAGTGCGATTGTTCTCTTTAATGAAAATACTGTGAAATATGGGCCAACGAATTGTAAACATTGTCCCGTTAACTACCTGCACATAAACTGAAGACAATGTTCTAAATGTATTGCTGATTCTAATAATTTTATATCTAGATTATGTACTAGTTATGTGGCAACTTTCGTTTCTTAATGAGAAAGTGCCTTTTTCCTTTTTTGCAACAGCTGTTATACACGTTCTTGCGTCCTATACGCACTGTGTGAGATAATTGTGCTAATACTGTAGCCATTTAACTGATCAAGAGCTTTGTATTTCCTAGAAAATGTATGAAACTATTTGTATCAGTTTGCCATTTGTAACATTCAGTATAACAATGTTTCCGCACTGAGCAGGTCCTGTAGTTCAGAAGACAGTATTTACAATTTGTTGGACTATTTCATGGCCTGTTCACTACCAAATGCTATTTAATAAATGTCAAAACTTTTGGAAATCAAGGTTAAAAAAATATTGTCGGAAGAAAGAAACTTCGTGTGTGTCTAAGGTAATCTCCAAAAGTACTACAAGAACTTTCATAGGTTTCCAGAGGTAAATTGGGAATAGTTTAGAGAGTAACAGGCTACATTTCATCAAAATCTGATCAGAGGAAGGAAATATATCGTAATTTGAAGTTGTGTGTATACTATGCTCATAACCATGGTGTAGTTCAGCAAATCTCAATACTATACGAACTTTCGTGGAGTTTCATAGGTCACCAGAGTACCTTGGGGGGCAACATATAAGCTTCATTTCATCGAAATCTGATCAGGGGAAGAAGAGAGATCGTAATTTATAGTTTCTGGTGTATGCTGTGCTTGAATTGCAGCGTAGTATAGCAAAGATCCGATAGAGGCGCTGTTGGTAATATAGTATACCTAATAACTAATAGATGGCGATGTTGCGATTTTATTCACAACTTTGGTCTAATACACTCTCGCATGGTCTACGATTTTCCTTACGGCAGCGGTGTTGTGTATGTTGGCAACGGCCGTTTAATCCTTTTCTAAAAATCAGTTACGTACAATAAGGGGAAAATTCTTTGTGTTGATTATGAATGTTCCGATCAGTAAATTAATGATCCCAATGAAGAGAATATTTAGTTACCAACGTTAATATACAAAACCGCTGCCACTACAAGTAAGATTACCCAGGTACGACAAAAAGTTTACTAGCTTTATCCCGCATGCCTTGCAATGCATGGAAAGAAGAAAGTGCTTCTTTCCGCGGGTATCATTTTCATTTAAAACATAACGACGTTCCTTCGCGTCTATCGAAGATTTCATTTACTAAGAATTCTTTGCGAGGAAACACGAATTTATGTAGTTTCCTTTCTGATTTCGCTGCGTACTTATTACATCTTGAGTCCTGTTTAGTTAATGCCTAGAAAACTGGATAGTACAGTACAGAACAAACAGGCTTTGTTAGTTACGTTGTGCACTAAAGAACTAATAGTTGGCGCTGCTGAATTTTTCAATTTTTTTTATCTTTTATTTCTTTTCGATGATTATCCCATTGAAAAGCAAAGAACCACTAAAGTTGCTGTTGGTTTTGTAGTGGTGCAAAGAAACAATACATGATCGTGTTGTGCGTATTCCTTCAGTAACAGAAGTATTTTGAATTAAGAGCAGCAAATTTATCTCTGCAAATACAAACTAACATTGAACAGCGAGTTGCTGATTACACTTCGTATATTCATAGCTTAACGACATTTCTTTGCTTTTTTTGACAGGGAACATTTGAATATAAGTCATAACGACATTCCTTCGCGTCTATCAATGCTCTAAGATTTTTTTGCAAGAAAAATCTAATTTATGTAGTCCTCTTTTTGATTTTGTTGTATCATTACATTTTGAATGCGTTCTCTTTAGGAATGCCTCGAAAACGCCATAGTACAGGAAAGGACAGCGTGAAGCGACGTTTATGACATAGTACACCATAGAACTATGTATGGCGTTGCTACGTTTTTCTTTCATTCTCATAACTAGTGTAATACACTGCAAGAAGGGATACAATTCTACTTATTGCGACGGTGTTGTGGGCTGATGTAGGCAAGAGCCGTTGAATGCTTTTGTAAAACTCAGTCACTTAGAATGAGGGGAATAATGTTCCCGATGAAATAATTTATGCTCTGCTGGTCAGTAAATTAATCATCCTCCTAAAGCGAATAGATAGTTGCGAACGATAGCAAACAATCGCTGCCACTGCAAGTAAAATTTAACCCAGGTAGGGCACAATTTTTATTTTTATTCCTAACTGTATCCCATATGATTTGCAATGTCATGGAAAGAAAAGTGATCTTACGACGGGTATAATCTCTAAATTGTGCATGGAAGAAATATCTATGGAATGAGCGTTGCGTTCTGTACATCTTCAACATTAAGTTGGAATTACCACGTGATATTCAGACAAATCCACTCTTTCCACAAATATGCTCTTTGATTGGTTTGTACTGCATTGGCTGCAAAGAAGCCCCCCTCCTTTTCGCAGAGCAACCACATAACATGAAATATCTAAAAAAGTGTGTCACAAACAAGAAAGTTGAGGACGCGTCGCTAAAAGAACCATTTACACATAGTCATCCGTCTTAACCAAACTAAAAAGGACCATGATAAATTCAGCGATTAATATATTTTCCCAATATTACGTGACATTTCCACCTTAATGCTCAGGACACGAAAACTGTTCTGCGCATTTGAATGCTCACTCCAGAGCTATTTCTGCTCTGTGCCTGCCACTAGAGATAATATACACACGCGAGCAACAAACTAGTCAGAAACCACTGCTTTCATAATTGTTCGATACAATATTGAGATTACAATTTTAAATTACTTTTGGTGCGGACTACATTAAGATAGATACAGACGTCTTTAGCAGAGAATTTTACTTAGTGTTCTGAATATATAGTTCTATTACAGAAGGTCAATTTCAACTTCGTGCTTTATGAAGTAATCACTGCAGGACGTGGGGACATGTATTCGGTGAAAGAGTGGCCGATACTGCTAACAGTCAAGACAATTCACTGTAAATACTATAATGGAAAATTCTATATAGAGGATCACCTGACGGCATTTCTTCAACGATTACCCAGACTTTATCGCACATTGACACCACAATGACGTCTTATTTATACAGATATGAACTGCTCTGTTGATTGAATTAGTAGACTTTCAGCATTCGTCGAGTTTTCTATAATAGTGAGCACTGCATACAGAATAACTACATTGTCCCCAGTGCAACACTGCAACATACTAATGCTTCAGCTTACACTTACTGTGAGAGAAACAGTTTAGTACTAACCCATAGAACCAATACATGGCGCTGTTATTAGTATTTTTCATCTTAACGATAGAAGTTTTCTGAAGTTTACGCCAAACAGACATCGTTCCGGAGTTCAATTAATTTCACTTTGTATGAGAAACTATGAACATTCAGCGTTTTCGATAATGATTACTTAAATTTGACATCTTGGCTAGGAAAACAGTTTGACAGAGCGATCCAACAAGGATTCTGTTTTTGCTGACCTAGGTTCGGAACCTAAAAACCATGATATACACGGGTTCCTCTTTAACAACCGTTGCGAACACTGATCTCTATACTACCTGGATGTTTAACTTCAGATATCTTAGCGTGCCAACCATAGACGTTAATATTTGGTTTCTTGCCAAATTTAAATATGGCCTCTGAAGTATTACAAGGAAACGAAAAGAAAATACGTCTCAATTCCGTTCCCATATTAGCCTATTAATCACATTCATATGAATTCCAAATGAAAAGGGAAGTCAAGGCTAATAAATAGGTAAGTAAGCAATTATTTGTCAAGTAATAACTGATGGAAAATCGCTTGCCAAATTTAAAAATGGCGGACGATGCGAAATCGTGGGAAGAAACACGAATGTGCAGACACGCTGCAATTTTATACTCAGAGACCAGCAGAGCTATACATCCAGTTTGTATACAGATCACTTGTGGCGAAGCACGGGTATATAAGCTAGTATTTAATATAGTACAGCAGTGTTAATCATTCTCATGCAAATGACACTATAACACGTGAATATTCTCAAGCTCTGCTTTCCGCTTTATCGGGAAAGTATCCTCAGCTTTATGTTGCGTCTTTTTACAGTTTAAGCTTCGAACTTCAAGTTTTAGACTGCTGGAAAGTTGTCATTTTAACAGTGCAGTGATACATAAATATCATTGAATTTTACAGACACTTCTATTACAGTAATAATGAAGTCTTAGAATGGTTCATATTTCGAATTTCAAAATACGAAGGTGGAAATATTTACGTAAATTAAACAGCAGGAACGAAATAGAAGCCCTGAACTCGCATAGCATAATGGTAGCATGACCGTAGAGACATCTAATCGGTTCGTACAGGTAACTGGGGTACGACGCACTACTGTCCCTAGACGCCTGTGAATGTTCTTGGTGCACAAAAAACCTATGTTTCGAACATTGCATCAATTTTTCGCATTTTAGCGGTAATTACAAGAAATAAAAGTGACGTCCTAATTTCATAGCTATTTGGAAAGAATGTTTTAGATATCAGCTACATTTGTTATTTTCGTATTTAATTATCGTACGATCGCTTTCAGTGGGCGAATCAGCTCTCACTGCTGTGGCAGGACCGGCGCGTAGCTAACGCCACCTTGTCCTTAGATGGCATTGGTATAACGTAGCGAGTAACGCTCTGTATAGGGAAAGTATGGTCATCCTTTTCCGCGCCGCGTGCCACCGTCTGCAGCTCGTGATTGGCTGAAATCTAGTCACATGGTTTTTTCCGCCATCTTGGACAGGCGTATGACTGATGAAAGCCTCAGCGTATCAGTTCCTGGGTATATAAATACAAGGAACACACCGTGATCCTCAGACCCACATGAATTTCCACTGCCAGAGCTTGGTCTAACCAAAGGAATGCCCGAGTGATGTGCATCACTGACCAACACAGCAACCCCTCTTTGGCCCTCTCGTCAGTAAGGTTGTCCTTACGGTAAATGGTATAGCTCCTAAAGTGTGGGGGTGTCAGAAGCCTTAAAATGTGTTTCTTGTAAACACAGGGGACATTCCTGCAGCAGTAATTTGCTAGATGGGTCCTCAACCCATTCATGTTCCACTGTAATAATGGTTGCCATGGATTATGGAGGTTTCACCTTCACTCTCCTTCCGCAGATTCAGAGATACTGAACCAAGTTCAGTTTTTGGGCGAGATGAGTGCCCCAAACGCCCATCAATCTCCATGGGCTCTGGAGATGAATCAGAGGAAGCATATGTAATGTCAACATGGTCAAATGGTTTGGTTCCTGTTTTTGCCTGCTGTTTGGCTTTGTCGGTTGCTTTTTTGTTCTTGGGTGGTTTCCTAGCGGCTGCAGTGGATGTGGTAGCAGCGGCACTGGATGAGCGAGCAGGTTCCACAGAAGAAGGTAGTGGAGGCCATACAAAGGTGGTAGCTGCTCCTTTGTCAGATGTCTTTGGGGGGGGGGGGGAACTACCAGTCCTGATGATTCTGCTGCCTGCCAAGTACACTGGTGCAAGTGTTCAATAAGAACCTCCGTTTGTGTGGAGGTGTCAGCTTTGGCAACAGACTGTTGCAGGGCAGATGCGAAGGAGGGAGCGAATAAAGGAGGTTGCCTTTAAAGTCTCTCTGGCTTCAGCATAGGAGATACGCTTAGTGGTTGTGATCTTATCTTTTCTCCTTACTCCAGACTGTACGACCCCCTGAGCAATTAACACACTTCGTAGGTAGCGTGCAGTCGAATCCGACGTGTGCAGCTTTGCCACAGTTGCCACAAGTGGCTTCTCTCTTGCATCCCAAGGTGGTGTGCCCAAAGCGCTGACTGTTTTAAAGCGCTGACACTTTTAAACAGTTCATGTGGTTAGGGACACAGGACTGCACACGTAAATGCAGAAAACCTGTCTTTACATATTCAGGTAACCGAGGAATATTAAAGGTTAGGACGACAGATTGGACAAGTTCTCCATACACTCTTTTCTTAATGTTCTGAACATCGACTATTCCTTTTGCAGCCCATTCTTGCTTTATCTACTGGATTGTCTACTATATATCTACAAAAGACTACGCCCTTACTGTAGTTCAAGGTACTATGTAGCTCTGTTTCCATATTATATTCCCCAAGACATGTAGAGATTGAAGTTTTGACATCTGTTGGGAATTAGATGTTTGCACCAACAGAGTACCATTCCTCAACTATTTAATCGATTTCAGGGTACCTTCTAAAGCCTTGCTGATGTAAAAAAGGTGACTCTTTCAAATCAATTTTATTTTTATTACAAAAAACACTGATTTACAGCTTGTGTTGTTACTTACTACAAAACTTTTTGGCAGATCATAAGTCTGGAGGACTGGAAACCCGAGCCCTCTTTTTGGATTGGATGTTGGTTCCCCAGTGGTACACCCATCCCACCAGGAGGTTTAAAATTACTCTGTAAATCCATGCTGATCCCACGAGCAGCTAGGGAACTAAATGTCCACCTAGACAGAGCCCAGCATGCCTAGGTAAGCCATATACAACTAAGGTTGGCAGTAGCCCCAGAGATTGCTCAGTAGCGACTGTTCCATCTCAACAGTCATGCATTCCATCAGCACCTAGCACACCTCAGGATTTAGGTTTTTTTATAGAGGTATTTCCTTCCTCGCGACCCGGGCGGTCAAGCCAAGATCCCATTCCCTGGTACACACTACATTCCACCGCCGCTTCACATGGTGGTCGCTGAAGCGTGCCCAGAGGTTACGGTGTCTCGAGGACTGGTGGCGTTTACCAGTCCCCAGTTCAGGACCCCGGGTTCGCCAAGCCCGCCCATGGAGGGTTTTGTCGTTTTTACCCCGCGCTTCTCCCGTTATTGTCATTTTATTGGTCCTATGTCAAGTTTCGCGTATTTATCGGTGTTTTGTGATTGCTTAGGTCGCCGTATTGGCAACGCGTATTACGTCATTGCCGCCATACCTCATGGGTCAAAGCCGACGGGTGGCATCCCGGCCTTCATTTACGCAGAATAAATAATTCCACGTTGGATGATATACCACATGTAGTGCAATATTTTACTTTAACCCTTAACTGCCCTGGCGGGGTCATATTTGACCCCAAGAGTTTTCATTTTAATATTTATTCGCTAGGTGACATGGTGCGGAGCTTTTACGAAAGCTCCCAAGTCTAAAGAAGGTAGCCAACGTATTTTTTGTACAAATTTGAAAAATTAGTAAACACTATCAATATTCACCGTAGGAATTTAAACAAATATGGTTCGCAAATCATCTTTTTTCGTTTTTATATGGCAAGAACCATGCCTTCAGAAGTTCAAAACACGGAAAATAACGTCTTTCTAATGAAAACTAATTTTTATGTTAATAAATGTCAGATGAATGCAAATCTTTTAAAATAATTTCTTTGTGCTACTTTTGTGTTTAAATGAATGTTTACCTTACAATTTGATATTAACAAGACAAATGCTTTACATTCAAAATGTTATTTACAATTACATTTACCCCAAGAATTTGGGGTCAAAAATGACCATACCAGGACATGAGACTACATTCGCCAGGGCAGTTAAGGGTTAAAGAACAATATTGGTTGATTTCTTATGACGTGTGAAACGAATTGACGGATTACATTACATTTTAGGCCAACATGTAAACCTGTATCTTTACGCCAACATAGCATGTGTCTTAAGATGTTAAGACATCACATCGTGAAGTGGCAAGAAGTCATATGTAACTTGCCAGGTGGTAAAAGGTAACAGCCAATGCAATATTAGTCCGATGCGATACTTTAAATGACTGTGTGAAAAGACTTTCCTAGCGCCTGTAATGACAGCATGTGAAGTACACTGCACTTTTGATACAAGGCACAATTTAACGTAAGACATTTCTTACAGGCAATTTTTTTAAAAACTTGGTTCTTGCTAAAAATGGTACACAATTTACAGTAACCAGTTTGAATGCCTAGCGCGCTAAGAGGTTGCTTCTTGTTGCATGAAACGACTGAGCCTGGCTTAAGAGCTTTACTATGCATCGACAAATTCCGTCTTGCGGAAACATCTTAGAAAAGTTTGTGCCTAGCCACTTTACGCCTCAAGCGTTTTATAATACCGTTACAATTTACATTCAATTCTTCGGATTTTACGCCGATGTAATAACATACAATAAAATTGCAGGCACTCAAATCATAAGTAGGAAACGACTCGGTATCTAACCTTTCATGAAAAAATTGTATGTTAAATTTTTAGCAACTCACCTTGCATACTGCTATTCGTAATGCTATCATATCTACTGTGAAAACAGTATCGAAGGCAATGAGAAACAGCACAGTAGTACTTTTACGTAGGCCTATATCGTTAACACGCTGAACATACTAGTTGCTTATACTTCTGACATGAGAAAACCTTGAAACCTTGGTTAATTACATTCAGACAATTAGTTTCCGCGAACTGCGAGAGCTTTAAGTTCAGTGCTATAAATAGCGTTCCCGAAGGTGGCACTGGGTCTATTCTCAGCTACAGACGGACATTGGCGGTAGATTTTCCATTACAACATTAATGCGTGTCGAGATTTAGCAAATTTAGAATGTTACTTCAGGAATTTTGGTTCAGAAAAACATTTAGGCCACTTTCAGTGCATTAAACTTACGAGTCCAAGACTTTTTCAAGGGTCTTTCTTCGCTACACAAAGCAGTGAAAGTTTTCTGAATTGTTTTAATTGTGTACTTTATACCAGTATTCCTAAATTTAGTCTACCTTGGAAATAACACGTATACTATGATACGAGAGTTCGTGAAAATTGGAAGTACAATAAATATCGATGCATCGGGAGACTAACGTAATCCCTACACTCTGGTGGTGGTGGTGGTGGACATGAGGGACCAAACAACGAGGTCATCAGTCCCTTCAACCCCAAATTTTATACGCCACGGAACCCAACGAAAAATAGGTGAAAGCCAAAAGACCATTACATTAGGAAGTAAAATCGACTCGCCAACAAGACTAAGACCAACCCAGGGCAGCAAATGCTACAGTAATCCCTACTCTATGACTACTTTACAAAAATAATGGTGCTGTCCAGTCTTCAGAAGTAGGCGGTAATTTGCTAGGACCAGAGTACATAGAAGGAAACGGCATTGCGATCGATATGTATCAAACGTTCGATTCTTGTTTCACATTCGATATGACAAACGCGAAGTGGTTGATTTATATTGTATTTTTGATTGCATTGAATTTGTGATTTTCTTGTACTTTTCCGACTCCTTGTTGCCATTTGAAATACCGGAAGAAATACCATTCTTGGAAATTACCAATATATCTAACGTGCAACTGTAAATCTATTTTGTGTTATTGAACCGAAGATTCGGGCGCTACGCGCCCTCACGCACTAATAAAAAAAAGATCGTTTGACACACCTGACCTTAAAGCTACACCACACATCACTAAGTGAAAGTTAGGTACATGTTAAACAAGAATTTTTTGAATACGTGAGGGCATGAAGCGCCAGAATCTCCGGTTCAGAAATTCTTAGATTGCAAGCGTTCTTGGAAATTACCGAAATATAGGTATAACTGAAGACAGGGAAACCGCCCGTCAGCTTTAACCCATGATGTAATCAATCTCTAAAACTTATGGGATAACATCTTAATTCTTATGTATTGTAAGTAAGTAATCTATGGTTACCCTCGTAAATTACGTATTACAACATAATTCATCTGACATACCATCGTCTACAACTCAGCCGCAACAATTACGCCAACTACAAATACGCACGTACAAAACATGGAAATTCCATGGGTCATATTTAACGGGTGATATCCCAGTCTTCAGATAAGCCAAAATTTCATAAAATCACGTCACAAATCAACATCGTAATTAGCTACATAAATCAGTTGTTCCGCCATGACAGTTTTCCGTCAATGGTAGCGAAGCTAAAATCGAACGTTCGAGATATATATATATATATATTAGCTCGCAATGTCGTTTTATTAGATTTACACGGGTCCTAGGAAATTACAGAGTAGGCAACCACAATGAATTTGAGAGAACATTGAGGTTTGCAATCGTACGGCACAGAACATTAAATCGGTTATCCACAGTGTCGAAGTGTGCTTTGGAGTCAGACTAACATACGTTTCCCCTTAACATGTATGACGTTGGCTTACATTTTAGCAGCATAAATACCTTAACACAGAACGTTAGAAAATTACGGAACACTAATTCCTCCGGTGGAGGAACCCTTCGGGTGTGTTTATACTGCCACTCCTCGCCGGCAAAACACGGCGATGGTAAATCGAGCCTGCAGCCTATAAAGGCGCGTTTAGCGTGCAGCATCGCTCTTTACGATCCTCGCCAGGCGATGATAAGTTGATTTATGTTTCGCGCTGTGACCATCGCCGTATGTCTTAAAACTAGCTGTGACTGGCTGCTTCAAGGTCACAAGCCGTGCCGCATTTGACAGCTGCTTCCTGCGTGCTGGTTCTCGGGGCTATACAGTGACTCCAAAAAGTATTCGTCCGACCATGGCGCATTGACTATAATACGCAGTCATACAAAAATAGCTGCGAAAGGAATAACTATTTCATTACATTCGCTGATTTCTACACTTGGATTTAAAATGCTATTTATGGTACATAATGCTCCGAATTTGTGAACAAATACACGCTATTTAAAATCACGCCTCAATGGATGCCAAACAAGTATTCGTCTAATAAGCAGTATCTGTGGTCTTCGGCTGCACTGACCCACACCCCTCTAGCGTTCATTATGCAGTTTACTTTCCAGCACAGTGAATAGTTGTGCATCCAATCTGAAAACCTTCGAATGACATACGTAATATGGATCGAAAGTGTTGCGAAACTACCATGCAAGAGAGAAATCTGCGTCAGGTTGTTTCGACAAGGAAAATGTTTTCAAGAAAGCAGAGAAACCGTAGTTACACCTATCAGTACAGTGAAGAGTATGATATACCAGTTTGATCAGAGCAAGTAAGAAAAATCACGAAGCGGTCGTCATGCAGTTCTGACCAAGATGGAGAAATGACAGCTACTTCGACAAGTCATAAAAAATCCGAAAGTGAGCTCTCCACAACTTGCTACAGCTTTTCATATGAATACAGGAAGGTCTGTTTCAGCACAGACTGTAAGAAATATCCTTCATGAAGTTGGGTATGGAGGCCGAACAGCACGTAGAAAACCGCACATCAGTAAAATCAACAGAAGAAAGCGAGTTGCATTTGCAAGAAACATAATTCAGATGGGTTTGATTTCTAGAAGAAGGTTGTATTTACCGAGTAGTCGATTTAAGTCTAATGGGATAGTGACAGTGTCGAGAGAAAAAATTGTGAACTTTAAGAAATATAACAGCCTCAAACATGGACGTTCAGTACTTGTTTGGACAGTGCATGAGGGCAAGTAGTATGCGCGATTTGTGTTTAATTGATGGCATTATGAACCACAAGATCTACTATCCAGTAGTGTGAATCAAATGTGCATTAATGTGGATCATGTTTTGACGCAATTGATGATCCCTAACATACGGCTTTAGATACAAAGCTGTAGCTGTTGTATAACACGCCCTACTGGATGCATACACCACACGAATCTCAATGCTTTAATCCTATACAGAATTTGTGGCATTTACTAGACAGAAACATCAGGAATCGTCAGTTGCAATAGACTGATCTATAGAACGATCTACAGGATGAATGGCATAAAATTACAGTTCAAACAATAGAATCTCTGGTGAAATCTAAGCCAAGAAGAATGGAAGCAATTACAAAGAGAAAAGGACACCGTACTAAAGTTGACATTCCATGTTCAAAGTGTGATTTTCAGTTCTGTAGACGAAAACTTATTTTGCGTCTTACATTGTCTATCTGTTCTGAATGGTTAACCATGTTACTTTAAGTAGTAATCTGCGTTCCTTGATTGTATTCATTTTTACCAATCAATAAAGGTATCCTTGCCCCTTATTTCAATCTGCCAGTTTTCCACTCTTTATACCCTTAAACATAACAAAAAAGCATTAGACGAATACTTTTTAGAGTAACTATGTCAAAGTATTTGTATCTAAATTGCCCTGCTCTGCATACTACTTGCCGGTTGCCAAAAACGAAATTAAAATGTAAAAATTACAAAAGTGTTACTTTTTATATCTGTATAACTGCCTTCATCTGGTTTTTCCGTAATACTTCTACAAAGAAATTTGATTTCAGCAATATGCGTTGTCAAAAAATGGGAAAGTCTTCCACAGCAGATCACAAAGATTGAGAAGGGTCGCAAACATACTGCAGGTCCAATAATGCGAGGCCATATTTCGATATTTGTTTCTAAGAGGTTATTTTGAAACATAGGGGAAACTGCTGCTCCTGCCGTCAGTGTCACATCGTAAAAGGCGCTAAGTATCTTAATTTGTGTCAAATTTAATTTGCCAGTCTAGTTCATTTTCGTTAATACTTTAAGAGGTTTATTCCCGCGTACTTGGCAGATTAGCAATCAGTCAGCAGTCATTTCAGTGCCAGCTGTTGTCGCTGCCCCAAAACCCAAACCGCTAAGTAGCAATTTAATTGCGTGAAATTTCGTTGCCAGTTTCTTAATTTTCGTTAGTGTTTCTGTTTTTAAGAGGTTTCTTTTCACCTACTTGACATTTCGTTTGTGCTACTGCTTTAAGGTCTATACTCGCGTACGTTGATAAATGCCGTGTGTATAGTTTTCGTCTGCTGCAAGGTGTCATTGTCACTTCCTTATTCCGTGTTCTGCTTTCAGAAAGCTATTCCGCGTGTTTGATAACGGTGTATTCTTGTTCATTTTGAAAACTGCCGGAATCAGTTCGTTGTTTTGACAGCGTACTTACCACTGACCACAGTTCAGTCAGCTGCCAGCCGCTATTATTAAAGTACTAGGCTAGTTAAAAGTTGATTCGTTTTCTTCTTTCTACAGTTAATTGTATCGATATGATGGATAGGATGTGTGCTTGCTGTGTGCGGACGTAGAAGTTGGCCGCAGTTCGCGAACAACTGAGCGTGCTGTTGAATACGGTCAGCCATCTTCAGCCTGCTGTCTCGGGGTGCAGCGTTGGTTAGGAGTGGTGCGTCGAGTGGGGCACCTCAGGTGTCTCACGCTTCGCTCTGTCCCTGCTACCGAGGCACCTTCAGGTGTACCGGACGTGGTCGAGCCGCCCTCTCCGCAAGGGTAGTGGCGGGTTGTACGGCGTTCGCGTCGCTCGAGGCGGAAGGCCAATGTGGAGGCTGGACGTCCGTCCACGCCCGTTCGTCCTGTGAGTGGACGTGTGGCCACTTCAGCAGGATGCGAGCAGGTGCACGGGGGAGGGGATTATTAGTTATTGGGAGCTCCAATGTTAGGCGCCTGATGGAGCCCCTCAGGCAGATAGCGTCGAGATCCGGAAAGAAGTCCAACGTGCACTGTGTGTCTGCCGGGGGCCTCATCCGAGATGTGGAGGCGGCCTTGCCGGCGGCTATCGAGGGTGCGAGATGCGGTCGACTGCAAGTCGTGGCTCACGTCGGCACCAATGACGCTTGTCGCTTGGGTTCTGAGGACATCCTTAGGTCATACAGGCTGCTGGCGGAATTGAAGGCTGCTGCCCTCACACGCGAGGTGCAAGCAGAGCTGTCGATTTGTAGCAATGTTCCCAGAGTTCATCGGGGTCCTTTGGTTTGGAGCCGAGTGGAGGGTCTGAACCTGAGGCTTCGCCGACTCTGTGACAGTCATGGCTACAGATTTCTGGATCTGCGTTATCGGGTGGGGAATTGTAGGGTGCCCCTAGATAGATCAGGGGTGCACTACACTAAGGAAGTGGCTGCTCGGGTAGCAGAGTACTTGTGGAGTGCACATGGTTTTTTTAGGCTAGGTGCTAACTGATAAGCACTCTCCTGTCAACATTCAAACAGCGAATTCAGGCCACGTTCGGCTCAAAAGTTCGAATATCAAAATATTACCCGCGAACTTACAAAGTATTAGAAACAAAGTTCCCGAATTTGCCGCACTGCGTGGAAATTGTGCTCAGTTTTAGGCACTGAAAGCTGGCGAAATCATGATGTGGATAGCTCAGAAATATTTAGCGAGGCGTGGAATGTATATCGGAAAGATAGGTCGGATACAACTGGAGGAGGAATGTTCATCGCTGTGGACAAAGATGTTTCTACTGAGATTGAGGTTGAACGTAACAAGTTATCTGGGCACGTATAACAGGTCTAAAAGAAGTTAATAGTTGGGTATTTTTACCGGCCCCCCAGTGCTGCTGTAGCAGTTTTAGGGTCATTCAAAGAAAGTCTACACCATGTAGTGCGTAGGTATCCGGGGCCATGTAATAGTCGGGGAGACTTCAACCTTAAGATTATAGATAGGGACCTCTAGTTACATTTCAAGCAGTACAGACAAGCAGTCTTGCGAGCTACTTTTGGACATATTCTCCGAAAATTGTCCTGAGCAGTTAAACCGGCAACCCACGCGCAATGGAAATATTCTAGACCTTATAGCCACGAACAGGCCTGACCTTATTAACGATGTCTGTTTAGAGACAGGAATTAGTGATCATGATATCGTCATAGCGTCGATGGTGACCAAAGTTCATAAACCAATCAAGAAGGCTAGGAGCGTGTTTTTGTTGGGAAGAGCCGACAAGCAAATGTTACGATCGCACTTAGAAAATTAATGGGCATCGTTTAATTCTGGGACTATGGATGTAGAGGAATTGTGGACTAAATTTAAATGCATTGTTAATGAAGGGTTAGAGAAATATGTGCCAGTAAAGACGATTAAGGATGGAAAAGATCCACCGTGGTATAATAATAATGTTAGAAAGCTGCTGAGAAAGCAAAGGCTGTTGCACTCTCGATTCAAAAAAGAATACGCAAATGATGACAGGCAAAAGTTACTAGAGATTCGTGCGTCTATAAAAAGATCGATGCGTGAAGCATACAATAATTATCACAGCCATACCTTAGCAAAAGATCTTTCCGAGAACCCGAAAAAATTCTGGTCCTATGTAAAATCGATAAGCGGGTCAAAGCCCACTGTCCAGTCACTCGTTGATCATTCTGGGGCAGTAATAGAAGAAAGCAAACGGAAAGCTGAAGTTCTAAATTTAGCCTTTAAGAAATCTTTCACGCAGGAGGACCGGACAAATGTACCATCATTTGATCAACGTACTAATTCCGAAATGGGGGACATAGCAATAGGTATTTCCGGTGTAGAGAAGCAGCTGAGAGAGCTAAATACGAAAAAGTCTGCTGGTCCGGATGGAATACCAGTTCGGTTTTACAAAGACTATTCTGCGGCGTTGGCCCCCTACTTAGCTTGCATTTATATCGAATCTTTAATTCAGCGCAAAGTTCCTAGTGATTGGAAAAAAGCGCAGGTGACTCCCGTGTATAAGAAAGGAAAGAACTGACCCACACAATTACAGGCCAATATCGTTGACATCTGTTTCATGTAGAATTTTGGAGCATATTCTCAGTTCGGATATATTAAATTTCCTTTAAACAGAAAAGCTTTATGAATCAGTACGGGTTTAGGGAACATCGTTCATGTGAAACTCAGCTTGCCCTTATCTCACATGAGATCTTGCGAGCCATAGATGAAGGGCAACAGGCGGATTGTGTTTTTCTCGACTTCAAAAAGGCGTTCGACGCGGTGCCACACTGCAGACTGCTAACGAAGATACGAGCTTATGGAATAGGTTCACAGATTTGTGACTGGCTGGAAGACTTCCTACGTAATAGAACGCAGTACGTTGTTCTAGACGGCGAGTGTTCAGAGACTAGTGTATCGTCAGGCGTGCCCCAGGAGAGTAATAGGACAGCTATTTTCTATCTACATAAATGATCTGATGGACGGAGTAAGTTGTAATTTGCGGCTGTTTGCTGATGATGTGTATGGGAGGGTGTCGTCTGCTTAATAGCATACAGGATCACAGACAAAATTTCTAGTTGGTGCGAAGAATGGCAGCTAGCTCTCGATGTAGAAAAATGTAAGGTGATGCGCATGAGTAGGAAAAACAATCCCACAATGTTCGAATACAGCATTAGTAGTGAGCTTCTTGATGCTGTCGCGTCGTTCAAATATCTAGGAGTAACATTACAGAGCGATATGAAATGGAACGAACATGTAAGGACAGTTGTGAGTAAGGCGGACAGCCGACCTCGGTTTACTGGGAGAATTTTGGGAAGATGTACTTCATTTGCAAAGGAAACCGCGTATCAAACACTTGTACGACCACGTCTTGAGTATTGCTCAAGTGTTTGGGACCCGCAGCAGATGAGTTAAAAGGAAGAGAGGCGGTTCAGAGGCGAGCTGCTAGATTTGTTACCGGTAGGTTCGACCAATGCGCGAGTGTCACGGAAATGCTCCGGCACCTCAATTGGGGATAGTTGGAGGAAAGACTACGTTCTTTTCGTGAAATTCTGTTGAAATTTAGAGGGTCGGAATTTGAAGCTGAGTGTAGTACCATCTTGCTGCCGCCTACTTACATTTCGCGTAGAGCACAAAGACAAGAGAAATTAGGGCTCGGTCGGAGGCATATAGGCATTATTTTTTCCTCGTTCTATTTGGGAGTGGCATAGGAAAGGAAATGCCTAGTAGTGGTACAGTGTACCCTGCGCCATGTACCTTACGGTGGATTGCGGAGTATATGTGTAGATGTACAACTTTAATCCGGTGGAATCCAGTAACACTGAACAAATCAGTGAATACAGTGTTGATTCTGGTGATGCGTGTACTCACAACCAACCGACACCACTATTTCCTGAGCCAGCAATACTCTTTCCTCCATTGAAATTTGATCATTGTTGGTCCGAATTTTCACCAGTTTAGCCATTTTACCCCCCCCCCCATAACATTTAATATACAACAGAAAGTTTCCTACAGCCTGAAGAATTATTTTTAATTGTGGTTTTAGGGCGCACAACTGCTGAGGTCATCAGCGCCCAACACTGCCCATAGTAAAATCGAACCGGGGTTAGAACTTTAATGGCTTTCACCATATTTGCGTGACACACAAATAGTAAAACTGTCAGCAGAATGCGGATCAACAGCTAAAATATCAGACATTTCACATGGTAAACAGATTATGACGGAGACGATTAAAAAACGGACATTGCACTAAAAGGTGGTACACAGTAAAAGGTTCATCACAGTGCTCACATAAGGGAGCAGGATCACCACGAAGTAAATACTGGTGGCTATGACGGCAGTGGCAATACGAAGTCGGGCCAGGACAATCTCCCGACGAGAGGGTCGAGATGACGTTGACCAAAGATCAGGCACAGGTTTAATGGCCCGCAATTTGTTCCCTGCCCGGGATGTAAAAAACAACGGGAGATGATACGCCGGGAGACGCCAGCGCGGTCATCAGAGCTAGTAGAAAAGGTAGACAGCCGAGGGAGGAGAACTGCCTCCTTGGCAGCCGTATCCGCAGACTCTTTCCCAAACACTTCCACATGGCCAGGGACCCACAGAAACGTCACAGTAGTTCCGCTTGCTGAAAGAGAGGTAAGGCAATTGCGGATGCTTTGTACCAGGGGATGGACAGGATATAGCGTGCGAAGGCTCAAAAGAGCACTCCGAGTTCGAGCAAATGAAAGCAGCTCTGGATATTTGAGCCTTTCGTAGATCTTGTTAAACTTTTCGTACTTCGGACGTTTTGCATTCATAGAACTCACACCAAGCTTCCTGCCCCTTAAAGTGAATGCATCGTCGCAGCGAACGAATACTTTCAGGAAAGTATATGCTAAATACCCCTGCCAGCGATATGAACAGCTGCGGGGTTGACTACTGCCAGTTGCAAGCGAGGGAACGGCGTTAAACGCACCAAAACTCCAGGTCAGCTACGAGCTGTCACGTGTCAGCAGCAAGTAGCGGGGTGCTACCTGCTAGGTAAACGTATCCCTATAGACAACGCTACTAGACGATCTGACAAGAGCCCGGATGACATGTGGCAACCATTACCGATAAACAGCCCAGCTTTCATTAATTGAATGCTTGCAATGCAAGTAACGCGGCCTGAAATTATATATCTCGAACGTCCAATTCTAAATCTATTACTCGTCTTGATGCGCGACTTTTTAAATTTGGCTTGCTCGTTGTCATGGGAACGTATTTTATTGGTTTCTGTTGTGACTAACGGTGAAGATTTCTTACGATTTAAGAGACGCTACGTAAAGGATAAATCAACCATGTAGTGACAATACATCTAGAACCAGTCACTACATGCAGGCGAGTCTCTACGTAGCATTTACTGCAATGAATTTTAAATGTTAAATGGTGTTTTGTCCTCCTCCAAATTAGAAATATATTCTGTACATTGATACCTAACGGGTATTCTAAATTACATTTAAATGGTTATAATCAAAAAATTTCCACGAAAATGGTGCAATTTCCGATTATGTTATGTAGATGCTTACTACCACGTCCTATTTACACTAAGGTCGTGAAAAACATTGAGCTATTTTCTTAGAATGTATCACGATTCTACTACAAAACTCAAAATTTGTACGTAATAAATTCACAGACAATATCTCGCGGATCAGTTCCCACGTAATCTAGCGATGCACCTTCGATAGATATATTTTCAGGCCGATTTACTTCGATTGCAAGCATTCTTGGAAATTACCCAGCTTTCAAATATTTATAAACTTACTGTACTTATGCCAAGCACAACATGCCCGGAGACTCGATAGAACTTATCAGCTTTACGAAGCAGTTAAAATAATTGAAACTAGTCGCCAAAGAGAATTACAAAAATGCGTTTTTTTAATATATTTAAAAACAAATTCTCCTTGCGCTAACAGCTTCACAATATTTGGGTGAATTAGTCCGCGATACAATACGTCGGCTTTGACCAATGACTTTATCCGACGTAAATACGATAGTTTTTTTACAAGCATAACGTAAATTATACATTACGATTTTGTTTAAAAATTTATCTGTAGCTTCTGATGGTTAGGTCAAGGCCGAGATATGTTTTCATAAGTGAGCACCGAAGGCGCTAATTTTAGGCCTGAGACTTGTGTACATTCTGTCGTTATCTAATTTACGAGGATAACAGATTTAGATTATGTCTTATGTTTATACTCTTAGTATTTTGCTAGTTGGTATATCTACAAAGCTTATCTTGAAATTCATGACATTGGTCAAAGCCGATGGGTTGTATCGCGGTCTGCAATTATGCCCAATGTTTTTATTTTGCCTCTCCCGGTTTCTGTACTGTGCCATCAATAGGAGATTGAAAACAAAACGAGTGTTTTAATATGAAGTGTTGCTTTTGAATATTATACCTTCATGTTCCATCTGTTAGAGACATGCTTATTGTTTACAAAACTTGCACCGAAGACTGTAGAATCTGTGTTTGCAATATAGAATCAGAAGTTTACTTTCTTTGGCAAACTTTCATCCACTAAAGGAATGCTCACTAGTAACAAACTGCGCATGAATTTCATATAACGAGTATTAGCATAATTGCTAGTACTTTTCAACAGAACATCTACGTTCGAGATTTTACAATGAATAATAGTAATTTTAATGTTGCCTTATTTGGCAGAAAATTTTTGTAATTGTACAATTAGTATATTTTTTAAAAAGGATGGAGTAGTACCACAACTTTTTCCAAGCAGCTTTATCTCTTGATGGCAAAGAGCCAAAACCTGTAGACACTAAATATTTTACAGCTGTTGGAAGGATGATTTTGGCCCACTTTAGGTTACGGGTAGTAACACTGAAAGTGGGCCTTTGCGATCATCTTTTGACAGCTCGAAATTTAAATGAAAATAACGGCTGAACTATTCATCTGAAACGAAAATTGAATAACCGAATTTGTAGAGGAGAAAATTCTCTACAACTTAGTTCCCTTATGTTTTTTTCATATCTCGTATGGTTTGAGACATTTGCAAAAATAACGGAGATTTGACACTCTCCATTGAATTAACGAAAACCAGCCGCTTGGAGATGTCACGTGACATTCCTCGCGTATTTGATGATTTTCTTATTGTAACTTACACGTTGTCATTTCAAAGTAACGGCGCACTGAGGAATTAAAAACACATCGTTCTTCGAACGATAAATAATCTAATGTCTACAAATACCATATTAGCATCACTTAACAACGGCCATCAATAGTACATGATTAAAGGTGTCATCTTTTGGTTGATAGCTGTAGCGTAGTGGGCAAGGTGTTGGACTATGATGCCAAAGGTCGGTGGTCCGGAACTCTCCAGTACGTACATTTTTTCCCTAAAAGGGTTTCAGACAATTTTTTATTATTTAGATTATTTTGGTCCAAAATGTTTGCAAAAACTTATAAATCTACAAATCTACAGTGGGCCGTAAAACACGTCAGTGAGATTTTTTAAATTCGACAGATTAGTTATCAGAAACGTGACACTGATAGCTGTATATTTAAGGCTTTGAGTGAACGCTTAATATGGTGAACGTGCGTACGTTGTAAGTTCTGCCTCCGTCTATTCTTTACAACCGGGTCACAGCTACATTGGCGTCTACATAACCAGTGCATTCTGCTAACCGGCTGCAGTCTCGTTAACGCCACGCCCGAGAACGAACTGCTCCCACGCTAGGATAGTTCGAGGAGTCGAGTTTAGCATCGCATTCCATGTTGCCTATGAGAATGTCCATTGTTACGTTTGTATTATTATTACTTTAACGGAAGATCAACAGCACAAGCCGCTAAGACCACTTTAAATTAGCCATTTAAATATAATTTTACCTTTAAGATTTTCGCTGGTAGACCATATCGTGAACTATTGTTACTTATCGAACAAGAACGCCGCTGTTATGACTCCAGAGGGGAGTTTTCAACCTATTCCTCACTAAAGGTAAAGCAGTCAATCCGAAGATTGGTAATTTGGTAGAACGCTTTCAAACGATATACATCTAAGGTGCGATGACGGATCGAAACGATGGATTATCGAATAAGCGAAAGTTGTAGCGTATAGTTACATAAAACATGTCAATTTTAAAGTATACGATTAGGCAGGAACCTAAGTACAGCTTAAATTGTTATGGGTGAACATATTTATCGCCAGCGTTGCTTGTTCACTCAACGATTTAACCACATGCTTTAAAATCATGACATTCGTAAAGATAACATTCGTCGATGTACCCTTATCCGATCAGTAAATCTTATCCTCGCAAAGCGAACGTTTCGTTTATCGAGAACCGCTCTTCTGAACGTCGTAAATTTTACTCAAGTAATTTGGTAGAATCCGTGTACATAGAAGAAACTGCATTGCCATCGATTATGTTCGATATAGTGTTTCTGAACCGGAGATTCGGGCGCTACGTGCCCTCACGTGCTAAATCAACTTTGTTTAACCTATACCTAACCTTAAGGCTATACTACAGGTCACTTTTTAAAGTCAAAGTTAGGTTAGGTGTAGGTTAAACAAGTTTCTTTTTATCACGTGAGGTGTTCTACCAAATTACCCGAAGATTGCTTTGAAAACCAGAGCTTTTCTAGGCATGGTCCTGTTTGAAGGTGGTATACCTTTGACTTCCTCCATCCTTCGAACTTACCCACCCAACTATTCCTCACTACAGCTGTAATTTCTGTTCGGCCCGTGGCTTACTGCTTACGAGTCTAACCTGTATCCTTGCAAACGTTAAGGGTCTTAACCACGTATACCAACAAACCGATAAACGTGTTTACACGCATAGGCCAACCCACCAAATGGCATCTGTCAATCTGCCGGCAAGAGCTATTTGTGTACGATATGACTATGGAGTTCACTTTCAAACCACATTACTCCGATATTACTATCATATTCCTTTGTATTCAAGGAAAATTATGCATAATTAGATATTAAAACACTTCAGTGCGTCAAATATTACTCATACGTGGGTTATGAAAACTAGAATCAGGTACGAGCTATTTAGAAGTCATGCTTTTACGTTGCACTGTCAAAAAAATATCGATGGTGTTAAACTGCAACTTCGTGTCAGTTTGTTCATGTACGAACATCGTTGACAATTTTTATCTAATATATGGCTTGAAAATTATTTTCCAGTATGTTTCCATGGACTATTTTATTAATGAAATACCGGGGTTAAATTGTACGACGCTTCTCGCCGGGCTCCGGTGGTTCTGTTGGCACCAATGGTTAATGGAGGCAACACAGATGACCAATAAACATTTTGTCTTGACAACTTCAATTAAAAAGGAACATTTTTTCTGGACGGACAAGGGTACATTGAAGAACTTGTCAACCACAGAGCAGGTACAGTATTAATTTTGCTACGAGTAAAACTAGCAGTCAACACTGTAGCTCGTCAAAAAATTAACGCATTCCTCCACTTCATCAGTGGCGTAACTAGGACTTTGCTTTGGGCGGGGGGGGGGGGGGGGGGGGGGGAGAATAGATCTGCTTGACGAGCAAACTTTTAGTCAGTTTCCAGACAGACTACCATCTACCACTTCCACTTCCGTTGAAGAATCTAATACACTCCCAATGAAAGCTTATGGTAAAACACTCCAAATTCCCAATCTTTACCTTTAACAGACTGCTGTTATACGATTTCATTTTTTTTCGTGTTCTGGAGGGTTCTATCCCTCTCATCTCCCTCCTCTCCCCCCCCCCCCCCATAGTTACGCCACTGCACTTCATTGTTCATATGTTGCCAACATAAGCACTGGAGCCCGACGAGATGCGTCGTAAAGTTTTACGAAAAACCGGTAATGTATAGTGATATTTGTCTTATTTGCTATTGAGATAACTAATAATGCTTATTTCACTCTTCTGTGAAACAGACTTTTTGACGTATGAGGTTGCTGTTCAACACAGATATACCATATCTTGAAAAATATATCAATTTTTTAATGAATTTCCTGTACGAGTCCGCGACTATGAATAAGAGTCTAGATTGCATTCTAGATTTATCCGTTAAAATCTATGGATGGCAAAGAGCCAGAAAAATGTCTAGAATTAGTGGATATGGCATAAATCTGCGTTATTTACTTTTCGTCTGTGTTTGACTAGTTGACAGTTTAACGCTTTATGGTTCGTGATACAGCGATGCTGAGATGGGTCACTGCGGTGAACTTTATGATATGGGCGTTAAACTCTTTCCTCACTTTTTGTGTTAGAGCACGCTTTCTCAGCACTCTTCAGTCTTTACGCCCTCTTAATCACACGCGAAACTTCGCACTACACAAAACATTTCCATCAGAGCTTGCAACAGTCACACCTGCAAGATTTTCCACTGAGAAAAGTTAATCACAGATTAAAACATTCCTAATTAACTTTCTATCAGCTGCGCCCATAATATTTTATACACATGAAAGAACTGAGTATCACAAGCGATTGTTATTCCGTTCGCGGTGTGGGAACTATCCCACACTCCCAATGCCAGACGTCGCCGCTACGAGTGCATAAACTTCCGGGACGTCAACTGAAAACGTAAACGCTGAAATAAGCAACACTACTTACGGATCAGATATTGTGTCAGATTAATATATTCCCCTTACGCGAAAGACAGCAAGTTTCGGATATTATTTTTGGACTATAATCGTTTAACACAAGTAACCATTAACTTTTTCTTTGTCAAAACTGAGTATCTGTACGGCTCTCTAGTTGCACTATATATTCACTCGCCACAAATATGGTGTTAAGAACATTACACGATATCACGAAAGTCTAGTACGAATATCTGGCTAAACAGACCAAGCAGCACAGGCGTATACAGATTACGGCATGGAAAACAAGACGCCGCTTACCTCAGCTCCGGCATGTCGATCCGCGGTTTTCGGGCGTCGCAGCTCAACTGACTGGCCGGAGCGTGGGATGTGTGTATTCGGGCGGGTCAGGACGCCAGAGCCATCTGGTACGCCTTCTGCGCACGCTCCCCCCTCCCCCCTACTGTATCTTCAGCACCTCGCGCGAAAACGCGCCCGTCATTGTTATCTGCGAAGCCGCTGCTGACGAGTTCCTTGCAGAGTCGCGAAGTGGAGACGCGCATATCAGTGATACTGAACTTTATCTTGAGGTGCTACATCGAGGAAGGTTATGACGATGACTTGCACTGCGACGAACACGAGGTCTTTTTACGCCAAGATTTGATAACACTTCGAGATTTAACAAAGATGTGTTGACATTAAGCTAACTGAAAAACTTTCGATAACTTTAACGGCTTCTAGGGTGTCTGTTCCTGTCTTCGCGTAGCAACTGTTTTTTAAAAAGTGTACGAGGCAGTAGGTGTGTAATGTATATTCGCTGTCTGTTTATCCCTAAACTCTGACCGGATGAAGTAGCGCAGTTCTGAAGAGACGGTTTAGATATAGAAGCTTTTGAAAGGGTGGTTGGCGTTACTGTCATATATTAAGCTGTAAGGAGTGTCTGTTGACCAGTTAGAAACGAAAGGTATTTAAACTGTTGTCTCGGTCTCTTTATTGGACGTTCTGCATCTCGTTTTCTGGTTTGACTGAAATGTAATGCTTGATATAGAGGGCTGTCAGTTATCTTTCTGATGTGCTAAGTGTTTTGATGGTGTCTAATCTCAATGTCCTCATGATGTCATGAGAACCGATATTAAATTCAATAAAAGACAGTTCGTAACAAATATCGCTATATTGGTAATCGATTAAGGATTACCCGTTTAGACAAGTAATATAGCCATCTGATTTTTATTTTTATTTTATGACCAATATAGCGATCTTGGCAACGAAGTGTTTTTTTCCTCTTTCCCCCTTCCTTTTGTCTTACATCTTCTCTCAAGTTTTCGCGTCTAGTTGTTGCCATACACCATCGCCACGCACTCTTTGCGTCATTCCAAGATGTGTCATGAGAAACCGTTTTACCTACATGTATACCTACATGGGATACTCTGCACATCACATTTAAGTGCCTGGCAGAGGGTTCATCGAACCACTTTTATACTATTTATTTCCCAATCCATTTTCGAACAGCGCGCGGGGAGAAAGAACATCTGAATCTCTCCGTTCGAGCTCTGATTTCTCGTATTTTATTCTGATCAGTTCTACTTATGTATGTGGGAGTCAATATATTTTCGCATTCGGAGGAGAATGTAGGCGATTGGAGTTTCGTAAGTAGCCCATGCCGCAGCGATAAACGCCTTTGTTGTAATGATTCCGCTACCAGATCTTGTATAATTTCCGTGACGATGTCTCCCCTGTATCGTGACAGTACAAAACGAGCTGCCCTTCATTGGACTCTTTCGATGTCCTCCGTCAAATCCACCTGATAAGGATCCCACACTGGGCAGCAATACCCTCTTTTAAGGGTTCTGCCAATAAAACGCATTATCTACGTGTTCTTTCCAGTTTGAAGTAATAGTAATTCCTAGATATTTAGTGGAGCTTACGCCCTTCACTTTTGATTTATCTTGTAAGCAAAGTTTAAAGGATTTCTTTTAGTACTCATGCGGACGACTTCACACATCTCATTATTTAGAGTAAATTGCCAATTTTTACACCATAGTGATATCTTATTTAGACCGTTCTGCAGTTGGTTTTGATGTTCAGACGATTTTACTAAATGACGGCATCATCTGCAAACAAACTAAGAGAGCTGCTTAGATTTCCCCCCAAATCGCTTATGTAAATAAGGAAGAGCAGAGGACCAATAACACTATCCTGTGGAATGCTCGATATCACCTTAGTCGATGCCTGACCGTTGATTACTACAAATGGTGTCCTCTGACAGGAAATCCTCTATCCAGTCCCGAATTTGGGGCGATATAACCACGCAATTTGATTAAAATTCGCTTATGGGGTACGGTGTCAAAAGCCTTCTGGAAATCAAGAAAAACGGAATCAATTTGAGAACGCTTGTCGATAGCACTCATCATGTCATGTGACTAAAGAGCTAGTTGTTTTTTATGAACGATATTTCCTAAACCCGTATTGACCTTGCGTCAATTGATCATTCTGTTAGAGATAATTCATAATATGCATACAGGATCTGTTCCAAAACCATGCTGCAAATTGACGTCAATGAAAAAGGCCTGTACATCTACATCTACATACTCCGTAATTCACCGTAAGGTGCGTGGCGGAGGGTACACTGTACCACTACTAGGCATTTCCTTTCCTATTCCACTCCCAAATTGAACGAGAAAAACAAAATGCCTATATGCCTCCGTACGAGCCCTAATTTCTCTTGTCTTTGTGATCTTTACACGAAATGTAAGTAGGCGGCAGCAAGATCATACTACACTCAGCTTCTAATTCCGGCCCTCTAAATTTACTTAACAGAAATTTACGAAAAGAACGTCGTCCTTCTTCCAGCGATCCCCAATTGAGTTGCCTAAGCATTTCCGTGACACTCGCGCATTGGTCGAACCTACCGGAGACAAATCTAGCTGCTCGCCTCTGAACCGCCTTTGTCTTCCTTTAAACTGACCTGCTGCGGGTCCCAAACACTTGAGCAATACTCAAGACATGGTCGTACAAGCGTTTTATACTCGGTCTCCTTTACAGGTGAAGTATCTTTCCCAAAATTCTACCAATAAACCCAAGTCGGCTGTCCGCCTTACTCACAACTGTCCTTGCATGTTCGTTCCATTTCATATCGCTCTGCAATGTTACGCCGAGATATTTGAACGACGTGACAGCATCAAGAAGCTCACTACTAATGCTGTATTCGAACATTGTGGAATTGCTTTTTCTACTCATGCGCATCACCTTACACTTTTCTACATTGAGAGCTAGCTGCCATTCTTCGCACCAACTAGAAATTTTGTCTAAGTCATCCTGTATGCTATTACGCCACAGCATCATCAGCAAACAGCCGCAAATTACAACTTACTCGGTCCTTTAGATCATTTATATAGATAGAAAATAGCGGTCCTATCACACTCCCCTGGGGCACGCCTGACGATACTCATCTCTGGTGAACACTCGCCGTCGAGAACAACGTACTGCGTTCTATTACTTAGGATGTCTTCCAGCCAGTCACAAATCTCTGAACCTATTCCATAAGCTCGTATCTTCGTTAGCAGTCTGCGGTGTGGCACCGCGTCGAACGCCTTTTTGAAGTCGAGAAAAACACAATCCGCCTGTTGCCCTTCATCCATGGCTCGCAAGATGTCATGTGAGAAAAGGGCAAGCTGAGTTTCACATGAACGATGTTTCCTAAACCCGTGCTGATTCATAGAAAGAAGCTTTTCCGTTACAAGGAAATTTACTATATTCGAACTGAGAATATGCTCTAAAATTCTACATGAAACTGATGTCAACGTTATTGGCCTGTAATTGTGTGGGTCAGTTCTCTTTCCTTTCTTATAAACGGGAGTCACCTGCGCTTTTTTCCAATCACTAGGAACTTTGCGCTGAATTAAAGATTCGCGATAAATGCAAGCTAATGCCGCAGAATAGTCTTTGTAAAACCGAATTGGTTTATCCCTAAACTCTGACCGGATGAAGTAGCGCAGTTCTGAAGAGACGGTTTAGATATAGCTTTTGAAAGGATGGTTGGCGTTACTGTCATATATTAAGCTTTAATGTGTGTCTGTTGACCAGTTAGAAACGAAAGGTATTTAAACTATTGTCTCCGTCTCTTTATTGGACGTTCTGTATCTCGTTTTCCGGTTTGGTTGAAATACAATGCTTGACAAAGCAGGCGGTCAGTTATCTTTTGTGATGTGCTTAGTGTTTTTATGGTGTCTAATCTCGTATGTACTCATGATGACATGACGACCTATATTAAAATTTAATAAGTCAGAGGCGCCGACTTTTGAAAATCAGTGTGGGTGCTCTTTATCACGGTTCACAAATGTTCGAAACCAACCCTCCTGAAAATCATGTTCATGCGTTTTTGAATGAGCCATACTCGATAAAAGTAAATAGGCAGTTGTCTGGCCTTTTAAAGATAGAAGTAAGGAGTTGTATGTTTATACAGTCTATGGGACTTAACTACGGGGTCATCAGTCCCTAAACTTACAAACTACTTACGAACTAGGACGGCACAAATATCCATGCCCTAGGGGGATTCGAACCCCCGACCGTAGGGCCGAAGTAGATATTTCGATATAAGTAACACCCAAAAACTTCCACACGACCAATGAAATAATTTTTCACTCTACACTAATGTAACACTTTTTGTGCGAAGCTATTCTTTCTGACAAAAGCGTTTGGTCAAACACCGTCACTAAGGTTTAAAGAAATTTTTTTTTTTTTTTTTTTTTTGTCAGTTCCAAGCAAGACTGTATACTTCATCGAAACTTTCATCACTTCGTGACATCTCTGACAGTATTAATACAGTCAAAAGTTTTTTTTGAGCCTGAGAGAAAAGCCTTACAAATTTCAACTGAATCTATAAGTTTAATAACAAGGGAAGAGACAAAGCGATTAACTTTAGCATCAGCATTTCATTCTTCAAGCTAAATTCCTGAAAGAACGCAATTGAATTTTCATAAATACGTACACATGAAAGGTCAAAAGGACCGACGTGCTACAGGATGAATAAAGCTAGCATAGTGGGTAAAACACGGACACTCATTACTACTCGCTCGGGGACCCGCGTACAAAACTGATCATTTCTTTCACGTATGAAATATCGTTTCTCGCTATCGTCACGTTTTGCATTGCCTCTTGAGTCATAAGGTAGGTTTTGATTTTTCCCGATTTTTTTATTTATACAATTTTATTTAGCACCTCAATTTTATGTGGGTGCTCAGCACCCCCAAAAAATTCTGGGGGGTGCACGAGCCCCGGAGCACCCACAGAGTCGGCGCCCCTGATAAAAGTAAAGACAATTCGTAACAAAGATCGCTATATTGGTAATCTATTGTGGATTACCGGTTTCGACAAGTAATGTTGCCATCTGATTTTTTAATATAGTGAGGACAGTTTAAAACTCACCGCAAAGACGTGGCGACGAGCTGCGACAGGCACATACAAAAGACACACACATACAACACATTCAGCTATCGGCATGGCCTTCTTCAGAAAATAGAACACTCACGCAATCACACAGGCACACAACAAAAAATGTTCAAATGTTTGTAAATCTATCGGACCAAACTGCGTGGTCATCAGTTCGTAGCTTACAAACTACTTAAACCTAGGTAAAGTAACCTAAGGACAACACACACACGCATGCCCCAGGGAGGAATCGAACCTCCACGGCGAGCAACCGCGCGCTCCGCAGCGAGACGCTTTAGACCGCTTTTTTTTTTTTTTTCCGGGTCTCCTTCCTCCCCTTCAACCCGTCCATCCGCTCGCCAAATTCGCCTTCTTCGGCGTCGGCTTCAACCGCCATGTAACTGAAGTTATTCATTTTGAATTTTTTTTTCTTCCATGCGGAATCCGACGGTATTTTCAATAGTTTTAAAATGAATTTAGAAGGCGTCTTTCACCATAATTAAATGAGTGCTTCTTTAGCGTAAATGTTAACTTCTGCTTGAGAAATAGTAATATTTTGTGGTGCGACAATCGAGATATTGTGCAGTGCAAATGAATTTTTTTTAGTTCGATAATAAGAAGAAACACATAGAACTTGGAAAAAATCTACGTGGTGTAAACTTGTAGTTAAAAGAGAAACACACCTTCTTCACAGCAATAAGAATATGCCTTCATTGGCAATATAAATATTGGTTCTCCCAGCGGTTTATGTTCAAAATGTTCAAATGTTTGTTAAGCTTATGGGACTTAACAACGGGGTCATCAGTCCCTAAACTTACAAACTACTTACGAACTACTTACGAACTAGGACGGCACAAATATCCATGCCCGAGGGGGGATTCGAACCCCCGACCATAGTGGTCGTGCTGACCGTGACTGGAGCGCCTCAGTCACCTCGGCCACCGCGGCCGGCAGCGGTTTATGAAACTAAATAATAATTCCTTAGTAATATTGGTAGAATAGACGACACGTAGTAGACGAAGAGCAAGTATGGTAGGTCGCACAACATAGTTAAATAAATAAGTCTCCTAGTTTTTATTTTTATTTACATTTATTTCGTTTTATTTATTTATTTTTATTTTTTTATCTACTGCAACGTTATAGTCAAAAAATTCGCATAGTTGTCTTTATAATTCTTCTGTCGTTTCAGTTTGTGATGTTCTGTTTGTAAATACATCCAGTAATCTTCTGTCTTCTTTTCTCTGTTCGTTAATAGATAGTAGACAGTGTGTCCTTTTAGCCAGTTGACTGCTCTCCTTTTGGCGGGAGGGTAAGGCACTTCGTCAGGATCGAGCAGTCGAGCCGGTATGATCGTGTTGGGAGACGTTCGCAGCATCCTTGCAAGTTTTGTTCTGCAGAGCAGCCATATCTCGTGTACAAGGTGATATGTAAATCTATGTTCATCCGTGTCGATAAGATTGCAACTAATGCAGTTTGGCGTTTCTGCCAGGTGAATGTCGTACAACTTAGAGTTGGTCGAGAGTTTTCTGTTAACTGCCAAGTACCATGTGGACCTCACGCTCATTGGTAAGTTCGCGTCCTGTACGTTTTCCCAGATTTTGTTCCAGTTATATTTGTTCTCTATAACATTTCTGTTTGTTTTCCATCATCACGTTGTATACTTCTTTAACTTTGTACAGATCTTTCTCGGAAATACGGCTTTTAATGTAGCTATATTCCAGAAGAAGGTGGCTCTATGTTATCCGGAGCTATTTCTTGTAGTAAGTGACTCACAAGTGCGTTGGATGATCTTTGCCACAGTTTAAATGTTTTACTGAGATACAAAGCTTGGGCCTTGACATAGATATCTGTCAAGTTAAGGCCTCCCTTTCCCGTTGCTAATGTAAGAGTATCATATTTTACTTTAAATATCAGTCATCTGCTTACAAAGTGACCGAGCGTTGCTAGCATTCGTTGCGCTATTGTGCGGGGGACCAGTAGCAGCTGAGCAACAAAGTTGACTTTCGAGGTGATGTATGTGTTTGCTAGATGTACTTTTTGTATTACATTTATGTTTCGCAAAACATATTGCTGTGTGCTAGCTCTAATTTTTTCCAGCAGTCTCCTGTAGTTGAGGGCGGCACTGTTGTTGATACTGCGCGTGAATACGATTCCGAGGGTTTTGAGTTTGTCCACAAGTTTTACGTCTTCGGTTCTAAATTCTATTCCTCGTCCGATGTTCAAAATTCCTGACTTTTTCCGGTTTAGTTCGGCTCCTGACGCGGCTTCATATCGAGATATGATGTGAAGTGCGGTTACTAGCTCGCTTTCGTCTGTCGCTATACAACTGACGTCATCCGCGTACGCGTGGCAGACTATTTTCTGACCACGTAGCTGTAATCCTTGGAGTTCTTGTCAGCGTGAACAGGAGAGGTTCAAGCACTAACGCAAAAAGTGCCATAGACATGGGGCATCCCTGTCGGACCGAGCTCTTTATAGCGATCGTCCTACTGAGTTGCCGGTTGATACTGATTTTGGACGTACCGCTAGTCAATAGGTTTTTAATAGTGGTTACAACTTTTTGCGGGAAATGGGCTTGTGTTAATGTTCTAAAAATATACGAATGGTTGACTGAATCAAAAGCTTTCGCAAAGTCGAAGGACACGATAGCACATTTGATATCACAGGCATCTGCGGCTGCAATAATATCGCGGTAGTCGCTTAATGTGTGATACATAGTTCTGTTTTTCCCTACACTCGTTTGACAAGCTCCAGTAATGGTCGTGATGACTGAATTTAGTCTTTGCATTATTACTCTTGTAAAGATTTTATAATCACTATTTAATAGTATTATGGGTCTAAAATTCTCGATAGTCTTCCCTCCTGAAGTCTTGCGGACTAAGACCACGGTGCCTTCACAAAACTCTTTCGGGATTTTGTTCATATTCATTAGTTCATTACACACTAGTGTCAACTTTCTGGATAACTGTTGTCGGAATATTTGATATAGTTCTGCAGGTAGGCCATCAGGGCCTGGGGACTTATTTTTCGGACTTCTTTGAATAGCGTCTATGACATATTCTTCTGTTATATCTGCTGCGAGTTCTTCCGCGTCCTCAGGACTCAGTCTTCCTGACAAATTTGACGTAATGTTTTTTTGTGCTATTTCGTCTGTTGGTTTGTCTGCTAATAGTGCTGCAAAATGTTTGTGCACTTCTTCCCTTATTTCCACTTGTTCTGTCAATAGTCTTCCGTCAGTAGTTTTCAATTCTGTCAAAATTTTACGGTTTGTCCGCTTGAATTCCTGTACGATATGAAACATAGACGTCGTTTCCTCTGGTATCGTATTTTGCAGTCGCGTTCGAACTTTGCATCCTTCAAGTTGTTGTCGCTTCAGCGTTAATAATTTGGCTTGTATTCGTTTTATCTGTGTTTGATTTTCGATTATAGTTGCAGCTTGGCTATATAATTCTCGCAAACAGTGAAAATAAAATTCTACAGTCTTCTTCTTCCATGCACTTCTTTCGCGAGATTAAGTTTTTAAAATTTTTATTATCGCCGGCTTGGCACATTTTATCCACCAAATAAGCGGAGTTGTATCTTGAAAACTTCCTCTCACATTCTGCCCACGTATTACAGAAGGCTGCGCGGCATTCTGGATGGGAAAGATGAGAAACGTTTAGTTTCCACGATCCTTTCCCTCTGTAGGTCCCTTGTTTCGCAAGATTTATAGTGCATATGTACGCTACGTGGTCAGAGAATATGGTAGGCCATCTCTCGGATTGTAAAATGTGGTCTCGCAGATTAGATGTTACATAAATTCTATCGATACGGCTGGCAGAGTGACCAGTAACATGGGTGAAACCGGGTCTATCACCGTGTTTTTCCTCCCACGTATCAATGAACTTTAAGTCTCGTACGATCGTCTCTAACTCAACTGATTTATTAAAATTGGGCGTCCGGTCCTTCGGACTAAGGACGCAATTAAAATCACCCGCAAAAATTGTTTGTGCGGATCGTGGTAAAAAGAGAGGAACTATGTCTTCCTTGAAAAACTGTGCTCGTAGGCATTTATTTCCTGTTCCAGAGGGAGCGTAAACGTTAATAAATCGAGTACTGTTCACAGTAAATGCTATACCTCGGCTGTTCGGCAGTTTCTCGACATTTTCAGTTCGTATCCCTTCTTTAGTCAATATAGCTGTACCAAGGCCATTGCCCAGTCCGGGGTTCATTATGACGTTGTAGCCAGTGATGCGATCTAAAGGAATCTCCTTTACCTCTTGCAAACATACTATGTCAAGATCGGCTGCGTACAAAAAGTCTTGGAGATTTCGCAATTTTAGCGCGCTACTGATTTTGTTAATATTCAGAGTCGCAATTCTGTACGCCTGAAGAGATGTCATGTTCGATAGGTCTTCCTCACAGTTTGTGTTATGTTACGATGTTGGCCATTTAGATTTAATAGAATTCCGGGTCGTCCTCGGCCAGGATTGCATCCGGGACGTCATTTCGCGGGTGCTGGGACTCCACCAATCCGGATGCGGACGACGCCCCTCCTGCGTCTTCTCAATGTTCCGCCATCTCTGTATGATAAGTGCAGGCGTCAACCTCGGCTGCCCATTCCTTCGAAGTTTTATGTTTTTTTCATGTCTTGTGTATTTCCTGACAAGGCTTTCTAACTTCGTCATAATCCATCATCTCGAAACATTTTATTGAGGTCACAATCTCACGGTCTTGTTCGGTGATGGCTGTTTTCGATTTCTTCGAAATTTGTCGTTTTGCGGAGATGGTTTCTTGCGAATTTGCAGTCAGTGTTTGGGCAATCATTTTTGCTTTATCACGCAGAATTTGTGCGTTTTGTGCGGCTTCCTGATGAGCTCTCCTGCGTTTTTTGTTTTTTGGGAACGAGTCTGTATTCTGATTGTCATCGGTCTCAGACGTCTCTATGAGACTGTCCTTGTGATTGACATAGTCGGCTCGACATTTTTCGAGTCTTTCTTCCGTGTGGTCGTTCTCATGTTCTGTATGTTGACTACCGTCTTGGTCGGTTGGGGTGGCCATAGGGGTAGGTTCTACAATGACGGCTTTCATGGATTCCGTCACGTCGTTGAGGTCATCTTCATTTTGTATGTAGGGTGTCCCTTCTTTAACGGCCCCCCCAGGGGGCCCCACAGCTCTTTTGTGGGTACGTGTGTGGCGCGCACGGGTCCCCGAGCCATTGCAGCCTTTTTTCCTGCTTTCCCCAGGCTGCATTACCCCTCCTAGTTCCCCCTCCTTCCCATCCCAATTCCTCCTTCCCACCCTCTCCAACCCCGTCTCTCGGTGGTACTCTGGATGACGGCTTGGCTATCCCACGGTACCGATTGTCCTGCACTTTGGTTTTGTCTGCTGTGTACACTGGTTTTTGGCCCAGTTTGGTCCCCCTCGGGGTTTGACCTTCCATACCAAAATTGTCCGATAATGTGTGAGCCAATTGGGGAAGAACTCCCGACCTAGCCCCTACGGCGCGGGTCCTATCCTTTCCTTTCCACTTCCTTTCCTCGCTGTAGCCCCCCATCCCCCGCTAGGTCCCCAGCACGTGTAGCCAGTCCATGTGGGGGGGCTGTTATGTACCCTTTGGCTGAGCCCCCCGACACCACAGGGATCACACTACTGGTGTCTGAGCTGCGACCTCTCCATGCAAGCCAAGGAGTTGATGCCTGTCCTCGGGGGTATCAGAACTCCCAGCAATGGCCATCGTGCCAGGTGGTCTTTGCTGAGGCTGGGTGGCGCCCATGGAGAGAGCCCCGGTTTCGGAGTGGGTGACACCAGGGCGGACGTCTAGCCCCATGAAAAGAGTTAGACTCCAAAATGGTCGTGCATCGGCCGTCTCTCAAGACAGGAAGAGATCGTTTAATGCTGCTACTGCGGATAAGAGGATGTTTCCCTCCCTTGCTACCCCTTGGGAGGAAGGCCAGGCTCGCCGGTTAGGAGCAAAACCCTTTCCTCGCTATCTCGTTTGCTCCAGGACTGATGGAGGAACTTTTACTACCACCAAACCTCTGTTCTTTGTCGAGACCATAGAGGACAAGTTTGGTGAAGTGGAATCTATGGGTAAGCTTAGATCTGGTTCATTACTCATTAAAACAGTCTCGGAAGCCCAGTCTGAAGCTTTGCTCGCCTGCAACACCCTTGGCGACATTCCAGTCACAATTGTCCCACGCAAATCCTTGAATATGGTACAGGGTGTGATATTCCACCGGGACCTCCTCCTTCAAACTGATGAGGAGCTTAGGGCCTATCTCGAGCGGCGTGGTATACATTTTGTTCGCCGCGTTCAGAGGGGACCTAAAGATAACCGCGTCGATACTGGGGCCTTTATCTTGGCCTTCGAGTGGGACACACTCCCAGAGAAGGTCAAGATAATGATATATCGATGTGAAGTGAAGCCCTACATTCCACCTCCCATGCGGTGTTTTCGATGTATGAGGTTTGGTCATATGTCCTCTCGCTGTACAGCAGTCCCAGTATGCGGTGATTGTGGACGCCCACTACATGAGGGGAGCCCCTGTGTTCCTCCGCCGGTGTGCGTCAACTGTCAACAACACCACTCTTCACGGTCGCCAGATTGCCCTATGTTCAAAAAAGAAAAGAAGATACAAGAGTACAAATCCCTGGAGCGTTTGACGTACCCTGAGGCCCGCAGTAAATATGAACGTCTGCATCCCGTGCAAATGGCGACGACCTTCGCTACGACGTTATCGTCTAGCCTTTCACCCTCCCCTTCCCACTCCCATCTCCCCCCTACACCCCGTCCACACCCCTCCCTCACATCTCCCTCTCCTGTAGCTCCTGTAGCCATCCCTTTGTGTCCCACCCCTTCCCAGCCGGAGAAGTGCACCCCTTCTCCATCGCCTGCCAGTGACAGTGCCCTATCTCAGGGCCTTCCGTCCCGGCGTTCCCCAGATCGGAGATCTTCGACCTCCAGCCGGCCATCGGACTCCCAGTCAGTGAGTTCAAAGGTCGCCCGATCCTCGTCAGTACCAGACCTAACTGACAAAAGTCCTCTCTGGGGTGGGTCCTGCCCGTCCCACACGAGAGGAGGAGGAGGAGAAGGAGAAAGAGAAAGAGGAGGAGAAGAAAAAGAAGAAACCAAAGTTACAAGATAAAGCCCCTCCGGTACCACCGGAGGTGCCGACTGTGCTTTCGCAACTCGCTCATCCCATTGACCCCGAGGCTGATCAGCTATTTATGGATGTTGTCCCTTCTTCTTTGGTGACGGACGCTGACAAAGCAGCGTGACAGACGTTATGGCATTCGCTTCCCGCCTAGATCCTCGTGATGTGATCATCCAATGGAACTGTAATGGTTACTACCGTCACCTCTTGGAGATTAAACAGCTAATCTCTCTCTCTTCTGCGGCCTGTGTCGTCCTGCAGGAATCGAGGTTTATGGATGCACAATCCCCCGACCCTCCGTGGGTTCCGTGCTTTTTGTCGGAACCGGGTTGGTCCCCTCCAGGCGTATGGTGGGGTTTGTACTTTGGTCCGGACAGATATTGTCAGTACCTGGATTCCTCTCCAAACTCCATTGGAAGTGGTTGCTGTCCGGGTTCACTTGGACACTCCATTGACCATTTGCAACCTCTACCTCCCACCTGACAGGCCACCTACACTTACGTCCCTAGTGGCCCTCCTTCAGCAACTCCCCCCTCCTTACCTCATCCTTGGGGACTTCAATGCCCACCATCCTTTGTGGGGCAGTGCTTATACATCTAGCCGGGGCCGCCTCATAGACCAGTTTCTTGCTGACCACAATCTGAGCCTTCTCAACGATGGTTCCCCAACTCATTTTAGTGCCGCTCACGGCACCTTTTCTGCCATAGACCTCTCTCTCACTTCTCCTTCTCTCCTTCCTTTATTTCGCTGGTCGGCGTATGACGACCTCTGCGATAGCGACCACTTTCCGTTGATCCTTTCACTTCCCTCATGCCTACCACGAGCCAGGGTACCCCGCTGGGTATTCCGTCGTGCTAAATGGCCACTATATACATCCCAGGTTGTGTTCCCATCTTCCCCCTCAGGCTGTATAGATGATATTATAAGCCAAATGACCAACATGATTACCCAAGCTGCCAACGCCGCTGTTCCCCGGTCGACAGGCCCTCCTACTCACCGGCCTGTCCCTTGGTGGAATGCAACTGTTGCCGCAGCCATTCGCGAGCGCCGTAGGGCCTTGCAACATCTTAAGCGCCACCCATCGCTCGCTGGTCTAATAAATTTCAAACGTCTGCGTGCCAGAGCTCGTTACTTAATCAAACAAAGTAAGCGGACGTGCTGGGAGCATTTTGTCTCCTCGTTGGGTTCTTCTGTCCCTTTGACAAGAGTTTGGGCTATGCTCCGATCTATCCAAGGTAGCTGGCGGCCGTCTTCCGTCCCTGGTCTTGCCCTGCCTGATGGGGTCTGCACAGAGCCATCTGTTGTTGCAGAACATCTTGCAACTCACTTCGCCAATGTATCGGCGACAACTTCATATCCGGCGACCTTTCTCCTTCAGAAACACCAGGCCGAAACCTTCAAATTAGGCTTTACTTCTCACCAGGTGGAACCATATAACGAACCTTTTACTGACTGGGAGCTGTCGCTGGCCCTCTCCTCTTCTCGTGATTCAGCACCTGGCCCTGACGATATCCATAATCAATTGCTGAAACACCTTAACCCCTCACAACGACAATTTCTCCTAAAAGTTTTTAACCGTATTTGGCTTCAAGGGGTGTTCCCCTCCCAGTGGAGGGAGAGTATTGTGGTCCCTGCCGTCAAGCCTGGCAAGGACCCGTCGGCGCTGGACAGTTATCGACCAATAAGCCTGACAAGTGTCCCCTGTAAACTACTTGAACGGATGGTAGCCCGCAGATTATGCTGGGTTCTTGAATCCCGGGGACTTCTCTCACCTTACCAGTGTGGGTTCCGGGAGGGACGATCCCCTATTGACCATTTACTTCGACTGGAGACTGCGATCAGACATGCCTTCTCTAAAAGACATCATCTGGTAGCAGTCTTCTTCGATCTGCATAAGGCGTACGACACTGCTTGGCGTCATCATATTTTACGTTCTCTTCATGACTGGGGCCTCAGAGGCTCCTTACCAATTTTTATCCGTCAGTTTTTATCCCACCGCCTGTTCCGTGTCAGAGTTGGCTCTTCCTTTAGCTCCCCTCGGATACAGGAGAACGGTGTCCCCCAGGGCTCAGTGTTGAGTGTTACACTTTTTCTAATCGCCATCAATGGGTTGGTGAGCTCTGTTGGGTCACTGGTAACCCCGGCATTGTATGTCGACGACTTTTGCATATGGTACAGCTCCTACTCATTAGCCTCTACTGAACGTCAGCTCCAGAGCGCCATTCGGCGGGCTTCAGTGTGGGCTACGTCCCATGGTTTCCAGTTTACCTCATCAAAAACGAGGGTGGTGCACTTTTGTCGTCGTACTACAGTTCACCCTGATCCAGAACTGTTCTTGGGTAATCAGCGCCTGGAAGTTGTAGCACAGCATCGTTTCCTGGGTCTTCTCTTTGACAAAAAATTGACTTGGGTGCCCCATATTCGCCACCTAAAGATTAGTTGTATGAGGAAACTCAATGCCCTACGTTTCCTTGCTCATTCATCTTGGGGTGCAGACCGAACAACTATCCTCCGTATCTATCGGGCTCTAATCTTGTCCCGATTGGACTATGTGTGTCAAGTTTATGGCTCGGCAGCTCCTTCTGCCCTGAAATTATTAGACCCGGTTCACCATTATGGTGTCCGCTTGGCTACAGGTGCATTCCCGACTAGCCCGGTCGACAGTCTCCTTGTTGAGGCGGGAATCTGCCCTCTTCAGGTCAGGCGGCATCAGCTTCTGGCGTCTTATGCCATCGCCATCCGGCAATATCCTGCTCATCCCGCTTACCAGGTTGTTTTTGCATATGAAGGGCTTCGACCCCCTGATACCCGGCCGCGGGCGGGCCTTCCCGTTGGACTGCGGCTTGCCTCTCTTTGCCGGGATTTCCATTTCCCTTCGCTAGATTGCGCCCCCCATTTTACTGCACGCACACCTCTGTGGATGGTGCCGCGACCACTAATTCGGGCGGTTCTCTTCCAGGGCCCAAAAGCTTTAATTTCCCCCATGGTCTTTCGGCGTTTGGTGCGCCCAGTACTAGAAGAGTTTCAGGGAGCCGCTATCTTCTACACTGATGGCTCGAAAACAGCGGGCCACTCCGGATATGCTTTTACATCTCCTGTTGGGGCGGAATGCCATTCTCTGCCAGAGGCATGCAGTGTGTTTACGGCAGAGCTGATGGCGATTTATAGAACCCTCTGTTTTATTAAACATTCTGCCGTGGAACGTGGTTTAATCTGTGCTGACTCCATGAGCAGTCTGCAGGCCATTGATCGTTGTTTCCCCTCCCATCCTTTAGTTATTTCCATCCATGAACTCCTTGCTGACCTTCATCGTGCTGCCTGCTCCGTTACCTTTCTCTGGGTGCCAAGCCATGTTGGTATTACAGGGAATGAAGTAGCTGACCAGTTGGCTAGATCGGCAATTACTCGCTGCCCGTCTCCCTTTCAAATTCCGGGTGCGGATCTGCGGGTGCAGATCAGATCTTTGCTTCACTCCTCATGGGATAGCAGTTGGAAAGCTACTGCCCCTTCCAATAAACTCCGCACCATCAAAGATACGACTGCAGCTTGGAGTTCATCTTTACGCCCTTCCCGGAGAGAATCAATTGTCTTCTGTCGCCTTCGTCTTGGACACTGCAGGCTGACCCATGGATTTCTTTTACAAAATGACAATCCACCACATTGTGATTGTGGAGCCATACAATCCGTGTCTCAAATTCTGACTGAATGTCCTCTCCATTCGACACTTTGTGGCGACTATGGCCTACCGCCTGCATTGCCTTTAGTTTTGGCGGATGACCCACGGATGGTTGATCGCTTCCTTGCCTTCCTCCGTGAAAGTAGATTTTGTCAGCTCTAGGACTCGCTTGGTCGGGGTGAGTGGGTTTGTGATTCTTGGCTGATTGTGGGGTTTAGAGCCTTATCCCCATCAGCCCCCCCCCCCCCACTCTTTTACATTTTAATGTAGTTTTATTTCTCCCTGCTCTGGAGCTATGATACGTTGACCACTGTGTCATTAGTACCTTGTGGTTTAGGCTAGAGGTCGCTTCCAGAGCTGTGGGATCGGACACTGTAGCATTTGCTGCCCTGGGTTGGTCTGTCTTGTTGGCGAGTCGATTTTACTTCCTAGTGTAATGGTCTTTTGGCTTTCACCTATTTTTCGTTGGGTTCCGTGGCGTATACAATTTGGGGTTGAAGGGACTGATGACCTCGCTGTTTGGTCGCTCATGTCCACCACCACCACCACCACCACCACCACTTCTTTAACGGCGGAGTCATTCTGTGCGGTGTGTTGGCCACTATCTCCATCCTTGTTAGCAGAGTTAGATGTGGCCTCGATGATCATAGATTCTATAGGTGTGGTGGTTTCCTTGGAGTCAATGTCGTCTATTAGAGTCGGATCTACGTTTGGTTCCGGTGCAACGTTTACGCGGACTGTCGCGACGTACGTCACAGGTAACTTGGACATCGCGCTTGGCCCGTCCTTCTCTCCTACCGGTAACTGCGCCACGCGCCGCTGAACGCACTGGGCACGAACGTGTTCTGTCGACCCGCAGGCTGCACACGTTCTCGGTTGTCCGTCGTACATAACTATAGCTCTATACCCACAAACAGTGATGTAGGAGGGTATGTGCTTTAGCAAATCGATTTTCACTTGCCGTACACCGTTCAAAACCGGGAATTTATGAAAACTAGACGACTTTCCGGCGACGTTACTAATGATAGTTCCGTATTCTCCTAGTTTGACATTGATTTGTTCCGCTGATATTTCGAACGGTAACTAAAAAATGCTTAGAGTTCGTATACCCAGTCCTGCATGCGTGACTCGAACTGTTCCTACATTACCATCGGAATGTTTAAATTTCAAAGTGCCACCATAGGATGCAACTACTTGTTCACATTTTTCTAAGCTCGTCAACTTCAAGTAAACAGTACTACTATCGACAGGTGTATTCCAATTGTCATCCGCGGAAAGTTTCATTTCTTCTTGTACAAAATTCTCAACTTCAAATTATCTAGGTCGTATAAAGTTCGGGTCGAAACTTATTTTCAATGTATCCTTTCGTAGTTGTTGATCCATTACGCCATTCTGTGTCTATATTAACGTGGAGAATAAGGGACGCTTAAAGCGTACACTTAACACACAGCGCTCGGCCACCAGCAGCGAGGATGTAAACAACAACGTCCGCACAGCACGGCCGCCTCACGCGGAATGACCGCTCGGCTACGCCACCGCGGCGGGCATTATCGTGACCCACCTTCTAACCACTGAATCACTCATAGCATTTTGTCCGTAAACCTCGTAGATCTGCCGATGAATTCCTTTAGTTTAACTTTCTTTACATTTAGAAAACGAATCACGGATCTCATTTCATAAGCGGCGGTACTTTGAATTACGGCTGACATCATGAAGCACTACAAAGCACTCGTCGGCTGCAGCGATCAGAAAATGGCTTTCATGTCTTCTCCTTGAGTCAGAGTAACTGCCGCACGTGCTCGGAACTGCGGTCGTAGAGCTGCCGCGGATATAAATACAAACGGAACTTACTTTGAGGACGTCCCTCGTATGTTAATTTTTAAGTATAATATGCTTCCACCTTTGTAGATTTTGTGCAGTTTTCTCAGATAATTTGATGTGACAATTTTCGACAATTATGGTCAAGTGCTTCTAAGTCAATTATATTCAGCTAATGCGGACTCTGGAGCCGTGATACTGCGAATGTCGACATTAATTAGAGGTAATCCAACCGTACACTCTTTAAAATGCCCCACGTATGCTCGACCGCATGAGAGCAATGATGATGCCCATCAGTGTTCACTTTAGGTAATAACCGCTGACTTTTGTTTATGCTAATAGTATGTACAGATATTGAGTTGTTCGGGATGAACATGAGTTCCATTAATAGTTTCAAATTTAGTATTGAATAGACCAAGTTCGTAGAGGTGTTCACTGTAAATGAAATATTTATTTATTTCCTATATTGAGGATTAACCTTTTGTACGCTGAATAAGTCGTGTCAATGACAAAATTTGTGTGTGGACTGACAATTCTTCGTAAAGTTATAAACAGTATAAAATTTGGCAAGGTAACTATAGTATCAATTTTCTTATTACCAATTTTTATTACCAAATCTTTATCATTCACCAGCCATGGCTGGACAGCGTCAAAATCACAATATTTACATCACAATAAAATGAATACAACAACTGTGATCAGATTACACATATTTTAACATAAATTGAGCATAATATGCACTTAACAATAACTGCACAATAATATTAATACAAAAACAAACAAAAAAACAAATAGTCTATTCTTGACATCAAGTTAAAAGTCAGGTAGTCACTGCGATATCGCTGGAAAAAATTCTTCAATGCTGTACATCGGTTTCTCTTTTAATTTACACAGGATAGTTTTTCTAAATTGCTCCAGTGGCAATAATTGTATTTCCTTCGGTAGTCCATTAAATAATTTTATAGCTACCATTGGGAAGCTGCTTTGTGTCTTTGTTAAACGACATCTTGGTCTGTCTAGACTGTCTTTACTACGGGTGCAGTGTTAATGGATGTTACTCCTCTTCGTGTAGGTCTCTTGGTTTATCTTTATGTACATGGGGCAGTTAAATATATACTGGCTGAACACAGTGAGCACACCTAATCTAGAAAAAATAGGTTTGCAGTGGTCAGGTTTTTTTTTTGTTGTTGTTTTTTTTTTTTTTTTTTTTTTTTTTTTTGTTTTTTTGCTTGAGGTAACGATCCTCATAGCTTTCTTTTGCAGTAAGAGCACATCCTTACAGCCAGCAGAATGGCCCCATAGCAACAGCCCATAACTGAATGTGGCTGTGGAACATTGCATAGTACACAATAAGCAAGTACTGTTCTGAGATTATATTTTTTTAGTTTTCTCAAGAGGTACAGGGTCCGTGAAAGTTTGGAACACACGTGTTTAGTGTGTTGTTGCCAGGTTAACTTGGTGTCGATGAAGTAACCCAGTAGTTTAACGGCTGCTGTGTCACCCGGTACTCCAGTAACACTGAGACTACATATCATCCTCTGGGGTTTCTCTTCATTTATTTTCATTCTGTTCATTTCAATGGCCAATGAAAATTCAGGCTTCTAGCTTCGTCCATAAAGAAGTATTGGGGAGGTCGTAAGAGTCATGAATGACGCTTAGAGAAAAATTTGGTAGGCGTGGGAATAAATGCTCGACTTTCGGTAACTGATGCGACGGAAAATAAAAAAAAAATTTTTTTTCACGGTTTTGTCATCCAGAAAGCTCTTAATATCAGTGTAATTGTCATAACTGCACTTTGCCAAGCGTAGTCTATTTAAGACTTCGTTGTAAAACGTAGATTGGGTAACACGGAGCGAAGTCCGATGATGAAATGAAATGATGGCCATTTCACTTAACTTTTTCTTACATAGATGTTGTATTCTGATGAAATCAGCGATCCTTTTTATCTACAGCTTGTTGTTGTTATCATGGTCTTCAGTCCGGAGACTGGTTTGATGCAGCTCTCCACCCTACTCTATCCTGAGCAAGCCTTTTCATCTCCTCATAAGAACAGCAACCCACATCCACTTGACTCAGCTTACTATACGCGTCTCTTGGTCTCCTTCTGCGATTTTACCCCACACACTTCCCTCCAATGCTAAATTTACGATTCCTCGATGTCTAAGAATGTGTCCTACCAAGCGATCCCTTCTTTTAGTCAGGGTATGCCAAAAATTCCTTTTCTCACCAATTCTGTTCAGTACCTCTTCATTAGTTATGCGATCTACCCACCTAATCTTCAGCATTCTTCTGTAACACCGCATTTCAAAAGCCTCTATTCTCCTGTCCGCACTGCTTATCGTCCATGTTTCACTCCCGTACAAGGCAACACTCCACACAAATGCCTTCAGAAAAGACTTCCTTACACTTAAATTAATATTCGATGTTAGCAAATTTCTGTTTTTTCAAAAATGCTTTTCTTCCCATTGTCATTCTGCATTTTATATCCTCTGTACTGCGACCATCGCATGTTAGTTTACTACCCAAGTAACAAAACTCATCTATCACCTTCATTGTTTCGTTACCTAATATAATTCTTTCAGCATGGCCTGATTTTCTAAGACCGCATTCCATTATTTTTGTTTTGCTCTTGTTAATGTTCATTTTATACGCTCTCTTCAACACACTGTCCATTCCATTCAACTGCTCTTCCAGGTTCTTTGCTGTCATCAGCAAAACTTAATGTTTTTATTTATTCCCCCTGTACTTTAATCCCTACTCCAAATTTTTCCTTACTTTCCTTCACCGCCTGCTCGATGTACAAATTGAATAACATTGGAGAAAGGCTACAGCTTATGATGTTTAAATAAGTGTGCATAAGATAGTGGCACTTTTTTCTAGCCCTGTTATCGATATTTTGTTCTTTGTTTTACTAAAGTTTCTGTCTTAAGCTGTGAAGAGGAAATTGCGATTTTACATGCAAAAGGCTCCTACCGCTGTATCTGAGATGAGCGCTTTATATTCTAAGCACACTTTCGTGCAGCCAGAGCGTTCGAGGTCACACACTTGCTTTGTAACCCGAATCCTTCCCCCCCCCCCCCCCCTCCAGAGCGGGCGTGAACGAGTATCTGATGCAATAAATAGCCACGGAAGCACTAACGTATCAGTTCAGTTAGGTTTTATTATATTCTTCTTGAGGTCGGAGGGTACTTCCCCTGACTCATGCATCTTGCTTACCAGGTGGAACAATTTCTTCAAGATTGGCTCTCCTAACGATATCAGATGGAATATCATCTACTCTAGGAGCCTTGTTTCGACTCAGTGCTCTGTCAAATTCTTCTCACAGTATCGTATCTCCTGTCTCATCTTCCTGTACTTCGTTTCTAGAATAGTGCCTTCAAGTTTATTTCCTTTATTATAGGCCCTCTATATATTTCTTTCACATTTCAGCTTTCCCTTCTTTGCTTAATACTGGTTGTCATACTGAGTTAGTGTCATTAATATAGATACTTTTCTTGTCTCCAAATGTCTCTCTTATTTTCCTGTATGCGTTATCTATCTTTCCCCTATTATACATTTTTCTACGGTCCTCTAGCTACTCCTGCTCAGCCAGTCTGCCCCTCCTGTCAACCTCCTTTTTTTTCAGACGTCTGTACTCCCTTTTGCCTGATTCACTTGCTGCATTTTTATATTTTCTCCTTTCATCAATCAACTTTCTTTTCTCTTGTGTTTATCCAGTGATTTCTATTAGATCTTCTACTTCTGCCTATATGATCCTCTGCGCCCCTCACTACTCTATCTCTCAGAGCTACCCATTCTTCTACTGTATTACTTTCCCCCCGTTTCAAACAATCCTTGCCTAACGCTCCCTCTAAAACTCTCAGCCACCTCCGGTTCGTTGAATTTGTCCAGGTTCCTCCTCCTTAATTTTCTACTTTTTTGTAGTCTTTTAAGTTTTAATGTACAGTTCATAACCAATAACTTATGGTCAGTCTATATCTGCCCCTGGATATGTCTTACAGTTTAAAACTTGCTTTCTAAATCTATGCCTTACCATTATAAAGTCAATTCGGCTCCTTCCAGTATCTCCTGGTCTTTACCACGTATACAGCCTTCTTTCATGATGATTAAACCAACTGTTGGTGATCATTAAATTGTGCTCTGCACAAAATTCTACCAGGCGAACTCCTCTTTTCTTTTCCCCAGTCCATATTCAGCTACTACATTTTCTTCTCTTCCCTTTCCTACTACCGAGTTCCTGTCGCCCATCACAATCAACTTTTCTCTCCCTTAACTGTCTGAATAATTTCTTTTATCTCCTCGTACATTTCTTCCATCTCATCATCATCGGAAGAGCTATTGCCGCAGGTGTTGGCTTTGTGTCTTTGCTACGATAGTGCGTTCACTATGCTGTTGATATTAACTTACGCCGCGGTGGAATGGCCGAGCGCATTGAGGCGCTATACTCCGAAGCGCAAGGCCGTTCCCCGTCGGGGGTTCGAATTGTCCGTCTGGCATGGATGTTTGTGTTGTCTTTAGGATAAGGTAGTTTATAAGTAGTTTGTAAGTTTATGGACTGATGACCCTGCAGTGAAGTCCCATAAGCTTAACAGACACTTGATCATTTTATTAACTTACACGCATTCCCATTTTCTTATTATCAGATCTATTCCTGTGTTACTACCAACTGATTTTGTATTTGTAACACCATAGACACCTGACCAGAAATCCCGTTCATCCTGCAATCGAACTTCACTAATCCCTACGATATCTAACTTTAACCTGTTCATTTCTGTTTTCCAATTTCTAACTTATCTACTCGATTAAGGGTTTGAACGTTCCACGCTTCAATCCAATAATAATATAGTTTTTCATGTTCGTAGAGTGGTAACTTAGGAAACTCTACAAAATATGTTGCGCCGGCCGCGGTCGCCGAGGGGACTGAGGCGCTCCAGTCACGGTCTGCACGGCCACTACGGTCGGGGGTTCGAATCCCCCCTCGGGTATGGATATTTGTGCTGTCCTTAGTCTTAGTTAGTTCATAAGTAGTTTGTAAGTTTAGGGACTGATGACCCCGTAGTTAAGACCCATAGACTATACAAACATTTGAACATTTAGATTATAACATATATAGATTGAACATTTGAAAATATGTTGCGATTGCAGTGGTAATAAAGGCGCGTAAAAATTGATACCTATTGCGTGAAGGGGCAGTTTTCATTAATATTGATTCTGACGTCCTAGCTCCTAAAGTGTGTGTGTCGTACTTTGATGTAATTTCGAAGGTACATAGATTCATTGCTAAATGTCCATAGTCTAAAAATTATGATGCTAGTAGAATTAATAGTAAAGACGTACTAAATCTAAGCCTCATGAGTGATGGCGCGATTTTTCATGAACCTAATTGTTTATGAACTCATGTCTCATAAACAATGTTACCTTGTTAATTGGGTACAGATTCTGTATGTTGAACCAAAAACCTATGCTCAAGCGGCAGCAGGAGCATCCAACGACTTTCACATCACAGTAGGATTCCACCTAATGTATTCGTGCTTTCTCGTCGTCAGTCAGTTCCTATTATCGTTCTGGCGTGGATTGATTTCTGGCAATTTGAGGAAGGTACAAGTGGCTGGCAAGGGCGCTGGCTGAGACACGATGTACTCAAACAGAACGCACTTTTATTTTACACAGAAATTCTTCCATAGTGGAAACAAAAGAACATAACAGTACTTATCTTTTCACAGTCACTGCTGTATCATGAAAACAGTAACAAAAATCAAACTTGGTACAATGTCCTGTTCATGTCTAACTGAACATTCAATAGTAGACAAGATCTCCGTGACTTGAGTACATACAATGAAACTTAAAACAGTCTGCAGCGGGCCACATACTAAAACAGACAACCTTTCCTGTAGTCCACTGTTCCAGGGCACGTCTACCACACAACTAACTTTTCACTTCACATAGCTCGCTTAGCTAACGTCGGTTGGCGGTGGCGCTGCGAACTTCCATTGTGTGGTGCCAAACTTGCCTTGGTGGTTAGGACACCACACCACCAAGGCTCGACTTTATCACCCCTGCTGCTCATTCTTGTGATGGACTTTGTCAAATCAGACCTGCATATGCCACTACTATGGACACTATACTGACGATACGAGGTACGTCCAGCAAGTAAGTTCCGTTTGGTTATATAAAACAAACGTGTACAGATACAGAAAAAATATTTATTGTACAAAAATCTACAACTGTTAAACTACTTTTCTATAGAGCTGCCGAAATTTTGTAGGCACTTGTCATAGCGTGGCACAAGTTTCTGTATGCCTTCTTGATAGAAGGTTGCCGCCTGGGTATTCAGCCATGTGGTAGCATGTTCTTTCAGCTCATCGTCGTTGAAGTGTTGACAGGACAAATTTTAGGTGTAAGAAGAAGATTTCCATCAAAAGGTGGTGTTTGTTTCCACGACCTCATGTGGCGAATGTGACCAAACAACTCTTACGGGAATTTCACTGGGACGTGTTTGATCATCATCCATACAGCCCGGGCCTCGCTCCTAGCCACTTTCACCTCTTCTTACATCTAAAAATCTGTCCTTGGTGGTCAACTTTTCAACGGTGACGACGAGCTGAAAGAACATGCTACCACATGGCTGAATTCACAGGCGGCAACCTTCTATGAAGAAGGCATACAGAAACTTGAGCCACGTTATGACAAGTGCCAACAAAATTTCGGCAGCTATATTGAAAAGTAGTTTAACAGTTGTAGATTTTTGTACAAAAAATATTTTTTCTGTACCTGTACACGTTTGTTTTATATAACCCAACGGAAATCACTTTCTGGACGTACCTCATATAATGCTGGCTGAGGAGACCATGTTTGATCTCCAGCGCCAAACACATGATGGAACAACAGGCTTTCGCAATCTGATCTGCGGCTCAACAAGAAGAAAACCGAGTATATGACATCAGACCCAAGAGAAGCTGGTGGAGAAGAGCTATCGCAAGTAACCAAATTTAAGTATTTCGGTTCTACAACCAGCAGCGAAGGCCAACTCACAGACGACGTCAGTGCAAGGACACAAGCAGCCTGGATGAAGTGGAGAATGGCAAATGGAGTGACCTGCGATCGTCAGATGAAGGCCCAACTGAAGGGATAATGTAGACAACTATAGACCTATTTCTATGCTATCGGTTTTTTCTAAAGTTATTGAAAAGGCTGTATCTTCAAGATTAATTGATCATTTCAGTTCACATAATTTATTGTCAAACCTAAATTAGGTTTTAGAAGTGGTTTGACGACTGAAAATGTTTTATTTTCGTTTCTCTGTGAGGCACTTGATGCATTAAATAGGAGGCTACGGGCATTAGACGTCTTCATTGATTTAACAAAAGCGTTTGATTGTGTTGATCACAAAATATTGTTGCAGAAGTTGGAACATTATGGAATACGGGGAGTAGCCCACAACTGGTTCACCTCTTACTTTAATAATAGACAACAGAAAGTAATCCTCCGCAGTGTAGAAAATGGCTATGACGTGCAATCCCAATGGGGCACGATTAAGTATGGGGTGCCCCAGGTGTCTGTTTTGGGACCATTGCTGTTTCTTATTTATATAAATGATATGCCTTCAAGTATAACAGGTGTCTGTAAAATATTTTTGTTTGCTGATGATATCAGCTTGGTAGTGAAGGATGTTGCTCGTAATATTGACACAGTATCAAATAATGTAGTTCAAGAGATAAGTTCATGGCTTGTAGAAAAAAGTTGATGTTAAATCACAGTAAAACTCAGTTTTTACAATTTCTAACACATAATTTGACGAAAGCTGACATTGATTACACATAATGGGCATGTGATAAGTGAGACTGAACAGTTCAAATTTCTAGGTGTTCATATAGACAGTAAGCTGTCATGGAAAGCCCATGTTAAGGATATTATCCAAAACTAAATTCTGCTATATTTACCATTAGAACAATATCTCAAATAAGTGATTTCTCAACACGAAAAGTAGTCTATTACGCTTACTTTCAGTCACTTATGACGTACGGCATTGTTTTTTGGAATAACTCGCCTGATGCAAAAAGGATATTTCTGACTAAAAAACGGGCGGTTCGTGCAATATCTGGTGCAAGTTCCCAAACGTCATGTCGCCCCTTTTCAGTAGTCTGGAAATTTTGACTCTGGCGTCACAATACGTTTTTTCTTTAATGTCGTTTTTTGTTAATAATATCAGCTTATTCCCACGAGTTAGTAGCTTTCACTCGGTGAATACTACACAGAAGTCGAATCTACATTTGCATCACACCACCTTAACACTTGTGCAGAAAGGGGTACAGTATTCTGCGGCATGCATTTTCAATAAGCTGCCACAAGAACTAAAGAATCTTAGCACTAATGCACACGCTTTCAAATCTAAATTGAAGAGTTACCTCATGGCTCACTCCTTTTATTTTGTCGAGGAACTCCTAGAAACGTTAAACAATTAAGCTAATTCATTTTTTTCTTTATTGATTCTTTTCACTTTGTCTTAAGATTGTCGTGTGCAAAGGACTGCTTAAAAATTTTCTATTACCATTCTTGTGTAACAATTAATATATTTTTGACTTGTTCCATGACCATGGAGTCTCACTCCTCAATTAGGTCCTATGGAACAGAAAAAAACAATAAATAAATAAGTCAGATATCTACCGGACTGTCATCCGTCCTGTCGTTTCTATGGTCAACTACAAATGACACAAAACGATGACTGGACAGGTGGCATCACTCGACTGGATCAAGTCAATTGATACTATTAAGAAATTTGGGATTGCACCTATCCAAAAGAAAATACGGTAAACTCGTCTGTAATGGCTTGGACATGTGCTGCACGCACATGACAATTCTATAGCAAAGGCAGCTTACTCAGTGGAAGTCTTTGGAAAGAGGCCCAAGGGACGACCAAGGCAGCGATGGGCCGACACCTGCACAACGATCTCAAAGCTATAAATGTTCAGCCAGTCATGGTCCATTATCGGACAAAATGGAGACAGCGAATGCACTCAGCCTTCTCTACCACCAGGTGGGACAAACGCTAAGGAAAAAAAATCGCACTGACCTGTTTTACGACCCACTTTAGATTTGTAAGTTTTTGCAAACATTTTGGACAAAAATAACAATGTAAACAATAAAAAATTAATTAATAAGTGTCTGAACCCTTTTAGGAAACCCTTTTGAAACACTGACCTTCAGGATCACAGTCCAACGCATTGCTCACTACGCTACGGCCAACACTTAGGAGTTCCGATCTTTAATCTTGTACTATTTATGGCCGTTGTTAACTGATGCTAATATGGTATTTGTAGACACTAGATAATGATTTATCGTACGAAGAACGACGTGTTTTTGTTAATTCTTCAGTGCGCCATTGCTTTGAAATGACAACGTGTAAGTTAATATAAGAAAATCGTCAAATACGCAACGCAAGATGGCTTATGCCAGAGAGAGTTCTGGGCTTGGAATGTCACGTGACATCTGCGAACGGCTGGTTTTTGTTAATTCAGTGGAGGGTGTCAAAATTTTGTTATTTTTTGCAAATATCTCTCAAACGATACGAGATATGAAAAAAAACGAAAAAAAAAAAGAAAAAAAAAAAAACGTACGCGAACAAAGTTGTAGGGAGTCTTCTCCTCTACAAATTCGTTTATTCAATTTTAACGTAAGATGAACGGTTTATATGCAATTAAAATTACATTACAAACGGCCTTTTTTTTGGTATTACTAAAGTATTTCTTGTCAGAAATATCTGAAAAAGAGAGGTTCTGGTCTCTGGTAGCCAACAATTATGTCTGTAAAATTTGGTGCCGATCGATTGAACGGTTCGACCTAAAAAGTGGGAACACGTTACAGCCAGACACACATCGTCAAATCGCCGTTATTTTTGCAAATATCTCTGCAACGATGCAACATATGAAAAAAAAAAAAACATAATAGAGCTAAGTTGTAGAGAATTTTCCCCTCTACCAATTAGGTTATTCAATATTGATGAACGGTTCGTTTGCAAATACAATTATAATACAAACGGCCTTTTTGGCATTACTACCGCATTTTTTGTCTGAAAAATTTGAAAAGGGAGGTTCTGGTCTCTGTCGGCCTACAATTATGTCTGTAAAATTTGGTGTAGATCGGTTGAACGGTTCGTCTTAAAAACGGGGAACACGTTACGGACAGACAGACAGACAGACAGACAGACAGACATACATCCCAAAATCGCCGTTATTTTTGCAAATATCTCTGAAACGATACGAGATATGAAAAAAACATAAGAGAGCAAAGTTGTAGAGAATTTTCTCCTCTACAAATTCGGTTATTCAATTTTCGTGTCAGGTGAATGGTTAAGCCGTTATTTTTATTTAAATTTCGAGCTGTCAAAAAACGATCGCAAAGGCCTACTTTCAGTGTTACTACCGAAACCAAAAAGTGGACCAATATCTCATACACAATGTTTCGTACTACGATATACGTTCGGAGGTACCTACAGTGGTGTATGTGTACACTGTCTGTAAACTGTCTGCAAACGAGTACAATGAGTAGTGCAGAAGTAATAAATTGTAACGTCATGTCGAATACCATAGTGCGATGTGTGTTTTAAGTAACTACCGTTTTTAAATTAAAAAAAAAAGTGCTAAGATATTTCAATAATTTTACTCTTTCACGAAAGTTTGTACCTTAATCTACTTTTCTACATAATTTCCGTCAATATTGAGGTACCTGTCATATCGTTGTACCAGTTTTTGAATACGCTCCTCATATAAGTCTGCCACTGCTTCACAACGGTTTCGACTTCGACATCGTCTTGCGAGGTCACAATGCCATACAGAACACTACGAGAAACATTATGAAAGTCTGAAGGAACTGAGATACCAACAGCCGCATGTATAATAAAATATTTATTGCATGGCAACCAGTTTCGGCATTCAACTATGCCATCTTCAGGTCCCTACATCGGAGCATAATATCCGTAAGTAGGGATACCAAAACTGGATTCGTGGACTTCTGTCTCTTAGTGGGAACCAACAACAACAACTGTGACAATAAGGACTGGTTGTGGTTTCAAAGATGGAATATCACATGCTCCGATGTAGGGACCTGAAGATGGCATAGTGGAATGCCGAAACTGGTTGTCATACAATAAATATTTTATTATACATACGGCTGTTGGTATCTCAGTTCCTTCACTCTTGACCAGCCGCTGTCCCGTTTCCACCACCAATGATGGATTCAATAAGAATTATGAAAGTCATCCCGCAAGGAGGAAATCGTATAAATGTTCAAATGTTTGTAGAGTCTATGGGACTTAACTACGGGGTCATCAGTCCCTAAACTTACAAACTACTTATGAACCAGCTAAGACTAAGGACGGCATAAATATCCATGCCCGAGGGGGGATTCGAACCCCCGACCGTAGTGGCCGTGCAGACCGTGACTGGAGCGCCTCAGTCCCCTCGGCCACCGCGGCCGGCGAGGAAATCGTAAAGCGTCTGTTTTCTCGCACCGTATTGTCCACTTCCTGCACCAAACTTTCATTAACGACCGAAGGACGCCCACTCCGTTGTTCATCATGCACAATTGTGCGGCCATCAATAAATGCTCTCACCCACTTTCTTACCATTCCATCGCTGATAATGTTTTCTCCGTAAACTGCACAGATCTCACGATGAATATCAATCGCTTTTAGGCCTTTAGCACTAAGAAATCTTATAACAGCCCGTACTTCACAGTCGGCGGGACTGAAGATTATCGGAGGCATCTTAAACACTCAGTACACAACGTAAACAAGTAAGAATCAGACTGTAATGGCGTCAGTGTGTAGACAACAGATGTAGGTACCCAGTGCGCATAAAATTATGGAGATATCTTAACTTGTGCGTCTTTTTTAATTTCAAAACAGTACTTACTTAAAAAAACTCGCCTCGTATTTATGAACAGAGGAAGAGTAGTAAGCAATAAACTTCTTGCTCTTCATCCTTTCGTTGGAATTGTCAGCGAGAAAATTTTTCATGAAGTTCTTAACAAATCGCTCTCATTCTCAAATATTGGATAAATAGTCTAGTTATACGCGGCTCTGGACGGGGCAGTATTTTTGTGACTCCCATTGTGCATGATGTCATATCTTCTGAACTGTGTCGTAGATGGTGTTTAACGTGTAGCGATTGCTTCCTGGCGGTGAAGAAAATTTGCATCAAATTTGGTTGAAATCAGTCGATTAGTTTAGGTGTGGAACACTGTTGTATGATCTGTCAGTTTGTCGTCAATTTTATTGTTTACTAGCTGAAAAGCCGGCGTTGCCCAGGTATTTATGTATTTATTCCTGTCATTTTCAGGTATATATTCATTTTTATAAGGGCTGCATGTCTCAAATCTCTTGGGAATACTATTAGTAGTATAGAAGTAATAGATTAAAACTTGGTGCACGATAGGGCGGTTTTCCATGAACATTCCTGTTTATGTGCTCTTATCTCATGAACTACATGTCGTACTGTGATGCAATTTAGAAGGTACACTCAACTATATGCGCATATACTGATTCTAAAATTTCCTGCGGCTACAATTTGTAGTGTACAGATTATAAATTGTAATTTCATACCGAAAGCCGTAGTTTTACTCCATAAACAGCGGAAAAGTAGTAAGCGAGAAACCTTTTTTCCTTTCATCATTTTACTATGGTAGCCAGCGAGAAAAAGTTTAATAAAGGTTTGAAATAAAGTTTGAAATTTGTTGCAAGTCACTAAGTACTGTCATTCTCATACAGTGTACTTCGGAAGTCTCGCCGCATTATATGACATTTTTTGCGATTTCTATTGGTTATGACGTAATATCTTTTGAGCCATGTGCCGTATGTGATTCTTAACCATGGCCGGTCACGGTGGCCGAGGGGACTGAGGCGCTCCAGTCACTGTCTGTACGGCCACTACGGTGGGGTTCGAATCCCCCCTAGGGCATGGATATTTGTGCCGTCCTTAGGATTAGCTAGTCCATAAGTAGTTTGTAAGTTTAGGGACTGATGACCCCGTAGTTAAGTCCCATAAGCTATACAAACATTTGTACATTTGAATCTTAACCATGCAGCAATTGTTACCTCACGGTGAGGAATGGTGTACCAAATTTGGTTGAAATCGGTCCAATGGTTTAGGAGTAAAAGAGCAGCATTGTCGCTAAATGCAGCAGTTTTTCGCACATCTCATTGTTTATGGCGTCATATCTCGTGAACTATGTATCGTCCGTGATTCTTACACCTACGGCGACCGTCCTCATGGATTGTGAAGCCGCGCCGCCATTCTCTGTATCACGAGTCCTGCTTCCTGTGTGCTACAGTAGTATTAATGGTCCTGAGGACATTGCGCATGGGACTCCTCTAAACTGCGTGCAGCAAGCAGCCTGCGTCTACAGTCCGGTTTGAACCGGTTGGCTTTTGACAGCCGGCCGGTTGGTCCGCAGCCGCCAACACACACCAGTGCGAGGAGAATGGCAGTGCCGCCCAACTGTGGCCTCTAGCTGCGCAACGAATTTGCGTGTTTGTAGAGCTTATGGGACTTAACTACGGGGTCATCAGTCCCTAAACTTACAAACTACTTATGAACTAGCTACCACTAAGGACGGCACAAATATCCATGCCCGAGGGAGGATTCGAACCCCCGACCGTAGTGGCCGTGGAGACCGTGACTGGAACGCCTCAGTCCCCTCGGCCACCGCGGCCGGCATTCTGTTCGGTACCTTCTCATTAGTTATGCTATCTACCCACCTAATGTTCAGCATTCTTCTGTAACACCGCATTTCAAAAGCCTCTTTCCTCTTCCTGTCTGAACTATTTATCGTCCATGTTTCACTCCCTTACAAGGCAACATTCCACACAAGTGCCTTCAGAAAAGCTCAAATTAATATTCGATGTTAGCAAATTGCTCTTTTTCAAAAACGCTTTCCTTCCTATTGCCACTCTGCATTTTATTTCTTCCGTACTATGACCATCGTATGTTATTTTTACTGTAACAAAACTCATCTACCACTATATTGTTCAAATTTTTGTAGAGCGTAAGGGACTTAACCCAGGATTATCAGTCCCTAAACTTACAAACTACTTATGAACTAGCTAATACTAAAGACGGCACAAATATCCATTCCCGAGGTGGGATTCGAACCCCCGAGCGTAGTGGCCGTCCAGACCGTGACCGATGCGCCGAAGACGACTCGGCCCACTATATTGTTTCATGACCTAATCTAATTCTTTCGGCATCGCCTAGTTTTCTTAGATTGCAGTCCATTACCCTTGTTTTGCTCTTGTTCAACTAATACGCTCCTTTAAAGACATTTTCTACTCCGTCCAACTGCTCTTCCAGGTCCTTTGCTGTCTCTGACAGAATTACGTCATCGGCAAAACGCAATGTTTTTATTTCTTTACCTTTAATTCCATCTCCAAATTTCTGCAACTTTCTTTCACAGCTTGTTCATTGTACAATTTGAATAACTTTGGAGAAAGGCTACATCCCGGTCTTAATCCCTTCTCAACCACTGCATCCCTTTCTTCCCCTAAACTCAGACCAAGAGACGAATTCAGTAAGATCGTTCAAATGGGTGTAGGATGCAGTAGTTATTTAGAGATGAAGAGGTTTGCACAGGGTAGCGTTGAGAGGAGATCTGCATGAAACGAGTCTCGGACTGAAGACCAGACACCATTTTAGTGTGTTCTGTGGCCATCAATGTCAGAGTGTCTCGATGTTTGAATTCTAAACCAGGCGTGAAACTCAGTGTGCGTAATGTTGCATTAGAGCGCGGGAAGCTTCCTTAACGTCGTTCTTGTGCTACGTTGTTTGGTGTGTGTTGACCTTAGAATACGTTACTTTAAGTTGTTTGTAAGTATAGGGACCGATGACTTCAGTTTGGTCCCTTAGGTTTAGAAGCTTGAATATTTTGAAGAACTTACTGAAACTTTCTTGCTGTAATTTTGTGGATAATTTGAGTATCACTGTTTTGTTACACGTAGCGTCGCAGTACGGTATGGTGGAACTGTAACAGACATAGGACCAGATTAGTAAGATAGCTAATATTTGAGGAGACGAGAGTTACGTAATCTGTTACACTGGCCATTGGGAAGCTGCACATTGATTCTGGTCTCCTGCGGACGCATTCAGTCTAAGCTGTTCACAGTAGCATTTGTTATAGTACGATCCTGTACACATTTTTTTAAATCCTCGGATGGGTGAACGTAGTTGCTGAACATTATCCTACTGATTAATAGTGTTTCTTAATTTGCTAAACTTTACAAATTTTTAAAATATTTTATCATTCCATTCTTAAAATCATTATTTGTTATTTTGGACCTCAGTCTGAAGATTAGTTTGAAACAGCTCTCCTGACTACTATATTTGTACATGTAACTCCGCATCACTGCTATTTCCATATCCGAATGAACATGGTTAGCCGCGGCGGAGCGGCCGAGTGCATTGAGGCGCTATGCTGCGATGCGCAAGGCCGTTCCATGTCCGCGGTTCGAATCCCCCCTCGGGCATGGATGTTTGTGCTCTCTTTAGTATAAGGTAGTTCTTAAGTTTAGGGGCTGATGACCCAGCAGTTAAGTCCCATAAGCTTCACAAACATTTGAAAACATTGTTTTGAACCTGGTTACTGTATTCATCTTCCCAACGCTCAACTGATGATTCCTTGATGTCTCAGAATCTGTCCTATCCCTTCTTTTATTTAAATAATACCACAACTTTATTTACACCCCAATTCGGTTCCGTATTTCCTCATTAGTTAAAAGATGTACCCATCTAATCTTCCGCATACGCCTGTAGCACCACATTTCAAAAACTTCTATCCTCTTCTTTTTTGAGTTGCCTGCATAACAGGCTTCGTAACACGTAAATTTATACTTAAGGTTAAAATTTTCTCTTCTTCAGAAACTTTTTTCTTAGTGTTGTCAGTTTACATTTTATTGTTGTTGTTATGGTCTTCAGTCCGGAGACTGGTTTGATGCAGCTCTCCACCCTACTCTATCCTGAGCAAGCCTTTTCATCTCCTCATAAGAACGACAACCCACATCCACTTGAATCTGCTTACTATACGCGTCTCTTGGTCTCCCTCTGCGATTTTTACCCACACACTTCCCTCCAATGCTGAATTTACGATTCCTCGGTGTCTAAGAACGTGTCCTACCAAGCGATCCCTTCTTTTAGTCAGGGTATGCCAAAAATTCCTTTTCTCACCAATTCTGTTCAGTACCTCTTCATTAGTTATGCGATCTACCCACCTAATCTGCAGCATTCTTCTGTAGCACCACATTTCAAAAGCCTCTATCCTCTTCCTGTCCGCACTGCTTATCGTCCATGTTTCACTCCCGTACAAGGCAACACTCCACAGAAATGCCTTCAGAAAAGACTTCCTTACACTTAAATTAATATTCGATGTTAGAAAATTTCTCTTTTTCAAAAATGCTTTTCTTCCTATTGCCATTCTGCATTTTATATCCTCTGTACTGCGACCACCGCATGTTGTTTTACTACCCAAGTAACAAAACTCATCTATCACCTTCATTGTTTCGTTACCTAATATAATTCTTTCAGCATCGCCTGATTTTCTAAGACCGCATTCCATTATTTTTGTTTTGCTCTTGTTAATGTTAATTTTATACGCTCTCTTCAACACACTGTCCATTCCATTCAACTGCTCTTCCAGGTCCTTTGCTGTCTCTGACAGAATTACAATGTCATCAGCAAAACGCAATGTTTTTATTTCTTCCCCCTGAACTTTAATCCCTATTCCAAATTTTTCCTTGCTTTCCTTCACCGCCTGCTCGATGTACAAGTTGAATAACATCGGAGAAAGGCTACAACATTGTCTTACTCCCTTCCCAACTGATGCTACCCTTTCATGCCCTTCGAGTCTAATAACTGCGGTCTGGCTTTTGTACAAGTTGTAAATAACTCTCCTTTCCCTGTATTTTACCCCTGCTGACTTCAGAATTTGAAAGAGTGTATTCCAGTCTCCAAATTTACAAAAGCTAAAAATGTTGGTTTGCCTTTCCTTAATCTGTCTTCTAAGATTAGACGTAAAGTGAGTATTGCTTCCCGGGTTCCTACGTTCCTCCTGAATCCAAACTGATCTTCCCCGAGGTCAGCTTCTACCAGCTTTTCCATTCTCCTGTAGACAATTCGTGTTAAAATTTTGCAACCATGACTTATCAAACTGATGGTTCTGTAATTTTCACAACTGTCTGTGCCTGCTTTCTTTGGAATGGGGATTATTACATTTTTCTTAAAGCCTGAAGGTATTTCGCCTGTCTCATACATCCTACACACCAGTTCAAATAGTTTTGTCATGGCTGGCTCTTCCAGAGACTTTAGTAGCTCTGAGGGTATGTCATCTACTCCTGGGGCCTTGTCCGACCTAGGTCTTTCAGGGCTCTGTCAAATTCATCTCGCAGTATAGTATCTCCTATTTCATCTTGATCTACTTCCTCTTCCTTTCGTACAACATCGTCTCTAAGTTCATTTCCTTTGTAGAGCTGCTCTATATACTCTTTCCACCTTTCAGCTTTCCCTTCTTTACTGAGAACTGGTTTCCCATCTGAGTTCTTGATATTCGTAGAGTTGCTTTTCTTGTCCCCAAATGTCTCTTATTTTCCTGTAGGCGGTATCTACTTTTCCCCTTCTTATACATTCTTCTACAGATTTGCATTTGGCTTCTAGCCACTCCTGCTTAGCCCTTTTGCACTTCCTGTTAATCTCATTTTTTAGTCGTCTGTACTCCATTTTGCCTGTTTCATTTACTGCATTTTTATATTTTCTCCTTTCATCAATTAAATTTAGTATTTCCTGTGATATCCAAGGATTTTTTGTAGGTCTTGTCTTTCTACCTATTTTGTCCTCTGCTGCATTCACTATTTCATCTCTCAATGCTACCCATTCCTCTTCTACTGTTTTATTTCCCCCTGTTTCTGTCAATTGTTGCCTAAATCTCTCCCTCTGAAATTCTCCAGAACTTCACTTTCCTTCAATTTATCTAAGTCCCATCTCCTTATTTTCCTACCTTTCTGCAGTTTTTTCAGCTTCAGCCTACAGTTCATGACTAACAGGTTATGGTCAGAGTCTATATCTGCCCCTGGGTATGTCTTGCAGTTAATAACCTGGTTCCGGAATCTATGTTTTACCACTATAAAATCTATCTGATACCTTCCGGTGTCTCATGGTCTCTTCCATGTATACAACCTTATTTTGTGATTCTTAAACCACGTGTTTGTTACGATTAAATCATGTTGCGTGCAAAATTCTACCAGGCGACTTCCTCTTTCATTCCTTTTGCCCTGTCCATATTCACCTACTATTTTTCCTTCTCTTCCTTTTCTACTACCGAATTCCAGTCCCCCATCACATTTAAGTTTTCCTCTCCCTTAACTGTCTGAATAATTTCCTTTAGCTCCTCATATATATCTTCGATCTCCTCATCATCGGCAGAACTAGTTGGCATATAAACCTGTACTACTGTTGTCAGTGTTGGTTTCGTATCTATCTTGACAATGATAATGCGATTACTGTGCTGCTCATAGTAGTTTACCTGCATTCCTATCTTCTTATTCATTATCAGTCTTACTCCTGTGATACCCCCAACTGATTTTGTATTTATAATCCTGTACGCACCTGACCAGAAATCCTGTTCATCCTGCCACCGACTTCACTAATCCTCACTATATCTAACTTCAACCTATCCATTTCCCTTTTTAAATTTTCTAATTTTCCTACCCGATTAAGGGATCTAACATTCCACGCTCCGATCCGTAGAATGCCAGTATTGTCTTTCCTGATGACAACATCCTCTTGAGTAGTCCCCGCCCGGAGATCCAAATGGGGACTATTTTACCTCCGGAATATTTTACCCGAGATGGTGCCATCATCATATTTTCATACAGTAGAGCTGCATGTCCTCGGGAAAAGTAATGGCTGTAGTTTCCCCTTGCTTTCAGCCGTTCGCAGTAGCTGTGTGGCAAAACCACATTAGCTGATGTTACAAGGCCAGCTCAGTCAAACATCCAGACTGTTGCCCCTGTAACTACTGAAAAGGCTGCTGCCCCTCTTCAGGAACCACACGCTTGTCTGGCCTCTCCACAGATACCCCTCCGCTGTGGTTGCACCTACGGTACGGCTATCTGCATCGTTGAGGCACGCAAGCCACCCCACCTCGGCAAAGTCTGCGGTTCATGGAGGTGGTTACATTTTGTATCCTCCCGAATTTGGCCATCATAACGTCTGTTGCTGCCCAAATAGCAAATCTCAACCACTAATTTTAGTATCTTATACTAACTAGATAAAAATTCAGTTTAGAAATGTGTTCTTAATTTATAAACATTTGAAATTTTCTTTATCACTTAGACATCGCTTCACATTCCCCACCCATACAATATGTTATTTAAGAGTTATTTTTAACAGCCGTTAGAAATATGCTCGCTTTAATCATCATTGTGCGTTTATTTTACAACGTAACAATTTTTATATTTATGGTGCATTTCGGAGGATTTTCTCATCGTAAGATGGTAGTTTCACTATTTACTTCAGGTATATTCATTTTGGGAAACCAGTTATGACAAAATATTTAAAATCTTTCAAGTTCATCGCTTTTTCAGTTAAATTTTGGTGCATTACTAATAAAATACACAGTGTATAACATGTCTTTAGACCAGCTAGTGCCGCGGCGGAGTGGCCGCGCACATTGAGGCGCTATGCTGCGAGGCACGAAGCCGTTCCCCGTCGGGGGTTCGAATCCCCCCTTGGGCATTGATGTTTGCGTCGTCTCTATTGTAAGGTAGCTTATAAGTAGTTTGTAAGTTTATGGACTGATGACCCCGCTGTTAAGTCTCATAAGCTTTACAAACATTTGTACATTTTGACAAGGCCAGTAAACCATAAATACTTGTAACATCTCTGGTAAATTTTGTAAACAGTGATTGGATTGTGAAACCTCAACTTTTCCCGGCGTACTGTATGTTCAAACAGCTTACGTATATGTTGCCTGGAGTCGTCGTCGACCACCGTCAATACAGGGTGTTACAAAAAGGTATGGCCAAACTTTCAGGAAACATTCCTCACACACAAAGAGAGAAAATATGTTATGTGGACATGTGTCCGGAAACGCTTAATTTCCAAATTAGAGCTCATTTTATTACTTCTCTTCAAATCACATTAATCATGGAATGGAAACACAGCAACAGAACGTACCAGCGTGACTTCAAACAGTTTGTTACAGGAAATGTCCTCCGTTATCGAGGATACATGCATCCACCCTCCGTCGTATGGAATCCCTGATGCGCTGATGCAGCCGTGGAGAATGGCGTATTGTATCACAGCCGTCCACAATACGAGCACGAAGAGTCTCTACATTTGGTACCGGGGTTGCGTAGTCAAGAGCTTTAAAATGCCCCACATAAATGAAAGTCAAGAATATTGTCAGGAGAGCTTGGAGACCATGGAATTGGTCCGCCTATACCATACCATCGGTCACCGAATCTGTTGTTGAGAAGCATACGAACTCGTCGACTGAAATGTGCAGGAGCTCCATCGCGCATGAACTACACGTTGTGTCGTACTTGTAAAGGCACATGTTCTAGCAGCACAGGTAGAGTATCCCGCATGAAAACATGATAACGTGCTCCATTGAACGTAGGTGGAAGTACATGATGCCCGATCAAGACATCACCAACAATTCCTGCCCAAACGTTCACAGAAAATCTGTGTTGATGACTTAATTGCACAATTGCGTGCGGATTCTCGTCAGCCCACACATGTTGATTGTGAAAAATTTATAATTTGATCACGTTGGAATGAAGCCTCATCCGATGTGCTTGATTCTATTACTGTAGAGCAATGAGTCGCATGTCAACAAAAGCACTGAAGTCAACATTACCAAATTCAAATGTTCAAATGTTTGTAGAACTTATGGGACTTAGCTACGGGGTCATCAGTCCCTAAGCGTACAAACTACTTATGAACTAAGGACGACACAAATATCCATGCCCGAGGGGGGGATTCGAACCCCCGACCGCAGTGGTCTTGCAGACCGTGACTGGAGCGCCTCAGTCCCCTCGGCCACCGCGGCCGGCTCAACATTACCATCCTTCAATTGGGCCAACTGGCGGTGAATCCAAGAAGTACAGTACATACTAACGAAAAAACTGGGTATTTTGACAATTGTCTGCACGAATTATTTCAACTTACATTTAAAGAGAAGTAATAAAATGAGCTTTAACATGGAAATTAAGCGTTTCCGGACACATGTCCACATAACATATTTTCTTTCTTTGTGTGTGAGGAATGTTTCCTGAAAGTTTGGCCGTACCTTTTTGTAACACCCTGTATACATGAAACCCATCAAATACGAGCTTCTATTGACGGCCAATATGGCGTCTTCATCTCCTCTACAGAAAAGAGCTGCAATCACTCCCCCAAGTAGCCACATGGTGTGAAGTCAGTGGGGTTGTCCCACCTTATTAGTGATCGTTCAGATGCACGTTGAGAATTTCTGGCATGCTTGATACTGCCCGACACGTCGGAAAAAGCCACAACAAAGCGCGAGTCAAATTTTGTGACGTCAGAAACACGCCACGTTGGGCACACTCGTTCAGATACACACTCCGTGTGTCGACGGCGATGAGTCAACAAAGATGTGCGCGCATATACACTCAGTCGCAAAAGTATTCGGACAGTGGAAAGTTTCACAATGAGTACTCGAGAAACACTGACTATGAAACCCAAACATATTTATTAGCGATATATATGCGTAACAACATTAATTAAAAAAGAATTATTGTATTATTTCGTCTGTAAAACATAAATAACAGAAAAATTAACAACAAAAATGAAACAACCTGCACATCCTGCTGCTACAAAAGTATTCGGACACTTTTCAGTAAATGTTCATAAGTAGTACGACGAAAATGTCAATACCTTGTGGGTTCACCTTTCATGTTCAATACCTCCTCCAACCTACTAGGCATACTTTCACGAATTTTTTCGTGAAATCTGGGCCTATATTTGCCCATTCTTGGCGCAGTTTCTCTTTCAATGTCTCTTTCGTATAGATGTTGTCCGCGCGGAGGGTCCGTTTCAATTTATCCCACAAATGTTCGATTGGGTTAAGGTCTGGTGATTGGGGAGGGGGGTGCAACACTTTCCGGCAATTGAAGAGCAACCACATTTGTACAATATGTGCGGTATGCTTGGGATCATTATCCTGATAAAAATGAAAGTTGCTCGCAATACCTAGCTGTCGTGCAGTCTGCTTCAAATGTCCTCGCAGTATATTCAAATACGCTTCCTTGTTGATCGCATCATCAAGGAACACTAAATCACCCACACCATTGCCGGACATGCATCCCCACACCATGATGCTCCCACCTCCAAACTTTACTGTTGGATTGAGGTTCCTGGAATTCAGCTCTTCATTGGTCTTTCGCCACATTTTTGCCTTTCCGCCGCTTTGCCGTAATGTAAATTTCAAAATATTCAAATGTTTGTAGAGCTTATGGGACTTAACTACGGGGTCATCAGTCCCTAAACTTACAAACTACTTATGAACTAGCTACTACTAAGGACGGCACAAACATCCATGCCCGGGGGGGGGGAGGGAGGGGATTCGAACCCCCGACCGTAGTGGCCGTGCACACTGTGACTGACGCGCCGCAGTACGCTCGACCACCGCGGCCGGCAATGTAAATTTACATTCGACGCAAAAGATCACCCGATTCCACCAAGCCTTATCGTATTCGGCGTATTCCCTCGCAAACTGCATACGTTTCTTCTGGTTCACTGCATTTATGAATAGCTTTCGCCGTTCCACTCGACCATGGTACTGCGATCGTCGTAGTACTCTCCGCACGGTTTCGGAATGACCTTTTATACCGAGGTCTCCCTCCACCTCACTTGCAATTCGTGTGGCAGGTATTTTCGGATTCTGTTGTAACTTTCGCGCAATCACACGCTCATCTCTCTGTGAAAATGTCCGTGGCCGTCCTGCACTGCAACGGAATTCCAATCGGTCTTCTTTCTCGAACCGTTTAATAATGTCTTGAAGTGTACTTTTCTTCATGTTCACTATTGCGGCAATTTCCCTGCAGGTTTTCCCCTTCGCGTGATGATAAACGACACGTTGCCTTTGCTCGAACGTAGAACACTTCCCTCTGCGTCCCATCGTCGACCTGCACAGGCTCGCGATACGTATGTCCTAATCATCGCTATGGTCTCGCGGAAAAGTCGGACACACTTGTAAACGTTTCTACTATGTAGCACGCTCCTTACAGAAATCAGTTGGCAACATATAAACACGAAATATCTGACACTTAAAATAAAACTTCACTACCGGACATGCGAAGTATCACAGTTTCGCCTTCGGTTTGAAGTTCTATTGGCAATATTGGTAAAACAACTTTAAGAAATGGTACGTTGATTTAAACATAACTTTGGCTGACCTTTTACGTAATTTTCAATTTTGAATACTTTCGTAAATAATAGCTGCAAACACTAAAAATGCATTACACTTAGTTCCGGAAATTGCTGAACCTATATAGATACTAATTTGTATAAAAACAACAATACTACATCTTATAACTATTGCACAACATGATTTCATATATACCTTTTGTTTAAATAAATTAGGGCAGACCATGTTTTATAAATCACTGGATCCTAAATTAAATACTAATAATTTTTCATGCACTAAAATTAATAATCCGTTTGGTACTAAGAAACTATCTTCGAAATTAACAAAACTACGACAACCACATACAAATCCGTATTAATAAAAAATTTGACCGTAAACTGAAATACATTAAAATTCCATGTCACAATAATAGTACGCCTACAAAATATTGGCAAAACAAATATCTGTGCACTTCGAAAACACAAATAATGTAAATAATTTGAGCACCGTAAACACTAGTCAAAGGATGACTTTAAATTTGTGTACCACATTAAATACAAATTTCATGAAACATGTACATACATTGAGATAAATAGTCAAAGCTTAAATGTAATGTTTTAATTTCTGTATTTTGGCATATTTAATGTAAAATAATATTGTTTAATTGTGAATTACCAAACTTTGTCATCAATCTTATTACGCGGTTACGTAGAAAGATGTTTGAGAGAAACCGTGTTTAGTTAGTCTTTTAGCAGTCACAAACCTATAAGCAGCTCTGTTGGCTTGCCGCAGCATTTTTCTTATTTTTTTTATGATTGTGCAACAATGTGATTGATTTAAACTTTATTTAAAATGGAAATAAAAATCGTTTCCATATCAACTGACATGTTTATGATCAAAATATAGTGTCCATACTACCGTTGGACACTATAGACCGGCAGTACACCCGTGGATATTTTGATCATCAAATACGCCGGGAGAAACTGAAGAATCATGACATGTTTATGATTTACGAAAAGATCCTGTAACATCAAATCTTTTAGTGAATGCCGAAGACAGCTCTCAACGCAATGGACTTCAGCCAGCATATAAGTTCAACTTCACCTACAGTGGAATGACTTTGTTATAGACACTGTGAACTAATAAAACTTTCCGTGAGTTAGGAAAATATTAGGGCTCAGTTTGAGTCATTAGACACTGCAGTCGCTTCACCCTCTGTTCGTCTCGGAATGAACTATTCTCTCACGTTGTCCGCCTTTTGTTACACCTTCCCTTGCCTTTTTCAGGAAATAGTACGTAACAGACGCATGTGCAATAGCAATTCTTCGTATTTGAAGTGTGCCCCTCAGGAGCTCAGCATTAATTTGCTGAGTACGGGCTTGGCGAACCCGGGGTCCTGAGCTGTGGGCTGTGTCGCGCCAACAGTCCGCTACACCGTAAGCTCTGTGCGTGCTTCAACGACCATCGTTCGGCGCGACGGTGGAACGTTGTACGTTTCAGAGCCCGGGGATCTTGGCTTAATCGCCCGGGTCGCGAGGACGGTACAAACCTCTATAAAAAAACCCTCAATCTCAAGGTGTGCTACGTGCCGAGGAGATGCATGGCTGTTGAGGTTGAACAGCCGCTAGCGAGCAACCTCTGAGGAACCTGCCGCACCTCAGTTGTACACGGCTTACCCAGGCAAGCGGGGCTCTGCCTGGGTGGACCTTATTTCCCTAGCTGCTCGTGGGACGACAATGAAACGAGCCATAAACAGCGTAGGCGGGCGCAAAACCGCCGTCTCTAAGAGAGGAAGAAACGAATTTAATGGTGCACAGTATGACCCCAGATCGTTCCCTTCCCTGGCCACACCTTGGGAAGAACGTCAGGCCCTTAACAGATCGGAGCCTTACTCACCCCAGTACTTAGTCTGTACTCGGGCTGATGGGGAATCCTTTACTAATACTAAGCCGCAATTTTTTGTTGAAACCATCGAAAATAGATTTGGCGAAGTCGCATCATTTTCTAAAATGAGAAGCGGGTCTGTCTTAATACAAACGGCATCCCCTGCACAGTCAAAGGCTTTACTTGCCTGTGACATGCTAGGAGACGTCGCCGTAAGTTTCACGCCGCATAAGACACTCAACATGATCCAGGGCTTAATATTCCACCGTGATCTTCTGTCACAGACTGACGACGAATTGCGCGCTGATTTAGAGCGCAGAGGAGTTCACTACGTCCGGCGCATCTACAGGGGACCGAAAGATCGCAGGGTTGCCACCGGTGCATTTATCTTGGCCTTCGAGGGCGATGTACTGCCTGAGAAGGTCAAGATAATGATATACCGGTGTGAAATAAAACCGTACATCCCTCCCCCTATGCGATGCTTTCGGTGCTGGAAGTTCGGGCATATGTCCTCCCGATGCACTTCCAGCCCCGCCTGTAGGGACTGTGGGCGTCCATCACACCCGGACGCGCCATGTACACCTCCTCCTGTGTGTGTGAATTGTGGGCTGCAACACCCACCTTGCTCACCGACCTGTAGTGTGCTACATAAAGAACGCAAGATCATGGAATTCAAAACCCTGGATAGATTACCGTACTCAGAGGCCAGACGAAAATATGAGCGTCTTCATCCCGTTCGGATGTCGTCATCCTTTGCTGCCATTGCGTCGTCTCCGACCGCTATGGGGACGTCAGCCTCCCATGTCACGCCACCTTCTGTGGCCCCTGTGGGCCGAAAACATCAAACTGCCCCCTTGACGGTTGGGGGCCCTTCCTCTGTTGCCCCCCCCACCACCTCCTGTGGGGGCAACTGCCCCACACCCGTTGGGGACTCCGGTCCCTAACACCCAGCCGGAGAAGCAGCAGCCTTCTCCGGCACCTCTCGCCAGGAAGGGGTCCCTGGGCTCCCTTCCTCCTCTGGTTTCTCCCACTGATAATGTGGGTACCAGTGAGTGGCTGACACAACCACTTACTTTGACTCGTGGTCGTAGGGCTTCAAGGTCCTCCTCAGTCCCTGAGGCCGAGGTCGAGGCCCCAAAGCCCTCCCAGCAAGAGAAACCAAAAAAGGAGCGAGAGAAGAAAATGTCGAAGGCTGCTAAGCAAACGCCTTCCACGGTGGACACTGTGCCGCCGCCGCCGCCACCACCACCACCACCTCACACATCTGAGGACGTGGTGGAACTCCTCGCCTCACCAGAGGACTTGGCTATCACCAAGACTTTGGAGGCGATGGATGTAGAGGCCCTGCCTCCACCGACGGCGACGACGGGTGCTTCTGTGGAACCAACAGCACCGTCGATACTGCCATGCCTCAGCAATCAAGAAGTAGCATGATCTTGCAATGGAACTGTGGCGGCTTTTTCCGCCACTTACCCGAGCTGCAGCAATTACTGTGCCGCTATCCTGTTTTCTGTGTAGCCCTACAGGAAACATGGTTTCCTGTCCAGCGGACCCCAGCCCTCCGTGGGTATCGGGGCTATTATAACAACCGCGCTGACTACAACAGGGTATCTGGAGGTGTCTGCATTTATGTCCTCGCCACTGTTCCTAGTGCTGCCGTGTCTCTTAACACGGCTCTCGAGGCAGTGGCTGTTAGACTCAGAACAATGCAGGACATAACTGTCTGCTCTCTATACCTCCCACCAGATGAGGTCATTTCCCTTGCTGACCTCACTGCCTTGGTCGCGCAGCTACCCCCACCATTTATCCTTTTGGGGGACTTCAACGCCCACCATCCTCTCTGGGGCGGTATACAGCCCTCGGGACGTGGTAGAGACGTTGAAACGTTACTGACACAGCAGGACATATGCCTCTTAAACACCGGTGCACCCACACATTTTAGTATAGCACATGGCACATATTCTGCTATTGACCTATCTGTATGTAGCCCAGGCCTGCTCCCACATTTGAGTTGGAGGGTCCACGACGACCTTTGCGGGAGTGACCATTTCCCCATTCTTCTGTCATTCCAGCACTTTGAACCTGCAGGCTACCCATCCAGATGGTGTCTACATCGAGCAGACTGGCAGCGTTACACCTCGGCTGCTGTGGCTTCTGTTCCATTACCAAATGATATTGATACGGCAGTCCAACAGGTCACAGCTATTATAGTCTCAGCTGCAGAGGAGACCGTTCCGATCGCCACTGGTTCCCCTCGGCGCAAGGTCGTGCCCTGGTGGACGCCAGAGATTGCTGAGGCTATACGGGACCGTCGGCGAGCACTACAATGCCACCGGCGCCGCCCTACACTTGAGAATCTGATAGCTTTTAAAAGGCTCAGGGCCCGAGCCCGACGACTTATCAGGCAAAGTAAACAGGACTGTTGGGAGCGGTACGTCGCCTCTATAGGCTCTCGTGCCTCCCATTCTCGCGTCTGGTCTCAGGTACGGCGCCTCTATGGATACCGCCCACCGGCGGGAATCCCATCTCTGACCGTCGATGGAACTCTCTGTACTGACCCGGCCGTAATTTCTGAGTGCATGGCAGAGCATTATGCAAGATGCTCCGCGACAGCAAATTATAGTGCCTCCTTCCGCTCCCTTAAACAACGGGTGGAGCGAAATCCTCTATCTTTCCACACTCGCCGCCGGGAACTGTACAATGCTCCATTTACGGAATGGGAGTTTACCACTGCTCTTGCTGCATGTCCCGATACCTCTCCGGGACCAGACCGCATACATGGCCAGTTCATCCGTCACCTGTCAGCGGACTTCCATCAGAAATTGCTCGCCTTATTTAATAGGATCTGGACAGGGGGTGTTTTCCCATCCCATTGGCGGGATAGTATTATTATCCCTGTTATGAAACCGGGAGCAGATCCGCATACATGGCCAGTTCATCCGTCACCTGTCAGCGGACTTCCATCAGAAATTGCTCGCCTTATTTAATAGGATCTGGACAGGGGGTGTTTTCCCATCCCATTGGCGGGGTAGTATTATTATCCCTGTTATGAAACCGGGAGCAGATCCGCTGGCAGTTGACAGTTACCGCCCCATCAGCTTGACTAATGTCCTGTGTAAGTTGCTTGAGCGTATGGTGAGTCGCCGTCTTATGTGGATCCTTGAAGATCGGAGTCTAGTGGCCCCACAACAGGGGGGTTTCCGCAAGGGTCGCTCCACTATCGACAATTTAGTGTCTTTGGAGTCGGCCATCCGTACAGCCTTCTCTAGACGTGAGCACTTAGTTGCGGTCTTTTTTGACCTCCGGCGGGCGTATGACACGACATGGCGCCACCATATTCTCGCTACACTGTATGATTGGGGCTTACGGGGTCCACTCCCAATTTTTATCAAGAATTTCCTCTCGCTCCGCACTTTTAGGGTGAGAGTTGGAACTTACTTCAGCTCACGCCGAGTGCTGGAGAACGGAGTCCCACAGGGCTCCGTTCTCAGCGTACCGCTCTTTTTAATAGCGATAAACGGTCTTGCTGCGGCAGTGGGGTCATCGGTTTGTTGTTCTTTATTCGCCGATGACTTCTGCTTATACTACAGCTCTCCTAGCATTGGTGTTGCTGAAAGGCGTCTTCAGGGAGCCATCCGAAGGGCACAGTCATGGGCCACGACGCATGGCTTTACTTTTTCAGCTTCTAAAACCCGGGTGATGCACTTTTGTCGTCATCGGGCTGTTCACCCTGACCCAGAACTGTACCTAGCTGCTGACCAGCTTCATGTTGCAGAAAGCCATCGGTTTCTCGGCTTGCTGTTTGACAACCGACTGACTTGGGGGCCACACCTTCGTCAGCTGAAGCAGAAGTGCTGGCGGCACCTAAATATATTGCGATGTCTCAGTCATACTGCCTGGGGAGCTCACCGTCAAACCCTCATGCACCTCTTTCAGGCGCTCATCCAATCACGCCTGGATTATGGGAGCCAAGTATATGACTCTGCATCACCTTCAGCACTGAGGATCTTGGATCCCATTCTACATAGTGGTGTCCGTTTAGCAACAGGGGCATTCCGCACCAGCCCTGTGCCTAGCCTCCTTGCCGAAGCTGGCATCCCTCCCTTGAGGTACCGCCGGCAACAGTTGCTGGCATCCTACATTGTCCATGTCCACGCTACGCCTCACCATCCAAATCGTAGGTTATTGTTTGCAAATACCGACCTTCCCTCTCCGCAACGTCGACCCAGATCGGGTCTTCCAGTTGCGGTCCGTGTACATTCTCTTCTTTCTTCCCTAGAGTCTTTTCCTCTCCGTCCTTCATTCTCTTGCCTATCTAATATTCCTCCTTGGACCATCCCACGCCTCCAGCTTCACCTGCAACTGTCCGGCGGTCCAAAGGCGTCGATTTCACCACAATTACTTCGACACCAGTTCCTGGACATACTTAACACATTCCGTGATGCAGACGTCATATACACTGATGGCTCCCAGGTAGACGGCAGAGTGGGTTACGCCTATGTTCATGGCGACCACACTGAACAGCGCTCCCTGCCCTCTGGCTGTACTGTCTTTACGGCAGAGCTAATCGCAATAACCCGTGCACCCGACCATCTCAGAGCATGCCCCAGGAAGTCATATCTTATCTGTAGTGACTCCCTGAGTGCCTTGCACGCTCTAGACCACTGCTTCCCCAGGCACCACTTGGTGCGATCCATCCAAGTCACGGTGTTTAGTCTTGGCAAGTCAGGCCGTTCTGTGGCTTTCATATGGACCCCAGGCCACATCGGAATTCCAGGGAACGAACGCGCTGATCAGCTGGCCAAGCAGGCCATCACATGCCAGCGCCTGGATATCGGTACCCCAGAAGGCGATATCCGCTTGGGTCTCCACCGAAAGATCTTTGAGGCTTGGAATTCGGAATGGGCAACAATGAGTACGCCCAATAAGCTCCGTGGAATCAAGCCCACGACAGCAGCTTGGAAGACTTCCGTAAGGCCTTCTCGAAGGGACTCAGTTGTTCTCTGTCGCCTGCGTATCGGCCATACGTGGCTAACGCACGGCTACCTCTTACGCCGAGAGGAACCGCCAGAATGTCATTGTGGAGCTGTATTGACTGTAGTCCACATCTTGTTGGACTGTCCAATTTTAGCCGCATTGCGGCAGTCTTTTAAGCTGCCTCCTGCACTCCCTTTGATTTTAGCTGACGACGCCTCTATGGCTGACTGTGTTTTAGGTTTTATTCGCGCAGCGGGCTTTTATCACAAGCTTTAACGGTGGGTTCGTATGCATGATCTTCAGGCATACACCGCTTATAGTTTTAATCTGTTGTCACTTATGTCTTGTCAGACCCTTTTCCGACTGGCAGTTGTATAGAATGTGCAGAATGGCTGGCTCATCCATTATTATCCTAGTGATCAGCCAGCCAATAACATCTGCTGTGATTTTTAGTTCCACCACTACTGTGGTTCCCTTTTCCTTTTTATGTTGCAATTATGACCAACACTGTCTTCCTGTACGTCTTTTGTACTAGTTGCAAGGCGCTTATTTTAATCATACATGAAACCCTGTGATCTCTTAGATGGGAACAGGGGACTGATGACCAAGCAGTTTAGTCCCCTTTAAACCCCCAACACCAACCAACTTTGAAGCGTGTTTCACTTTGTAACATCGTGCCGGGATTCCCAAATACATTACGAAGTGCAATTTCTGTAATTGTTCATGCGGCAAACTGCAAAATTATGCGCATTTACGTGCTGTCCGAATACTTTTGCGACTGAGAGTATTCCGTTTAACCGTAGCAACTGCCGCCGGAGTCTCCAGCTGTTTATCAGGAGGCACTGAAGTCGAGAGGCACAGCGAAGGAAGAGGTAACGCGCGCGGAGTGGGACGAGCGAGGTCAGCAGAGATACGCCGTGATTGCATAACTGCCTCTGCTGTGAGCAGGAAGCGCAAGTCACGCTGACGCCTCAGCCGGCCGTTAGTCACCGCCAGGCAACGCCATCCTTCTTATCTGCCGACCCTGAGCCGCGATCCCCACGCCTAGGCAGACATTGTAAACACTTTTAACCTCTGTATGTGTGTCACTGTCGTGCTTGTCTCGCCCAGCGCACGTTTCCCGTTCATTTACGAGCTGAAAATGGGGAGCGGACTTTGAGGCACGGCGAACTGCCGAAGCTCAAACGATTCTCGAGAAGTTCACGAGAAATGGCGTTGCGGCGAGGCGCATTTCTGACTTGACGTTACACACAGACCGTTGTAGTGCTACCAGCTCCCTCGTCATAAATGAATAACAGGATACCACACTTCATGAAACCGCCCGACACAAACTGAACTATCACATTCAGCTTCATAGAGACACGGTATCGTGTGATCTAATATATAAAGCAGTGTGTCCGTATGTTTGTACGTGTTAGATACAAATCTACAGTTTTGTTCCAATCTTTATGAAATTTTGTACACGTAAGCTTCAATCCATGAGGACGGTCGCCGTAAGTGTAAGAATCACATACGATATATAGTTCACGAGATATGACGTCTTAAACAATGAGATGCGCAAAAAACTGTTGCATTTTGCGACAATGCTGCTCATTTTCTCCTAAACCATTGGAACGATTTCAACCAAATTTGGTACACACATTCCTTACCGTGAGGTAACAATTGCTGCATGGTTAAGAATCACATACGGCACATAGTTCAAAAGATATTACGTCATAACCAATAGAAATCACAAAAATGCCATATAATGCGGCAAGACTTTCGGAATACACTGTATGCGAATGACAGTACTTAGCGACTTGCAACAAACTTTAAACATAATTTCAAACCTTTATTAAACTTTTTCTTGCTGGCATCCATAGTAAAATGATGAAAGGAAAAAAGTTTCTCGCTTACTACTTTTCCGCTGCTTATGGAGTAAAACTACGGCATTCGTTATGACGTAACAATTTATAATTTTTACACTACAAATTGTAGAAGCAGTAAATTTTACAGACAGCATACGCAGATATAGTTCAATGTACCTTCTAAATTGTATCACAGTATGACACGTATTTCATGAAATATGAGCATATAAACAGTAAAGTTCCGCTGTTCATGGAGTAAAACTACGGAATTCTGTATGACGTTACGATTTATATTTTGTACACTACAAATTGTAGCCGCAGGAAATTTTACAGGCAGTATACACGCATATAGTTGAATGTACCTTCTAAATTATATCACAGTACGACACGTAGTTCATGAGATATGAGCACATAAACAGTAACGTTCATGGAAAACCGCCCCATCACGCACCAAGTTTTAATCTATTACTTCTTACTACTAATTTTATTCCCAAGAGATTTTACAGGCATACAGCCCTTATACAAATAAATATATCTCTGAAAAATGGCAGGAATAAATAAATAAATACCCGGGAAACGCCGTGTTTTCAGCTAGTCTAATATATAAAGCAGAGTGTCTGTATGTACGTGTTGCATACAAATCTATAGTTTTGTTCCATTCTTTATTAAATTTTGCAGACGTAAGCTTCAATCTATGAGGACGGTCCCCGTAAGTGTAAGAATCGCGTACGATACATTGTCTGCGAGATATGACGTCATAAACAATGAGATGCGCGAAGAACTGCTGCATTTTGCGACAATGCTGCTCATTTTCTCCTAAACCAGTGGACCGATTTCCACCAGTGAGGTAACAATTCTGTCAGTGTAAGAACCACATACGACACACGGTTCAGAAGATACAATGTCACAAATAATATAATTGTAAGAAATTGCCACATACTGTGATGAGACATACACACAGTATGAGAATGACAGTGCTTTAAACATAATTTCAAACCTTTATTAAACTTTCTTCCGCTAACAACCATAGCAAAATGATAAAGGGAAAAACGTTTCTCGCTTACTACCTTTCCGCTGTTTATGTAGTAAAACTACGACATTCGATATGACGTAGCAATTTATAATTTCTACACTACATATTTTATTCCTAGGATATTTTACAGACTGTATACACGCATATAGTTAAATGTGTCTTCTAAAATATATCACAGTATGACACGTAGTTCATGAGATATGAGCACATAAACAGTAACGTTTCGCTGTCCATGGACTAAAACTACGGCATTCGGTATGACGTTCCAATTTTTAATTTCTACACTACATATTGTAGCCGCATTAAATTTTGCAGGCAGCATACACTCATATAGGCGAGTGTACCTTCTAAAATATATCACAGTACGAGACATAGTTCATGCGATATGAGCACATAAACAGTAACGTTCATGGAAAACCGCCCCATCATACACCAAGTTTTAATCTATTACTTCTTTACTCCTAATTGCATTTCCAAGAGGATTTTCCAGACATACAGGCCAGTGGCGGCGCTAGATCAGAACTGGGCGTCGGCCAACTCGTCTTTGCGAGGCCCCTTTCATTTTTTCAGTAAGGAAGAAAATGTTAAATAAAATGAGCAGAGTTATACACCAATAATCATTATACTAAAAATTTATTATTAAAATATACAAGTATTATTGCAATGACAAAAATTACAATAAACAAACATAAATTAACATAGATAAACTTTTCGGCTTTTCGATTCACTGAATTTTTTAAGATCACATCATAATTAATACTAACCGCTGTTTCCGCTTCAATTGATAGTAACGCAGACAGTCTTTCTTGGCTCATTGTGCTTCTCAAGTAAGTCTTCATCAATTTTAACTTTGAGACGCTTCCCTCGGCCGAAGCTGTAATGACTGGAACTGTGACCATGAGTCTGATTGTTATACATACATTTGGATGTACTTCTTCCAAATTGTTTTCTAAAATGTACTGAAGAAGATGTTTTGCGTCTTTGGTTGAGTCTAGTGGATTGGATTTTAAAAGCTGGAGTTCCTGGTAAAGTTCTAAAGCCTGTACGTCACTAATTTCGCCTTCTCGTAGTATCATAACTAAATCATGATCAGAGATTTCAAATAATTGATATCATAAATAAAACCAAATCGCTCAAATATTCTTCGAGCGCTTTGAATCGACATTCAATGTCGACTATTACAGCATTTATCATGGTGTTAAAAAAATTAACTCTGTACTGCATTTTAGCATATTGTGTTGGTTCATCAGTTTGTTCGTAATCGAACATTCGTTTTTACTGGTGTTTTTTATAACTTAATTTCATAACTACTTTTTTCTACAAACAATCGAGATTCTGCAACCCATGTCTCAAACACCGTAATACGGAATTCTCGAATCCAGTCACGAAATGAACATAGAGTCAACAGGTACTTTCAGATTCATTTGAACCGACTGCCATTTTTTATTTATATTGTTCACACGTGTATTGCAATAATGAACTCAAAAGTTAACATTTCGTTCAAGACTGTTTCAGTCACTAAGACTTTCAGAATCATCAGTTCTACTTTTCAGATAATTCACGCTTTCGATGACATCATCAAATTCGAATAATATAGCTTTTAGTGCTCCGATTCTGCTTTGCCATCTTTTCTTCAGACAGAGGTTTCAATGTCAATTTTAATTTACTTTTTATAAGTTCCCAACACTTGCTAGACTTTGTAAAGAGCATATAAATATTATTGATGAAGCCGAAAATTTGTAGTTGTTGTAGATGAGTTAGCTGCACATATAAGAAGCAAATTCCAAGAATGGCATCCGCATGACATGAAGAATGGTCATGGATTAATATTGAGTATTCTTGTTCAAACACCTCTATTAATGCCAACCATATTGGCGCCATCATCGTATCCCTGTCCTCGATAGTTTTTTTATGTCTATATTATTATTTTATAGTTCCTTTTAAACTGCATTTATTAAATACTCTCCCGTTCTTTCTGCAACGGCAATAAACCCAAAAACGTGTTCCTCTATCTCTCCAGTTGAGGAATTGCAAAATCTTAATATTATTGTTCCACACCGATCACATCTCTAGTACAATTACTGCAATCGAGCATGAAGGCATAATATTATTCTTGTTTGACTTTTTTTTACAATTTCGTTAATGACAGATTTTGACATTAATGAAATTAATTCATTTTGGATCGCGTGGCTCACATAATTCTGAGAAAGTTGGTTTTCATTAATAGGTTGCAAGTGCTCTTTTAGTGTTAGATCATATTTGGATAACAGTATAAATAGGTATACAAAATTTTCACTGTTTCCAGTATCATTCAGGTTAAGGGATTCTTGATGACCTCTAAATGCTAGATTATGTGAGGCTAAGTAGTTGATAATATCGATCAATTTTTTCAAACTCGTTACATCAACACTTTTGTGGCTCTCTCGTCAGTCTCTCGTTTTCCTTATCTATTGTTTTCCCATATTTCATTCCTTTATAGAATTCCATCCATTTAATCATACACTCCATTTGTCATTGACTAACATGTCTTTGCAATATCCTACACAGATCTTTCCAGTCACTGCCTTCATTTACCATATGTGCCTGCAAATGTGAAAAAAGTCTAAATGGAAAGCAATAAACTTTATCTTGAGATATGGAGTAAACTAACCACCTGCGATGTTGCGCTTCACCATTAATCAATTTTGCAGTAAAAATAAATCTAGTAAAAGTCTTATTTGCGTCTTTGGGGTAACCATCATCAGATTTCTGGAGCTTTTGTTGGTGACCATTTTGAATTATGTCACGACATTGAATCTGTTACTGAAAACATCCACTTTTCCATATCTAATTCTGTAAATTACTGTTTTTTGAACAGTGTCGTCTCGATATTCTGAATCACAAATATTTTCTCTTCGTAACTCCTTATCGGCTCAGAATGTTACATAACAGCAGTTTCGCCCAATTCTGATGCTATATCAGAAAGGGTAACAGAGTCATTCGACCCTGTTTCTGTTTCTGCGACTACAGAAACTTGGAGAACAGATTCATCAGACGCCACTGAAGCAGATTTACCTGAAGTAGATTCCTTCAGAAGTTTCGTAATGCTCAAACTCATAGCTTGGTTGGATGTAGCTGTCTTAGCCTTTCTTCTTCGTTTTGATACACCGGACCCCCATTTGCTCCCTGTCTTTCTCTCGAGGGTCCTCCAGACATGATGATCTAAAATTCTTTTTTTGGTAAATACACTGATAAGTGCAGTTCCATCCAATGGGGAGATTACGGGCAGTTTTGAGGTTGTTTTCACCATAACTTCCATATGTTATATTAGATTTCATTCTTGGTCAGTGAAGAGGGAGAGTGTTTGTAGAACGAATAAAACATCCTAAAAACATAAAA